>OY728121.1:427270688-428520688 GCA_963277665.1 Viscum album
ATTAAAATATTATTTAATTCAAAAATCCTTTAATTTAATAAAATATAATTCTTAATTAAATAATAACTAAAAACACCGTTTGTACCTTAAAAACTAATTACAATGTATCAAAAATGACTAGAAATTATATTCATTATTATATACAAAAATAATGTACATGAACATGGTGCTACTTATTTGTTACATAACCCCTTAAAATAGCCGCATAAGACCTAAGGGTAAGGTGTGCGATGGTGACAGACTCTTGGGGTTGCTCGGATAACATCGCTCGAGTGGTAATCTCTATCAACTTCCATTTTTCCCGTAGACGATCCCGTTCGAGCTTGAAATGATGAAGCTCAGCTTGGGCTTGGTCAAGGGCAAAGCCCAAAGACGCCACCTCTTTTCCGAGCTCCGACAAATGGGCTTCGTAAGGGGCAATTCTACTGGATGAGGCCATCGCTTCCTTTGTCTGAGTAGAAAATTGGTTCGTTAAAGCCTTATATTTAAACTACCCAGATGATCAATGTACAACGGCTATAAAAGTAACGGTCACAAATATTAACGTTAAACTAAAGAAGTTGACATCTTATAAAAACATTTTTTTTCATAAAGAAACATTTAACTGGATCAAGAGGGATTTTCCATTAATGAAATTTTGGGTCGTTACAGGTTTCTATCCAGGTAGGCTCCACGGGTCGGGAGCCAGCCGGGCACACGAGCCGCCAGCCAGCTATGCCATGCAGGCCTCCGAGCCGGGCAGCCCTCTCGGGTCGGGCCGCCCCTTCGGGTCGGGCTGCTCCTTCGGGCCGCGCTGCCACTCAGGCCGGGCCGCCCCCTCGGGCCAGGCTGGACCCTCAGGCTGGGTCGGACCCATGGACCAGGTCGGAACCCGATTCGGACTCGGGTCGGGTCGGGTCAGTCTGATCGGGTCGGACCGGACCCGGTCCCGCTAGGGCTTCTTTCCACCTTTTCAACAATATCTTTGGCTACGAGTGTCCGATCGATGAACCGTCTATAGTGACAGAAATCTTAGAGCGAGACAGTTCACTTGGAACACCCCACATGAGGTTTGGACATAGTTGGGGAATGGTGGGGTTGGTTGGAACCTAAAATCCAACCGGGCCCTGGAACAGAAATGAAAATAACTCACAGAACGGGTGTCCGATTGAAGTGCCATCTGTTGCGTTGAGACCACTATGATGTGGCAGACCTTTGGGATACTTCTATATGGAACTTCGTGATAGTTGGAGTATTTACCAATAGCTTATGGAGCAGATCCTCCAGGAGACGAGCGAGCATAGTACAGAGACCTAGTAGCTGGCTGAGACCTGATGAATGGTGACCTTTTGACTCAGAGTGTTTCGACCAGAAGAGTGGGAAGCACCTCTGTGTGATGCGGAAGACCCATGGTACTCGACAGGAGGAGTACCTCTGTAGGCTACGAGGGGGGGGGGGCTCCTCTGTGTGACGTGGCAGACCCACAGTGGGGAGCGCCTCTGTGTGATGCATCAAACCAATGGTACTCGACAGGAGGAGTACCACAACAGTTCAGGATAGTGGGATGTGCCTCTGTGTGATGCGACATGACCACAGTACTCTATAGAGAAGGAGTACACCAGCAGATGAGGTTTCGATAGTTTGAGTGGGTGTGTTACATGTTACCACCCTAATAATAAAATCTTGGTTTGAGCTGAGTCAGTAACATTGTGTATTCATCATGTTTGAGATGGGTTACTAGATAACTTAGGTATATATATGGGTATATACCTAAGTAATAGTTATATGTTGGCTTCATACTTTTTGGTTTATCCTAGTTGGATTTGTGAGACCTTGAGGGTTTCGGGGTCCCTACTGAGTATCGTCATACTCACCCCTACACAGGCTATGCCCGCACCTCATTGTGTTGGTAGCAGATGACACACAACGCTGACTAAGGTAGAGAGTAGTAGGATTGGACGGTACCCAGAGGTGGACCACTCGGCGTGATGGTACACAGAGCAGACAGATGAATGTGGAGTGTTGAGGATGCCATCTGTACCTAAACTTCGGGTAGGAACCCCGAAGGACGACCTAGTATCTGCTTTACATTTATTCAGTTGTACTTTCTTTCAGTTGTACTTGTACTTTCCTGTTGGGCTTGTATTTGAAGCACTTTTTACTTTCCAGCACTTCTTTTGTATACAATTTTACTTAGTGTTTTTCTTCCAGTTGTGTACTCTGTTGTGTTTGTTTTCAGTTATAAAGGCAATGTATTCCCAGTTTAGGGATTTACGCCTTTAGTTCTAGTCGCCAACCCCTGGCCTATGGAAGGCAGGTTTGGGGTAGTCACGTTATGGGCCTCAGGGGATGGGTCGTGCCTTTGAGCCACCAGGCCTCCAGGCCAGACCCAGCGTGGGCTGCCGGGCTGCCCTCGGGCCAGGCCGCCCCTTGGGTTAGGTCGGACCAGACCTAGACCCGCTATGTCTTATTTTCACCTATTCGCCCATAACTTGGGCAATGGTTGTCTGATCAATGAACAGTCTGTGGCGATGGAAATCATAGAGAGAGATAGTTCTTTTGGAATACCCCACATGAAGTTTGGACATAGTTGGAGTTTGGTCAGGTTGGGTTGAATCTGAAATCCAACTGGGCCGCTGAAACAGAAATGTCAATAACTCACAGACCAGGCGTCTGATTGATGCGTTGTCTGTTGTGTTGAGACCCCTATGATGAGGCAGACATTTGCGATACTTCTACATGGGAATTTGTGACTGTTGGAGTATCGACCAGTAGCTTGAGCAGCGGATCCTCCCGGAGTCCAGAGAGAGTATTACGAAGACCTAGTAGCTGGCTGAGACCTGTCGACTGATGACCTTTCGACTCAGAGTGTTTCGACTAAGCTAGTGGGAATCTCCTATGTGTGACATGGAAGAACCACGGTAGACTAAAGGAGGAGTACCTCAGCATGAAATGAGGGGGAGTTCCTTTGTGTGATGCGGAAGACCCACAATGGGGAGTGCCTCTGTGTGACATAGTACACCCACAGTACTCGACAGGAGGAGTACTATAGTAGTTATGGATAGTGGGAAGCACCTCTGTGTGATGTGGCATGCCCACAAAACTCTCTAGAGGCGGAGTACAGCAGCAGCCAAGGTTTTGACTGTTTGACTAGGAGTGTTACATGTTACCACACTTATAATAAAATCCTGGTTTTGAGCTGAGTCAATAACTTTTGAGTTTTCCTCATAATAGAGATGGATTAATTGATAACTTATGTATATGTATGATTATATACCTAAGTGGGGTTATCTTTTGATTTCATACATTATGGTTTATCCTTGTTGGATTTAGTGAGACATGAAGGGTCTAAGGTTCCCTAATATGTATTCTTATACTCACCCATGCCTGGGTTATGCCCACACCTCATTTTGTTGGTTGCAGATGACGGATATCGCTAACTGAGGAGGAGAGTAGTAGGACTGGACGATAACCAGAGGTGGAGCACTCGGCGTGACGGTACACGGAGTGGAAAGATGGACGTGGAGTGCTATGGAGGCCATATATACCTACCCTTTAGGTAGGAACCCCTGATGATGACCCAATAGTATCTTTACTTTCTTTCAGTTATACTTGCTTTTCGTTGTACTTTCCTGTTGGGCTTGTATTTCCGGCCCCCTTTACTTTCCACCACCTCTTTTTGTATACAGTATTACTTAGTTCTTTGCTTCCAGTTGTGTACTATGATGTGTTTTTTATCGTAATAAAGTCAATGTCATCCCAGTTTAGGGATTTACGCCTTTGGTGCTAGTTGCCAGCCCCTGGCCTATAGAGGGCGGGCTTTGGTTAGTCATGATACGAGCCTTGGGGGACGAGTCGTGAAAATAAACAAACTATATTTTATTTAGAAAATAACACTTATTTCCTTTTATAAGGTGTCTAAAATAAATAATTCATAGTTTCTATATTATATATGGTAATATTTTTTTTGGAAAAACTACTAAAAGAGATTTTTATTGAATATTTCACTATTGGTGATGGAATCTTATTCCCTCATATTCTATGATAAAAACAATATCTCAAATATAAATATTTTTTCCTTATATAGTATATAAGAATGTTCTTAGAATGTAACTAAATAATAAACAATGTGTATAAAAACATCCATTATATTTACTAAATAACTATTTTTTACATGTTACTAACAAGTAAAAAATGATAAAAATAGTAAAAATAATTTTAAATTAATCCAAACACTATTTTATCGTTGCATCCAATTTCTCAATGAATAAACATCACCCTACATTACTTGAAACGCAATATAAAGCTCACATCTTCATCTATTCTTTTATTTTTGAATTCAAATATATTTAAAACACTTATATAACTTATAATTGGTACAGTATTCCATTCATAAGATACTATACGAATTATATAACAATAATACTTCATGTAAAAAATCAATGGTGTTTCTTGGAATCCTTCAATTATTTCAACTAGTTCCCCTTTGTATTGATAGGTTTTCCATAATGGAAGTGCTACCCATCCTCCTTATTATATGGTTTATATGGCACAATGGAATCTCCATGAATTATTTTCTTATTTTTTGACCAAATTTTTTACCCTTTTACTTCTACACCATTATGATGTAAATTGATCCTAAAACACCCATGTAATGATAAACTATTCTCAAAAAAATTATAGATAAATTAAATATTTCTTTAAAATCATGTATATTATAAATTGGAAGAACCATTTTATAGTGATTTATAATTAATTCCATATGAAAATCAATCCAAACTGGTGAACCCATCCTCTCTATGTCATTTATGTACCCAATAATATTGAACAAATGAGTTGATACAATGGTATTTTATATTATTTTTAATGAAATTATGCCTTCAATACATTATACTTCATATTCCTTACTTTTTCTTGAGGGATACTTTTAAATATTCTATAATATTATAAGAATTTATTATCTCAAAAATCTACTAAAACATATCATCCATGGTCACAAGAGTGAGGTTAGAGACATCCAATGAATCATTTAGATCATTTTCATAGGCATGTAATACCTATTTTTAAAAACATTCACCAGTAGTTTACTTATAAAGGGTTCTACTATCACATAGAAGTTTCCATATAATTTGAGAACTATTATAATGTTATATTTCAAGTTAATTATATTAATACCATCTAATTTTTCATTATAAAATATTGATTGTAGGGCCAATATTTATAGTTAGGATTCAATATTATACAATATAAGTTTTAATAGATGAATGACATATTTTAGTTAAAAATTTAATAAGGAATTTTATTAAATAGTTTCTTTCGAAATGAGACTTCTTTTTTAATTACATCATAACCATTAGTGCAATGGTATTAACTTTTCATTATGAAAGTTACCCCTAATTAGTTTGGAACTAATCCTTATTTATCTATCTAATGTATTATCAAAATAATATCAAATATTATTCTGGTAGAGTTGGCTAGAATATAACTTACCAAATCAATCACATGAATAAAATAAACTTTAATATAATGGTTTCATAACATTTAGGGTTTAACATCCATTAATAACCCTAATATAACTATAGTATGTGGATACCTTACCCTTTGTATTAAAAACACCCAATATGCATTCCACAAGATAATACATGGGCACCCCATTTTGGAACAAAATTAGCAGGATGGATGATTAAAATTTTAAAATATTTGGTTATTATAATGAATATAACACCAATTATTTTTAAGTGGTTTTAACCTCACTATCATTTCTCAGGTTACTCCATTTATGTATGAATTATTATAAAGATTTATTTTTATAATCCCAATTCTAGACACCTTATTAATATATTAACTCCACATTAATTTGTAACTAATTATGAAACCAAAAATTTGTGTCATTCACAATAATATTTAATCCAAAAATAATCATAAATTTATAATTTCATCTCACAAATAATGTAGATTAAAAAATTATGTAAAGGTCTAAAATTATACATTATTAAAAATATTGACTAGAGTAATCCTAGAGAGCTAGATAATGTATCATCCCTAACACCAGAAACCAAGATCTAGAAGATATATTTACTAATTGGTATAAATTAATGTTTTAATGAATGATAATATGAGTTAGGAGTCTCGAAAGATTAATTACATACATACATTACACTAGAAAAACATAAGATAAAACATGAACATATTCCAAGAACATGACTATACCTTCCATTATCCACCTGAAAATTACACATAATCCTCTTTTTGTTTTCCTGGGGAAAGGGAAAAAAATAAATGTGTGCATGGATACTTAGTAAGGAGAAACATACAACTAAATTTTACATAAAATAAAAATAGAATAACTAATATTTAAGTAATAAATGAACAATTAGAAGACATAATAAACTGAAAATGAGGTCATTATATATCCATGAAAATGAATATAAACATGGATAATAATAATAATTTATCTCATACTGATAGAATTCATATTTTTGGTCATCAAAAACATGTTTTCATGTCCTTATGATATGACACTTTATTTGTCATCTAGACCACAATCAATAAGTTATCCAAATATGGGGAGAGGCATACACCAAATTGTAACCTGTTTTGTCTCAGGAGACATATTGATGCACTAAGGGGCTGAATAAGTCACGAAACCACACTTCACTTGACTATTCCCAATGTATTCACCATAATATTCAACAAGAAATTTCATACCATTCCCCTATTAACCTCTTATTGAAAAAATATGGCTATTTACATTAAGAGAATAAAAAATATCAAATACTTCCCCAATTAACAGAATAATGTGGACGAGACATAGAAAATCACTTACTAAACATAAAATCTATGTGGAATCATCAATGTAACATGAATTACAATTATAAAAGATGTATAGTGAACATGGTACATAAAATGTTCTATCACATCCATGGAATATTGTAATTTAATTAAATATAATTTATTATTAGTATACTAAATAAATGGTTGGGAAAATTCTACATCATGGTTCTTTAAAACCATGTTAATATTATAAGGCATGTCCCTGAAGAGTGTCATTACATGTGTTAAATATTAGGTTCAATAATCATGAATTATGATTATTATTGAGTCAATTATAAACCAAATATTTTTTAGGTGATTACCCCTACTTTCATATATTCCAAAACCACATCTACTTTCCAATATCCATATAAGGAAATTTTTTCTTTGAAATTAGACACACTTTTAATTTACCAAAACACAAGTTCAATTTCTACTATGGAAATGGAAACTCATTGATCAAAAAAATGTGAGACAAGGATAGAAATATAGAATATTAAATCACTAAATTTCATGTGTAACATGGAATAATTCTTCCATGATAACGCGTGAACAACAAAAAATAAATGAATTTGTGATTAGAACCTGAGTCCTAAAGAATGAAAATTGGGATGGAGAAAACCCACTTACAGATTGTGAAGCAATTAAATCATAAAATATTGAAAAAATAGTTCTTAAACATGATCATAAAATTGAATAAATAAAATTAATTCCTAATATGACATCTAAAATACGAATTATATACACCATATAATGGAAATTTGTTTAAAATATTTCTCTCAGAGAGGAAATTGAGATGGAGACACCATACCTTTTATCTAGAATAACATGAATGTAAATTTACCTCTTTTATCATAATAAAATATGTATTAATAACTTATGTATGAACATTAATAATTTCTATTTTCATTCAAAATATTAGTAAAAAATCATTTTCTATGTGAAATATTTTTCTTTCGCACACAAATGTTTATAGTTTTGATCATTTGGAGGAGTTTTACAATAGATTTGTTCATATTCATTCCTATTATAGTGTATATTATTAATAACTAATTAAATTTTATGTTAGGTATCATTGATAATAATTTATTTTTTAATACCTTTTAGTAGTTTTTTAGACATTACCCTTGATGATAAATTAAATAATAATCATGTTTTTGTAATTTTAAGGAACAAATGGTTTTTCCTTAATTAATGAATTAGAAATTGATATAATATCTCCAGAAAATAATCATTATTTATAAATTAGTTAAATAAAAAACAATATTTAATAACTCATGTAATATTATAGCATTAAATATGTTCTTATATTTATCCATGGAATAAATTAATAGTATTGTTCAAGTAGGTAGTTAAACCAACCAAAACATGAACCTACTATTATTAGTATACTATTATGAGATAGTTTAGTAGAAATATCATAATAAAATGATTATAATTACATTATTATTGTTTATTATTATAATTTATCCTAATTTCAAAGAATAATAATAATATTTAAATGATATAAAAACATTACACAATTTGAATAAACGATTTTCCTCTTAGTATGCATATTTAAAACGGTAAAAGTAATGATGATTTTTTTCATCCTAAAAATAATTGGTTTTAAAATTTTCACACTATAAATATAATTATATCTTGAACATCATATTTAAACATTAATAATAACATTATATCCAAAATTTTATGGAAGTGACTAAAAATGAAACATGTTACATCATGGAGGTTGTTTTATGCACAAAACAAAAACAACAATTTTGATTTTCTTATTAGATATGGTATATGAATAACTCATGATAATAAAAATAATATAGTATTAATATATATATATATATAATAATAATAATATAATTAAATTTCTATATAAATAAAATGTATAAAAAATATAATTAAGAAGAAAACATTGTATCTTATAATACTCACATTGGGGACTATATTTTTCCTTGGATGTCTCCTTAAATTTGAACGGATAAGGATAACTATTATTGACCATGGAATTATGTAATTTAGATAGGGTTATATGGAGAAAATCGAATATTTTAATGTATAAATAATAATTTGAGGTGTTTTTGTAAGTGGTTATGATGTTCCCCTTTTATAATTGAGGGAAAGTGTAGTTTTGGGAACACAACTAAATTTTTCAATAATGACTGGGAATTATTCTTTGTTCAATGGAAAACATTATAGGGTAAACATGTATTATTATATAAAATCACAACTATAACCCCTTAACCCTAGAATCATGGATCCAGTGCATTAATTTAATACCTTGGTATGATTAAAAGGAATCAAATCCCGAATGACTAATTAGTTTATCACTCTTGGGAAATAGATTACAAAAATGAACATTACATTACAATTCAAAACATAATATAAAACATAGATAATTATTTGATAAATCTATTATTATCCTATCTTAAACCTTCATATCATTCATAATACACATCTTGGAATCCTAGTAAAATAAATCATAGAAATGGGGTTAGCTCAGATTCTCAGTAAGGGTTAACAATATAGTAAAACATTTCATAAATAAGCATAAACATTTAAGGAAAGGTATAAAACTAAAACATAAGCCTTTTAAAACTAATTTTAATAAAAATATAGAAATAATTAACCCAATAATTCCATTTAAAAATTCAGATAAATATTATACTTGTCAAATAATCACATGAATTATCAATAACAAATATCATATTGAGGGAATGCATAATTCAAGACATCATAACCACCCCACCAAGGGATCCTTTGATGAAAATAAATTAATAGGTAAAAACCAAAAATAGTTTTTCTCATGAGACCTATCAATTCATCGAGGAGGTATAGTGGGGACTCCCATCTCTTACTAAGTCTAATGCATTCCTCTTCTATAATGGGTAAAACAAAACACATATAAACATTCATATTAAAACAAGCATATGAAATCACAATACATTATCTACAAACCATGAATGGTATAAAAATAGAACGTCCATAATGAAACTATTAATAAACCCATAAATTCAATATGAAATGTTGAATCATAATAAATCAAACATAATTAAACATAATTTCCAAAAAAAGGATGTTGACATAGATGAAAATTTTCTTAATAAAATCAGTAGAAACATATTTAAAAAAGTACCCATTTTTCTATGAAATAAATTATTCAAAAGTTGTAAATTTACAAAAGAAAAAATTTAAAAATAGACTTATGATTCAATGTTTCATATACCACATTCAATTATTTTAATAGAATTAAAATTTTAAAACTTTCATGTCCATATAAAAAATCCTTAAAACAATTTTAAAAACATGGACAGTAATGAGAATTTTTTAGAAGAATAAAATTTTAAAAAATTTAAAATGAGGTTTTACATAAATATACCCTTAAATAAAACCATAAAAAGATTCATTTTGAACATATTTTTAAGAAACATAGACATCAATGATAAATATTTCCCAGTAAATACTTACCTATAAATAATCACGAATAATAACGAGATTCCAAAATTAATCCTTACCATAGGTCGAATTTCTTTAGTATGTGTATGAATCTCTTATATATATGATTTAAACATATTATTAACTTATAATAGAAACATAATAATATTTATGATATCATATGTGATTAATTTCTGACTTTATATTACCCATTCATTTATCAATTCATTGTTAAAGCAACATTTCAGGTAATAATCGTTTTGTTTATCATATCTGTTTAACTTGTTAATCTTGATCTTATTACATATATCATGATGATATTATATAATATTTTTGAAAAATTATTTATATATCATATATATTTAGTATATAAATATATATAATAGATATATAAATGAAATGGAACACACCATTCATGGAGACGATATGTCGTACGTACGCAAGAACATAGTTTCTATTTTTTTATCCTATTAAATTGAAGAAAGTAATTGAAATAAATGTATATTAATTTGGTGGATTTATTATGTCATATATTTCATATTTATTCAGTGTATAAATCTTTACAATCATTCTAAAATTTTTGTAATTAAGGATGAATCTCATCCCATCGTAGAGATGGTAGGTCATACATACGCACGAACAACAAAATCATTCCGTAATATAAAAGGGTAAGAAATTAGATGGAATTTTAATTATTAAGAAATATCTAGTAAAATTTATTATTTAAGTCATTTATATTCATCATTATACCCATCTAAATAATCTATATATGACAAAAAGTTTACACCATGGTGTAGAGATGGTAAGGCATACGTACACACGTATGGTGATATTTCTTTTCGTATAAAGAGTAAAGGGAAAAATATTATTATAACATAAACATAAAAACATATAAGAATATATTATATTCTTTATTTTTAATATTATATTATAAAAAATAGGAATTGTAACTATAAGAAGAGAATAAAGTGAATTGAATTAGTAAAACAATGACTTCATCTACATGTATCTCCTTTTGATTTGCACAAAATGATTTCATATGATGGTTTTATGACCAAATTATACCCTCTAAGATGAATTGATGGGAATTTGGGAGAGAAATTGGTAGGGGTTGGCTGATCCAAAATGGATTTATAGGTGTGAGATATAATAAAGACAGGTTCACTTTTACAAGAGAGGGGTGGGACACTTTTTGAAACTCCAAAAGAATTAATTTAATATAAATTGATTTTTGAATTCAAATAGATTTAATGTGAGATATTTAGAGGATAATACGAGTATGGGTGAAAATAAACTCATCAAATAAATTTTATACCTTTTTAGGTCAAAAAACTAACCATATCTTTTATATTTAACCCTTAGTTAAATAATTTAACTCTTACCATGATAACTTGTCTTTTTTACACTTAGGGTTTATAAAGTTACTATAAAATGAAAATAAAACCCAAATTAGAGAATTTATGGCATATTTAACATTATAATAGTTATTTGTATGAATTATATATTTTTATGAATTTTATATCATTTAAAAAACTTATTTATTTAAAATAACATTTTAGTGACTTTTGATACTATTTATTAATGGAATTTTTAAAAATACTAATTTTTTTAGGTCTCGAACCCCCAAATACTAGATTTAGTGAATTAATTTAATAATTGGAATGATTACAAGGAATAAAATAATAGAGGGCTGATCATTTTAGAAGTTATGGAAAATAGAATATATACATGAACTTTACATTTCAATTCATTACATAATATGAAATATTGATAATTCTTTGAGAATACCATTATTATCCTAGCATAACTGTTCATATAAATATTAAAGCACTTTCACCCATCTTGTTAAGATAAAACACAAGATAGGGGAGAGATTAGATGCTCAGTAATGTAAAACAATACATAAAAAAGAATTCATAAATAACTATCACCTTTAAGGAAAGTAATAAACTAAAACACAAGCCTTTATAAACATAAACTTGAACATTATGCAGAAATAATAAATCAACTAATTTCATTTAAACAATCACATTGATATTATACTAGTCAAATAATTACATGTAACATTAATAACTAATATCATACTAAGGTAATGCATAATGTTTGACATCTGAAACTTTCCATTGGGGGTTCTTGCCAAGAATCTAATATTATCAAGGCTTCAGGCCAAGAATATAATACATTCAAGGCTTCATTCCATGAACCTAATGAATGGGTAAACACCCATACTAGTTTTTATCATGAGACATACCGATGCATCGATGGACTATAGCAGGCCTCACCCATCCCTTACTATGTCCAATTCATTCCTCATATGAAAAGGGTGAAACAGAAGAAAAAACACATTTGAATTAAAAATTGTATATGAAATGTTAATACGTTAACCATAAACCATGAATGGTATAAAAATGGAACACACATAGTAAAATATATCATAAAAAATTCAATAAAATATGGATGATTGTATCATATTAAATCAACATCAATTAATCATAAAATCCAAGAAATGATGTTGACATAGATGAAAATACTCTAATAAAATCATTAAAACTCTTTGGGATTAATTACCCCTTTTTTAGAATGAAATCATTTAAAAGTCACACATTTAGAAAATAAAACAATTCTATTAAAAATATCCTTATATGATTGTAATGGAATCTTAAAAATTTTATGATGTCACAATGGTTTAAAATAATTCTTTCTCTATATAAGTTAAAAAACATTCTTTCCTCAATTTGTCAAAAAGGTCATAAAGTACCTCTTTTAGAAAATGAAGAAAAGATACCTTTAAATTTTTTTATGAAAAGTAAATCATGGGTAAAAACAACTTTTAAAAAATATCTATAATATATTGAATTACATTTTATGAAACATGGACATGGATGATAAATATTTCCTACTAGATACTTACATATAAACAATCAAGAATTGTAATGAGATAATGAAATTAACCCTTACCTTATACTTTCCTTTAATAGATGGTGAATTAAACTCTTGTATAATGTTTAATGCATGTTATTAAATCATACCGGGACCATATATATATTTAGGATATCATATATGATCCTCTTATATCATTTTGTTAATAATATTTCAGTACTACCATTGTTTCGGGTGTTAACTGATTCGTTTTCCTGTGCATGTTTATTGTGTAAGTCATTTTTGTTATGAATAGGATGTATTTAATTTATATAAATAATGATATTAGGTTCATAAATATCCTTTTTACTCATAATTTAAATTTTATAATCATTCTAGAATATTTAATGTGGGGAATGAACCTCACCGCATTGTTGAGACGGTAGGCTGTGCATACATATGAGGGACAATATCATTCCCATGATGGTTAAATGGAATGGAATATGCTGGTATATTAATTATAAGGAATCAATATAATGTTATATTCATTAGTTATATCTATTATAATCATCATTATACCCAAACCAATAAATTAGTGTTGAATAAAAAATTACACCACTATGTGGAGATGATGTGTTGTACGTATGCACACATGGTGATATTTTTATTAATAGGGTGGAAAAAAGGAGGAATATTTTTCCCATAATTAAAATTACCTCTAATAATGTTTAGGATACTGGAGATATTAATTTGTTATGGAAACAACATAGGAAGTGTAAGTATAAAAGTAAAAGAACATAAAATGTGATGATAAAACAATTATATATTTTTTAGGTATCTGATTTTTATTTGAATAAAATTACTACTTAGGTTGAATTTAAGGAAAAAATATGACCTCTAGGATTATTTAATGGAATTTTTATGGATAATTTGGTAGTTTTTTTCCAAATCAAATCGATTTAGTGGTTTTAATAAAAGGGAAGGAGAGGTTCCCTTTTATAAGAGAAGTGAGGGGCACTTTATGAAACTCCCAAACTATTTATATATTATAGATGTATTTTAGATTTAAAATATCAAAAAATTATGTTATTTATAAGAAAAGATGAATACGGGTCGAAGCCATCTCAACCAATTAAATTTAAATATGTTTGTATTTTTTTAAACCTTAGAATTTTGATTTGTCCTTATTTAATCTATTTGATGTTAATTGTGTTAATAATATTATAAACATTAAATGGTTATAAATAATTACTTATATGGTGTAAATTGACCAGAAATGGAATATTTATGATATTATATACCTTATAATTATAAATTATCAATTTTTAATTATTTATATGATTTTTAAATAATTTAATAATATTGATTATTATAAAATATAAATATTTTCAATTTTGATAGTATTCATTAGGATAACATTAAATAAAAAATATAACTTAAATAAAAACAATTTAATACACTACTAACATGTCATAGTCACATATAAAATTTTTGTATCACATCAATTATTTTTAATTATATTTATTTAAATAATTTTTATATCATTTATTTGATATTTATATTAGTAAAATAATTACATCTTTACAATTGTGTCTTTATTTGTTGTAATTATTTAGTCTCTAAAAATTATAAATAAATAAATACAATGGAGATAATGTTTTTATATTCTTATATACTATTCATAATCTTATTTATCTCATGGTTATCCCTATATTAAAATTGTTTAACTTATAAAAAATGAGAATGTAATAATTTGTCACATTCTTTCATTTTAATAATATTTATGTCATTTTCATTAACAAGGGTCCATTAAATGACTAAAAAAATGAAAATTAGGATATCATTAACATTAAAATATTACTTTTATGGAATTATGGATTTTTATAAATTTTATATAATTTATTAATTTATTATTTAGGTAAAATTCACATTTATGTCAATTTTGATACTATTTATTATTTGGCATTTTATAAAATCATAACAACATAATTACTTTGAAAAAACTACATTAAACTATCACTAATATGTCAATGTAATCTAAAAAATAATTTATAGAATAAAAAGTTTCAAATTATATTTATTTCAATATTATTTATATCATTTAATTTATTCTTCATTTAATAAATCAATTACTACATCATCATTGTGTCAGTATTTAATTTAATTATTTATTTTATAAAATGAAAAATAAGCTTCGTTAATTTAGATAATTTTTTTATTTCTAATTTCTATTTATAGTCTACCATATCTCTTATATGGAAACATATTAAAAATATTGTACTTGTAAAAAATAATGGTATAACAAAATTCTATTTTCATTAAATATAATCTTATAATCTTATTAAAGTCATCGAAGTGGCTCAAATTGGTGTAGAATAATACAAAAGTTGATTTTGGTCTAAAAACACTTACCTAATAAAATTAGTTCAAATTTTATTGTAATTGTAATATTATTTTTACCTGTAATTACCTGATGTACCCTTAACTGCAGTAATGAACAAATATTAAAGGTTATATTCAAAAAACCAAAAAATAAAAGGAACCTATTTACATTATTTGGAACAAATGGCTAAAAAATGGAATAAAATTTTCAAAATTGAATACATAGATGTTTTAGTAATTATTCTAAAATTTATCCTTTTTTTAGAATAAAAAATGGGTTTTTAATATATAAAACATTGAAAAGATTGCAATGTTTTTACATAAAAAATCAGGGTAAAATTAATGCCAACGAAAAATATTACATTTACTAATAAAAATATATTCTAAATTTATATTAAAACCGTTCAATAATATAATTTATCCACATAAATTAGTTTGATTAAAAAAGTTGGTTTCAATTAAAAATTATTATATTTTTACTAATCATCAAAATTTAAAAATTATTAGAAAAATATCAAAAATTCATCCAAATTATTTTTTATGTCCCAATTAAAAATATGATGTTTAATTTGGTAAATATAATACAAAAATTATTCAAAAACAATATTTAAAATGGGAGCACCATTAAAAGGCATCAAAATTTTATTTTTCGAAAAATAATTTTTTTTCTTAAAAAATGAATATTTTCATATATCACGTCTAGAAAATACATAATATGAATGTTAAAATTATATAGAATATATAAAATTAAAAATTTGCATAAAAATTTTCAGTATTGCTAATTTAACGTCCCTTGATATATTATACTAATATTTTATTAATACATTATTGTTTGGTAGAACTGGGTGTTTCATGTAACCCAAGAAAACTAATTGTTGCATGTAGAATAATATTAACAAAGGTGTTCATAAAAAACAAGAAACAAGAAAAATTAAAGTTGTTAATAAATGTAAATAATTTTAAATCTTGGGGTGTTAAAGGATTCCTTAGAAAAAAAATACATTAACTCATCCGTAAAATGTCAAATTATTCAGAAAATCTTTTGTATGGTATAAAATATTTCAAATTATATTTATTTTCATATTATTAATATCATTTAATTGATTCTTCCTGAAATAGATTAATTACTGCATCTTTATTATAAAATCCTTTAATTAAATTATTTCATCCATGAAAATAAAAAATAAATTATCTTGATGACTATATATTTCATAGATTTCTAATGAAATTTTATAGTCAAATTTATCTTATGTAGAACCCTATATTAAAAATTATTTAGATATTAAGTTTTTGAGTGAGAAAATTTTAACTTATCTTAAGAAATATATAATACATGCCTTATTCTTACACAATGGCTTAAAAAGATTATCATCTCGGCCTAAGATGGTCTTTAGATGAAACACACTTATCCAATGAAATTATAAAAAGTGTTAGAATATATTTAAAATATTATAATATTATGTTTACCTTTAATAACTTGATTTACCCTTAACCATGCTAAATAAATAAAAATTTATTGAAGTTACTATTCAAAAAATAAATTATGTTGTTTATATTAGACAAAAAATTTCATATTAATTACAACCAAGAATTTATGTTTTTTTAAATTCCATCCACAAAATTGGTACAATTATGTTTAATGTTATTCCTATAAATGTGGCTAGATGATGGGTAAAAGAGACATTCGAAATTTCAATAAATTTTGTAACTAACTATATTATAAAAATGATTACAATAAGCTATATTCTAATAATATATGCATTATATATCTATTGTGAATTTAAAATTTATTTAGATTAAAATAAATTTGTAAATGGAAAATTTAGTTTTTAACAAAAATGCATTATTTTTTACAATTCATAAAAAATTGGAACCTTTCAATAAAATATCAAAAATTCGCCCAAAGATAACATTTTTATTTTGAATTGAAAATTTAAGTCTATTTTGAAACGTAAAAATTTATCTTTTTTATAATGTCATTAATAATTTTCATAACTTCTTTTCAAATGGCTAGTCTGATAGATCATAGAGTACTCTAACTCGATGTTTCATACAACACAAGCTATTGAATTTATATAAAAAATAAATGTTTCTTGAAATCATAGGAAGTTAAATTTTCACATCCTTTAATAAATTACGTCTTTGGAATTTTTGAATTTTAGTTCGATACCTAATGGTTAACTATTAAAAATTCCTTTACTGAAATCCCACATCAGAACAAGGGTTGATATCAGTTATAATTTAAAATAATGAAAGGGAATAACCATGTTTACCAGAGATAACACATATAAGGGATCCCTATAAGAAGACATAGACATGAAACAAATTTATAACCATCAAATTTTGATAGATAGTGATAGAGAACATGATTAAGAGAATGTTAACAATCACAAAGGTCTATATATAAAATGATCAAAGGGACCATTTTATTTATGATAAGAAGAAATATGAACAAATTTTGTTTATAAGATCCTTTCCATGGAGTTGAGGAATTAATTTACATTATATACTTAGAACAAAAGGATGAAAACTAACATTCTATGCAGTGTTTCACCCTTTAACAAATTTCTACCACAAATACATATTTCTCCCTAAAAGATAATAATATTGAAAAATGGCATATTTATCTTAAATGAATAGGGATCCCAAAATGAAATTGTACTTCATATTTCATACCGTTTAAATAATGAAATCAATGTTATACTAACTAGGACATCACATCGGCCAATGGTAAGTGATGGACCCTTGCCTCCCTACGGTTGCATGTTTAAGTCTAAAAGAATTACCAGATGCGATGTGTTATCGCCCGACTTGTGGGTTATCCTTTTTCTAAAAATATAATATTATAAAATACCAAAATTATCCTTTTGAAATTTTTTAACTTTAAAAAACAATATCAAATTTTCAACTTAATCCATTCCAACCATTAGAATAATTCAAAATACTTCTATCCAAATTAATAGTCCAAAACGGTCTCTAAATTCCAATATTCAATATTAACATCAAATTTTCCTCAAAAAACATATTTTTTATCTTATGATCATATAAAAAACATATGAATACATTTGTCACATTAAAAACTGAAGGAAAATTCTCATGCTTCAAAATCCTTAAAGAAGATGTATTGTAGTACAATCCTTATATGTAACATAGTTCATTCAACCATTCATTGATGACAAAATGCTCAAATGTCATAATATTGGAATCCAAACATAATCACATTAATCATTCGTCTTTATCCATGGTAGTAAAAAAATATTGAACATGATATATTATCCAATTTTGGGTATATTACATTGATGAATGATGCACTAAATTTCATAGTGTCTCATATCCGTGTAGTTGAAGCATTGTACATTTGTAACCTTTTTCTTATCCTTGAAATCCCTAGAATGGTGGCCATTTGATCCAAATATATAAAAAACTCCCATTTTTTAATAAAGTACAAGGGTGTCTATTTCCATAATTATTACATTTGGGAAAATCCTTCTTTCCATTCTTATCTTTATCTATATTTTCCCCAACTGTCATATTATTCTCATGACTCCATTTGCATCCATAATAAATAGGGTGCTCTTTACCAGTCCCTTTATCACTTCATATTATGTCCTCATATGATGAGAATTATTGGGAGACTATTTCCCTCATAATTATTGGCATAAGACCAAGAAAGATATGATTCTTCGTACTCTTTGTATTAGGAACATTGGCGAGGTTAATGTTCCTTCTGGTAGGTGATATTTCTAAATGATGCCATACAATAAATATTGCTATGAAACAAAGTGTATAAGTTCTTACTAGTAAAAAACATAGCATAAATTGGAATGTTTTTTAGAGATAATATGATAATCATAAACATATTATCTCTAGGGACATATTTACTTTACAATCCATTATACTGGGTTTAAAAGGGAATGTGAATTATCTTAATCATAAAACTCTAGAGTATCAAACTAGGTGTATAGTGATGCCCATTGTCGCGTACCAAGTTCTCCTAACTCACGTCCAGAAGACCTTTTCAGAGTTATTACTTCTAGGTAAATATATTTCAGAACCACATCCAATTGTAGTATCTAAATAGTCATGTATTTC
Source organism: Viscum album (assembly GCA_963277665.1). Lineage (NCBI taxonomy): Eukaryota > Viridiplantae > Streptophyta > Magnoliopsida > Santalales > Viscaceae > Viscum > Viscum album. The sequence goes on from OY728121.1 coordinate 427,290,240, forward strand.
TAGGAATTCCCACATAATCTAGACCTTATAGAAACTATATACTGTTCCTGTACACATATCCTTAATTTCTTCCTTAGGGTTTTATTTCAAAATGAATGTATTATAAATCTAATTTCTTTGGTTGTTGTAAATAATCCTTTGATATGAACTATAACGCCCCTACCCTAGATTCCTGGAGTTGATGAAGTATTTTAATAAATTGGCATGATTTAAATGAATAAAATCATGTAGGACTGGTCTATCTAACTGCCTTAGAAAATAGATTATATTCTTGAACTATACATTACAATTAAAAACATAATATTAAACATATATAATTATTTGAAAATTCCATTATTATCTTATATTAACCCTTCATATCATTCATAATACACATATTGGAATCCGGGTAAAATAAAACATTATAAGGGGGTGGGCTCAAAAGATGAGTAAGGGAAAGTAATATAACAGAAGATTTCTTAAATAATCCTAATCGTTTTATCCAAGGTATAGAACTTAAACAAAAGCATTTTAAATGTTATTTTTTTCATAATTTGTAATAGTTGAATCAAATAATTCCATCTAACCATTCACATGGATATTATAATAGTCAAATAATCACATTTATTATCCATAACTAATCTCATAATGATATAATTCATAATTTTAGACACTATTACCACACTATAAAGGCCTCATGCCAAGAATAAACATATATGGGTAAAAACCCAATCTAATTTGTATTATGAGACCTACCGATGAATCAAGGGGCTATAGTTTCTCCCACACATCACATAATAATTTCATTGCATTCCTTTTATGAAAGGGGTAAAACATAACCAACATAAACATTCTTACTAAATCTAGCATATGAAATCTTAACACATTATCCATAAAATATTATTGGAATAAAAATAGAAAATACATAGTCAAACTATTCAAAAAACCTTTAATACAATATGATATTTTGTATAATAATAAATCACAACCAATTTTACATAATATACAATAAAGGATGTTGACAAAGATGAACATGTATTAATAAAATCATTAGAAAATTATTTAGAGAAATACCAATTTTATTAGAATTTATTTCTTGAAAATTTTAAATCTTATAAAACAATATATTTAAAAAGGTATATTTGAATAAATGTGTCCCATACCGCATTGAAAATTATAAAAGGAACTAAAATTTTAAAAAAATTCTTGTTCATAGAAATAAATACTTAAAACCATTTTGAAAACATGGATATTAATGAGAATGATTTATAAGAATAAATCAAAAAAAATTACAAATTTGTATTGTTTAAAGAGTCCCTTACATAAAAACATAAAAATGTTACTTTTGAATTGTTTTTAAGAGACCTGGAAATGGATGTTACGGACATGTTCATAAATACTTACCTATAAACAATTTTAGATAATATTGAGATTGTAATATTTACCATTACCTTAGGTCTGATTTCTTTTGTACGTGTCTGAAACTCTTTTATAGTTGTTTCAAACATATTAGTATTTTATAAAATAATCATAATAATATTTTTGATATCATATATGATTTATTTATGAATTTTTAAGACCCATTTATTTAATAATTCCATGTTAAAGTAATGTTTTAGGCTATAATATTTATGTTTATTGTACGTGTTTTAACATGTTATTCTCGATCTTATTACCTAGATAATGATTTAGTTATTTAATTAATTGTAAAAAATGATTTATATATCATATATATTTAGTATATAAATATATATAATAAATAGAAAACTAAAATGGAACACACCGTTCATGGAGATGGTTGGTCGTACGTACGCCTGAGCATTGTTTTTGTTTTATTATCGTATTGAATGGAAGCATGTAATTTACACACAAAAACACCAAAAACATATAAATTGTTAATAAAGCATTATTATTTCTTATATTTCTTATTTATTCAGATTATAAATTTTTATAATCATTGTGAAATGGTTGTAATTGTGGATGAATCTCATCGCATCCCGGAGATAGTTGGTCGTACGTACGCACAAGAAAAAATATCATTCTCTAATGGAAAATAGAAAGGAATTGGATAGAATATGAATTATAAAAAAAATAATACCTGGCCATATTTTTTATTTACACCCTTTATATTCATCTTTATACCAATATAAATAAATTATAGATGAAAAACATTTTACACCATGATGTGGAGATGGTAAGTAGTATGTACGTAGAAGTTGTGATATTTCTTTTCATAGGATGTGTAAAATAAAGAATACATTTGTCACATAATGATGAAAAAATCCTAGAATATATCATATTCTATATTTATTACATTATTAAGGATATATCATAGGAAGAGTAAGTATTATAATATACGATATTTAATTGAATTTGTAAAACAATTATATATTCTTCGAGTATCATCATTTGATTTGAAAAAAAAGGAATTATTTGTTTGGATTTCTACCCAAATGATGGCCTCTAATATGAATTGAGGTAATTTTAGAGGAGAAATTTGATTTTCTTCAAACACAATGGGATTTACATGTGTGAATAAAAGGGTAGGATATGGTTCCTTTTATATGAGAGGGGATGAGAACTTTTGGAAACTCCAAAATAATTAATTTAATATAAATATATTTTCAATTAGAAAAGCTCAAAAGTGAGATATTTTGAGCATAATATGAGGATAGGTCATAATAATCTCAACTGATGAATTTTATACATGTTTAGGTCAAAAAAGTAGCCTTATCATTTTTATTGAACCCTTTGTTAATGAATTAAACTGTTTCTGCGATAACGTGTATTGTTTACACTATAGGGTTGATATACTAACTATAAAATTCCCAAAGAACCCCAATTGGATAATTTAGGAAATATTTATAATTATCCTACTTAGTATTCTGAATTATAGAATTTTAGGAATTTTATATAATTTAATAAAATATTATTTATTTTAAAATATCATTTTTTTCAATTCTGAAACTATTTAATAATAGAATTTTTAGAAAAACACATAACATATTTATTACATAGAAAAAACTATATTAACTCGTACATCACATTCTAAATTCATCAAAAATGATTTTTATGGCATAAAATATTTCAAATAATAATTATTTTAATATTATTAATATCATATAATTTATTCTTCTATTAATAGATCAATTACTCCATCATTATTATACAACCTTTAATTAAATTATTTATTACCTAAAAATTAAAATTATATTATATTTATTAATATATTTTTCATATATTTATAATTAATATTTATATTATAATTTATCTTATGTATAACCCGATATTAAAAATGATTTATGTTTTAAAAGATTGAGTGTGACATTTTCAACTAATCTTTTGATAAAATATAATAAATGAATTATTTGTACATAAGTGGCTTAAGAAGATTATAATTTTGACATAAGAATTAATTTGGTCGAAACCCAATTATCAATATTAAATATTAAAAGTGTTTTGGTAACTTTTAAATATTAAAACATTATTTTTAACTTTAACTACCTGATTTACCCTTTTCCAAGGTAAATAAATTAAAATTTACTAAAGTTACTATTCTATAAAAAATTACATTGTTACTATTAGCCCAAAAATTTTATACTAGTTACCACCATGTATGACTATTTTTTAAAATTCCTTTCACATAAGTGGTAAAATTGCGTTTAATTCTAATCCTGTAAATATTTCTAAAAGACATGTAAGAGTGATGTTCATAAGTTCATTAAATATTTATATATAATTATATTACAAAAATTATTACAATGACATAAATTGGAATAATATATGTATTATTTTTCTATTCTGACCATAAAATCAATTTAAATTAAAATAAATATTTAAATTGAAAAAATCAGTTATTAACTACAATGTAGTATTTTTAACTATTAATAAAAATTGAAACCTTTAAAATAAATAACAAAAATTCACCCAAAGATAATTTTGATATTATAAATTAAAAAATGAATTCTATTTTGAAAAATAAAATTTTTAATTTAGTTAATACTATTCATAACTTCTTTTTAAATGGCTAGTTTGATAGATCATAGTGTGCTCGAACATAGTGTCTCATACAACACATGATATTGAATTTGTTAAAAAAAGAAATGTACCGTGAAATCTTCAGTGTTACATGAACTAATCAATTATAGTAAATTTTTTAATGTTTTAGTACTTTTACACCAGGTTAAACTCAATTTACCCCGTTTACATATACCTTGGAATTTAATTTCCCCTTTTAATTAATTTTAGTGGAAAATATTAATATTTAAATATTTACCTAATTTTATAATTATTATTTCTATTTTGAAAATAAGTTTATTAGATAAATTTTTTTAAATTTTGAAAAGTTAATTTTAAAATAAAATGCTTAATCAATTTTTTTTTGAGATCAACTATTTTATAAATTAACTTAATATATAATATAAAAATATTTTTTTACTAATTTTAATGAAAAAAATTGATAGATTATAAAATAAATAAATTGTTTGTTTGTTTCAAGGTAGAACAATAATAATTCTCCTTTGAATATGCATGATTCAATGAAACAACTGAAACACATTTTTTATATTAAAGTATCATTTTAATTAGTTTGAAAAACATTTTCTATAGCTTTTATGAGTTCAAATAATATTGTAAAATGTAAAATATTATTCCGTAAATTAATATTTTATTATAAAATATGTCTTCTGTAATTATAGGTCTTTATTATATAATTTTAAATTTTTACAAATTACTAGTTTCATGATAACCATAATTTCATATAAAACCAACCATTCATGAAAAATATTAAAAAAAGATACTAAGAATATTTTGATATTATTAATTCTAATATGGAATTATTTTGGTGTATTTTAAATTATAAAATTAAAATTTTAAATAAATAATTTAAAAAAGTCTTTTCAAAGGTAACATTTGTGAACTTTTTCATGATATAGTATTTTCTAGCTATAATTGATTCTCAAGTGTTATATTGTCTCCCTTAAATAATTTCATCCAAGAAATTGGGGGTATATATCAGCTACTGAATTGATGTGGACACTCCTTTATTTGTTCTTGAGGATCCTAGGTTTCGTCATCTAATTTGTGATTTTTCCAAAGGACTTTCACCAAATGAGTTGTCTAACTCTTCAGTAATTTCTCTCTCCTATCAAAAATCTGGGTAGGCTCCTCATTATAAGATAAGGCCATATCCTACACTATTCCCTTATATGTTATCACATGTATCAGATATGACATGCATTTCCTCTTTAATGAAACATAAAAACATCATGTTCTTTATAATGGTTGGGTGGAAAAGAATATCAATAATATAATACCCTAATTATTTATCAAATTTTAAAATTCCCAAAGTACCTTGGTCTTAGATTCCCTTTTTATCCAAACCCTATTAACACATCATGTAATGAAACCTTGAAGAATACTTGATCCCCAACCTAAAATTCCTGGTCATTCCATAGATTATCATATTATAATTCTTTTTTTCTATTATGATATTCTTTAATTTCATCATGAAAAGTTCAAACTTTAACAGTTATATCCTCTTTATGATTTTGTCCGATTAACATTATCTTTCCATATTCTTCCCATTAGGATGGAATAAATAAAAGAATATCAAATAGTGCATTGTAGGATTACATGTGAATTATTGAATTAAATATACTATATTATGAAAATTCTTCCAAATATAGATTCTAATATCACATACCTAGGATGTAAAATGTATATGATATCATAGTTTCTTACAATTTATGGATTAATCGTTTTACTTTACATCCGTTTGGGGATGATAGGATGTTCTTGTATGTATCTTGTTATTCATGGTTATTTAATGACTCTACCACAATTTCAATGTAAATAGAGGGGTACAGTTAGATAAAATAGATAATGTTTCCCTATAAATAATTACAATTTCATTGATATTGAGTGGGGAACAATGCTCAATTTGTAGATATGCTCTTATTGATAAGAAATGAGAATATTTGGTAAGATTATCAATGATGATTTGTATAAAAATTTTATTTCTTGGATTCTATGGGTGTCTGGTGAAAATTTATATTATAACAATGTCCCATTTCCATATAGGTATAGGAAATAGTTACATGACCCCCTTATGATGTTGCATTTCATACATTAACTGTAGGAATACTAATAATCTAGAAAAATAATCAGTAATTTCCCAATTTATACCATCCCAATAAAAAGTTATCCAAAATCCAAATATATATTTCTATTACATGGGTGTATACATAATTTTGAGATATTTACTTAATCTTATAGATCCATTTTAATCTCTAGTATATATAGAACCCATAACATCTTTCCAAAATTAAGCACACAATATTTATTGATGAGGAATATCAATTTACAATTACTTTCTACGTTAATATTCCATTATATATTCTCATCATCTTACTGGTAATTATCTGTCCTTTCTAGTAAGGATGGACTATCAATTAGTTAAAAAATAAATGATGGATACCCTTTCCGAGAAACAACCATACCCATTTTAATTAAACTATATTTATGGTTTCATTTCTAATCATCATCATGATAAAAACTCTAATGTACCTCTTATTCAATGAAGTATCCACCTTGTTTTACTTCACAGGGTGGTAGTGTATGAAGCATTCATAGTCTTTTATTAGTTCTAACCAACTTCTTTACCTCATGTTGTGCTTCTTCTGAGATAATGTATACCTAAAAAATTATGGTTTGTAGATGTCTCAAATCTTTCTTTATATAGTTAATGTCTCAATATTTTGAAATAAATGACTAGGTATTCCAAATAAAGGTAATGATTTAGATTTTTCTATTCACCGATTTTCATTTTCTATGATGCAATTTAAAACACCCTAGCATTATGAATCAGGACATAATAAAGTCCTTTCCTTGATAAATCACAATAAATTAAAATCCCGTCTTTACCCAATTATAGATTCAAATCTATTGAATTAATTATTCTCATATTTAGATATTTAAAAATATCATTACATTCTATTCACCCTGTGAATTTAACCACATTATGCATTAACATTATTAGTGGGTTAGGAAAATGGGAATAATCTTTAACAAACCACTAATATTAACATTCAAATCCAAAGAAATATAAAATAATAGTTATGTTCATCGGTGTAGGATATTCATTTAAAAACATTATATTTAGGGGTTCAATGTATATCTGATATTTGGAGTCAAAATGGAAAATAAAACAACGTCATTTTTTAAAATCAAACTTACAATACTTTCCATATAATTTTGTTTTTTATGAGGGTCTTAATAATTATTTTTAAATGAATCATTGGATATTCATTTCTTTTTGAGTATATCAGGATATCATTATTTAATACCACAAAAATTTTATAAAGATACTAATTTAATATTCAATCCATCATATCCAAAATTATATAGGTTTCATTAGTCAATCCAAAAGTAATTTCCATAAAATCATAATATTCAAACCTTGTTAGAAATGTTGTGTTTAGTATGTCATCCTTATTCACCCTTAGATGATGTTAACCAAAGAAGAGATCAATATCTAAAAATTATTAGGTTCCTTGAATTTGATAAAATAATTCATCAATATATGGAAAAGTATTCATATTCTTTATTGTTGTGGTATTGTTATAGCTATAATCAAGTCACAGTATCATTGTCCCATTATTAAATTTTACGAATAAATTATTTGAACACCATGGTGAAGAACGTGGGAATATAAATCCCTCACCACTCAACATATATATAGCTATTTCCGTGAAACCACATACTCTATTTGTGAAATCCTATATGGTGATCTAGATATTGGTGTTGCATTAGGAATGAGTTTTTTGGAGAAATAAACTTCTCGATTTGGTGGATGACCAATTAAAAAATCACAAAAAATATCAATGATTTTTGTTCCATGTGTATATACTCTAATATTAGGGTACCTTCCACATTAATAAATCAAACTTTATCTTCATATTTTCTTAGAATTTCATTAAGGAGAGATACAGAAGGTGGATCCAAAAATGATTTGAATGATGAAGTTACCCTTATGAAGATAAGAGATTCCACTTCACCATCATGAATCACAATATACATCCCTTGGTAATAAGTTTTTTCATTATACTTTGAAATCCAATCCATACCCATGATCATATCAAAGTCAATGACTAGAATAATAACTAGATTTGAAAAGATAGTATGCCCAACAATCATAATTAGAATTTATTGACATTTTTTTCATAAAACACCCACTTGGTGTATTGATTTATATATCCATTACTTGGGTGGTAAGAAAATATCTAATTATTCTTTTAACAAGGAATATTAAAATCTGTGTGAAGTTCAAAAATTAAATTGGTCATTATCAAACATTATTGAAATAATTAAAGTACCTACCACCATATCATTATAAACTTTTACATCAACCATGGTAACCACATAATCATGGCCTTTATCCATTGAAATCTTCTATGGTAAATTATATAAAAATTTATGGAATTAGTTCAAATAATGTCCCTTATCCTTACAGTGAAAGCATTGAAAATAAACAGCTTTTACCTTTTCCTTTTATTGGTGAGATTGATTGACTTTTTCTCTACACTTTTAAAAAATTCCCATACCCATACAATAATAACAAATGTTTTTTCCTTGATTTATCACATTCAAGAAATTCCATTCTTCATTTCTTCACCTTATCTGTATTTTATCCCCATTTTTTCCAACTAGTATCTTATTCTCCTCATTTACATTTAATACATACATCCTATAGTACTCCTTTAATATATTGATGTATCTTTTTACTATATCCACATATGAATAAATGTTTTTAGGGACCAATGTACTTCAAAATATCAACTTTAACCCATTAATTAAATTATCAATCTAACATTCTAGTATATCTACATTTTCTACAATGTTCTTAGCTATACATTTAAATTTAGAAATATACTCCCCAATATTTTTCTTCTAATATTGTCTATTTTGATGAAGTTTATATCCATTTCATCAATTTTCTTTTGTGGAATCTATTTCTCACATAATACATCCATGATTTCTCCCCATTATATGAACCTAATCTCATTTTACACTTTAGTATTTTTGAATTTCAAACCACCAGTTTTTTGCATCACCCTTCAGATGATAGACCTCCGTGAAAACTCTTTCCTACATACTAATTCCCAATGTAAGCGAGTTTTTATATTTAGAATTGATCCATTTTTCATCTACCAATGGATTATTAGTTTCAATAAATTTTTAAGGCTATTTTCAAATGAAGCAATCTTTCATACCTACATGATATTATGGATCAACAACTCAAACATAATTAAATTTTTTTCGGATAATATCTTAGTACTAATTGTGGGTGTTGATATAGTTCCCATTCCTCCCATTAGCCACCATCTTTCTATAATTGAATATACAAAATTATCTCATGATATTTTAAAATAAAATTACGACTATGTTTTATAAAGTATTACCATGAAAAATTGAGTAATTTTCATAGAAATTATGTAGTCTTACTTGGTTCATCTAAATATAATCCAAAATATTGATACATAACATTCATTGACACTAATAGTAGAATCGAGAAATCTGGAAACGTAATTCTAGGAACTACATTACATAATTGGTATAACATACAAGAGTTACTAACCTATTGATATTTTAGTAGTATTATAGGACCATATAGGTACATAAATTACACATGAAAAACATAAGATACAATATAAACATTTTGGGAGAACATGATTTTCTATTCCATCATATCCGTGATAATTACACATAACCCCCTCTAAGTTTTGTTGGAATGGTAAAAAAAATAAGATTGAGGCGAGATACCAAGAAAGGGGAAACAAATGACATAATACTACACAATATAAACATGTTATATGTGATATGGAAAGAATAAATGTACAATATGATACCATATTCAATTTAAGCTGAGGTAATGAAATATCCATGATAATAAATGGAATCATGGGTAACAATAACCACTCATCTCATACTAATAGAATGAATAATTCTAGACATGAACCACTTACTATCAAGACCATATTCTAATACAAATTACATGTAATTGATACAAAATTCAATACATTATCTTATTATTGGAAGAGTTATACACTAAAACCCAACATATTTTGTCTCATGAGTTCCATAGATGCATCAAAGGGATATATAATGTCAGCCCCACTCGTTACATAATTATGTCAAATGAATTCATCATACGAGTCATCAAGAAATTTTATACCATTACCTAAAGAACCTATTACTAAAAAAACATGTCTATCTATTTAATGGGAAATATAGATATTAAAATACAACCCCATTCAATAGAATGACATTTTTTTCAATTAAAATATCCCTTAATAAACGTAGATTGTGTGGGGGGGGTATTATTAAAGTAACATGATGTTCGCAAATCAATAAATTATAGTGGATATGGTACCTAATATTTTCTAGGTCATCCATAGAATATATTAATTGGATTAAATACATTAAATTTGTAGGAATCCAAAAAAATTGTTGGAAAAATTCTTCATAGTGGTTCATTATTATTGTATGAATATTCAAAAGCATAACCCATGGGAGTGTATTTCCATGTGTGCAATCATATGCTCACTCATCATACATCAGTGTGATGATTAATTCAATTCTAAAATAACCCTTTTTAGGGATATTACCCCTAGTTTCATTTGTTTTATATCCACATCCACTTTCTAGTATCTATGCATTGATTCATTTTCAAGGAAATTAAACACAGTATTACTTTATCAAAATATAGGGAGATATTCAAAAATGGAAATGGTAACTATAAAATAAAAATAATACCAGATAAGGATAAAGAATATAATTTTAAACCCCCCAAATTTTAGGAGCAACATGAAAATAGTCCTCCATTGAAATTCATTCAATACATAAAGATAAATATGTGGTGATTATAACTTGAGTCCCAATGAATAAAAATTGAGAATGAAAAACACAACGTATAACATAGGTAGAAATTAAATCATAAAATACCGAAAAATGATGGCATGAAATTAATCTTAAAATACCATTAATAAATTAATTTCATGATATAACATCTCTAATGATTAGTATACACATCACATAAAGAAAATTGGATAAGTATTACAAAACAGGTCTCTAGGAGAGGAATTTGATAGGAAAACCCCTTACCTATTGACCTGAATTACATGAAAAAAACATAAGCCCAAGTTTCCTAAACATATATATCTAAATAAAACAATTTAATAAGTTACTCATATATATTTGCATTCATACACTTCAAAAATGGTCATTCTCTACATGAATTCTTCTGATTTTCCCCATCAAATTTGATCGTTTGTAAGAGTTTCATAATAGTAGTGTTCACATTAATTAATGATACTATTTATATCATTAATAAGCTATTAAATTTACTATTAGGGATTATTTATAAAAATTTATATTTGTTAAAATCCCATTAAGGAGTCTTTTAGAAAATTTCATTACTGATAAAGTCAATAATAAACCTGTTATTGTGATTTTTGAGAAATATATGTTATTTCATTAATTAATGAATTAAATATTAATATAATATAATTATAAAAAATAATTATTTACCCATTTATATCATATTATACTATTAAAAATGTTATCACAGTCATACAAGACATAAATGTATATTATTGTTTCAGTAGGTCGTTAAACTGACACAAACATGAACCTTCCATGATCAGTATATTATTATGTTATGGTTTAGTTGTAATGTCATTATAACATGAGTATGAGGATCTAAATTATTTTCCATCAGTGTGATATATCATAATTATAAGGAAATATAATAAGTAATGGATATATAAAATTAGTTAATTTGAATAATATATTATCCTCTTAAAACAATATCACCATACCCTGGTGTCATGGAATTATTTCATGTACACTTATTTTAAAATATTAAATAATTAATGATTTTTGTTTGTCATATCATTAAAAGGTTCATAGTTTTATCCTATAATAACTATAATTATATCATAAAAATCATATTTATCATTTAATAAATTCTTTATATCCAACCGTTTATGGTGGTGAAGGAAAATGAAACATGTTACCTCGTGGATGGAGTAGTCTGTACTAAACATGAACAACCATTCTGTTTTTCTTAATGGATTGGGTATATAAATAAATAATGATAATACCCTTAATAAAGTAATAGAAAAATATATAAATGATAATAATATCAAAATATCATTGTTTATAGAATAACTTTTAAATATTATAATTAATAAGAAAACCATTTATTTGACAGTACAAATGCTGGGGACTAGATTTTCCCTTTGAAGTTTCATTAAATTTTAAGGCCTTGTGATGAATATAAGTGAGTAGGAGATTATATCTTTCACATTTGGTTATAGGGAGGTAATAATGGATGTGTTTTAAGGAAAAAATATAATTTTAGTCATAGATTTAAGCATTGATGTTATTCCTCTATTATAATTGAAGGGAAGGGTAGTTTTTTGGAACCCTTTACATTTTTTTAATAATGAAATAAAAATATTCAAGGTTTATTGGCTCATAAATGAAAAAAGTAAAGGATATATTTATATTGTATGATAAAATTTTCAAATATTCAATTCTTGGAACATTTTTTAAATGTTTTAGGAATTTTAGACTAGGTTAAACTCAACTTACCCCCTTTTCTTTTTCCTAAGATTAATTTCTAACCATAATAATAAATTTTCATGATAAATATTAAAATTAACTATTTTATCCAATTTTATACTTATAATTTTTTATTTTAAAATATTTTTATAAAAGAAATTTTCTAATGGTGGGATAAATTAATTTTAAAATTAATGCCATTAATCATTTTAAAGTCGTTTTTAGAGAAATTATGTTTTAAGAATTAAATTTCTATATATTTTAAAATAAATTTGGTTATATATTTTAGTGGACTAAATTGATTAATTAGTAATGAATTAATTTTTATGAGGCTTTAAAGATATTTGAAAACATAATCTCCCTTAAAAATACTTGATTCAATGAAAAGACTGAGAAATTATTTTTAATATTGATGTAAAATTTAAATATGTTCTAAACATGTATTCTGTTGGTTTTCTATGTTCAAAGAATATTTTAAAATGTCAAAATTTTTTTAAAAAAATCACATTTTATTACTTAAAAGGGTTTATAAACTTATAAGTCATTCTTAAATAATGGTAAAGTCATACTAATTAAAAATTTCATAAAAATTGTAACTTTGACTAAAAATAAAAATTTTCATAAAATGTTAAAATATTCTTACTATTATATTTTTGAAATGATGAATTTAAAAAATGTAATTATTTTGTTCAACTTAAAATTAAAAAATTTAACTTTAACTAAATTTTTTATTAAATTATTTTTAAGGGGAACATTTGTTCAATAGTTAATGACACAATATTTACCTACGACATTATAGTCTCGAGTGTGTCACATAATCAACCCCTACCTTGACAGAAAAAGGAATAAATTACTAGGATAATATGAAATATATCCCAAATTCCCTCTACTTAGGAATAAATTACCTAAGAGATAATCTAATTCATCATAACACTAAATCCACTTTTTTATAAGCCATATTCAATATCTAAATTTAATCATATAACTTTAACTACCAACCAAGGCCATGGTAGTTGAAAACTAAATCATATGTCTTTTTTCTTAAATGCATTGGAAATATATAGGAGAGAATTTATTTCATAAAATAATTCATAATTAAAAATTAAAAACATAACTGTTATATCAATGAATTAAATGGGAATAATGAATAAATCATGAATTTTAAATGATACCATGATTATGAAAAAAATAAAAATTCAATCACTATGAAACATTTATAATTTATTTTAGGCATTCCATAATGATGTAAATTTAAAATTTAAAATTTATTTTTAATATTAATTCCTTCGTATTTACTAAATGGAATTTCATAAGGCATTTTATGAAATATAGATATTTTATATTTAAATTTATAATTATTTAAATATTTTATATTATTCGTAAATCAAATATAAATATTAATTAAATCTATGAATATATAATTTATCAAAACATGTTTGATGATGTTTAAATAAATTCAAAATAATTTCATTTTAATTGGATCATTTCAAATTAATTATTATGAACATTTAATAATTTATTGAAATATGAATAATTTAAATGTTTCCTTATTTTTTAATTTTTAAACTCGTTATTAATTAACCATAAAATTATTCATACAAACAATTTATATATAAATGATAAGGAATTCCATATAATTTTGAAAAACGTATTTTTACCATTAAAACAAAATGTTAATGAAAGAAGTTTTTTTAAAATAACATTTGTTTAATTAAGAAAAAACATTCTAAATAAATAATTTTTTTAAGAAATCTACACTTTTAAAAATATTTAAAAATTTATTTTTATAATATTTATAAATAATTTATATACAATTTATAATTAATAAAATTCAATTCATAATTTGAAATGATGAAATAAATATTTCTTTATTATATAATGTTTTTATAGTGGATTAATCATAGAGAATTTTATTTAATAATGTAATGGAAGTTATCAATAGTAAATTTTGAATTATAGTTGTGTTGTATATTATGAGATTATTTTCATATTTTATGATAATGCTTTATAGTATCATAGTGGTATGATGATCAAATCTATATAAAATTGGAATACCAATTATAAACTACATTATTTCGTTGTTTTACAAAACGAGTAATGAGAAAACCAAAATTATAAATTGTGTAATGAATTATGATATCATATATCATATGACATGACATAGAACCCGAGTAAGAATATAATATATAAAAACATAAATTTATTATATAATATATAATACATTATATTATTGGAAAAAACATAATTTCTGAAATATTTTCATGACTGAAATAAAATTGATGGGTTTGATACAAATTATAGATTTATAAGCACAAAATAACTTTTATTCTAAAAATTGAAATCACATAGAAACCCCAAAACCAATGAATCTCCATGCATTTAAAATAGATATCATTTAAATTTGAAATAAAGATCATGCATAACTTCCTCCTTCAAATGCTTCTACTAATTGTTTTTGATAATAATAACTAAAGGAATAACCAAAAAGTACTTCTATCCTTGGGGTATACATGTATTTATATGAATAATACAATGATTTTGGAAGAGATACCATTATTTCATTATAATAAATGCTAGAATCTTATAGAGAAATAATTAATGGAGATGGTGATTCAGAATAGGGTACAATTCTGACTAGGAGTATCGCCCACCATGACCAGAGGTATAACATCCTTTATATTGACTAAAGTGATTCTCCCCACAATATGCATCATATCAGGAAATTTCTCATTTGAATAAAAAATTGGTGTAAGGTATTTAGTTACATCCCATATAACTAAAGGATATAAATCCCTTGTCTTTTGACAGTTGTGGTTTAGGTGGATTTTAATGTTAAAACCTTATCATTTAGGAGATGGTGCAAGTTATCATAGTTCCAAAAGTATCAATTAATTCGATACATGGAACTATTAGTCATTTATATCATACATTATGATAATCCTATACAACCATCCATACAATATCATCAGCTCAGATCATATGATATAGTAATAGTTAAATATATTTTACATTAGTCATATATGTATTACAAATAATGATATAGTAGGTAAAAAAATAAGACCATTAGGATTTATGGTATATTTTTGACACATCACATATAAAAAAAAATATTAGGTGTCAAAATAATATGAATCTTCAATGATGACACTCCATAATCCAATTCCCTATCAAGTATCACCAATACACTTTTATGATCTAACATACCTTCATGTTCCCTTAATTCTATATCGAGATCCAATATAATCTCATGCTAGATCTACACACTCATAGTTATTGAAAACATGTAAACCTCATTCAATAAAACTTTGAGTGAAACATATTTTCAAGTATTATTTAATGTGTCTTTTTGACCAAAAAAATTATCATAATAGCTAATGCAATTTCATGATCCAAAAATTACTTTTGAATTTTGAATGAAACTATAAAGACCCAGAATTTCTACATAGTTTTTTTTAAAATATATGGGAATTTTATGAGTCCACAAAAATTGACAGAGTGTGATTCCGTGGCCCGGTGTGCTAGAAATGAATTTCTGAACTTTTGTTTGGGTACGTTTAGTAAACGTACGAGTGGGTTTTTGTAACTTCTGAATCTGTGATCAGAATTGATACTCGAGGGCACCATTGAACTCACAGCGCCGGTATTTTCTTAAGGAGACCTTCACCTCGACCACAGTAGGATCAGGGTGGATGTTAGTTTATCAAAAATTCGTGAATGAATAAAAAATAAAATTGTGTAACATTTTATTTTCATTTGAAACTCCCATGTGGATGTTAAGAGGTGGGGGCCGCGTGAACTAACCCCCATTTTGAATATAGGGATGGGGACCACCATAACCCTCTTAATTGGGGATAAACCTCTAAAATCCCCATTAATACATTCCTACCATTAATTAGAGCCAGTTAATTATGCCAACATGGTAAAATTAATTGTGCCGACAATTAATTATGCCAACCTTTTAATTTGATAAAAATAAATTAGAATGGGGGATATTTTCACATTGTGGGTGGAATTGGGAGAGGAGAACATTTTGGAGGATTATTTTCTCCAATGAAGAACGTTCTCCCCAACAAGTAATGCTCACACTGGAAAAGAATTTCTTCAACAACAAGGAACTGATGATTGAGGAAACGCTGACGTCACCGACGTCCTTCTATCCCCAACGACTTCGTCTCTTTCCTCATGACCACCATCAAAAAACCTCTGAGGTTGGGGTTTAATTATGTGTGATTAATGTTTCCCATGTGATTCCCTTCTAAAACAAAGAACACTAATCAACTCTATAAATAGTTGATCTGTGGATGATTTATTTTATGTGTTTGGGAATAATCAATTGTGGGGGATTTAGGGTTTGACGTTCTTCATTCATGTTTTTGTTAAGATGATTTCTACCATTCTAATGCAGAGGGTGTGGGAAAACAAAAATGGCCTGACCCCTCCACAATTACTCTTGAATTGTGTGTCCTTCGGGATGGAAGAAGGATGCTTTGTTCCACAGTGACCAACAAATGTGGCAGCTGGCACATCGTCAGCTGCGATGAAGGCGACGACCCTGAAGCGCCCCACCGCCCCGTGGCCGCTGCGGCACCCCGTGTCCTAGCTACCCCCGGCCTCTACTGGACCCTGAGGACTAGCCACCCTATGGTCTCTGCAGCACCCCATGGCCTCCGCGGCACCCCACGCCCCTTTGTGCCGCTCCCGCAGACCCTGTTGCCTCGCACCGCCCTCACAACCTCTATGACCCTCGCAGCCTCCGCGGCCCCCGCGGCCTTCGTGGCCCCCATGGCCTCGACGCCTCATGGATTCACGCCACCCTCATGGCCTCTACACCGCCCAATGCAGCCTGGCTAGGCCGAACCCGACCCATTGGGCCGAGTCGACCCGAATTGGGTCGAGTCGTCCCAGTCCAGGTCGGACCAGACCCAGGCCAACTTCAAACTTTTTGTTCTATCGAACATAAATTTGGCACCGGGCATCAGTTTGATGAACCATCAGTGGAGTAGGAATCCTTGGAGTGAGATGGTCCTTTTAAGTATACCCCACTAGAGATTTGGGTATTATTGAAGTATGGTTAGGTTGGATCGAGAACGAATCCAATCGGGTGCTCGAGACTAAATGGCTAATAACTCACAGATCAGGCGTCTGATTGATGCAATGTCTATTGCATTGACATCCCTATGGTGTGGTGGTACTTTGTGATACATTTTCGTGGGAGTTCATGGAAGTTGGAGTATTGTCTAGTGGCTTGAGTAGCGGACCCTCTCAGAGACGAGCAAGCGTAGTGAGGGAACCCAGTAGCTGGCTGTGACGTGAAGAATGGATTAAAATCCATTGTGGGTCAGCACCTAGTGATCCTGTGTGGTTCTACACCTAGAGATCTTGTGTGGTTTAGCACCGAGCCATCCTATGTGGGTTAGCACCGAGCGATCATGTGTGGGTCAGCGACAGAGCCTCTTAATAGAGTAAGATGATTAGTAGTTACATATATTCATCTCTACTACTGTACTTATTTTATAACTGGTGTTAGATGAGTTAGTAAATGTGTGGTATTTTTTTTCCTGGTAATACCTTGGTGGTATTCTTCTGTGTGGAAAACCTGTGTGGTACTTACCTTCCTAGTATTCCTTCCTTGTGGAACAATTGAGAATTGGGATTTTGGGTTTGACCCTGTGTTTACTCTAGATTGAAATTGGTATACTTTATTACTTAGGTATGTGTATGGGCATATAACTAAGTAGAGTTTATAGTTGACTTAATTATTTTTGTTTTATCCTTTGTGGATTTTTGTGAGACCTTGAGGGTCTCAGGGTCCCTACTAAGTATCGTTCTACTCACCTCTACACAGGTTATACCTGCAAATTTTTGTGTTTGGTTCAGACGACGGACATCACTGATCGAGGCTTAGGGTTCCAATACTATATGGGGCCTGGAGGTGGACCATATGATGTGTCAGTACGTAGAGGAGATGGGTGGACGTGGAGTGTTGAGGAGGCGATCTGCACCTACCCTTTAGGTAGGAACCTCAGAGAATGACCCCGTAACTGCTTTCCATTTTCTTCAGTTGTATTGTTTTTCAGTTGTACTTGTACCTTTACTGCTGGGCTTGTATTTTGGACACTTTTTACTTTCAACACTCTTTTTCGATACAGTTGAACTGTGTTCGTATGTTGTTCTGTGATTGGTTGTGTGTTTTTATAGGTTATAAAGGCAATGCCTTCCCGATTTTAGGGAATACGCCTTTCAGTGCTAGTCACCAGCCCCTGGCCTATGGAAGATGGGCTTGGGGTAGTCCCATTATGGGCCACGGGGGATGGGTCATGACAAATTGGTTTCATAGGAGTTGGATATACCATAGAAAATAGGACTCTGATCTTTCATTTTAAGAGAAATAGTTTTAAGTGTATTATGTGTGGTTATCAGTATAGGGAATCCAGTGTTGGTGTGAAGGCCAATGTATGAATACACTAAGACACTGACTTCCGATTTTTGACTCAATACATGAAAAGACCGATTGAATGTGTGTTTTGAAGAGTTTTCTTTGTGATATCATTGAGTCAGCTCACTAGGTATGACTTCTTGACTGTGGGACACCTGTTTATTTTCAGGATGCCTCCACATAGACAGCCAACTAGGGTTCTAAATATAGTACGCACTGATAGGCCACAGAACGATGGGGCCTCTGTGTAGGGACCTCTTCTAGTAGGGGCACTAGAGGAGTCACTAGCGGTATCATTACCCATTTATCCACCAATTCCACTAGCCCCAGCAGTTGAGGGTGCATGCCACTTGAGTGCGTTACACGAGTTCCAGTGATAGAGGCCACCCAGGTTCAGGGGAGAGATGTACCCACAGGCGGCAGAGGATTGGATGGAGGTCATGGTGAAAGTCTTCTAACTAGTTGGGACACCAAATGATCTCATGGCGATCCTTGTTTCCAGTCTACTATAGGAAGCATCAGGCATATAGTGGATCATGATGCTATAAGCTCAATATGATGTGATGCTTCTCTGGGCAGAATTCAAGAGCCTGTTTTGGGAAATGTTTTTTCCAGTAATTCTTCGTGCAATGCACATATAGGAGCTTCTTCATCTACAGTAGGGAAGTAAGACTATGGCTTAGTACTCAATGAGTTTCACTGAACTCTCACGCTACTCCACTAAGATGGTGAGAGACCCATTCTTTAGGGCCTGAACCGTCGAGCAAGGACTCAGGTGAGGGATTAGGGCATCGATGATTTCTCTCAGCATCCCAATGATGGTGTGAGTGTTTGAGAGATCCATCTTAGTGGAGAGTTTCCTTGATGAGCAGTCACCGACAGCGAGACCCACCACCAGTCATCACCTAGCAGAGTTTTCTGCAGCTAGCAGCAGAAAGATGCCGCAGTGATCGAAGTGGACCAAACCTATAGGTGGATGACCACTGGATTTACGGTCGGTTGTGTAGGTCACCTGAGGTAGAGCTAGTCATGCTAGGAGTGGGATGTGTTACGCATGCGGCAGGCAGGGTCACATGGATCGTGACTATCCGACCCTTCATACTGATGATCAACATATGGTCGAAGGACTGCCCAGGAATAGACAGAGGTTCGACCAATGAGGTCCGTAGGGAGCAGGTGGATGTGGTAGAGGGTTTGGTCATGCGGCCGGTGGTGGGAGACAATTTGAGATGTTACTGCCACCACCACCAGGTGGTCCACCATGACTATAGGGAGTAGGAAGATAGGGGAGAGCTCAGCTCTAGGTAGTTGAGACATATGATCACAGCGCTCTAAAGAGGATACGTGGTATGATCTGTGTCTAATCTACCTTAGATGTAGTACTTATAGACACAGGTTCCATTCATTATTTTATTTACACTTCCTTTGTTTAGATCCCAGAGATTCTGACAGAGTCATTGGCTCGGTCCTTATGGCTCGAGACTCCTACAATTGAAGATTCTACATTTACTCACTGGTGATAGTAGTGCAAGCTTACTCTAGGAGGCGCGAGTTTTAGTTGGGATCTCCTAATAGAGGCTTGGAGGCCTTACGACATCATCTTGGGTATGGGATGGTTATCTATAGTCTATTATCATATTGACTATATTAAGTGAAAAATGTGGTGTGTTCACACATATGGGAGTAGGTTTACCTTCACTGGCAAGAAGGGAGCCTTTTCAACACCGGATGGACTTACCCTAAGGAGGGTGCATCTGATCACTCAACATTTGGATAGCCTTACCCTTAGAGCGGTTGCTGTGGAGAGTCTGAGCTATCCTGTAGTGGTGGACCAGTACGTGGATGTCTTCCTTGAAGATGTTCTGGATCTACCTCCTCATAGAGAGGTGAACTTTTACATTGAATTATACCCCGAGACGACACCAATATCTACACTAATTTATTAGATGGCTCCCGCAGAGCTTCGTGAGCTGCGGGTAAAGCTAGAGGGCTTGTATGGGAAGGGATTCATTTAGCCCAGTGTTTCACCCTGGGAAGCCTCAATTTTGTTTTCCAATAAGGCATATGAGATCATGAGGCTTTGTGTTGATTATCGGCGCCTGAACTAGGTGACCATGAAGAACATGTACCCACTCTCGAAGATTGACGACCTCTATGATCGTCTGAGGGGCCCACAATGGTTCTCGAAGATATACCTCATATCGGGCTATCCCCAGCTTAAAGTGTGGGAGGGGGATGTGCAGAATATGACTTTTAGATGTCGATACGACCATTATGAGTTTTCGGATATGACATTCGGTGTAACCAACACTCCATTAGTGTTCATGGGACTCATTAACAAGATCTTTCAGCCATAACATGATCACTTTATAGTAGTCTTCATTGGAGATATTATGATCTACTCAAATACTGAGGAGGAGCATTCCTACCATTTGTAGGTAGTACTAGATACACTCCGTGATCACCAGCTTTATTATAAACTCTTGAAGTGCTAGTTCTAGATTAGAGAGTTTAACTTTCAGGGACAAGTCACATCGGAGGCTGGAGTTGAAGTTAATCTAGTGATGATTGAGGTGGTACATGATTGGGAGCCACCCAGGAGTGTGATGGAGGTACGAAGTTTACTGGGTTTGACCAGATACTACCAGAGATTTGGGCCAAATTTCTCCGGAGTTTCAGCACCACTATCAGCATTGACGAAGAAGGGGGAACCCTTCGTGTGGTCGGAGAGATGTCAGCGGAGTATTCAGGTGCTGACGCAGAGGATGACTATTGCCCCCAACTTGAGGCTTCTGGAGGAGGTTTTAGGG
Source organism: Viscum album (assembly GCA_963277665.1). NCBI lineage: Eukaryota > Viridiplantae > Streptophyta > Magnoliopsida > Santalales > Viscaceae > Viscum > Viscum album. Next base: position 427,312,092 of record OY728121.1, read on the forward strand.
TATGTAGTCTACTGCGATGCATCCGGGACTGGGCTCAAATGTGTCCTGATGTAGGAGAGATCAATAATCACAAATGGTTCTTGACAGCTGATACAGTATGAGCAGAACTATGCTACAAATGACCTAGAGTTAGCAGCAGTGGTCTTCTCTTGGAAGATGCGGCGACACTATCTAATGGGCGAACGTTTTACAGTATACTATGATCACAAGAGTCGTAGGTATATCTTCTCTCATATGGACCTGAACCTAAGGCAGTGACTTTGGCTTGTGTCTGTCTAGGACTATGAATTCGAGATACTGTATTCTCCTGGTAAGGAGAACGTTTTAGTAGATGAACTAGGTAGATGATCTGGTATACAACTGTAAGGTGAGGTGACATAGAACCTGGCCATTTTGCAGATATCCTTTGTGGATAGAGATGGAGTAGGTTTCCTTCAGTCTCTTACAATCACTCCCCCACTTATTCTGCGATTCAGGGAGGTGCATTGCGGGGACACTGACTATGAGGAACTACATGCTCAAATATCCACAGGACATGAACCTGATTGATTTTATAAATGTGGGGAGAACTTCATCCTCTTTAGAGTATGTTCCATGGTACAAGTGTCACATTAGGAGGAAGTGATGAGGGAGTTCCACACATCCCCTCTAGGGGTACATCCTAGAGTGGCGATGATGTACTAGGATCTCCTATGGAAACACTGGTGGTCGGGAATAAAGAATGCAGTAGCAGAGTTTGTCTCTCGATTCCTCCCTTATTAGCAAGTGAAGGCAATGCATCAGGTACCAACATGCTTGGTTCAGACTTTTGAGGTCCCAGAGTAGAAGTGGGATGTGAAATAAATGGACTTCATGGAAGGACTTCCATGTACATCAAGAGGTCGTGACACTATCTAGGTGATCATTGACCGACTCACCATGTCGGCCCACTTCCTCCCGATCAGAGATAGGGGTTCAGTAGAGAGCTTGGGATGCCTTTATGTGGAGAAGATTGTGTGGATCATGGATTAACCTTGGATATTTTCTTTGATCATGATACATGTTTCACTTCCGGACTATGGAAGGGGTTTCATGAGGCTTTTAGGATGTAGCTTCATTTGAGCAAAGCCTTCCATCTTCAGACGGATGGCCCGACTGAGCGGACCATTCAGACTCTCAAGCACTTGATGTGTGCTTCTGTCCTCAACTTTGGTTGAAATTGGGAGGATCACTTGTCTTTAGTGGAGTTTTTATACCAAAAAATGTATCATTCCACTACTGGGAAGTCACCTTTTGAGGCCTTGTACGGGCGACCTTGCAGATCACCTTTGTGCTCGACATACCTAGGGGAGTCAGCACTAGTGGGACTAGAGATGGTATGAGATATTAAAGAGAAGGTGCAGATCATCCAGGAATGGATGAAGGCTACACATAGTAGGTAGAAGTCTTATACCAATTGGAGATGGAGACCTCTAGAGTTTGAGGATGGTTATCACGTCTTTCTATAGGTCTCACCCCGATGAGGTTGGTAGTGATTTGGTAGAGGCATCAAGTTATCTCTAAGATTCATCTCACCTTTTCAGGTCCATAGCAGAGTTGGCGAGGTGGAACACCGCTTATCTCTTACACCTCAGTTGCACCGGTTGCACGACTTCTTCTCTGTATCCTAGCTAAGGAGATACGTGCATGACCCTTCTAACGTCATCGACCACGGCGAGCTAGACATCGATGACGGGGCGGAATTTTCAGAGGTTCTAGTAGGGATTGACGATCGATAGGATAAGGTCTTTTGTGGGTGGTTGATACCTCTAGTGTGCATTCTCTAGCAGCATGGGAACCTCCAGGAGAGCACATGGGAGTTGGAGGACCAGATGCGTTCTCAGTACCCCCATTGTACCCTTAGTTTGAGTTGTGGCTTACAGGGATGCAAAGCCCTGAAGTGGGGAGAATGTAAAGACCCAGAATTTCCAATCAATTTTTTTAAATATATGGGAATTTTACGAGTCTACAAAAATTGACGGCGTGTGATTTATAGGCCTCGAGTGCTCGAAATAAATTTATAAACTTTTTTCGGGTACGTTCATTAAACGTACGAGTGAGTTTTTGTAACTTTTGAACTGGTGCTCAAAATTGAAATCGGAGGGCACCATTGAACTCGCAGTGCCAGTATTCACTTAAGGAGACCGTCACATCGACTACAGTAGGATGAGGGTGGAAGTTAGTTTTTCACTTATTCAAGAAAGAATAAAATAAAATAAAATTGTGTAATGTTTTATTTTCATTTGAAACCCCCATGTGGATGTTAAGATGTGGGGACCACCTGTACTAACCCCTATTTTGAGTTTAGTGATGGGGACCACCAGATCCTCTTAATGGGGGAGAAACCTCTCAGCTCCCCATTTATCCTTTCCTCCCATTAATTAAAGCCAATTAATTATTCCAATGTGGTACAATTAATTGTACCGACAAATAATTGTGCCAACATTTTAATTTCATATACGTAAATTAACAAGGGGACATTTTTACATTTCTAGTGGAATTGGGAGAGGAAAACCTTTTGGAGGATTATTTTCTCCATTGAATAATGTGCTCTCCAATGAAGAATGCTCATGCCAGCGAGGAACGTCTTCAATGACAACAAACCGACGATCGAGGAAACGTTGACGTCACTGATGTCCGTCTATCCCCGATGACTTTGTCTCTTTCCTCGCGACCTCCATTGAAAAATCATTGAGGTAAGGGTTTAATTATGTGTGATTATTTTTTTCCATGTTCTTCACTTCTAAAACAACGAACACAGATCAAATCTCTAACTAGTTGATCCGAAAATGCTTTCTTTTGCGGGTTTGGGAATAATCAATTGCGGGTGGTTTTAGGGTTTGACATTCGTCATTCATGTTTTTGTTGAGCTACTTGCTACCACTCTAAAGCAGAAGGTGCGGGTCAAAAAAACATGGCCCAACCCCTCCATTGTTCTTCATGAATGGTGTGTCCATCACGATGGAAGAAGGAGAATTTGTGTCATTGAGGAAAACAAATGCAGCGATTGGCCCATCACCGGTCGTGACGAAAGTGATGTCCCCATAACTCACTGTCGCCCCGTAGCCTCCACGCCACCCCACAGCCTCTACGGCACCCCGTGGCCTCTCCTCACCGTGACCCTCCACGCTGCCCCATGGCCTCCACAGCCCCCACGGCCTCCGCTTCCCCTGCAGCCTTCACGTACCCCACGACGTCACTGCCCTCATGACTTCCACGACCCCCGCAGCCTCACGCTGCCCTCGTGGCCTCCGCGCCGTCCAGTGCGTCCGGGATGGACAAGAACCAGTGGGACGGGTCAACCTGAATCGGGATGAGTCGACCTGAATCGAGTCGGGTCGGCCCAAGATAGGTCAGGTCGGGTCGGTCCGACCGGGTCAGACCAGACCCTGGCCAACTTTGAACTTTTCACTCTATCGGCCATAACTTTGAAACCAACCGTCCGTTTGATGAACCATCAGCGGCTTAGGAAATCTTGGAGCCAGTCAGTTTCTTTGAGTATACCCCACTGTACATTTGGATAATGTTGGAGTATAGTCGGGTTGGATCAAGCACAAAACCAACCAGGCCCTCGGGACTAAAAGGCTAAAACATCATAGACCGAGCATTCAATTGACACACCATCTATTGTGTTGATACCCCTATGGCATGGTGGTAATTTTTAATACGTCGTGGGACATTGTGGAAGTTGGAGTATAGACCAATAGATTGAGGAGTGGACCCTCCCAGAGTTGAGAAAGCATAGTGTGGGAACCTAGTAGCTGGCTATGACATGAAGATTGAATACTGATCCTGTGTGAGTCAGCACCTAGCGATCATGTGTGGGTAATAACCTAGGGATCTAGTATGCGTCAATAATGATAAATCATGTGTGGTTCAGCATAGAGAAATCCTTTGTGGGTCATCACATACATATCCTATGTGGGTCAGTACCTAGGGATCCTGTGAGGGTCAGCATTGAGCGATCCTATGTGGGTCAGCACTGAGCGATCTTGTGTGGGTCAGTTGAAGAGACTCTTAACAGAGTAAGATGATTAGTAGTTACATCTAATCATCTATACTATAGTACTTAAGTTATACCTAATGTGAGATGAGTCTATACCCGTCTGGTACTTTCCTTCCTAGTAATACCTTTATGGTATTCTTCTGTATGGCATACCTGTGTGGTACTTACATTTGTGGTATTTCATCCTTGTGGAACATTTGATCTTTGGGATTTTTGGTTGGACCCTATGTTTCCTCTTGATTGAAATCGGTATAGTTGATAACTTAGGTATATATTTTGGAATATACCTAAGTATTGTTGATTCTTGACCTCATGATTTGTGGTTTATCATTTGCAGATTTTGTGAGACCTTGAGGGTATCAGGATGCCTACAGAGTATCGTTATACTCACTACTGCATGGGTTATGCCCGCACCTTGTTGTGTTTGGTGCAGACAATAGACATCGCTGATCGAGGTGGATGGTGCCAAGACTAGACGTGGCCCGGAGGTGGACCATACGGCGTGTCAGTACATAGAGGAGACATGCCGACGTGGAGTGCTGAGGAGGCGATCTGTACCTACCCTTCAGGTAGGAAGCTTAGAGAATGACCTAGTAGCTGCTTTCCCCTTTCATTAGTTGTATTGTTTTTCAGCTTTACATTTACCTATACTGTTGGGCTTGTATTCCATCCCCTTTTTACTTACAACACTCTTTTACTATATAGTTGGCTTTTTTTCATATCTTTATATGTTCTTGGTTGCATGTGTTTACCGATTATAAAGGCAATTCCTTCCCAGTTTTAGGGAATATGCCTTTAGGTGCTAGTCGTCTGCCCCAAGCCTTTGGATGGTGGGATTGGGGTAGTGACGGAACAGGCCCCGGGGGACGGGTCGTGACCGAAATCTATATCTCTAATTCCTCCTAATGATTTGATAATGTAATTTAAATATTTTAGCACTATTATTATGAATTCCAATGAACCATGGAAATATGTGATCCTAATTAATTTAGTAGGTACCATAAAATACATAAAAGGAAAATATATTATCAAAAATCAAAATAATTAACCTGAAAATTTGAAAGAATCATCATTCAATAACTATTTCCCCAAATTGTGTAGTTATCTAAGAAAATTAGACATGGATGTAGATTTTAAAATTTAAAGGATAAAGTAGTTTACACTAGTCCCACACTCTCAATTTATAAGATAATGTCAAATATTATATAATATATTGAATGTAATGATTTTATTACTTATGGAGACATCCCAATATAAGAGGTTTGTTTTGGAGGGAAACTATGAAATTTACTTAATAGGCTGGGGATTCAATCCATATTATAAGATCTATTCATATGCGAATCTCTCAATTCTAACCCATTTCACACTCCAATGTCCTCTATCTCATGAATATTTATCAATATATCTATATTATTTATCCGACTCATTTCTTTTCATCCACTATTGGCAGTGGAGTTGCAGAATATAGATCCTAAGGGGAGGAGGAAGCTGATCAACACATATATGACGGGGAATCTTTTTATTCTAATATTTTTCATTATTCTAAGTACAGAAGGATATAATTTTATGTGGGGGGTTAGGGGGATATGATTGATTCTTTTCATGTAAGCATTTTGGAACATGAATTCGTAATTATTCATACATGTTTCTTAATTGTTCTAATTGAATGAAAAATTATAGAACAATTCTAGGTTGAGGGAGATATAACAAGAGTTAAAGACCAAACCATGCATGACTAGACCACATGGAATAATTGATTATGTGTGGGCATTCATTATATTGAATTTATGTTTCACAAAGTACATTTTACTAGAATGTTTCAGCATGTTGGAAGTCTAGGGTCAAACCCATTGAGATTGCTTATAAGAAAGAATCACAGTTGTAAGAACTTTTTGGGGAGGATTCACTAAGATCCCTTTTTTAGGTTTACAAAACAATGCAACTTGGGATTAATTAAAATTTAAATAAACAAATCATGGTCAGTTTCAGGGTATCCATAAAATATAATCATAAATCAATATTTGTATATACCTATGTATTAGGCTGTAATGTGGAGAAAAAGTCACCATTTGATCATTACACAACAAATTTGATCTATCTATTCTAGAAATAGGTCTTTAGTCCTCATATTGTAAATAATCCACGTTCTAGAAGCTTGGATTCTAGGAATAATGAATCAATATCTATTTTTCCAAGCCATATCAGCTTAAATTAGGGAAATAGACCTTTCAAATAAACCTTTGATGGTCAGTGTAGTTTCAAAATAAACATGATTCAAAATTTAAATTAACCTAACTACTATCTGTTCAATCTCTCTATTTTGTATTCTGATATTCATTAGGTTCCATCCAGCCATACTATCGACCCCTAAACCTTAGTGGACTTTTTTTCACTATAGAATTGTGAAAAAGTATAGAATCAAATCTCAAAATTATTGAAATGATAAATATACAACTTAAATCAAACCAATACATAATTAAAATCTTGAAATATATATTAAATACTAACACTAATGATGTAATAATGAAGAAAATAATAAAAATTGATGTTGAATGGAAATTGGTATTGGATTCTAAAATCATAAGAGAAAAAAATGAAAAGAAAAATTCCAGGAATTGAATTATTTTGGACATGGAATGCTAACAACAATAAAATATATCTATAGAAATAGATTAGAATAAAAATATGAAAGAAATGGAGAATAACAGAAGAAAATAATTTTGGTAATCTAACATATTGTGCATGTTGGGATTTCATTTTTATTAATATGCTTATAATGTTATGCATCATGAAAATGGTTCATGTTGTGTTACAATTTTACGTGTCTTTGCCATTGATAATTTCATGGAATGTACTTGAATAACATTCAAGGAACTTCAGATCCTAATTAATCTCTAAATATATCTTGTAGATTTCATAGATTGAATCTTTAGAAGAAATTAGGTTTCAAACTTTTCACATCCTATATAGATTACACACTATGTGTCTTTATTTAGTATAAAATTTTAGTGTTTAATTAAATTTAATCATTATTCCTGTCATGTACTTTCTTCATTCACTTTTCATGTGATTAAAATCCTCTCCTTTATCTTGTAGATTGTCGATTCGATGAGTAAATGTTTGGTATTTTAGATTCAGGACTTGTAATGACCAATTAATTTGATTTCCCATCATTCTTCTTTTCATTCATGAATTCCCTATTCTGAAAAAAAACATCAAAATCCAATTTACCATAAAATAAATAATTATTAAAAATTAATGAAATGTTTCCGCAAGATGTATTTGAATTAATATTATCAAATTCCTACAGATATAAAATTTTCCATAAAACCTTCTCACTCCATTATGCTTTGGAAATCACAAACATATTTTCCTTAACGATAATTTCATTCTTTACTAAAATTTATGTTTGTTAGACTTATAATCATATGTGAATTTTTTGTTTATTTTTGGCTATGACTAACATAGTTTTCATTAAGATCGGTTACAATCGGTAATACATAAAGTCATGTTTTCTTACATATTTTAATCAGATTCATTATTTCTTAGAATCTATATCAACCTAATTTTTACATTCCAATTAACACAGATTTTTGATTTTGAATCATAATTTCATTGATTCCAAATCACTACATTTCTTGGATTCCGAATCGCTAACTTTTTTGGATCCACTGTATTTCTTAAATTCTGAAACAATATATTTCTTATAAAACAAATTCTTCAAGAGATAACACGAACCATGTTGAGTGAATTCTCAATTTCTAAACATTTTTGGGATAAATCTGTAAGTACATTAGGTTATAAAATAAATTGTGTTTTAATAAGGCCATTTCTTAATGTTTCATAATTTATAGTGTTTGGATGCAAAGTATTCATTTTGAATAAAAAATATATCTTACAAAAAATCACACCAAAATCCAATTGTGGAATTTTCTTAGGTTATTCCACATCTTCAATGGTTTATAGATTCTTTAATAAAAATTAATGTACTATTGAAAAAATAGTACATGTTACTTTTAAAGAAACCGATCCTTTTATTTTTAAATAACCACAACCTAAATCTTAAGATTTGTTTTCAAAAAAATGATTATAAACCTTTGATGAAAGATTATTCTAATAAGGATAATACTCATGAATATTTTTCAAAAGTATTCAGTAAAGAAGATTTTCATCCCTATGATGATGAACAGATTTTAAAAAATCCATGTCAACTGTGTCTAGGTAATCTTCCCAGGGATAATATCATTTGTGATTTAAATCAACAAACAAGGCCTATAAGTACTTTATAAAATAAATTAGAACATATGGAATTTCTTTCCAAATTAGAACCCTAAATCACTAATGTAGAATTAGGTTATGATGATTAGATTAAAGCTATACGAGATGAACTAAATGAATTTAACGAAATAATGTTTGGACCTTTGTTGAAAGACCTAAAGGGATATATGTAATCATAGTAATGTGGGACTTCAGAAATAAATTTAATTAAAATGGAATCATAGTAATAAATATGGAATGATTAGATTCTATAGGCTATAGTAAACAAGAAGGAATAGACTCTAATGAAACATATTCTCTCGTAGCAGGACTTGAATCTATTCTATTTATCTTAGCATTTTCAGCATTCTTTAACTTCAATGTTTTTCAAATGGATTTGACTATTTCATTACTTAATGAATATGTTCAAGAGGAAGTTTATTTTGATAAATCACCTAGTTTTTATGTAAAAAATCATACATAAAATGATTTTAGACATACCAATGATATATATGGTCTTAAACAAGCACATTGAGACTTGTATGATATACTTACAATATTTTTGTTACAATATAACTATGTCAGGGGAACATCTAATTAAAACCTTTTTATAAATAATGAAAATAAAAATGATTTAATTATTAAAATTTATGTTGAAGACATTATATTCAGATCAACTTAGTAATCCTTAACTAATTAATTTTCAAATCTTATTAAATTAATCATTATAATGAGTATAATGGGTGAGTTAACAATTTTTCATGGTTTTAAAATTTCTCAAAAACTAAAAGGAACATATATATCTCAACATAAGAATATTATAGATTTACTAAAAGAGTGTGGATATTATAATACTAAAGGTATAAGTACTCCAATAGGTACCTAAAATACCATTGACATTGATGAAGATGGGAAACCAGTAGATCAAGCATCTTTTAGTGTTATGTTAGGTAGTTTACTATACATAACTTCTAATCATCCAAAACTATTATTTTTATTATAGTTATGTGAATCATATCAATATAATACAAATTATCCCCATTTGAAAATAGTGAAATTATGTTTTCTCTATATAAAGGGAACCATGGACTTATGACTTTTCTATTCATATAGAAATTATTATACTTTAAAAAAATTTGATGATGAAATTTATGGTTGTAGTATGGAAAAGAAAAGTATATCCAGAACTATTCACATATTAGGAGATTAATTAGTTTCCTGGTCATGTAAGAAACAACATTATGTAGCACTCTACACAACTGAAACTAAATATGTAGTAGCTGAATGTTATTGTGCACAAGTGTTGTGGATGCAACACACACTCATATATTATGGTATGCATTTTACTAAAACATAGATACAATGTGATAATACTAGTTCCATATCCCTCAGAAAAATTTATATACATCATTCTCGTTCAAAACACATATATATTAGGCATCAAGTTCTTAGAGATTGCACACTTAAAAAAATATATTGTTTTACAATTCATCGGAATGCAAGAAAAATTTGCTGATATTTTAACAAAATTATTATCTTCTTATAAATTTGAATACATTATAAAATTTGAATAATAACTATAATGGAATATTTCAGATCTAATATTTATTGAAATAATCACCTAACCTTAAGATCCTCTTTTTCGTCGGGTGATTACTTTTTTTTCCTTAATTTTTTTTGGAATCTAATAACTTATTTTTCAAAACCATACCAAAAGCTTTCAGAACCAATAATAAATTTATGAGTTCTAAAAAAACATTTCATAATATATGATTTTGATGAAGAAACTTATCTAATAGTAACAAATATTTTGAAAACTCCAAATGTTACATTTTATTACTTATTATTTTTTTGTCTTACACTTCAATTTATTGGTATTCCAAATCGGTTTGGAGGAAAACCTTAATGGACTCAAAATTCCATAAATCCATTTAATTTCATTGAAACCTAAAATTATCAGAACCTTTAAATCTTCTTTATCTCAATCAAAATGGTTGGATCAGTTCAGATCAATGTCCACCATTAGATCTTTCTTGGAAGTCAAACTATCATCTCAGTTTCTATATAATGGAGGGGAACCTACCATGTCCCACAACAAACTCTATGTAATTCTCACCAAATCCAAGCTTCCCTTCAAATCCTCCATTATTCTTTCCTTCATCTTCATTCAAATTCTGATTTTCTTTGGAGATATATTCTCCAACCTCAATTCCTATACAGAAATAGCTAAAACATTGGTCAATATTAAAAGAGAGGTCATTAGATCAGATTTTGTTCCATTATTATAACTCCTTGATATGGAAGATGATCAAGTTAAAAGAATGGGAAAATGTATGCATTTTAAAGGAAAAAGGAGATAAAGATGAGGTATATGCAGACTTGTTATCGGATTTTATATGCCAGTTGAATTCATAATTGAATTTTGTAAGGAAAAGGTTTATTTTGAGCCTCATGGGAAGACTTATTCAATTAATTTTAAAAAAGATACTAAAATTCATGAAATATATTATGGTGGAAATGCATAATACCTGTACGATAAAATGCAATATTGTGAAGGATATTTAGACAGAGTCAAGGGAATTTAATCCTTAAGCCTTCAGTGAGTTAATACACCCAATATTTCAAATATTTTATCCAACCACATGATAGTTTCCTTATGGTTACACGGATTTTTGATACTTAGGAAAGGAGATAAGGATACACTTAAAATCACAAAAGTCTTCACAATTAACATTATATATAATATAAGGAAGATTAACTTGGTCATGTTTATCTTTCTTACAATAAGAAAAATAAAGGATAAGTCTATCAAGTCACAATTTCATATGTTTCTAGAAATGTTTTCAATGATTATAGTTAAATTTTTAGAATTATTAAATATTCCATGAAAGTCGAATACCATGAAGTTTAAGAATATTTTGTTAAGTTATAATCAACTAAAGATAATGATATATGATTTTAGGGATAAGACGAACGAATTTTTGGATATTGCAGGAAGGGCATGCCTTGTTTTAGAAAGATAAAAGTAAAAATTGAGGAAATGAAATGTTCTGGAACAAGAACCCGCTCAAGAATACAAACCTCCAAATTAAAAGAAAAAAGACATAATATGATGATATTTTAGCATGATGGAGAAAAATTAAATTGAAAATGAAATAATGTGAACTAGTTTTTGTTTTAAATATTGCAGATGTTATGGATTTGAAAGGTCAAGTTTCTAAAGATATTGAGAAGGAGGATAAATATAAGAAACTTCAGAAGAATATTTCTGAAGAGGAAATAATAAAATATTTTTTAAGGTCTTGGAAAAATATTTATAATAGGTTCGAGTTACTAAATTGTTTCTCCAAGAAACAGATCTTACTCAACCTTCTCAACAAATGGAAATAGTGGTAACCCTTTAAGAAATGGGAAAAGATGTTGTTCAAGGTTCAGCTCCATCTATTCAAAAAAATCTAATAAATAAAAAGAAAAATAAGGTGATGAAGATGAAAGGGAAGAAAAAGAAAGTGAAGACAATATTTGATAGATCAAATAAACTCAGAAGAAAATTTAATGAGATAAGTTTTCCATAAGAACATCCCAAGCCCCATATTCTAAGATCAAATTAGTTTAGAAATAATTTCATCAAGAATAGAATGTTCTTGAAACCAATTTGAATAAAATTCCATCTGATGATGATGATGTTGATTGGTAAAATATTGATAAAGAAGATGATATTTTTCTAGATGATGCTGGTAACAAAGATGTTGTTGTTGATGATGTTGTTGGTGGAGCTAATGTTGTTAGAAAATAAGATATTAGTCAAGATGATTCTGGTAGTAAAGATGTTGATGATGATGATAATGATGATTAGATTTTTCAAATCCATAATAATCATAATGTAACCCAGAATTCTCAAAAGTCAGATTCTAAGAAAGAGAAAGGAAAAGAAATAGATGTTGGTACATCTAAAAATAATGGTTTTGAATCAGATCGATCTTCCTCCAACTTAGGAGAAGGCTTTGTGGTATAGTCCATGATGAATTTGGTCGACTCCATTTCTTACTTCCCCATAATTGAGTCCAGAAGGAAACTTATTCATGATTTAGGGAAGCATGAGTCATAATCCTTAACCCTCTTCATAGAGAAGTTAATAAATATGGAAGTAGTATTCAAATCTTTTGTGATGAATTAGAATTCTCATAGAGAGTATTACAAAGAAATAAAAAAGTGGTGAAAATTTTTCAATAGTGATATTATGGTTTTTGATGACCTATTCGAGGTAGTTAAGGAATCCTTCAAATAATCCACATTCCTCAAAGAAAAAACTTTCAAGTATAATTTTTGAGAAGTTAAAGGAGGAACCAGGAATCTGGATGCAAGAAGATAAATAATTTAATGAAAAATGAACTTCATTGGTCTTGAGAAAAAAACATTAAAGGAAAGAAGAGATGAGTTCTTGGAGAAACTCAAATATCTGGAAATTTTTTTTCTCAAGAAGAGACGATTGAAACCCATCAAAAGAAGATTGAGAATCTTGAGAAGAAGAATCAGGAGTAGGAAGTTATTCTAAAGAAATTAAAATATAGCCATAAGAAGTTAAATAATTTCAACTCCACAATCATGAAAACTATGCCAAAGAACGATTAATTATTCTTGTAATATAATCATTTTTTATAAAATTCTTTTCAATATTAAAATACTATTATCCATTATTTTTAATTGTATGTTTCCTATCTTTTTTAGGGACCTTATACTTCCCTCCTTACTTTTTTTGAAAATCACAAAGGGGGAGAAGTGGAGAAGATTTTATAATGATAATATAAATATAAGGAAGATAATTTCTAATTAAGAGGTGATTACATAAAGAAGACATCCTTAAGAAATGGGGGAGTTGTTTCCTTATGAAAAGATGAAGCTTTTACAAATGCAAGAATATGATCCTTAGGGGGATTCCATGACCTTTGGGGGAGTTAGTTGTTTTCATTATAAGTCATAAAATGAGGGGGAGATAAGTATTTCATTTAAATTATAATATAATTATTGTAGTTCTAAATATTCTTTTTCAAAACATTGTATGTTACATATAAAAAGTTGAAAATTGATGTGTTAAAAGTTTTTTTATAACTTTTTCACTCTGATATGTTTTGGAAATTAAAAAAACATTTTCCTTAATCATAAATTAATCATTTAAGAATTATTAGGTTTGTGAGACTTATCCTCATATTTTAATTTTTGTGTTTCTTTCTAGATAATTATAAAATAGTTTTAATTAAGACTGGCTGGACTCTATAATACTAGAAGTACTATTTTCATAAACATTTTAATTAGATTCTATATTTCTTCTAATTTGAATAACATAGTTTATTACATTTTGATTCTCTCAGATTTTTTATTCTGAATCACAATTTCATGGATTTTGAATGTATTTCCTAGATTCTGAGTCACTCAAAATTTTGGATCCACTTTGTTTCTTAAATTACAAAACACTACTCTTCTTAGATAACAAATCACAAAAAAATTGTATCTGAAACACTTTATCAATTTTGAGTCGTCAGGTTCCTTAGAATTTGATTCTCATAGAATAACAAATCAGATTCATGTTTCTCAAAATTATATTTCACAAAATATAATTTTATTTACCATGTTTATTAGAATCTGATTCTCAATTTTATTAGATTCTAATTCTCAATATTTTTTAGATCTGATTCTCAAAGTTCCATGCATCTATTTTTTTCCTTAAGGAATTTATTTTTTATCTTTATTGAAGTTTCTTTATTTCCTTAATGTAATGTTTCGTACATTTATATTCATACATATTATTTAAAATCTAATGTTTCTTGTGAAAACGTTTTGTTATCTAAGAAGTGTCGTTGTTTCTGTTACAAAATGACCATTGTGAATGCCACATGTCCATGTCCCCTAAAAATTTCTGGAAAAATTTTACCATTGGTGATCTTGATGATAAATACTATGTTATTTGGAAAATATACTAAGTTTTTTTTATTTTGAGAAACTCAAGAGATTTTCCAAAAACCATTTTTGTGAAAAATATTTGATGTGTCTATGTTGTGAACAACTTGTTCAGTATACTTAAGATCCTCAAAAATGATTGTTATTCTTAGTGAGATTTTGATTGTTATTGATTATGATTGAGAAATTATGAGGCTATGAAGAGGGAGGTTCTAATTACCTACTTAATCAATAAATTCCGAGTTGAAGGAATAAAGTGGTCCTGACCACCATATAGATTGATGGCTTGAGGGAATAACATGATAGATGTTAATCTACGTAAAGAGGACTTACCCTAGTATGGGTAAGACATAATTTCATGGAAGTATAAATCAAAGTATATTTATCCATGGTTTTCTGGATACCCTACTCCTTTGGTTAAAATATTTGTATTCTTTACATGTACTATTATTTATACTGCATTTTGATATGAATTGAAAGAGTAAAGTTCTTACACATTATTTTTTTTAATTCTGATACAAGATTCAATACACTTTAAGGTAGAATCTCACTTAAGTATACATGTGTGATTATTTCAGTATAATATATATTTATTCAAATTTTATGCCCTTTCGATCTTTTCTTTTAAATATAATAAAGGGTTTTGTGAATGTTATTTGTGTAACAATGTTAAAAAAAGATTCCATAATAGTAAACATGAATTTTTTTAAACATACATTTCACCCCCTCCTCAAGTAATTGAGTGTCTATATCTCACATTTCGATGCTACAATTCCCCCAAAATTGAATAACTTCCTATCCTCAAACAAAAACCAACTCAATTAGGATTCCAATATAAGCGATTTTTAAACAATATACTTGCATCAAAACAAAGAAAAAAACTAGTATATTCGGAAAAATGAAGTCCCCTTAAATCATTAATATTGATTAAAGTCATCATGTGTCTTATTTAAGTTTTTTATTCACATTATTTCTTCATTTAATTACAATTTGATAACTATTCCTTTGATTTTATACCTAATTTTTTAAAATATATCATGATAAATTTTTTCTCTCCACTTATGGTAAAATAAAATTGGAGGTATTGTTATACCCTGACTACATGTTCCTAAAATTTGGATTTAATTTGTTTTAACATCTCCACTTCATAAATAAAAATGAAAAAGTAATCATAAGGTCCTAATAAATAAGGTTCAAAAATAGTTTAGGCTTATGTTATTGAGGATTATAGTGTAAATAAATTTCAAAAATGAGGGAAAGAACTATAATATAATTCATTATAATTGTTAAAAAGGAAAATTGAATTATCCACGATAAAATATGTTCATGCTCTATGAATCTTAGTGTGGGTCCATGAATGCCTAAATGACATAAAAAATTTCCTTTGTCCCATTATTTTAGTCATTCTATATATTTGTCAAAAATTATGTTTATGAATGATATCACATCCATCACCTAACTACATATAATCCCTCATATGATTTATCTACCTAGTAATGGTGATTTTTGACCTTCTAAATTAGTAACCTTTTTTTATTTATTTATTCAATGGAACATGTTTAACATAGATATTTTAAAATGTAATATTAAACCTTATCATATAAATATGGTTAATGTTACACTATAGGTCTCTTTAGTATCAACATACCATGTATGGATGAAATTAAATTCTACTACACTTTTTCCAAATAAAATTGTAAATTGTAATAAGAGTATGGTAGGAAGGGATAATAGTCTTGAAACGACTCCATCCCAAAAAGTGTATTCATGTATAAAATTGGATAAAGAATTAAGAACACACAGGAGGGTCTATGAAAAAATGGATTAAAAAATTCCATAATAAATTTAATGTGTATTTTTTTATCATAACATCAATTAGATCTTAAGGAATGTTTTTATAGGCTTACATATCACTAGTATATCTCATTAAATATGCTCAAAAATGTAAGAACCTGTGTATTTCTGGATGGTCGTTTTGAGCAGAAATTTGAATTTTTGTTGTTGGATGCTCGTGAGGGGTAAAAAGGCCATTTTACCCTACCAACTGATATCGGATAATTTTTTGGATAGCTCCAATGGTCTTGGAATAGGGATTTTACCCTAGGATAGGAGTTTGGAGAAAATCTAAGCTATTTGAATTTTGGCGGAATATTTAATATTTAATATTATTAAATTAAATATTAAATTATTCACATAGGTTCGTTTGGAAATAAATTTTAAATGGAGCACCGGATTGAGATTCTGTCTACCCCGTTGAGTCCGGAATGGGGATTTTAGCCTAGGGAAGGCATAAACTCATGGCGGGCATTGGGGCCGGCCCGAGCCCCTTTTTCTTCCTTTTCTTTTCTCCTTTCCTTTTTCTTTATTCTCTCTTCTTTCCTCCTCCTCCTTGAGCATGTCTCCTATGCCGCGTCTCCTCATCTGTGACCTATGGGAGAATTTGGATATCGAGAAAACGGGAGAGAAGGAAGGCGAGAGCGGCACCGATTCGTAGCCCTCGACGTGCTGAGTTGGCGTGCGACATCCGGGATCCGCGAAATCAACCGAAGCTTCGGCGATTTCCGCCCGAAGGTAGGGCCGTTTATGTTTTCACCGTAGATCCTCGTTAAACATGTTTTTTTTAGACTTTTAATCCTTTTTTTTCTTTCTTGTGTCCTCTTACGGTTGGATCTAATGTTTCGGGGGCGAAAACGGTTGTTTCGGGTGTATTCTAGGGGTACACGCCGTGTGTTCTTCCCGTTCGGGGAAGATGAGGTTTTCTTAATTACACTCTGTGTACTTTGAGTACACGCTGTGTAGTGGGTGGCCGTTTGGTTGTCCGTGTGGACTAGAACACAAAAATAGTGGTTTTTAAGGACTACACGCCGTGTACTTTAAGTATACGCCGTGTAGTGGTACATGGGCATGTGTTCGGGTGAAAACGGACACAAAGTAACTTTTTGTGAAAAGTAAACGCCGTGTACTATTACACAGGCCGGCCTTGTGCTCTGGCCATGTACTCTGGCAATGTACTCTGGCCATGTACTGCTTCAGTTTAGTAATTTGGAGATATCTTGGGCTCTGGAAGTCAGAATTGGGTGTGTGAGTAGTCGATTCTGAGCATTTTTCTGTGTATATCGCAATGGTGGAATCATTTTTTACTTTTAGAGGTCATATAAAAATGGTTTTTTGGGTTTCTATCTAAATGGATGGGTTATTCCTCCACTTATCGAGTTTAGTTGTCACCTGAGAGTGAGACATGGTGTGGATGATAGGTTGGGTGTTCGGACCAACTTAGTTGAGACCTTTAATAGGAGATGATCTATGAGATATCTTCTGTAACACATTATTTATAGGATGTTTCCCTTCTGAGACGTTCCCTTCTGGCTTATGAGGATTTGAGACCAGGTACTTCTAAGGATCCCCTGAGGGATGCCTTTTCTAGTGTGCTGACTTAGGGAGTCCCTTGTAGGATATCTCTCTTGACCTTCCCTTGATAGGAACCATGTTATGAAATTCCTATGGGTCCTTCCTTTGAGGATCTCGTGTAGGATTCCTCCCTTACTCTATGTTAACGATCTCGTGTAGGATGCCTTCGCTCGTGTTTACCAGGAGGATCCCGAGTATGATGCCTCCTCAGTGCTTGACTTGAGGGACCCAGTGGGTGCCTGTTGGTTGACCGACTCTAAGTTGTTATGTCGGGTTTGGGTAGAGATGGTGATCGGGTGTCACCTTGAACCCGTGCCAAACTGTTAATCCCTTTGGCCTTTGGATGTATTGTTGGGTTGGGCGTTCAGGCCACCCGCATAGTTTTTTTATATCTGAATTGGTTGCTGATGCTGTAGTGTTTACCAGAGGTGCTTCCTGGTTGGTGGATGTTGAGCCTAACACGATGCATCTTTCTTGTTTGTTTGGAGGCTTAATTTTCTTTATGTGCCCGAGTAGGTGGTTTTTTGCCTTACGTTGAATGTTTTTGAGTTTTTGTGCAGAAGTGTTGGATACCCACGCATCGAGTATCTCCAGTTAGTGTTTTGATCCTGATTTATTATCTTCCTTGCACTGATTGTATTCTTATGGATGTTAGATGAATAATGATTTCTTGTTATCATGTTTGAGGATCACCCCATGGGTGTTTCCCTTGTTTTGGTTGTTCATCACTATTTGGCTTAGGTTTTCTGAGAGGCAGACATTGTTACATTTCTTGCTTACCTTGATATAGTTGATTGCGTGTATTGCCTGCTGTTTATATGCTTTTGATTCTTTTTAGCTATTATCCAAGTAGTTTGTTGAACTTACTTAGGGCTACTAACAGTCGATTATGCACGACTAGACTGCTCAGGGCTGTGTGAACCTGGTGTGGTAGACAAAAGAGGGAATTGACGATTAAGGGCTTCTCTAGATAGTCTGTTATAAATTAGTTTGTACGCAATACCTACAATAATTGGACTTTGTGCTTCACAAGAGTGTCCTTAGTTTACGCACATATCAAGACCACAAGAGGAATTAGATGTAAGTTCTTCCTTAGAGAGTCTGTAGCTATCATTGCAAGACCACATGGGAATTGATGGTGAGAGCTTCCCAGAGTGTCTGTGCCTTTGTATGTTTACTTGACTATATGGGTCTGCTAGTTTGCGCCACCCAGAGAGTCTATTATTTAGCTAAACTAGAGGGGTGAGACTGTGTGTGTTTCCCAGAGGGTTCCTTATGATGCTAGGTAAGACTATAGCGGATAGGCTGTGAGTACTTCCTAGAGGGTTACTTGTTTGTGTTATCTTGTTCAGAGACATATTTCCGGTATTGGCCGAAGGAGGTACATGTCGATGGGATTACAGACCAATAGATCGACTTATTGATATGCGGCATGAGTGGAAAGATGTCCAGCTCAATGCCTTTGCACAGTATGTCCGGAGATCGGGCTTATGGTCTCAATGATCAACTGCTGATGTTGTTTCTTGTTATTTGAATCACTTCATCATGAATAATCATATTTATGTATAAGTGTATAGATAAGGGACTATAAATGTGTATGTATATAGATATGGACATCCATGGTGGCACATGCCCAGTTGACATGGATTTCACACCCTGAGTTCAACTATGGTCGCACGTTGGGTTCATTTCCTTTTTGTTGTGTTCTAGTTAGGCTGAGCAAATTATTTTTGCATAAACTTTTAGCAACATAGTTATATGTTACTTGTCGAGGATCCCTATTGAGATTATTTCTCACCCCTACACGTTCACCTCGGTGTATGTGTAGACCTTATGTCTGCTTTTCAAGTTCAGCACGAGTTGCATTGTGGATAGGGCTGAGGCCCAGTGTTTCATGATCGAGCGGATCTACTCGAGTTGTTCTAATGATTGGGCTACTTCTGTTCAATTTTTCTGTAGATCGGGTATGTGGATCGGATCTGAGTTAGTAGAAGAGCCATGCACTTTTACTTTCAGTTTCTTTGTACTTGTATCTATATGGTCGGCCCAGTGGGTGACCAGTGTTGTATTTTATTTCATAGTTGTTCGGGAATTTATAGCATTTTACTATTACAGCTTGTTCTATTTCAGTTGCATACTGCTTTCGCACTCTGTTTACATTCCACTGTGTATGATACTTAGTAATTTCTGCTATTTTCTTACTCTGGTATGAGGGCATAGTCTCCCCACTATCACACCCTAGGCCCTCGCTACTAGTCGGCAACCTCTGGCGTACGGGGAGGCACGATTGAGGCCTTGTGGCGAACCGGCTCGGAGCACCGATTTAGTGGCTTCCGGGTCGAGACGATACAAAGTGGAATCAGATGAGTTTTCCTTCTTGATCTTTACTATTTGGGATACGGTAGATAGGAGTATTAGGAATTTGTTGGAACCTGTGATGGATATCGGGCTGGTGCGTCATGAAAAATTGATCCGGTAAGAAGTCTTGGTTGCCATGTTTTGGGATTGTTGTTCTGATTTTGCGATGTTACAGTTGTATATGATTTTCGCCTTGAGCGACTCACATGTTGTGTTGTGTTTTGATTTACTGTGGATCTCTAGATCTTGGCCATTGGTAAGATTCGAGGGATATATATTGACTCCTGGATGGAAAAGGAAAGAGGCGTCTCATGCATCATACTAGGCACGTAGGATTCAAAGCATATAGGCCTGCTAGTGTGTGTTCTTACTGACGACTGAGACCCTTGGGTATGCTTACACATACATTTTATTCTGATGGCAGGTTACGTGGATCTATGTTAAAGTGTTTTGATGGGGCTGATGACTCAGTCCTTTTGCACAGGTGGTGCAGTGACCCTTGTGGTCTATGTGGCACATGATGCCTTTTTGTTTAACCCCTTATTGGGTGTTGTTTCTCGGGTCTATGGTTATCTAGTTGGATCGTTGAGAATGATACTGATGGATACCAAGGCCTTTATTATGAATTGGACCTCCTTTTGGTATTTTTGTATACAGATACCCAATGGGTGTTAACTCAAATTTTCTCTTCTGTTCTGTTTATGACCTCCAAGGAGTCGTTCCTTCTAAGGATGCTTGTAGAGGATCGGGGCCCTTGTAGGTTGTTTTTTGGTTTTGACCTTCTTGGGTCGTTGTGATATTTACCATCTTCTGAGTGGGTTTGGATCTTTTGGGCTAGGTGGTTAGGCCTTGTGACCCAGTTGTGAGGCTTTTTCTGTAGGGCTAGGTGGAAAAACTAGAGACCCTGGGTTTTGACCTGAACCCTTTCGATCAATGTTTGTTCCATTTCAAGGAAACCTGGGTGAGAAGGTTGGCTATCGTTTCCCAATGCCGTTTTGGTGGTGTTTGTTTCGCGACTGGTTTCAACAAGCAGTCTTGTTTGGGTGCCTGGCCTGGTCGAACAGTGTTCTGATGTTGCTGTTGTAGAGGTGACCTTAGGAAATTCTGGGTTATCGTGAAATGGTTAACCCGTGCTTGAATCATGGCCGGGTTTTGGTAGGATGTTAGTGTGGCTTGGAGGGAGCTAGACACGCCTTTCATGAAATCTTAGTGTACTCCTGTAAGAGACAATCATGTTCTATCTTGATTCATCTTGAGTATGCTGAGAGAGTTTCGACCCTATGTCGAGATGCTTTTTCTTTCTAAATGTTCTTCCCTTTTCATGGTGAAACTTGTTCTGGTTGTGCCCTCGAAGCGGTGTAAGGAATGCCATATTGTGGGGAGTGCACCATTGGCCCTTTTGAGGGTGGTTTTCCTTGTTTAGGTAAAACATCAGTGTTTTCCAGTGGGCTTTTGAGCTTAGAGTTTTCTTTTAAGATGGCGATTAGGGAATCCCTATGGTGGGGAGTACCAGTTTGGTTGTAGTTAAAGATCTTCTGTGTAGAAGGTGGTTGATAACGCTAAGGCATGTCGTTGGATAGTCTATATAGCTTGGTTGTGAAGATGCTCGGGTTATGAGCACGGTTGCTGGTTCTTCCACTGGGATTCTCGAGGACGAGAAGGTTTATGGTGGGGTGTTTGTAGGAACCAGTGTTTTTTCGGACGGTCATTTTGAGCAGAAATTTGACTTTTTACTATTGGATGCTCATGAGGGTTAAAAAAGTCATTTTACCCTACCATCTGATCTCAGATAAATTTTCTGATAGCTCCGTTGGTTCTGGAATAAAGATTTTACCCTAGGACAGGAGTTTGGAGGAAATCTGAGCTGTTCGAATTTTGGCGGAATATTTAATATTTAATTTTATTAAATTAAATATTAAATTATTCACATAGATTCGTTTTGAAATAACTTTTAAATGGAGTACTGGATTGAGATTCTGTCTTCACCATTGAGTCCGGAATGGGGATTTTATCCTAGGGAAGGAATAAACTCATGTCGGGCATCAGGGCCGGCCCGGGCCCCATTTTCCTCCTTTTCTTTTCTCCTTTCCTTTTTCTTACATCTCCCTTCTTTCCTCATCCTCCTTGCGCACATCTCCTACACCACTTATCCTCATCCTTGACCTATGGGAGAATTTGGAGATCGAAATAACGGGAGATAAGGAATGTGAGAAAGGTACCGATTCGAAGCCCTGACGCGCTGAGTCGGCGTGCGGCATCCGGGAGCCGCGAAATCAACCGAAGCTTCGGCGGTTTCCGCACGAATGTAGGTCCATTTATTTTTTCACCGTAGATCCCCATTAAAAAGGTTTTTAAGCCTTTTAATCCTTTTATTGCTTGCTTGTGTCCTCTTATAGCTGGATCTAATGTTTCAGGGGTGAAAACAGGTGTTTATGGTGTTTTCAGGGTTTTCCCATCGGAAAACCCAGAATAGACGACGTGTATTCCAGGGGTACACTGTGTGAGTTCTTCCTGTTCAGGGAAGATGATGTTTTTCATAAGTACAATGCATGTACTTTCAGTACACGCCGTGTAGTGGGTGGCCGTGTGGCTGGCCGTGTGGAGTAGAACAGGAAAATAGTGGCTTTTAAGGACTACAGGTCGTGTACTTTAAGTACACACCATGTAGTGGTACATGGGCATGTGTTCGGGTGAAAACGAACACAGCGTAACTTTTTGTGAATATTAAACATCGTGTACAGTAAATTACACGCCGTGTACTATTACACAGGCAGGCCTTGTGATCTGGCCATGTACTCTGGCCATGTACTTCTTTAGTTTAGTAATATGGAGACATCTTGGGCTCTAGAAGTCAGAATTGGGTGTGTGCATAGTCGATTCTGAGTGTTTTTTTCATGTAGATCGCATTGTTTAAATCATTTTTACTTTTAGAGGTCATATAAAGGAGGGTTTTTGGGTTTATATCTGAATGGAGGGGTTCTTCTTCCACTTATTGAGTTCAGTTGTCACCTGAGAGTGAGACATGGTGTGGATGATTGGTTGGGTGTTCAGACCAACTTAGTTAAGACCATTAATAAGAGATTATCTATGAGCTATATTCTATAACCCATGCTTTAGAGTATGTTTCCCTTGTGAGACGTTCCCTTCTGGCCTATGAGGCTTTGAGACCAGGAACTTCTAAGGATCCCCTGAGGGATGCCTTTGGTTGTGTGCTGACTTAGGGAGTCCCTTGTAGGATCTCTCTCTTGTCATTCCCTTGATAGGAACCATGTTATGAAATTCCTATGTGTCCTTCCTTTGAGGATCTCATGTAGGATTCCTCCCTTACTATATGTTAAGGATCCCGCGTAGGATACCTTCGATCATGTTTACCTGGAGGATCCCGAGTATGATGCCTCCTCAGTGTTTGACCTGAGGGACCCAGTGGGTGTCATTGTTTGACCGACACTGAGTTGTTATGTCGGTTTTGGGTAGAGATGGTGATCGGGTGTTACCTTGAACCCATGCCAAACTGGTAATCCCTTTGGTCATTGGATGTATTGTTGGGTTGGGCATTTGGTCCACCCGTATAGTTTGTTTATATCTAACTTGGTTGCTGATGTTGTAGTGTTTACCATAGGTTCTTCTCGGTCGGTGGCTGCTAAGCCTGACGCGATGGGTCTTTCTTGTTTTTTTGGAGGCCTACATTTCTTTGTGTGCCTGATTAGGTGGTTTGTTACCTTACGTTGAATGTCTTTGAGTTTTTGTGCAGATGTGTCGGATACCCATGCATCGGGTATCTCATGTTAGTGTTTTTATCCTTCTTTATTATCTTCCTTGCACTGATTGTATTCCTGTGGCTGTTAGATGAATAATGATTTCTTATTAGCATGTTTGAGGATCACCCAATGGGTGTTTATCTTGTTTTGTCTATTTATCGTCGTTTGGATTAGGTTACCAGAGAGGCAAACCATGTTGCATTGCTTTCTTACCTTGATATAGTTGATTGCATGTATTGCATGTTGTTTATATCCTTTTGATGCTTTGTAGCTATTAGCCAAGTAGTTTGTTGAACTTACTTAGGGCTGTTGAAAGTAGATTACGCACGACTGGACTGCTCATGGCTGTGTGAACCTGGTGCAGTAGACTAAAGATGGAATTGACGATTAAGGGCGTCCCTAGAGAGTCAGTTATAAATTAGTTCGTACGCAGGACCTACGGGAATTGGACTTTGTGCTTCCCAAGAGTGTCCTTAGTTTACACACGTATCAAGACCATAGGAGGAATTAGATGTAAGTTCTTCCTCAGAGAGTCTGTAGCTATCGTTGCAAGACCATAGGGGAATTGATGGTGAGAGCTTCCCAGGGTGTCTGTGCCTTTGTATGTTTACTTTACTATAGGGGTCTGCTAGTTTGAGCCACCCAGAGAGTCTATGCTTTAGCTAAACTAGAGGGGTGAGACTGTGTGTACTCCCCAGAGGGTTGCTTGTGTTTCTAGGTAGGACTAGAGGGGATAGGTTGTGAGCACTTCCCAGAGGGTTACTTTTTTTGTGTTATCTTATTCAGAGACATATTTCCGGCGTTGGCCGAAGCAAGTACATGTCGATGGGATTATAGACCTATAGATTGACTTTTTGATACACGGCTTGAGTGGCACGATATCCTGCTCAATGCCTTTGCACAGTATGCCCGGGGATCGGGCTTATGGTCCCAAGGATCGACTGCTGATGTTGTTTCTTGTTATTTGAATCACTTCATCACGAATAATCATATTTATTTATATGTGTATAGGTATGGGACTATACATGTGTACGTATATAGATATGGAAATCCATGGTGGAACTTGCCCAGTTGATAGGGATTACAAACCCGGAGTTCAAATTTTGTTGCACGTTGGGTTTACATCATTTTTGTTGTGTTCCAGCCAGGCTGAGCACATTGTTGTTGCATACACTTTTAGCAGCACAATTATAGGTTACTTGTCGGGGTGCCCTATTGATATTATTTCTCACCCTTGCACATGCACCTCGATGTACGTGTATACCTTATGTCTGCTTTTCAGGTTGACCACGATTTGCATGGTGGATAGGGCTGAGGCCCAATGTTGCATGATCGAGTGGAGCTACTCGAGTGGTTCTACTGATCGGGCTACTACAGTTCGATTTTTCTAGAGATCAAGTACATGGATCGGCTCTGAGTTAGTAGAAGAGCCTTGTACTTTTACTTTAAATTTCATTGTACTTGTATCTATATGGCCGGCCCAGTGGGTGACCCGTGTTTTATTGTATTGCATAGCTATTCGGGATTTTACAACACTTTACTATTACAACTTGTTCTATTTCAGTTGTTTACTGCTTCATCACTCTGTTTACATTCCACTGTGTATGATACTTAGTTATTTTTGCTGTTTTCTTACTCTGGTATGAGGTAATAGTCTCCCCACTGTCACACCCTAGGCCCCCGCTTCTAGTCGGAAGCCTCTGGCATACGGGGAGGCGTTCTTGAGGCCTTGTGGCGAACTGGCTCGGAGCATCGGTTTAGTGGCGTCCGGGTCGGGACGTTACAAAAAAGGAATTTCACAAGGATGATCTAGAATCCTCTTGAGATTTAAAGTTCCAAAAAATAACTAGAAATAACTCACGGTATATAATCAAATAATAAGTCACTCAAAAGTAATTGTAACAATTGAGAATTAATAATTAAATTACTCCATGCACCAATCATGCTAAATACATAAACGAGAATAATAATGGATTTAAATAATCTCCAAATTCTATTTCTCTTTTATTTAATTGGGTGAAGTTGTATTTCAATATTCAATCATTATTTTAATGAAAACTTTATCCTATGATAACGAAAATAGAAAATAATCCAAGTGTATTTTCAATAAACTCTATAATGACTCACCCACGCATAAAATGAGACAGTGTGCACATTGTTATGGAAAGTCTCATGGGAGTGAAATAAAGTATATAATATATGAAAATGAACAAGAATTTTATGAATTTTAAATAGGTAATCAAGTGGTTGATTCAATAAATGTAATTCCATGGGGATAATTTTTGGATGGTGATCATAAATTTGGCCAACTATGAAAATTTTTAGAAACAAAATACCTACAGTAGATAAAACATTAGCCCACAGGGGTTGAACAATTTGTTTGAAGAACTATTTTAGGTGTATACAATCTATGGTAGGATTAAATATAAAGGAAAAAATGCATGAATGGAATAAAAATATGTTTTGGATTATAAAAGGATAGAATATACAATAATTGTAAAAAATGGTCTTAATGAAACAAATAATATAAATAAAATAAATAAAATAGAAAATATTAATTACCTCCCATAAAGAACTAACAATGTAATCATCATGAAGATATATGGATAAAAGAATATGTTAGCTCCATCCATTAGATCAGTGGTCTTAAAACTCTTTCAAGAACTAGTGGGTGTAACTTCGAGATCACATGGGAACATAGTGGGGTAAACCACTTCAAAAATAGGTCACCTGGGAAGATCATGTGGAAGTAGTAGTTTTCGAGTATCTAATGGAAGAGGATCCTAGTGGAGATGCATCATGAGATGGATATACTTAATATTGAATTGTATGTCATCCAAATATTGATACATATAATGTAGTAGAGAATATGGTTGACTTTAGGCCATTCCAATAAACATAGAGGAAGAAATAGAATCATACATGGATAAATAAATAAAGAAGTTAATTGAAAATAAAAAAAATAAAACAATGCATAAAAAATAATATATCCCATTAACATATATAAGAAATGATCCATTAGTGAATAAGAGATACAATTGAAGGAAAAAATAGGCACCCATATATTATACAACTAGGGAGGGGAATAATAAAAAGACTAAAAAATTGGGGAATCTTCGCCAACCTCTTCCTTATATTTCCCCTCATGATTATTGGGGATATGGAGTAGATCTCCCAAATCTATCTCTTATATAGAGGCAAAGCTAGAGGAATGACCACTGTGATGGTTTCCATGGTGTGAAAAACTTTCTCAGTTGAGGACAGAGGGGATGAGGTGTTGATCTATATTGAAGCAATAGGTATGGATGCTGGTTCAATTTGTGAAACCTTAGAGGATGATGGGAGGGAAACAGCCTTACCATATTAGAACTTCTCCAATACAGACTCCCACTAGAAAGTAGGGTAGGTGAGTTTTGGAGGTTAGATGACATAATTAGTATTTGAGGCATTGGTGGTGTATTCAAATAGTTGTGGGTGGGAAGATAAAGGTGATGGTGGAAAGGCTAGGGGTTATGAAATGGAATGGATTTTTGGATGGGATGCAAGGTGGTGGAAAATATAGAAGTATTTTATAAAATTAATTAGAGAACACACCAGATATCAGCTAGAATTGATGTGGAAGGTGCAGTGGTTTCATGTGGTGAAACTAGGGTGGAGGGGTATGGTGCATCTAGAATAGAGGTGGAAGGGGTGGATAAAGGGGAAGAACGGTCCAATGGATCTTGATTTGTTGTTGGGTATGGGATATAAATAGGATCCACAATGAATTGGTTTCCACAAGCTTCTCAAATTGACCTCCCATGAGGGCCCTATCATGTGAGAATGAGGAGGACGATGGCAATTATCCTTCCAACACATGAAAGAGGTTTAGCTACTTTAAAGGCATTGAA
The DNA here is from genome assembly GCA_963277665.1 of Viscum album. NCBI lineage: Eukaryota > Viridiplantae > Streptophyta > Magnoliopsida > Santalales > Viscaceae > Viscum > Viscum album. The sequence continues at coordinate 427,339,742 of OY728121.1, forward strand.
AATTCAAATAATATGGTATATGGAACTTCCCTTATGAGTGTACATTGGGATCACTATACATAGGTCCGGTAGTGAATGGAAAAACTGGAATTCCATGTTTACAAACAGAAAAACCATGGATGAGGCTAAGATGAGAAAATCAATCTAACAGATTCTCCCATGAGGATTTTCTATATCATGCCATTGATAGATGAGCCTTGATGATGAATCTATAATGTGTCACTCCACATTTGTGTTCTCTCCACCATGAGAGGATCATGAATGATCTTTGGATCCTAAGTGATTAGTGGAAAATAAAATGAATTATCCTCTTTTCTAGGATCTAGTCCCATGATCAGGTAGGCAAGTGAGGTGAAAAACTCCTCATTTTAAGAAATATTCCAATGCAAATGACTATGTGGGCCATCTCATGAGGCTTTCCACCCAATCGAGAGGTTATGTGAACCATGTCGAGCTCCAATGTTGCCAAAAACTCAAGGATGATATCCTATTAGGTATCATTTCACAGCTAATTGATACAGGGAAGTGCATGTAGCCCAAAAGTTCAAGGACCTCCTCATTTAATTGAATACTCTTGAGGATAGACTGGTCTTATGTCTTCTTTGACTGCATTTTCTTTGCCTAAATTTGTATTATGCATACATGATTCTTCAGTGCTGAGAAGTGAAGGTATGAGTGTTCATTTGGGAATGGGGCATCAACCTATGATGAGATAGAAGAGGCCTCAAAATAATGGGAGGAATATAGGGTTTCAATCACTAATGTATATGATGTGGTGGATGGATCAATAGGTGTTGGACGTGCTGTAATTTCCTAGAACTTATGTAGTATAGGATTGTCTCCCTATGACACATGATTGCTGAGAACCATGATATTTCAAAGAATGAAAAAGGGATTTAATAGGAGGTGATAGGAGAGGAGGAGGGAGCCTGAGGTTGTGCATGAAGAGGAAGGGATTAATACCTATGGTTAAAAAAGGGGGAGGGGAGAGAGTGTGGGAGAGGCTTGGGTATGGGTTATTCCATGAACTTAGGGTTCACAACTATTTGAAATTGTACTAATATTTCCATGTTTTTATATTTAATACAAAATAAATAATATAAATTTTTTAATTTTTTGAGAGAAATTTCCATGTCATGTATAATCACAACACAATACAGATATCTTTTCATATATATTTTTTATTTTAAAATTATATATTTAAAAAAAATTACACCTCTAAGAAATCTATAGATTTATTGAACTACACTAATTTTTTGGAAATATAGTCAAACATATCCTAGGGTTCCTCCACATCATTTCTTTATTAATTATTATTATCTAGACATGTTCCCATTCTGATGATTATAAATGAAAGGACACACCTCTCATGCAATGGTTCTCAGAAGCAGAGGGTATGAAATTCAGTATAATATATTTGGTCATAGGTGTAGTTTAATTCACATTCTAGTGATAACTGTGTCCATTTTTATCAATATGTGGGTTTCTATGTAGTCATTACTAGTTATATAATCATATTTCTTATCAGTAAGGTAAATTTCTTGACAATCCAATGGATCACTACTTTTCTTATAATCTTTTCATAAGTTGAAAAGAACATATTATTTTCTGACTAAGAATACCATGCGACTATAGTTTGCATTGATCATCACCTTCCTAGTGGAAAAAATGGTCACCCTAGAATTATGGGTACTTTTCCTTCATCCTCTATATTCTGGATAACGAAATTGGTAGGGGAAATTAATTTTCAAATAGTTAGTACGGTTTCCCCGAGTAGTCAGTGAGGGTGCTTGATTGAGCGATTAGAATGTTGCAGGGAAACACTTTTTTTGGTTTTAATTCCCCAATCACCAACTTTTTGAACATACTCAAAGGAATGGGATTGATACTTGAATTAATATCACACAAGGATCTTCTAACATTCCATGATCCTATAGGGTATGAAATTGAGAAAATTATAGTGTCTGTCATTTGGAGTGAGATATTCAACTAAAATATTGTTGAGAAATATTCATTTAGGGAGATTAATCCTAAGTCTTCATGTTGTTTTATGGAAATAAATCTTTAAAGAATCATGAATAAGAAGTAATTTGAGAAATTTCTTCTCCAAAGGGAATATTGATGTAAAAATTTTTAAACATCAATAGAATGTTTTGCAGTGTCCCTCTCCTATAGCTTGTACCATCCTCCATAAAAAGGGTATAAGAGGATTTTATGTTAGAGGATTCATATTAACATTGAAATTTTTTGGATTCTTCTTAATTGGAGCTTTTTTAGTCAATTATACCTCTTTAGTTTTCTCCTAACCAGCATTATCATATTATTTTAATAATTTTTCCCCACCAAATAATGGTTTCTAGTATTCCAATATTTTTCCACTCCTATAAAATATAGCCTTATCCACCTATCTTTGATGAGTCTCAATATTACCAAGAAATGAACTTAGTAACAAATCCCATTCGGTATTTTATATTTGGTAGAAAATATGTTAATGGTTGTATAGAGAATATATTTAGTTTTTTATTTCAATATCTTGGGTTTTAATCATCTGATGTTTTTTAAGAAGTTCGTGGGTAATTTATCATGATTATATTGAAGAGGTTGGGGTGGAAGTCTAATCCTGGGTGGATCTTGTGGACCTTTTTTATACTGGTAAAAACTTTAGAGATATATGATGAATAATTTTTTGTAATTGTAGATGCAAGTGAAACCTTTAGGTGGGTATCTAGATGGTCCTAAATTCCTTGGTGGAAGTTTTACACTCCTATGTTGATTGTAGCCTCGGTTTTTTTGTTTCATATATAGAGTCATTTTACTATGGTAGTACATCAACCAGTACTTTGGGGTTGTATATACTAATTATTTTTTTGTAATTAACGCAATTATAGTATAGGTTCTATGTTTTTTCCATTTAAACCCCATAGTATTAGTATGGTTGTGGACCTCTTCAAATACCACAAGATTATATCTCTATAATAGCAGTATGAGGGGGTAATGGTTGAGAAGATTTCTAAAAATAGTTTGGAATATTGGTAAGGACTTCCTTCTACACTTCTAAGATGTTATTTTTCCTCCACTTAAGGGATTCTACTCTATGGCGATATAATATAACTTTTCTATAGGCTTCCATTATTAGAAATTTTTTCTTACAATTACCTACCATCATTAGGTGTATTTAGCATGAGCTTCTCTTTAGCAACGATATACATAATAGTGTGTCTAGAATGATGGATTAATTGGTATATGTTATGAAGGAAATTCCATAGATCACGTTTGTGATGTGGTAACTTCTTGGTTAGCTCATCAAAATGGTCCCACGCTTCCCATGTAGATTATCCATCTGCTTGATTAGAAATTTGGATATCATTTTTGATCTTCTAGGTTTGGAATGATGGAAAAATTTTATCAATAAATTTATTTCATAGTTTATCTCTAATTGCGATTCAAATGAGAGATTGAATCTTATTCCAATCCTTGTATTAGTCGTGCAAAGAGAATGATAATAATCTCAGTCTAGTGGTGTCTTATGATATGCCTTGGTTATGAGAGGTATCACAATCCTCTGGAAAATTTAAGATATGTTTAAGGAGGACTTCATTTTACTATCCACTAAACTTCCCTATGATCTAGATCATATGAATAATAATAGGTTTTTCCTCAAAATAGTGTTCCTAAATTCGAGGGAACACAACTCTTGGTGCAACACCACTAATGGATAGAAAATTTTAGTCAATGATGGTGCAATCTGTTAGCATTGGCCTCTCATCCTAAAGTTCAGGTGACACAAATTGAAGGATTTGGGGGTGTAGTAGTGTAAATAATTGTGCGCATCCATGATAGAATGTCAGTATGAAGTTATAGAAAAATAAATTTTAGGATAAAAAAGAATAAATTATTATGCATCCATGATAGTAGAATAAGTTAGTGGATCTTGGAACATGCAGTTGGTTGGAATAAAGTGGATACATGTTCTAGTTTTTTAGAGAAAATTTATAAAAAATGGGTATGAAAAACAATAAACGGGAAGGGGCTAAGGTAATTAAAGGTTTATTCCACAAGACGATGTGCCTAGGGAAACAATTCCCCAGAAGTAAAAACAAAATTTTACCAGAAAACATGGATTCATTGATTATGTGCTCACATTGATCATATTGAATTTATGTTTCCAAAACTACACTTGTCTACAAAACAATAGCATAGAGGAGGTTCAAGGTTTAATCCATGAAGACAACTTTCCAAAATGTAAACCAGTTGTATGGATGTTTTAGGGACGATTCCTCATGATCCCTTTCTTTAGTTTGGGTTTACTAAACTAATTAGCTTGTTGTGAATTCAAATTGGAAGGAATGTTTTAGGGTAAATTTCAGGGTATCAACAAAAGATAACCCTAAATCCTAGTTAGGATAGACCAATGACTTGGGTTGTAAAGAGTTTCAAAAGTGACCAATTGATTTTTGTCCCATCAATTAGATATACGTAAGCTCTAATCTAATCCTTTTTCTATAGATATTCGACAAAAAGGTGATGGAAACATGGCTACTAGGAAGATAAAATCACTGGTTATTGGCCCTAGCCTTCTCAACATCAATTTCATCAACGATCCTTTCAAATGAACCTCAGATGGTTAAGTTAGTTTTAAAATAAACATGATTTACAATTTTTTTAACCTAATTACTAGGAATAGGGTTACAATGCTTTCGATTCAAATATTAATTAGGATCAATCCACCAATACACTTGACCTTTTACCCTAAGTGTATTATCCACACATGACAGAAATAATCAAAAGAAGGGAAAAAGATCATAACATTATTTCCATGAAAAATATACATCTTAAATAAATGAAATCTATAATTTAATTCTGGAAATATCAATTAAATACTATGTTAAATGAAGGGAAAAAATTCAGTGAAAATTATCACTGAATGACTATTCATATTGGATTTAGTTGTTGTAACTGCAAACATGGAACAAAAAAGTATCATAATTAAAAGTATAAATAGTTGAATGCTTAAAATAATAGAAGAAATATGTATTAATATATGAAAATGAAAATGGAATTGAAATAATAACTAATTCCGTAAAATAATGTGGTATTTTTTACCTTCTATACAAATTCGTGTTACTGAATATTTGCATACATCAAATAATACATGATGTGTAAATGGTTCACATCATTTAACACTTTTAAGTAAATACTTCATCGATAATTTTATAGCATGTACTTTACATACACATAGTGTAATTCAATTATGATTTAATCACTTAATATTTTTGATCTCGTGAATTTCACATCTTTAATCTTTGGTGACAATTATATTTTTACATTCCATGTTGTGTAATGAGTTTACTCCATGTATCATCATCTGGTATGAAATTTTAGTCTTTCACACCGTGAAATCTATATTCACATCATGTAATTTCTTCGTGCCTTTTATTTGGGATTCACGGATTGGCCTTCGACTTGCAAGATTTATGTTTGGCGAGTAATTTTTTTGTACTTCATATTAAATAATTTTAATGTACAATTTTACAGTTTTTCATCAATCGTACTTTCAGTCTTAAATTACCAATCCCTTACAAAACACATCAAAACCTAGTCCATTATCAACGAAAGCATGATTAAACATTAATTAATTGTATCTAAAAGGAGTATATTAATTTATCTTATTAATGCACATATGTTTTGTATCTAATCCATTTCTCATAAGGTGTAAGAGAAAACATACTTGGACTCTTGACCATCTGAGTAAGCCATTAGAAACAATGAGACTGGAGTTTAAGGGATATGTGATGTTGTTAATCATTTTTTGATGGTTAGTACACTTTGTATAATTCAGAATATCAATTACTAATTTAAATCCTGACACAAAATTCACATAAAATCACATACCCTTGATAATTGTTTATGTTTAGTTTAACGTCCATAAACCATAAACTCAGGCACACAATTAAAATATAAACAAAACAAACATTCTTTTATATATTACAGGCTTCAGAAATAAAAAACTCCATAACATTTTAGGTTTAATATATTTATTCATAAGTGAATTAGTTGACTGACTATCCTATCCAAATGTTCTACCCAACTACTCATTAATATTAATTTATATGTTCCGGAAAATATTTTACTGAAATTATTATCACCATTTCTAGGGATAGGTGTGGGTTATTCATTGATTTACATTCATTTAATTGATACAAAAAACAACCCAAAACAATTCAATTTTTTTTAAAATATATTCACATTTACATGTGTACTCATTATTGTAGTGTAAATTTCAAGTAATGTACATGACATTAAGAAGACACATTCACTATATTATGCCGCTATATAAAAAAATTAATGTTCACTAACAAAGGATAACTTCAAAAACATTTTATGACATTGAATGAATAGGAACATAACTAGTCATGTTGGATGGAATTGATGTAGACCACATTTATTACACTCTATTTACTAAAATGGTGAAGCATATTTTTCTATTCATCCTTATCATAATCAATGATATAAAAATATCATATGAAATAATATATGGTCATATTTAAAATTATTATATAATAATGAGACTCTTATATCATATTGAAGGTTATTAATTGCAATATATGATATTTGGTGAATGGATTTTCCACAACATCCAAATGGTTTCCTTTGGCTATGAATTATTCAGATGATTCATTTATGGCATGAAAAAAAATATATAGTTACTAAAATTTTCCATGATCATGCACAGAAAAAGAAATGAGTTTTTATTAACATATATTGAATTCTATGCATTGAAACTAAGTCATGAACTCCTTCATTAAATCAAACATGTCTGTATAAGGATACAATCCTTTTTTGGGTGGGTTTATTTTATGTTCTTGATAATATACAGAGCTCTCTTCAATCTGATTATAAATTTTTCATTATATAATTAGGTTATAGGACACCATTGGATTTTTTTGGATCTTATAAAAGCATATAATGATAACACTAGACACTAAAATACATGTATTGTCAAGATACAGTTTCATGTTTTTTGGTGAACTAACTTAAATATTCTCCATAGAGATTTTTATTTCATGAAATGAGGTATTCTTTTTTTATTTCCTTTTCCTTATTTCATATTGATTTGGTGATGATAGATAATGCATTTAGACGGGTTTATTACACTATACTGCTCATAAAATGATCCTATAAACCCCATTAGTGGTATTTAATCAACCTTTATCTTCAAATGGATATGTTTATATATTGATTCTGTGAAGATTATCTATATCATGGGATTCTTATAGAGTTATTGTAATGTATGATATGATGTGAGTAAGTGATAACCATTTGATAAAATTTCCTTGCCTTATGATATGTGATATTAACTAATGGAAAAATCACATATAACAATAATCCTTGACAATGGCTATAGGTCTTCCGATTATAGATATAGGAATAATGACATATAGATAATCGATGTTTCACCTACATCCATAGTCAACTGAATATGGATATATGATTATCTATAAAAAATGTTGTTATGGTGTTTAGAACTCTAGTATCATGCATAATACACAAAGTCCTTTATAATATGTCATAACACACATTATATATATATATGTGTATATATATGTATGCAAGAATTTAGAAATATATTATAATTATTTTGTTTACATAATAATTATTATTATTTACTTAATAATTTACCTATAGCTAAAGTCAAAGTTGATCATGGATAGAGGTCTTAACTACACACTCTATATCCAAGGTTGATCTCTGAACATGGATATATATTCTGCAAGAGGGTGATATAACCATGATTTGAGACCAACCATTGCTATTGTGTGTGTAGGTGAGTACTATATCCACAGTCAGCCTCTTACAATGGATATAGGACCTTCATGTTCCCTTCTTGAAGGACAGAATTTCTCATGGTAGTGGGGAAAATACTATATACATGGTTGATCTTGGTTGAGGTTATAAATGACCTATAAACAATTTCATTCAATTGAATGTTGCTAGAGGTGGACTATAACTGTAGTCAGGTCTGATCATGTCTATGACTTCATGCATATAGTATAATTTTCAACATACATTTATAATCTTAGATCCACTATTTAGATTAGTTATAGGATATCATTGGATGAATTATAATCTATGAATCCCTAAAATAGATGATTTTTACTTAGAGTTATAAGCTATGGTATGAAATATTATTTCCTATAGCGTAAATCATAGGTTTCAGAGAAACATATCATTAAGTAGTAATTTATATATAGAAGATATCACTAATTATTATTTGAATTAATATTATAGTGTTTATCTTAAGAGCTAATTGCAATATATCTCACGATATATAATTTCACTATCAATACTATAATATGACATAATTAAAAATGATTAAAATTTAAAATCTTGTTAAAAATAAAGATAGTTTATAAATTTTTTATAAAATATAAGTGTCAGGAATTATAAATATAATATCTATATTTCTATATTAAATATTAAATGTCCATATTAATATATATTTTTTTTGAAAATTGTTATTTTTATTTATTTATTTATTCCTTTAGATGTTCATTTTAATAAAAATTTATATAATTTGAATATTATTATTCTTAAATTTATTTGATAAATTAATTATAAAATTTTAATTCAATGACTAGAATGAAAACATAATATTTACCATTCATATACATTTATTTCTATTTTTTATTAAAGTTAATAAATTACTTTTAGAAGTTGAGTTTTGTTTATATATTTATTAGAATTTTACGTTTATGATAATATTTAAATCTATCTTATGTAAAGTATCCTTTGTTAGCGGGATATTGGGTTTGGATTCTCACTATCCTTGAGGTTTATTACATGTCTAGAAAAGTGTGGGTTGGTTATTTGGTGATATATATTTAATCGTATAGGGATTATTGGTTTTTTATGATTCGTATCCTATAAATGAATTTTTTTATACCTCACAAATGGAATATGTATAGACATGTGAAAATATGTTTGTCTTCTATTTTTGAATGAGTAACATGAATTGTGGGTATTGTAAATTTTTTAATTTTAATATGGTTTGGACATATTAATTTAGGGTATGGAATATGAATGTCAACATAAAATCTTTAGAAGAAAACATACATAGTAGAGTAAAATATGAGATATTAAATATTTAATGTGGTTAAATAGTATGTTATTTAATATGAATATGATGAATATTAAATTGGTGATGTTTAAAAATAAAAAATCTCAAAATGTAAGGGTGAGGTTCCATTAAAAGTAATAATGTATACAGTAAGAGATTATCAAACATGGTAGTTTCTTTCTAAAGATAGGTTCAGATGTACTATCTTATGTATGGTGTGGTAAATATGACTAACCCTAACAGTTAAATAACCAAATCCAATTAAAATATTTAAGTGACACATAGTTTTTAAACCCTATCATATTGGATACCATAAAAATAGTGTTTAGTTTACCCATATGATGAGTTTGGGTATAGGGTTCTCTACTCCACTATTTGATATTCATATCTCATTTGATTGGCATGATATCCTACAAAAATAACAATTTTTTGGGAACACTGAATATAAATGAAAAAATAGTGAAATATAAATTTTGGACCAAAAATAGAAATTATTTATGGGGTTATCATTTTAATTGGAGTACTTTTCTTAATATTCCCCATTTAAAATATATAAAAAAAGATAGTCATGGATAAATATATATTTATTATAGATTATGGAATGCATCATGTATAACATTTTATAGTTGATTTTCGGTATGTATTATGGAATAATCTAGATTGGTTTATGAGGTTGAGAAGTGTTCTCAAAGATATGTATTATGAGTATATAGTTGTGAATAATGTATAAATAAAATTCATCAACTCTAACTCATTGGAATTTGACACTGAGTGTGAATAGAAATTTTTATTAAAAAACATATACTTTGAGAAATGAGAGAATTCATGAATGGTAAATTATATCTACATGTTTTAAATAGGGTAATAATTGGTGCATTAGAGGTTGAGACTTACAAATTAATTCTACCTAGTGGATTAGTTTTGTAATTACACAATTATTAAAATGTACTTTGCATACTTTTTTAAATTTTTGTATCTTGTTTGATAAATATGGGGTTTTAATTATTTATTTATAATATATGTTATTTTATATATATGAATTAATTTTTTTGTTAATTTAAGAATATGGTGAATGGTTAATATATTTTTTATATGGATAATAATATCTATAACATTGAAAATATGAATATTATGGTTAATTAAAAACCCACTTACATTTGGCATTTCCACATTTGGCATATAAAAGGGAAACAAATTCAAATAATCAATAGAAATATATTGTTGAACCCATTAAAATTTGAATTTTATGAGACAAGTGAATATTTTTTATTAGTATAATTGACTAAGTAAAGTTATTATTTAAAAATTCAATATATTTGTTGAATATTGGATCTAATATAGAGTGATGTGTATAGATCAATGAATACTCAATAAAATGTATGTTATAGATACATAACATCCTTTATTAGTGACTTTATTTGTTATGGTTATTTTTATATAATGAGTAACAAGTTTGAAACATTTAAAAGTTTAACGATTATTGATGGAAGTATAGAATCAACAAGAAAAAATATTAATATTCTCTGATTAGAAATAGGTGGTCAATACAATATCCATGAATTCACTGATCATCTGAGAAATTATGGAATTATTTCTCAAGTGAATTCTACTAGAAGAGTAGAATGAAATTATTTATCTAATTGGTGGAAACATACATTATTGAGATATGGATCAATAAATGATGAATAATTGTGATGTTCCTATTGAATTGTGTGAATATTCACTACAAACTACAACTTTTCTACATAACCACATTCAATTTAAATTAATCATAATGAAAACAAATGAGATATGGACTAGTAAACATAATGATATCTTCTTTATGTGAATTTTAGGTTGTGAATCATATATAAAACATTTTTTTTTGAAAAAAATAACAATAAATTAATATTTATTTATTTATTTATATTCCCAAGCACATTGTGACATATTATTTCTATAATATTATTAAAAATAGTGATTGTGGTATTACATAGTGTTTTTGTTGAATAGAAACAATTGAATCAAGGATTCCATGAGAGAGAAGTTAAACTTAAAGAAGGTCATGAATAGAAAATATGATGTTTTCTTGATAAAAAATTGATCCAATTTCACAAAGGGTAATTTAAAAAGTGTTATAAAGAAGTGGAAACTTATATTACAAATGAAACTCTAATTTATAGTAGTGTTTCTCACGATACCAAGTGATAATGATTTATTTTAGTGAATTATAAAAAAGTAATGTTACTAAATTTTAAACCTACTACCTAAAAAGTGTCCACTATGAGTTTAGATTATGATAAATTGTTAAATTATATGAAATATATGATAGACTCATTGTACAAAAACTCTTCTTGGAAATAAGTTTAATAAACTTAAGGGGAGTTACCCATATGGTAAAACTAGGTCTTCCATAAGAATACCAACATGTATAGGTGAGTGTCTTCTGATAAATCTTTTCAGGTGGTAAAGGGATACAAAAAAATAAAGTATTGACTATGTGGAATGCTTTGATCAATAATTAATTATAAATACTATTTGAATATTTGTTTCCATAAAATCTCATTATTATTTTGATATATATAATATTTATGTCAATACTATGTTCCATAATTGGGATTTAGTCAAGAATGAGTATATAATACAACTAAAAGGTTTTGAAGTTACAAATTAGTGTACTATGGTTTTGAAGTTAAAATGGTCCATTAATTGATTGAGGAAATCATCTCATAGATGTAAAATTAGTTTTTATGATACACTCAAAGATTATGGTTAAATTAAGAATACAAATTATTTTTATGTAAATACGTGGGTTAGTGAGATGGTTTAATTTTTTGTAATATTTAATGTGGATGAAATTATTCTTATCAAAAATGACATATTTATAACACATTCATTAATAGTGTGGTTAGGAAATTAATTCTCGAATAAAGATATGGGTAAATAAACCTTCTTACTAGGAATACATATCTATAGATATATATCAAATAGGATGGCTAGATAGAGTCAAAAATCCTATTTTGGAAAAGATGTAAACTTATTTTTCATGAATAATTTGTATAATATATCTTTACCAGTGCTTAATAGAAAGAATATCAGGAAGATTAAATTTCCTTCTACAGATTTACGAAGGATGAATAATATTCCTTATATGTATTCCATAGGATGTATCATGTATACCATGTTACTTACTCTATATGATACCCCTTTTTTTATGATCATAATAAGAATATACCAATTCAATATTGGAAAGTAAACCGATTTATTTCAAGAAAATAATTAATTAAATAAGAATAAATAATAGTATACTATCAATTTTGTAGGTGAGGATGATGTCATTATAAGGGATTAACATTATACTATATTCCAATTTCACAAAGATGATGTGAAATCTCAATTTTGTATCTAGTTTTTTTAAATGTTGGATTTATGAATTTTAGGAGTTAAAAAAATCAACTATAAATGTCATAAAAATAATGGAAGAGTAAATCACTCTATTAGATGCTGTGAAGGAATATGTTTAGGCCACGAAGTACAACACAGATCATAATTTTGTTCTTAACATTATGGGAGAAACTAAAATTTACTATAAAAACCATAGATCCATTTCTCATCCCAAGGAACCCCAGTCTCAATAATGAACTAAATAGATCCCTCAAAATAGAATCTCATTTGAGAAATCATTTATATGGGAGATGTAAATATATATTGAGTGGATAGAGATGATAATGTAATATATCATTACAAAAATCCATAATCTCAAAAAAATAATCAGATTCACATTTAATCACTTATATATATATATATATGAGATATTGGATATGATTATTGTAAAATGTCTCATGGTTTTATAATAAAATAAATATCCAATTATCATTCATTAATTTGTATTATATTTAAATTACATGAATAGTCTAATGATAATATCCCCTCAATGTGTAAATTTTAGGTGTCCCTAATCAATGATCATGATTAATTATTTTGGGTTGTGATGATATATAAATATTAGAATGAGAAGAATATTTCACATGGTATAATTATTTGTATAAAATTAAATTAATAAACACATGATATTATAGGTCAAGACATATTATTTGGATTGAACCACTATTGTATTTTACATATATGGTTATATGATCATATAATGATAAACTTTATTCTCTGATAACATCAATATGAAATCCTTCAGGATTAGCTAATTATGAAGTTGCAAGATGTCTTGTTGATCATATTTTTGGATAACGCTTAACTGAGATGGGATTTTTTTCACTTGTAATACATGTAAATAAATATGGTACCTTAATTAAATTATACTAAAGAAATACATTGTCGTGATTATATATGTGAAATTTTATGTTCTTATTTACATTGGTGAATGGCATGTGATGTATTTTTTTAGTAATGATCAGTTTAATTTGGAGAACAATGAATACATGAAATGACCTATAATAGATTATCATCTTTAATATATAGTGGTGACTCAATGTTATTGATAAAGTTATTATATGGTATACATGTTCTTTATATGATTCATCCTTTATCATAGATGTTCATATAGAGATATACGTATTTTAATAAAGATCACACTATACCCCTTTTTATCATCATTATTATTAATGTTTTTATAGAGGTTTCTCTTTGATTATAACTATGAATTTGGGAATTGATATTTGTTTTCAATTATCCAAATCCCTATATGGTCAGAATGTTAAACAATATAATAATGATTAAATTTTGGACTAAGTATTTTTTCAAACATGAAGTGAGTTTGATAAATAGTTTATAATGAAGTTTGAATGCGTTCTTTAAGGGTTTTTAAATTTTTTATAAAGTCCTTATGGGATTTTAGTGTAATTTGGATATTTTTTAGTACATAGTAAAATATTGAATCATAAAATATAATCCATCAATATAATTTTTAATAATATTATTCTATTGTATATATCATGAAATAATTTCTTTATATCATTAAAGTTTTGTATTGGATTGAGATTCCTATATCATATTGAATGATTTGGTATGTGATATAAGATATTTGATTCATGTATTATAAAAAAACAACCAATTTGTTTCCTTTAACAATGATTCATTGGGATTTTTTAAACGTCTATATTATTATTTAAATATCAAATGTTTGTAAAATCTTATGGGACTATCTTTTTGGGTAATATATGCTGGCTATCAAGAATTGGAATCCAATGATTGACATACTTCATTGAATGATGGGGTATATATAAGGATAAAATCCTCCTATTACTGGTTTTGGGTTTCTGTCTTGCAAAAATATTAAGTTTTCATAACCCCCCACCCACATAATTACTACAGATCTTGAGCTAGTTGGGAAGATAGATATATCCCCTAAATCCTTATTCTAATAGGTCATAGTTTTTACACTAGAACTAAGGGTATATAATTCATAAAAATGAGAGGAATTACAATATTTACAAAAATTTTATGTTAATAGATAATATTAGATACCTAATCAACTCCAAATTAAAAATAATTATAAAATACAAACACATGAATGTAATTTCATAAAAATTGATAAAATTAGAGACACTAAAAATTAAATCAAGAAAGTGACCAAAATCTATGATAGCTCCATAATGAGATAATAACACATATATCCATAGCTAAACATCACCTATAGATGTGAAAAATATTTTATAGATATATATATATATATTTATGTGGTGAGTATACTAGAATACTTAATAAGATCTTTCTAGAACCTATTGTGAAAATATAATTGATGAATAATATTTCCCTGTGAATTAAAAAATGAAACAAAATCATTGCATAAAGATGAAAAATTGTATCCTATCATTAAAAAATCCCAATCACCATGTAATGAAAAAAAGTAAAATTTTCCACATAAAAACATATATTTAAGAAAGGTACCCCACATCCCATTATCCTATGGGTTGTTTTTCTCATTCTATAATTCAAAAAAAATCCTATTCTCCCATCCCTTTCATAAGTAATCATGAACCCTTTTCACACATATCACATCTAATCCTATATCCGATGAAACTCATCACTGTTAGGTTGGAATATACAAAGTAACATAGAAGATGGGGGTGAAGTGTGTTTTCTCCAAATCTTCCACAATTAAAACTTTAGACACTAATTGAATATTATGAGGATTATATATGGTATTATTATTTCAAGAAAATATGTAGTGAATAAATATAAATAAAAAAAATATTTTTAAAATGGTTCAGTGCACAATGATTTCCTTTTCCACTCCATCAAATACACTCTCTGTGAGTTTATTGAATTTCACAAGTCTAGTCCTCTGATCACAATACCGAATTTCCACAACTATGTGTAGGATGATGACACATTTAAAAGATTAATTACAAAAGTATTCTAATTAAATAATAGAGAACCAATTATCCATAGCTTAGAACCAGAAGCTGATACTATACCACAACTGAGTGCGAGCTGTTCAATCTCTGATAAATAAAAAGATACTAATTTAAGTGGTTCATGTTAATCTTCCCAATTGCAATAGCACACAACTGGTAGATGATGGATCTTATTCTTCAAAAAATAATATTTTTATGTTTGAAGAAGTCTGAAAAGATCTTTGTTGCACAATTTTATTCAAGTATGAATAACAATAAATAGATGTAGTGATCTTACATTTAAACAATCAACAACAATTATGACTTCAAAGTGAAGTCCCATTGTGAGTCATTTATTCATTTCAGCACAGTAAAATATTTTCAATAAATTAGTCATATATCACACAGAGGAATATTTTTTAGGATATTATAATGAAATATATAGAAAATACAATAACTTTATTTGATTATCCATATCTGAAATAATATCCTGATTGATACAAAAAATTAAAATTTCAATTGACTAGGTGACTCGTAACATTTTTTAGAAATATCATTAATTTTCTCCGACAGACAAATTTATTTTGAATTTATCGAAATGATCCTTGAATTGGTCCATAAATATAACTCGACCATTGTAGTAGTCTCAGATTGAAAAAATTTCTTGAATAAATTCACTGTTGAGAACACAACATAGGGAATACCTGCATAACATAGGGTTCCTTCGCGTAGCATAGGGTTCCTTCGCATAGTGTAGGGTTCCTTCGCATAGCATTCCATATCTATACGTCCATATTTATGTAGAATAAGGAATAAAGTAGCATAGCAATGAGTATGCATATGTTTATCAAAGTCAACATAAAATAAAAAACATAGTATTGATGAACCATGTAAATAACTTTCCTTAATGTAGGGTATTAACAGAGAATCCAGACTCCAATGTAGGGTTTTTGAACTATACACTTATTTATTTTCTCATGTAGAGATGTTGTTCCAAACAAAAACTGTTTAGCATAGAATAGGTTTGATATTGTATACCGAATTTAACTTTTCTATCATATCATAGGGATGGAAATAGTGATCTAGAAATATTATGTAATTATAAAAATATTAAAACAAAATATAAATTCCTATAAATATCCCTTAAAAACATCATTAGTGAACATAAAAGGGTATTTATAAGAATTAGAATCATCATAAATCATAGAGTGTTTTTGAGAAAATACATGCCGAACAATCTCCCCTTTTTTATTATAAAAAATCCCATAACACAATCCTAAAATAAATTAACGAAAATATAGGACATGTAAATCCAATAAGTCGATAAAAAAATTTCTCAAAATATCGATATCGAAGAATTATTTAAATAATGTAAATTTTCCAATAAATTTAATTTTGTGGTTGGAAAGATAGCTTCCATAAACATAAATCTTCTCCCTATTTTTGTGATATCTAAAGGATGGTTGATCAAAGAAAAACTGAAATAAACTACAGTTACTATAGCATAAAACTAAAAAATAATAGACATGAATAAAGTCCGAAGAAAAAAAATTCATTCATTGGAAGAAACATATTGAACTGAAATAAAGATAAATAAATCTATATATGAATCAACTGAAGTTATGTTAAATAGAAATTTTAATGTTATAGTACAATTTACAATCAAAATGGGTCTTCAAAATAAATGGTTATAGGGTTCAGTTTTATCAAGAACAGAGGGTTATTCTGGATGAGGAATGGTATGAACAACACTGTTAAGATCAATTAACATTAACAGAATGCTCTAAAAGTGGGTTTTGAATAGTTCCGTCCAATTCTAAAGCAACTATTTAGAATCATTCTCATCCTTTAAGCTCTCGGAAAAATTGATCTTTGAAAATGAACTCATAGCATCTTGTGATTGAATAAAAGAGTTCAAAGTGTCCTTAAAATGATAAAGCACTGGTCCTAACTAGGTTTCATTCGAAGCGAGACAATGTATCAGATGCTTCTGATTATCCAACTAAAAATTCAATGGAATGCTATCACATGGAATAGTGTGTAGCCTATCATTAAACTTTGAAAAAACAGAACTGATTTATTCAAACATCCTAAGAAGCTCTAGTGGTATCACTTGAGAAGAGGTAGATGCTCAATTTCATTCCTTGAGAGACTGAAACTCTCTGAAAATCATTACCACAAACTCATCAAACTATATATTCTTGACATAGTCATCTTTTAAGGAAAAATTTCCCTTGAAATAATTTCTATAAGCTCATTACGATATCCTAATGAAATAATAGTTTCCTTAAATTCTCTCAAATTAGGCTTCTGAGCATCATACTCAGATCTTAGTACTGAAGTAACTCTATACACTTACAAAATTTTCTTTTTAGCCTCCAATTATTCGCATGAAAACAAAACATGTTCCATTAATAGTTTTATATTTATAACTTGATCATTTCGTTTAGAATTAAAGGATTTAGGAGAATTAGCTCCTGCTTGATTAACATCAACTATATCCATGCTTGGATACTAGATCCCTATGATTTTTCCCAAATATGATTCTCCCAAAATGCCAGGATCAAGAACAGTTGATGTTCATAGGATCCTTAAGAAATAAATTTTTAGAATATAGATATTAAAAATATATTTCCTTTCCTTGAATGAATTTTCATTGTTTCCTCAGAGCATACATACTGTTTTCGAACTCCGCATCAACAGATATTTATGAGGTTTAAATTTTAGGAGGATTCAAAATAGAAGGGATTGAAGTATTAGAGATTTTTGGAGATGGTAAATGAAAGGGAGAGGTAATATATTAGTCAAAAGGACATGTAGGAGATGGGAATGAGATCAAGATAAGGTAAAAAGTTTTTCTCCCACCAATTGAGTATGTACTCATTACATTTTTTTAAAAAGATAAAATTAAATACAAGGAAACAAAATTATTTTCAAAATATATTAAAATGAAATCACATAAAACCAATTAAGAAAACTCGAATTGAAATTAATAAGACCTAATTAAAATATATTAAATAAAAATTAATAAAAAAACAGAGTGAATGAAAATAAATTAATTGATACTCCCTTAAATTCAAATAATCTTAGATCTTTTTTAATAAAATAAAAACTAGTAGTAAAATGTGCTTTAGTAAAAATATCTAATAATTGATATTCAGTATCAAAAAATTCAAAAGATATATCATTTTTAAGGACATGATCTCTTTGAAAATGATGCCTTATATCAATGTGCTTAATCCTAGAATTACTTAAAGGATTTTTAAAAATATTTATAGCACTCGTATTATTACATAAAATAGGTATACTATTAATGTTTAGTCTAAAATCAAGTATAGTGTTTTTCATCAATAAAACAAGTGACAACAAATTTATAAGGAAACATTTTATGCTTCAATGTTTGATAAGGAAATAGAGTGATGTTTCTTACTAGAACATGAATCTATGTATTTTCCTATTAAATGACAGGTTCCTAAGGCAATTATTTTATCTAATATACAACAGAAAAAAATCATAATTTGAATATTAAATTAAATTAAATTCAGAAGTTATGGGGTAATGAAGATATATAAAAATAGTTCCTTTTAATTATTTGAAAATTATTTTGATAGTAGTAAGATGTGATTCTTTTCAATTTGATTGAAATCTAGCATAAATACATACATAATACATGATGTATTGTCTACTATCAATAAGATATAACAAGCTACCAATCATACCTCTATATAACGTGTTGTCAACTAGTCTCCTAGCTTTATCCAAATCATGTTTTATATTAGTACACATTGGTGTCTTATATTTATTGTTTTTTTCATGGAATTTTTTTTTCAATAAATCTATAATATAAATAATTTTATTTAAAACCATTCCTTAATAATGTTGATAAATTTGATATCCTAAAAATAAATTAAGTTCTCCCGTCATACTCATTTTAAATTATTTTTTCACTAACATTGATAAACCATGACCATGTTTTTTATTATTAGAACCCAAAATAACATCATAAACATAAATTTGTACTAATAAAATATTAGAACAAATAGATTTCTTAAAATGTGATGGATCTTAAAATCCAACAAAAAAACCATTTCTCAAAAGAAAAGAACCCAATCTTTCATAACAAGCTCTAGGTGACTATTTAAAGTCATAAGGAGATTTAGTATGTTTAGAAAGAGATATGGGTTTTTGAGGATTTATATAAACCAAGATATTTTTCAACATAAAATTCCTCCATAAAATAACTATTTAAAAATTCCTATTTAACAGCCATCTGATATAATTTAAAATATATATGAGATGAATAAGCTAAAATTATTTTAATTGCTTCTATTATAGATATAGGAGAAATGGTATAATAATAATCTATACCTTATTCATAATTATATCCTTTCGATACTAATTTGGATTTGATTCTGGTTATGATCCGTTGATCATCCTGTTTATTTCTAAAGATTCACATAGTTTATATAACTGGATAATTGGTTAGTCTTTCTACATGTTACCAAACATCATTCAATTTGAACGAGTTTATCTCTTCCTACATTGCTAACACCCAAATCTCCTATTTTAATTATTCTTTAATATTCTTACTTTCTAACTAATATAGAATGGAAAAGAAATTCTATTAGATTTCATATATTTATTCGAGTTCCAATTCTTATTTCTAGGACTCCTATAATAGTTTCTAGAGGGTGGTTCTTTATGATTATAAACTATCTCGAAAAAACACTTTCATGTTCACCAGTTTCATGTTATTTAGATCTGGAAAGAACTTTATTAATATCATCTTACAAAAAAAAATTGGGGTTTCAAGTCTCATGTTATCAAAGGTGCCAGAGACTTCATCTATTCGATCATTTTATTTAATAAAAGGGTTAGTTTCATAAAAATTCCCAAGAAATTATTCTTAAAAAATCCATGAATTTTTATCAAACACTATATAAGTTTACAGGTAGGATAATAGCCCAAAAATATTCCTTAATTAGCCTTTGGATTGAACATACCATGGTTTTACTTATTAATAAAAATATATACCTTGCATCCAAAAACATTAATGTAATTTAATTTAGATTTTCTGTTATTCCAAACATCATAATGAGTCTTTTTCAAAATAGGCCAAATTAAATTTCTGTTCACAATATAATAGGTGGTGCTTATAGATTCTATCCAAAAATAGGTAAGAAGACTATATTCATTCAACATACTCCAAGCCATTTCATTAATAGTTTTATTTCTTCATTCAATAATTCAATTCTGTTGAGGTGTTCTTGGTGCATAAAAGTTGTGTTTAATTCCCACATTTGAGTAAAAAGAATTGAATTTTTTATTTTCAAATTCTCCACCATGATCACTTCTCAATGAAAATTTATTAAAAACATTATTCATTTATAAAAATTTAATAAAAACATTCAAAAATATCAAAAACGTCACATTTGAGTTTTATAAACTAAACCCATGTAAATCTATAATAATCAACAACTAAAACATACACATATAATTTACTATCCAAAACTCTACTCTTATTGGTCCAAAAAAATCTATATGAATATGTTCTAAATAATTAGTTTTAGAAATTGTTTCAATAGATTTGAAAGAAGATTTTTTATTCTTGGAAAATTGGCATACATAAAAAAATATATCATTATCAAACTTAAGACTATGAAAATCAGAAACTAGTTGTTTCGTAGATAATTTATATAAATTTTATATATTATGTTGTCCAAGTCTTGTATGCCAAATCCAGGATTTATTTGTCTTAGTAGTTAAATAAACCACATTTTTTTACATACAGAATTTAATTCCAAAGTATAAACATTATCAGTTCTTGGTGCTCTAATATTAAGCAATCTATCTTCATAAACTGGGAATGAATTGTTAGATAAATCTATATAAAAAACCATCATCACAAAGTTGAGAAATACATATTAGATTGTCCTTTAACCGATGTATATATATTAATGTGTTGATAGATAAGTTCTTTAGATCTCTAACAGTTACAACTCTAATTATTTTTCATCTGGCATTATCACCATAAGTGACATGACCTCCATATATTTTAGTCAGTGTGTGAAAATTTAATGGATATCCAATCATATGCTTGGAATATCTACAGTCCATATAGCATATAATTTTATTTTCATGTGGGCTATTTTCTGTAAAATTATTTAAACATTTTCTTATTTTGGTGCCCAAACATTCTTGGGTCCAGTAGTGTTATCTAGCAGAGATCTAGGAATATAGAAAATATTTTTTCCTTATAGATTATGTCATTATATTCAGATAAATTCATTGAAATAAATGAACTTTTAATGCCACTTATTTTATTATTTCTCCCATAACATTTAATTGTCACATTCTCTTTCATTCCACAAAAATAACATGTTTTTTTGAATTGGGGATACAATATTCTCTCTTAATAGAGATTTATCACCCTTATATCCTATTTCAAATGGTTCCATTTTAAAAAAAATTCTTTCGAAGGATTTCATTTAATATTTTTTCTCCTTTATTAAAGCAGAGAGAAGAACTATTATATGATTCTACTTCATCCTATAATATGTTGACCATTTTTTCATGATCATCACAGTTTTTTGTAGAGTAGTTAAATATTTCAATTAATTATTGATGTTGATTCAGCAATGTATTTCTCTCACCTAAAAAATGATTATTAATGTTCTTTAACGATTTTTGTTTTTTAATAAAGAATCATTTTTATCTTCTTACATAGAACAATAGGTAGATATTTTACTTTTTGATAAATCGGAAGAATTAGAATCAGAATTGGATGAGTAATAGGTTTCTACATTTTCTATTTCAGCCATAAAGTAAATATGGGATTTCAAATTTGATAGTTCATTTTTTGAATCAGTTTTAGATGAACTGTTAGTGTCTTAAAAAACACTCAATGTTGCTATCACTAGTCTTTTTTCTTTATGTTCATAATCGTCATTTTTCTAATATCTATTATTTGGATTTCTCATTTCACTTTTTATCTGAGGATAGTCAGGTCTAATATGACATAATTTATTTCATCCATAGAATCAGACTTTATTTGGAACTTTTCCAACATTCTTGAAGGATTTTTTATATCCCATTTTATTCTTATAGATCTCGATGAACTTTCTGACTAACTGGGATTGTTCTATTTCAGATTTAGATGAAACTATATTCTTCTCCTTTCTATCTTCTTATTTTATTTTTCAGTTTGGATCCTAAGATGTTACCTTTAGAGCAGTGTTCCACATTTTCACAATTATTCCATGATCTTAATCTTTGGATTTCATTTCATCTTCATACATCATCAATGTCCAAATTAATTCTTTCATTGTTAGATCTTTGATAGGTGATGATTGCTGAAAAATAGTAGATATTCCATTCCATTTAAATCTTAGTACTCTCATTACATTCAAATCATGATCAGGTTTTTTATGGGTTCTCCTAAGGCTATAATATTGTTGATAATATTTGTAATACATCCATTCATCTGAGTAATGCTTTCACCATCAAGCATCCTAAATGAATCAAATTTATGTTTAGTTATTGCGTACCTCATTTCCCTTATATTATCTATTTCTTCATTAGAAATTGTAATAATTTTTCACATTTCATATGTATTTGGAGATATTTTTAGGTTATTGAATTCATCTAGTCCGAGACCATAGATAATAGAATTCATATATTTTGAATTCATTTCATATTCGGATTTAGTTGCAGCATCCTAAGTTCGTAGTTTCTCAGGGATAGTATATGGGGAAATAATATTTGAGTAAAATCTGAATCCATTATTTTTTAGAAAGATAATCATCCTTTATTTCCAACATCCATAATTTTAACCATTGAAATATAGAGCATGAACCATTAACATTCCTTCTCTAAGATCATACATTTAAATATTTATATAGACTTTAACCTTTTCATCTTACCATAGAATTTTCAAAATCATTCCTCCAATACCAATTGTTAGGTTTGAATACATAATTTAACAAATAAGAGGGGAGTGAATTGTGTATTCTCAAAATGTACACAATTCTCACTTTAGGCACCCATTGTATTTTGTGTGCAATAATAGTGTTCTTCCTTTGTTATGAAAATACGCTGCGGATAAATAGAAATAATGAACACAATTTTTTATAGTCATTTGGAGCACAGAGATCCCCCCAGTAAACTCCACAAAATACTCTGTATGTGATCTTGGTGAATTTTACTAGTCTAGTCCTCTTATCACAAGAACAAATTCACACCACTGAGTGTAGGTAGTTGACACATTTACAGGACTAATTACTAATGTTTTTAGGTTTAATAATAAATAATTGGATATCCAAAACTTATAATGAGAAGCTAATATTCTACCAAAATAGATTGAGAGAAGTCAGAACTTCAAAAAACTAAAATAGATTGATTTAAGTGTTTTAGGTTAGTCTTCACAGTTTCAGAAGCACACAACCTACAAATGATGGATCTTCTTCTTCCGAAATAAATATTTTTACGATTAAAGTTGTCTGAAATAATCTTTATTGAACAATTTTCTTCATGTATGAATTGAAATAACTAGCATTTGAGATATTGCAGTAGAATGATTAAAAACATGTATGACTTCAAAGTGAAGTCATCTTTTTCATTCATTTTTTATTTTAATCACTTTAACATATTTTCAATAAAGTAGTCATATATCACATAGATAGATATATTTTTTGTGATATTATGAATAAATATATAGAGAGGATGATAGATTTATTTGATAATCCAGATATTAAAGGATATTATGATTGATCATGAAAATTTAAATTCAAATTGACCAGGTGAGTTGTAACTTTTCCAAGTAATATAAATGATTTTCTCAACGAAAATGGTTCTTTTTAAATAATATAAATGATACTTGAATCAATCTTTAAATGTAACAAGATCATTGATGTAATCTCAGATTGAAAATGTGTCTTGAATAACACTGCCATTGAGAACACAATATAGGGTTGAACAATGCACCATATGGTTCCTTCGTGTAGCGTATGGCTCTTTCACGTAGCATTCCTTATCCATACGTTGATTTTTATGTAATGTTGGAAAAAAATTACTGTAGGGATGGTGATACATAGGTTTATCCTTATCATCATTAAATATCGAATGTATCATTAATGAACCATATGTTTAACTTTCCCAAACATAGGGTATTAATAGTGAATTTAGACTCCAACATAGGGTTATTGATCTATACACTTGTCGATTTCTTCACATAGGGATTTTGTTCCAAACACAAACTATTTGGTATAGCATAGGGTGGATACCTCATACAAACATTATCTTTTCCAGCATAACATAGGGATGGAAATAGTGTTTCCAGAGTCATTCTATAATTCTAAAAACAATAAAACAAAATATAAATTTCTATTAAGATCACTTTACAATACTATGTTATAAAACAAAAATGTTTATTTGTGAGCATCAACATCATTATAAATCATATATTATTGTTGAGAAAATGCATGCCCAACAATCAAAAATGAATTCTTATTATCTAATCCATATCGATGTACTCTTTTTGAAATCTACTACAACCCATGTTTCATGAATTATACCTCAATATATCATAGCATATGTGATTACAACTATAGGAACCATAGTCACTATAATCACAATACAAGTCTAAATTGTAAGCAAGTTATAATACAACACACACATACTAGTTTCATATAATAGCTATCAAAACCACCATGTGTAAACACCTTGACTATACCATAAGGTCTTATAGCCCATATATTCCTACACATCGTGATATTTTTATGCGAGATAAGATAGGTGGGATATGTTATCCATTCATTTCCTCACCATTCTGGATGTTGCAGAAAACACCAATACCCAAAACATTTTGGGTATCAAATGCCTACCCAAATATGGGGTTGGATCATATGAAATCCAATATTATATGAATTATATCATTCACAACTACAATGGGGGTAACTACCTAGACTTATACACAAATTCATCTATGATCCCATATGTCATATGAATGACACCAACGAGACATGGGAAACAACAACCCAAAAGAGAACACAAACAATAAGATTTTACACTAACCCTTTTAACATAGTAATTAAAAATTAATATTATTTTATATCTAATCCCACCACAAATTCTAGTTCTATAATTTTTTTTATTTTTAGAGAAAATTATTTCACAGTTCAGAGTATAATTTCCAAAATTCCAATCCACAACTTCATAGCATTTAATTCAACCATATCAGGGTCTCCTTTAATCCCATTTACAAATATAAACATCCATCCCATGATTTCATTATTAATTAAATTCATCATTCCATACTTATATTATTATATGACTCATCCCATGTTAGCACATGGAGATGCACTCACAGTGAAAACAACTACTACAGACGGTAGTAGGAAGCCTCAATAGGCAACTGTCAAGTAACCCAATAACCCAAATAACAAGAAAAGAAAGATGAGAAGGACTAAATATAAACCAATATAAAATACACACGACAAAAATCATCATAAAACCAATTTTCAAGATGGAAAGAGCTACTATAAATAGGTTACATCTATCCTAATAGAGAACTCACCTGAAAGAATATGTAAATGATGTTTTCCCTCAGAGCGACGAGTCTTCCCCCCATCGGCACAGGTAGTGTTTTTTCTATTGGGAGTTTCCTTATCCTCTCCTCTGGCATGGAATGACAGGTTGGTGCCAGTGTCCTCTGCATCTATGATGTGTTTGGCGATGGTTTTGGATCTCATCTTAGACACAACAATGGTCACTGAAAACTTTGGCATGTCCCAGTGTGGCTTGACCTGTCTCTGACTCTTTGGATTAGTGATATAAAATTTCAACAATGGATTACTGTCCTCCTTCACTCATCTAGGGTTAGATTCAATATCACGGTGTAGTCATTGATCTGGTGCTGGATATAAAGTCCTCAGTTTGTATTTATATATAGAATGATTTTGTTTTGGGGAAGGTATGGAACGATCACTTGACATCTGAGTTCTTCAGCGTGGCTAGAGATACAGTGTGTTGCTGAGTTCAGGTGTCGGTCCCAGTAAGAGGTTTCTCATTAGTGTGGGCCATGGAAGATCTGGTGTGTCTCAACTAATCTACATTTTCAGACAACTGGTTTTGCTTCACCATCAGTATAACTTGGAGTGGGGAGGGTTTGGCCCTTATTGGCCATGGGGTTTTATAGATTGGGTTTGTTGCGACTCTTTTGCAGGTTTTCATTTTTTTCTATATAGATGGTGTTCTGGTGGTGTCTTCATTTCAGGGGAATCCCTTATTTATTTGTTCTTTTTCTTCCCGTGGTTCGATCGATTTGGAATCTAGTGAGGGTTCTTTGGATGTTTTGAGATAACCAGATTCTTGACCAGGGTGGATCTGCTGGTTTTGATCAGCTCGGACCCCATCAACGGAGACTCTCCATTAATTTTCATTTGGGACTTCCAGACTTTTGTGATTAAGACTCAACTTCACATATTTGGTCGGTCTTCCTCTTTGGGTTTCCATATATGGTGTCGAAGGTGCCTCATGGATCGATAGACTTTGGTGGATTTTATTCCAACATTTTGTTTATCATTTTGTTATAGATGATGTTTTGTCTGCAATGGTTTTGTACATGGTCTTTTGGAATGGAGATGCACCTGGGCCCAATCTCATGTATAAATTCTCATAATATATTTCCATGCTTGTCTTTCACCATTAATATGCTTCATGGATTTGGAAGTTGAGAGGGTATGGAGTCCACCATCAGATCAGGCATGTGCTTTGACATAAGGCATTACCTTGTTGTACAGCCATGCAACAGTGGAGGTATTTTCAACATCAATTGATGTGGATGGGTTAATACTTGTTGGTAGGTTGGTTTGTATCTCTAGACCATCTGTTCATTATTTTTTCTATGTCCATGAGGTCTATTTAGGTTTCCCACTTCATCCCGTAAAAGGGATCCTGTATAAAATAAATAAAAAAATTAAAGGCAATTGGGCTGTTGGAGGTGTAAGGAATATGTAACATGTAATCCCTACTCACAAATTTTGTCATCCAACCATTTACTAGTATCCCAATCATACCAAAAACCACATAAAAAATCATAAAATGGGATCTACCATCAATGAGAATATATAAAAGTAATCAAAATTATTTCTAGCATGTGAAACAAAAGAGGAAAATAATGCCATAAAACCAAGGAATACAAGACTAATACATACATGAATGGTATAAACCATCCCCAAACATTTATCTACAATGGGAAAATATTTCATTAGGATATTTTAATTAACCAATTTGTTATACATATGTTTCAGAAACAAGAATCATATCAATATAAACTATCTAAATATAATAATAAAAATCAAGATTACAACATTTATTTTATAGTTAAATGTTTTTATGGGAGAACAGTAATCCAATCCACACAACTATTCATTATTCAAATCATAATTACCAGATTTACTTTTCCTATTCAATTTCTATCATATAAATCATGCTAAAAAATAACAATAATCATATCAAGTATATATCACAATATTTAGAAAATTTTATAACGTGTCATTCAAAAAGTAAAAATACATGCGATCATAGTATCCCTTTAAATACATTCCAAATCCCAAATATTATATTATTTATTTTGATTCTACCATTACCCATGGAACAGAATAATGATAATCCGATACAAATACATATTTGAAGAGAAGAAATGAATCTCACACATTGAAACTTTAAATGTTATTCGAGAAAAGAAGGAATTATAGTAGAATATGTTCAATAACCTCTTTTAAAAGGAAATCATAATCCATATAGGAATCTCATAATGGATCCACTATCAATCCCTAATAAAAACCCCATGATATATGAATAAAAACAAGTTACATAACTTAAAAAAGAAAGGGAGAGACAAAAACCAATTAGAGTGGAAGAAACTCACTTTATACCACTTATGACTGATCTATATAATAATGGGATAAATTATAGTGAGAGGAGACATAAAATATATTAATGTGGACCTAGTTTAAAATGAATTTATAAATATAATTCTAGAAATTATGATATTTCAAGATGGATCTCATACATATATAGGGTGTCACTTAGCAGAGTTATAAGAAAATCCCCTTGACAATGTATGATTCTCTTTGGTTTCCAAAAAAATATTCTACATAGTAATGAAATATATACCATAATAGACCCTGATATATCCTCTAATGATATAAATTGTGAAATCAGTGTCATTTCACCCCAATGATCTTATGGGGTATGACTATGGAGTAATCTATTAAAAACTGCAATGATACCATATATGGTAGAGATAAGTAAACCCAATCCCTAGGGATCCATGATAAAACTTATTCCCACCCCATTAACCCATAGATCCATTGAGACTCAAAAGTCACTTATCTAGAGCTGCCAAATTGTAATCAGAGAACCAGGTTACAAGGTCCCATATCCACGCTAAACTATTCCATTAATAGAATCCCAATTAACAAGACTCTATTCTAGTTGAAAATTCATCTAAAAATCCCTTTCACCATTCCATCATTCTCTCAGACACCCCTGATCACCCTGAAAAACCAGGGAAAGGGATTATAAAAAACTGAGCCCTTACATTAGATACCTCCCAAACAACTCTGACCCTTAAGAATTAAAACCATATATCAGAATGTAAATAAAGGGAAATTGATTAATGACTATTTAAGATACCTCTAATAAATATATCTATAATATTAAAAACAAATAAGATAAAAAAGGAACATAACTGCATAACACCATCTATAAATAACCTTATAAGGTAAAAAAAGATAAAATACAATATCCATTAGGATAAAACATCCACCAACTAGAGAAATTGTGCAAGTATCTTTATCTTTCAATACTATAAAATCTACTCCAAGTCACTATACCACAACATTAAATGAACTAATTGAATGACATGTTTATGAAATAACTTCTCTATAATTTATTCAATATACGTAGGCCACTCATGAAAGGTTTCATCAACTTCAACATCTAGGTGTCCATTGTCAATGACATGTGAATCATCATGAATGTACCAGTGACTTCGTGACCAATGAAATACTTCACGAATTAGAATCATTTATAGGGGAAGAGATAACCAATACACTATAAATTCATCACACCCAAACATCCTAACATGTCTAACAAATCATCTAGAATGATTAATCTTAGTAAAGAACCTCTATGGACCTTGCTGATGTGATACCCTCAAGAGCACATAATTTCTTTTATCAAACTCTATATCCATCCTCAAATGATCATCATATGACTTCCAACAATACTATATAGCCTTCTATCACTTAAAAATTACCATTATCTAATTTTTCATGCTCTATAACATTTTTGATAAAGAAATAATTTACTCTCCAACCTTTATCTAATATAGCATTGATCATTTAGTTATTCCATATAGTTCTTTGAATGGATTCTTATAAATAGTTAAGTGATAATTGATGTTTCCTGAAAACTGTACCAAGGGTATGTTACTCACCCATGTACCTCTAAAATAATGAATTCATCCCTACGACAATTTATCTATTGTAGGGATTGTCCACTATTTCTGATTATCTTTCTATAGATGAAAATTGGTTCTATGTTATAACAGGGAACCAAATCTGTACTAGAGACCAATCCAAACACAATATTTGGAATATATATCATGATTAGATATGATCATATTCAGACTCGAAAAATACAAATCAAATCCTTTAGATACTACCTCGACATAACCTCTATTGAGCTCAAAAACAATATCATTAAAAAGTGAAATGACTTTGTAAACCAATACCTGATCACCCATATAACATCACAACTCCTTAAGGATGAGGAATATTAGTAATATTCCAATTTTTATGTCCTACCACTTCCACTAGGTTACAACGAGTGTTTGAATTGACCTACGTGAAATATAGTTCTCAACCTTCATCATTTGGACCACCAAACACTAAGAGACAAACTCTGTAATAGTTTCCTCATGTGGGACCCCAAAAAAAAAATCCATCAACAAATTGGAGATGGTTCCTTATAACCAAATAATTTTTACTCTATATTTATAATATATTGATTAAATTAAATAATAATTTGTATCTTATCACATATTATTTTCTATTTTTTATTCTGTTAACGTGATAATTTCTTATGTTATCTGTCACATAAAAATGTAAAATAATTTCACCAATAAATGGGGACCTTGTATTCCCATAATGATATTATTAGATCTAGTTTTATAGTTGGATAACATTCTATGATGGGTAATATTGTAAGGTTACTATTAGTTTAGAGTATTTGTAAAAATATGATACATTATCTCAAGAATTTTTAACTTGGTAATCTGCAAGATAGGTGATTATGATAATATAATCCCTCTAAGAATTGTATATATTTATATATAATCATATATATTTATATGTGAGTGTGTGTAATGCCCTCATACTTTAATATTATTATTGATATATTTCATTACTCATACACTTAGATACATTGTTGTAAACCATGACCAGAACACTTCATGGTGATGTTTGGTACATTAGGGGAATGAAGAATTACATTTTATTAATAAATAATTCAAGGAAGGATGTTTTCCCTTCTATATTTATAGAAATTTATATCCCATCCCATTAATAGAAATTCACCCATCCCATTAAATTCCATCAACTTAGTTTAATGATGTTGTTCTTTTTTATAAAAAATGAAAGATATATCAAACATATAGGATGATTATTTGACTTTGAAACGTTCTTGATTAGATATTGAGGTAAATATGTTATATCACATAATAAGTATCCGTGTGATTTTTGTCATCATTGTGACATTAACTTCATTCTCTTGGGATCTTTGACTCGTTTCATGAATGTAATATTGGACATAAGGCAAGCCTACTTAATTCCAATGAGAAACAATTATAGAGGTCATGGAATAAGTGATTCCATTAATCTTAATTAAATTCATTTTGAATTTAATTGTAGAAATAATTATTATCCTCAAAACATAGGACTGCTTTTTTCAAGATTTATATATTGTAGATATTAATGAAATATCTATCCAATAGGTAATTATTTAATTACAAAAATATATAATATTAATCCATTTATTATTATTCACAATATAATAAATAATTAAATAATCATTAATAAAAAATATTTCAAATTAAATGAATATTTATTAAATATTTATTCTGTATACTGTGAATAAAATATTTATTATATATATTTAACATTTAATAAATATTAAATTTCCATTGTTTGAAGAATTTTTTTTAAATTAAGAATTAATACTAAATTAAATATTTATTTGGGAAATAAATATATACTATGGAGGATGAGTTAAATAATATTATGTCTGATTATAAAAAATAATTTTCTACTTGGTAAAATAACAATTATAATTGTGTTAGTTTGTGCACAACATGAATAAGAATAAAAATAACATCATTACATGGAACAAGATTAGATGTGGTTTAATATATGATTTATTGTTCATTTTTAAATTAAATATTATTTTAACACTAACCCGATATCTATAAATAGAAAACTATGTCTCTCGTTTAGAGGCTAATAGAGTTAGATAAATATTGAGAATCATTATGCACAATGATTTATAGAGCCGTGTCTAAATACTAAAGGACACACCAGAGGTTATTTTACCTCCTCTAACCTATCATTAATGAGAATGAAAGGGTGATACATAAATCCTCAAGAAATGATCAATATTATGAAGATGTACACCACAAGATGACCAATCTTCTGCACCAGCACCCAATAATACTTAAATATTGTTATGAGGTCAAATGATCTCATGTACATCACTAATAGAGGGATTAAATACTTGTACCTCACAAACACAATGAATGTATGTCAAATAAGGTTTCAGACGATTAACATCTTCATCGATGAAGGATCTTAAGACTGTGGTATTCTATCTTATAATCTATTTAAAGCGATTATAAAATTAAATTTCACCGCTATTGTAAAACATGATTGCTATGTTCTCAATAAAAGAACTTACCTGGGCCAATAATGATAATAAATTACTTATTATTGGACCTTATAGGAGATTGAGTTTTGATTTGATCCATCAAGTGATATCAGAAGGGTCAATTTTAAATTTATAATTTTTTGATTGTTTATTGATTATACACAATTTTGGTTAGTTTTTCACTTATATCTTATTTTTTAATTTAATATTATGTTTAGTTAAAATGATTTAAACATTTTAATTTTATTTATTCTAGTTTCATATTCTCTAAATCATCTCAAGGATGAAATAATGAATGAATATGTATGCCATATGGACATGTTGAGGATAATTTATATTAGAGAGGGTTATATAGTATTTTATTGAATTATATTCCTTGTAACAATGTGAAATGAACATGGATTTATCATAGAAAAAATGGTTCTATAAGAAGTAATAAATCACAATTGATTTACTATACATATTTCGTTAATCGGTCCATGTTGGCACATGGTTTTTTAGATGTAACAACATATAGGTAGCATACAAATCATGGGTTATGGTGAAGAAACACATTATAACTATCTTTTCACATACATTGACTATACCACATGAGACTATCAACACATATAATTAGTAATACTCATAGCGTGTAGGTGACATACATGGAATGTGACTATTAATTCCCACATTTGAATAACACATCGATTTGATCTGTGGGGTTACAAAAACACATGGTAAGTGGAACACATGAAATGTTTTTGCAGTACTTATTATTTGATCCATCAATTCATTCATCTAAATAACACTCCAATTTAATTGGTGGTTAATAATAACAGACAAAAAGATGAACATGTGACATGTAGCTTGTTTTTTCATGTTTTTTAATCCAGCATAGATATGATCGTACCATGATTCACTATTTTATTCCACCCTTACACCGTTGTTTTAAAGTAGTTTTTTAATGAATATTCCAAATAAAATAAGAAATTTCACTTTATTTTTGAATCATTTAATTAATTTTAATCGACATTATAACTGGAAATGTTACTTGTTTTTATTATTTCAATATAGGTTGAGGTGATTTGGAGGGCCCTTGATGAAGTGGACGAAAAATGGGCCAAAATTGCATGTATCCATGGACACATATCCACTGTTTTGCATAGAACACGAAATCCGTGCATCCAAATGGGCTTCCATTTTCTGGTCCTGTCCAAAATTTTATAGTATACATTTCATATTAAAGAACCCAATCCTGATTCAGATTCTATAGGGCCCATTCGAACTTCTCTGTCCAAGCCACCGAATTTGGACTAAGTCAAATAAGGTGTTATGTATTTTATCAATATCTTGAGATTTAGTTGTCTAAATGGTGACAAAAATTCGGTGGATACAGTAAAGAGATAGTGATACAACTTTTATATTTTATCCAGAGCGTGATAAGGCTGTCTAAAGGCTGAAACGCATGGTGCACGTGGATTGACGAAATCTGTGTGCCTTAAACCACCTTCCAATTTTCCTATAAAATGGTACCTTGGGCTCCCCATTTTGTAAGATCTAACCTAGAGCCACACTCTGTCATTTTGGAGTCCCAAAGGAGTCCTCTCACCATCCAAGAAATTCTGGAGGCCCCTATCCTCATAGGGGAATCAAGGATGAAGAAGGAGTTCCACCCGAGCTTCCTCCTCCTCCCGATGTCGAGCTAAAAGTTGGGTGTTCGTTGTGAGGGAGCTATACAAATATCAAGGGAGTTATGATCCATACACTAGCTACTAGTTTGGAGTAATTTGGGTGTTTAAAAATTTCATTCCATGTATCTTATTTTATTTCAGATTTGAGTGCTTTATTTGATACATGTGAGTGTTATGCTCTTAATTTCTAACCGATCGGTGTGAGGTTTTGAGTGTTTGACTTATGTTGTTCTGATTGGACATCACAAGAATCCTTTTCATACCAACCTTATTGAGATTTCAATCTGATTTTTAATCTCGTATTCCATGGATAAGTACTGGACCTTGACAATATGATTGTTACTTCAAGGTTTAGTCCTTAAAACATTGAAATAAAAGATTAGGAATTAATCGAGATTCCAATTAACTCCAACCAAAGAATTACTCTAAACCTAAGATGAATCTCTATGAACAATGAACTTGATATGTGTGTAGTGAAATCACATCGACCCTTTTATCTCATATTTTTCAAAATCCACTAGGTCACTCAATTTTTAATCTATTCCAACTAAGTCATTATTTTAGACTCTTTTCAAAACCACCCCTATCTTAGTCATTTTTATTAAAAATACACACTCTAAAGATACCAAAGCTCCTTGAGAGACGACCTAGGGTCTACCCAAGACTATAAATCAACCTTAAAAACACAATCAATTTGACGTTTCATGACAAAGTTGTCAAATTTTGGCACCATTGCCGAGGAGCGCTTTGGTTTTTTGTGTATGTTTTTGATAACATTTTTGTAATTTTTGTGAATATTTGTTTGTTTTATCTTCTACCTCTGCATTTATTTTTATGTTCTAATTTCTTTATTGTGTAGGTTCTATGTATGAAGTGTTCTAATTCGGGAGACTTACAAAATTTTTAACCCAAACCGGAGAGGATCCTACATCAATGAAACCGAGACATACAAGGCCACACTTTGAAGGATGAGACATCATATCTTAAAATTCTTCTTGATCCTACTTCTTCTTATTCTGAAACCAAAGTTAAAACTTAACATAACTTGTAAAACATGGCTGAAAAAAATAGAACACTAAAAGAACTCACCTCACCTGATGTTGATATCCGACCCACTAACATTCAATTAAAAGGTGAGGCACCCAATTTTGAACTAAAATATGGTTTAATTCATTTATTACCAAGATTTCATAGACAGCAGGGAGAAGATCCACATAAGAATTTAAAAGAATTTCATACTGTGTGTTCAACATTAAAACCTGCTAATGTGGATGATGAAAAAGTAAAACTTAGGGAATTTCCATTTTCATTATAAGACACGACTAAAGATAGGTTGTATTATGTTAATTCATCTATTAGAGATTGGGCTGACATGAAATGAATTTTTCTTTAAAAACACTTCCCAGCCTCTCGAACTGCAACAATAAGGAAGGAAATATGTGGGATAAGACAATATCAAGGAGAAACCCTTCATGAATATTGGGAACGATTTAAAAGATTATGTTCAAGTTGTCCAAACCACCAAATAAGCGATCAACTTTTAATACAATATTTTTATGAAGGTTTAATTCCAATAGATTGTAACACGATTGATGCTACTGCAGGTGGTTCACTAGTGGATAAAACCCCAATCGCCTCAAGGAACCTAATTGAGACCATGGCATAGAACAGTCAACAATTCAGTTCAAGGTCTAGTGTACCCATTCGAGGTGTCCAGGAGGTGAAAAGTACTAAATTTGAGAAGAAGTTGGACGCAATGTTTGAAGAGGTGAGTACCGTTCTATGAAAACTTTATATTTCCCAAGGGAAATTCCAATATACTCCTCCCATATATTGAGGTATATGCTCTTCTGACACACACTATTCTGACCAATGTCCCCAATTGAGAGAAACTTCTGAGAGTTGTGAGGCAATATTCCTAGGACGTCCCTATAACCAACCAAGTAGGCACGAACATTACTATCCATCCAACCCTAGGTGGAAAGAAAACCAAGCCTATAGGCAAGGGGGTATTCAAACCAACCTCATCAACCATGGAACAAACCAGGGAAATGTAGTCATCAACCACCACCACCCAGAAATTTTCAACCACCCCAAAGGCTTTTCCAACAACCCCCTCCAAAATCTGAACCTAGCCTTGAAGATATGATGAAACAAATGGCTGCCAATAATCTCCAATTCCAACAAATCACCCAAGAATCCATACAAGACCTCAAAACCCAATTAGGCCAACTAGCTAACTCAGTGGGTGAAATCCAAAGCCATGGGTCTGTTAAACTACCATCTCAACAACTTGTCAAACCTAGGGATAAGGGAAATGTTAGTTCCATCACCCTTAGGAGTGGAACTCAACTTAAAAGAAAATGAACCCTCCATTGGAGTCATCCTCTCCAAAGGGAAACACCATCCCAACCACTAAAAAAGGTTCAAATGAGATGGAACCTTGTCTTGAGAGAAGTCCTACCAAAGGAAAGAGTGTTTCTATTGATGTGTTACCAAGCCCAAGAATTCCTCTTCCATATCCCCAAAGAGCCACCCAACCAAGGAAACAAAATGAAACTGAACATGATAAAGAAATCTTGGAGACTTTAAAAAAATTGCAGGTTAACATTCCATTGATTGATGACGTCGAGCAAGTTCCGAGATATTCCATGTTTCTGAAGGAGATGTTTACCCACCGAAGGCGACTTAGATGTGATGAGAAGGTGAGCCTGGGGAGGAATGTCTCATCATTGATACAACCATCACTTCCCACCAAGTGCAACGATCCTGGAACATTCTTGATTCCGTGCACCATAGGGGAGTATTATTTCTCCAATGCTATGCTTGATTTGGGTGCTTCTATTAATGTAATGCCTCACTCTATATACTCTTCTTTAAAGGTCGGTGAACTAAAGCCCACATGAATAGTTGTTCAACTAGAAAAATAGGAGTATGGCACACCCTTCTGGTGTGTTAGAGGATGTTCTTGTGAGGGTTCAAAATTTAATATTTCCTACTGATTTTTATGTGCTAAAAATGGAAGATGATAGGATGAATGGACATGCCCCAATTATATTGGGGAGACCTTTCTTGAAAACCGCCAAAGCCATAATTAATGTCCATAATGGTACATTATCTGTGGATTTTTTTGGTGACATAGTCAATTTCAACATCATTGATGCCATGAAGCACCCCTCAGAAGAACATTCGTCTCTCTCAGTAAATTCAATTGATGTACTCCCTTCCCCTAAAATCACTTCATCTGTTTCCCCTGATACCCTTTCTTAATTTTCCTCTTTGATTGAAATTCTTGGAAATTAATCATGTGTTGATTGTTGTAGTGGTCTAGAAAAGTGTCATTCATGTTGATTAATTGACAATTTCTTGAACACGGAGGATCACATGACCATCGATGAAACTGCTACGCTTGTAAAATCTAATTCCTCATCTGAGGACGATACCATTGAGCAGTTAGATGAGATTAGTGACCTCTCACTTTCACACACACTCCCATCAATCCAAAACCCACCTGAATTGGAACTAAATCAACTGCCTCAAGATTTAAAATATTCATATCTTGAGAATGGAAACAAGTTTCCTGTCATCATTGCTAGTTCACACCCTCCTGAGCATGAATTGCGACTACTTGAACTTTTGAGTGATTATAAACAAGCATTGGGATGGACACTTGTAGACATTCCTGGTATTATCCCATCAATTTGTACACAAAATATTTTACTAACTAATTAGTCTAAACCAGTGAGGCAAGCACAACGTCGACTGAACCCAAACCTCTTAGAAGTAGTTAAAAAGGAAGTAACAAAATTATTGGCTGCTGGAATCATTTACCCCCTCTCTGATAGCCAATGGGTCAGTCCCGTTCAAGTAGTTCCAAAAAAACTGGCCAAATGGTAATTAAAAATGAAAAAAATGAATTGGTTCCAACTCATGTGCAGAATAGTTGGCGTGTTTGTATAGATTATCGCCGACTAAACCAAAACACTAGGAAGGACCATTTCCCATTGCCATTCATTATCCAAATTCTAGAGAGGCTAGCGGGGAAGTCCCATTACTGTTTTCTTGATGGGTATTATGGATAATTTCATATTCATATTGCACCCAAGGATCAGGAAAAGACAACCTTCACTTTCCCCTTTGGCACATTTTGCTATAGAAGGATGCCATTTGGTCTGTGGAATGCTTCGAGTACTTTACAACGATGTATGGTTAGTATTTTTTTCAGATTACTTGGAGAATTTCATGGAAGTTTTCATGGATGATTTTACTGTTTATGGATCCTCTTTTGATGAATGTTTAAGTAGTATTGGTTCCATCCGATGTCGTTGTATTGAAAAGAATCCTGTATTAAATTATAAGAAATGCCATTTCATGGTGCGACGAGGTATAGTTTTGGGACATGTCATTTCTGGGGATGGTATCCAAGTAGATAAATCGAAATTGGATGTCATTTCTTCCCTACAATTCCCTCAAAATGAATGTGATGTGCTGTCTTCCCTAGGTCATGATGGATTTTACCGTCGTTTCATTCATGATTTTAGTAAGATTTCACTTATCCTCTCCCGCTTACTCCAAAAAGAAAAAGATTTTGTTTTTGATAAAGAATGTGAAGAAGCTTTTAATAAATTAAAATGGAGTCTCACATCACCCCCGGTAATCCAACCACCTTGGTGGTATTTACCATTTGAGCTCATGTGTGACGCCTCTAACTATGCAGTTGGGGAAGTCTTGTCACAAAGGGTCAACCGAGCTCCACATGTCATAGCCTATGCCTCACGTACTATGGACCCTGACCAACCAAACTACACCATGACTGAAAAAGAATTTCTTTCCATTGTATTTGCCCTGGATAAATTCAGGTCATACCTTTTAGGGTCCAAAGTCATTGTGTTCTCAGACCATGCAGCCCTCCGGTATCTCCTAAAGAAACCGGATGCCAAACCACGTCTTATTCGTTGGATTCTCCTCCTTCAAGAATTCAATCTAGAAATTAGAGATAAAAAAGGAGCATAGAATGTGGTGGTAGACCATATCAGTAGGATCCCACCATCCTCGGACATTGTCTCATCCCCCTATATTCCCATTAATGACTTGTTTCCTGATGAGAAATTGAAAAAAGTGCAAGATGTTATTCCTTGTTATGCTGAAATTGTAAATTATTTGGTAGAATATTTCATTCCTACTGACTTCAACAAAAACCAAGCCAGTCGTCTAAAACATGAGTCTCGTTGGTAAATTTGGGATGACCCCTACCTTTGGTGCACATGTAGTGATCAGGTCCTTAGGCGTTGTGTTCCCGATAGTGTGTTTCAATATTTCCTTAGATTCTGACACACTCTTGCTTGTGGGGGCCACTTTGGCCCCCAACGGACTGCTCGCAATGTTCTTGATTCTGGTCTCTTTTGGCCAACACTTTTTCGGGATGCCCATGAATTTTGTAAATCTTGTCCACATTGTCAAAGAATGGGGAATACCTCTAAAAGGAATGAAATTCCACAACAACCCTTGCTCGTTCATGACATTTTTTATGTTTGGGGCATTGACTTTATGGGCCCATTTACAAATTATTTCGGAAACTGGTACATTATTTTGGCCATTTATTATGTATCAAAATGGGTAGAGGCACGGTCCACAAGGACAGATGATTCCAAAATAGTTGTAGATTTTTTTAGAACTCAGATCTTTTGTAGGTTTGGATTCCCTAGGTTTGTCATCAGTGACCAGGGTTCTCATTTCTGCAACCAAACAATGCAATCACTTTTTCGTCGGTATGGGGTCAGTCATCGAGTATCTACTGCGTATCACCCATAGAAAAATGTTCAAGCGGAGGTGTCAAATAGAGAGGTAAAAAAAATTATTGGAAAAATGGTTCGACCCAATAGGACTGATTGGAGTATTAGACTTTATGATTCATTATGGGCCTACCGTACTGCTTTCAAAACTCCCATTGGAATGTCACCCTATCGTCTTGTGTTTGGAAAGAGTTGTCACCTCCCTATTGAGATTGATAATTGAGCCTACTAGGCCATAAAACAATGCAATTCTAATCATTCTGGTGCAGGTTCTCAAAGGAAGTTGCAGATTCATGAGCTAGAGGAAATGAGAAGAGATGCATATAAGAACTCCATGATTTATATGGAGGGAACCAAGGCTGCCCATGACCGTCTTATCATTCATCGTCAGTTCAATATTGGGAAGAAGGTCCTCCTTTATAATGCAAGGTTGAAGTTTCATCCAGGTAATCTTCATTCCCGCTGGTTTGGACCATACATTGTTACTAACGTCTCTCCATTTGGTGATGTCCAGTTTCAAAATGATGAAATCAAGAAAACATTTACTGTCAATGGGCAGCGGCTGAATCACTTCCATGAATCCATTCTGGAGTCTCCGATGGAGGAACTCCAAGTTCAAGAAGAAAACTATGAATGAAATCCACCTAGTTTTATCCTTCCTTCCCACATTCTCTTTTATTACAGTGAGGACACTACATACTCTAGGTGTGGGGGGTGGATACATTCCTGGGTTAGTTAGGAATTTTCATCGTTTTCCCCTTTTGTTTTCTCTTTTTGGCCCTCTTTGTTGTATTTTTATTTTTCCCCATCAACAATTTCGAAGTTAGATGATTTTGTGACCATAAAGTGGGGAATGTAAAAATACCAAAACAAAGGCTAAAAAGAATTTTTGTATGAGTTTACCATCATGGAGTGATTTTTTTAGTTAATTGGTTTTATGTCAATGATATAAATGGTTGTATCACTGTGAAACATTTGAGATGATTGATGCCCTTTGTGTGAGTAGTTTTGGGAAAACTATGTCACTAATACCTCCATAAATTTTTTCACCAAACCAAAAAGTGTAAATATTTCTTACTGAATAAAAGGTAAATATATGTTGGGTTAATATTTTTCATCTTGAAATGATATTTCCATACGTTTGTTCCTTATCTGATCAGTTTCATTATTGTACCAGATTGACCTATGCGTGTGTACCTAATGTCCGTCTGTTGTACGCCCTAAAAAAATTGGTTGTGTCTTGGGCAGGAAAAAAATCACTCCTCTTCAACCTTTGATCTTGTTATAACTTTTGCAAATAGTTTCGTGAGGAGATAAAACAAGGGTTGAGAGATGAGTATGAGATTTGGTCCAA
Source organism: Viscum album (assembly GCA_963277665.1). Classification (NCBI taxonomy): domain Eukaryota; kingdom Viridiplantae; phylum Streptophyta; class Magnoliopsida; order Santalales; family Viscaceae; genus Viscum; species Viscum album. Next base: position 427,380,991 of record OY728121.1, read on the forward strand.
ATGCAACTTCAAAAAAAATATAATAAATGAGGGGAGTGATGAAATGTGTAACATATGGGGATATCTAGGGCGGGAGCTTATGGTTTGAATTCATGGAATGCTTAAATGAGTGCGTATTGAAATATGATTGCAAAGGATGTAGGAAAGGTTCAGTGAAAAGTCATTTAATGCTGAATAATGTTAAAATAACCTATATTTATTTGATAGGAAGTGGGAAGAATATCATGGAATGGTTTTCACACACACCAATGGAGATTTAGTGTAATGGTTGACCTTTTATGTCCATTCTCATATTGGTGTCATAAACCTCTTTGAATTTTATTGTGATATGATTTATGAGACATCTTTTTCCATTTTCACTAGGAAGAACTTCTTGGTGTGGCTCGTGCATTGATCACATTACATTAAATAAAATTTCCTAAAATATTAAATATTTATTATGTTGGAAATATATATATATTAATCATTTTATTTGGATATGTGATTTTTCCTAGGAGTGCAAATGGTTAGGTGTGGGGGTGTGATCATACCACGATTCACTGTTTCATTCCACCCTTACACCGTTGTTTTAAACTAGTTTTGTAATGAATATTCCAAATATAATAATAAATTTCACTTTATTTTTGAATCATTTAATTAATTTTAATCAACATTATAATGGGAAATTTTACTTGTTTTTATTATTTCAATGTAGGTGGAGGTGATTTGGAGGGCCCTTGATAAAGTGGAGAAAAATGGGCAAAAATTGCATGGATCTATGGACATTTGTCCACTGTTTTGCAGAGTACACGAAATTAGTGCATCCAAATGGGCTGAACATTTTTGGACCTGTCAAAATGTTAATATTCTACATATCATATTAAGGAACCCAATCCTGATTCTACTTCTATGGGGCTCATTCGAACTGATCTATCCAAGCCGCCGAATTTGGACCAAGTCAAATGCGGTGTTCTATATTTTATCAATATCTTGAGTTGTAGTTGTCCAAACGGTTCCAAACATTCCATGAAGATATTAAAGAAGTAGGGATAAATTTTTTCTATTTTCTCCAAAGCGAGATAAGGCTGTATAAAGGCCGAAACGCGTGGTACAAGTGGATTGATGAAATATGTGTGCCTAAAACCACCTTCCAATTTTCCTATAAAATGGCACCTTGGGATCCCCATTTTGCAAGTTAGAACCAGGAGCCACAATCTACCCTTTTGGAGACCCAAAGGAGTCCTCTCACCATCCAAGAAGTTCTGGAGTGCCCTATCCTCATAGGGGAATCAAGGATGAAGAAGGAGTTCCACCCGAGCTTCCTCCTCCTCCCGATGTTGAGCTAAAAGTTGGGTGTTTGTTGTGAGGGAGCTATACACATGTCAAGGGAGTTCCGATGCATACACTAGCTACTGGTTTGGAGTAATTTGTGTGTTTAAACATTTCATTCCATGTATCTTATTTTATTTCAGATTTGAATGCTTGATTTGATACATGTGAGTGTTATGCTCTTAATTTCTAACCGATCGGTGTGAGGTTTTGAGTGTGTGCCTTGTGTTGTTCCGATTGGACATCACAAGAATCCTTTTAGTACCCACCTTATTGAGATTTAAATCTGATTTGAAGCTCTTATTCCTTGAATATGTACTGGACCTTGACAATATGATTGTTACGTCAAGGTTTGGTCCTTAAATCATTGAAATAAAAGCTTAGGAATTAATCGGGATTGCAATTAACTCCAACCAAAGAATTACTCTAAACCTATGATGAATATCAATGAACAATCAACTTGATATGTGTGTAGTGAAATCACATCAACCCTTTTATCTCATATTTTACAAAATCCACTAGGTCACTCAATTTTTAAGCTATTTCAACTAAGTCATTGTTTTAAACTCTTTTCAAAACCACCCCCTCTCTTAGTCATTTTTATTAAAAATACACACTCTAAACCTACCAACGTTCCTTGAGAGACAACCTAGGTTCTACCCTAGACTATAAATCAACCTTAAAAACATAATCAATTTGACGTGTCATGACAACGTGGTCAAGATACACACCATTTCCCTAAACATTTTTCCTAGATAAATAGAAGCCATTGAATGTGACATGTAGCTCGTTAGTATTTTTTATGTATTAAGTCTGTATATTTAAAAATTAAATTAGATTAAAAATAATTAATTATACTATTTAAAATAAAATAACACTATTAGAACCATATTTTTTGAATATGTGATGATGTTTGGAGGAATTAATAAATCAATAATTAATTTAAGGTATGTTTATACAATTTTTTGTTATGTATTTTAATTTTCATGAATGAAATTTTAATGGGTATCTCCAGGATATATCTGATGTTAATGAAGAGAAATGGTATTATCTAATTTTTTAACTAATTAAATAAATCTAAAAATAACATTTATCATAATTATAAATAATGAATTTATGTGAATACTATATAATGAAATTTTTAAAATTTATTTAATGTGTATGAATAATCAAAAACTTTTACCAACCATGTATATGTTTTGGTTATATTTAATTTTTTTTTATTTTCTGGGTTTTAAATTATTTATTATTCAATTAAATATGATGTCTTGTGTATGGTCTCTCACTACATTATTATGTTGGACATATGTGTCCAAGGTTATTTTATGTAATTCCCCATAACCAATGTATTGGTTCCCCTCATATATGTTTGTGTTATAAAATAAATGTAACAAAAATAGAATCCCAAGGTGTATGAAGGTGGTTCAAGATGGTACTGAGATGAATAAAACCTATAAGATACATAAGTGGACAAGTGGAAAGCTTCAACAAATTCCCAAAATAGCATAATGAGTTTTACCCTAGATTCATAAGTAGATATACTATATTCTCAATAAATCAACCATTAGATACAGTAGCAATAACATCATTTTATTATTTCTCCATAATGAAATATATATTTTATGTATGGAAGATACTAATAATATATATAAATAGACTAATATGAAAAAATAAAGAATTGATGTAAATAGATTTTTCATAAATGATTTATTGAATCAAAAATCATACTTTAGGTGTAATATAATTTATTTAAATTGAACATGTAAATAATAAAATAAGAATGTTTATGCTTAACAAACCAAAATCCCTCCATTATATATAATGTCCAGCTAATCCAACCATTATTTGGTTAGGAAAGAATCCAGAAAATTATGTATTTAAATGTACATAGTCTATAAAATTCCTTTTAATGGGGCATTTTCATTGGGTTTTTAGGTTACTTAACCAATCTTGTTTTAAATTTAATGACCATAGTAGGTTCAATAAAATTTTTTAGGTAGGTGTTGAGGAAATCTGAGTAAATATTTTATAATTGGAGTGCACACTCAATGGAACAAAGAACAAGAAGCCCATAGTTGATTATAACATATTCCAAAACTAGTTCTTATGGTTTTCATGTACATAGTCTATATCCTAAAGAGTAAAATAAGGATCCATTACGTTAGATTTTCCATGAATCATGACATTTAGAGTTCAATGGTGAGGTCCATTGTGACAAAAACAAATATATGCAGACTTAAAAAATTAAAATAATTATATCTCACCTAATTTATATTCAGGTAAATTATTAATCATTTACTTTAATTTTACTAGAAAATACCATGAAAACCCCTAAAAACTATTTGATCATTCTGTAACTTAAGGAATTTCTATTCAATTAAATATTTCTGGATTTGCAATAATTTTTTATGAAATGAATTATTATAGAAAAATTATATTATGTTTTTGAATCCCCAAGTCATATTATTCCACCTCATCAGGAGAAAAAATGTGAAAAGGATACTAGCTGGAGATATGTGGTGGATGATTCCTATTTCTATTGTATAATATTATCAGTTATTCCTAGATAATTGATGATACAACAAATGGACATGTATTATTGAACCATAATATATCATATTGATTTTCTTTAGAAATAGAAGTATATTCTTGAGATAAATTATTTATATCAATGTAAACCGGTATAAGAGAATCTTGATCCTGATCAAGCTTTGAAAATGGTAGGGTGTATCGATCACTTAATGAAAGTGGGCTTTGAATTGGATAAGAACTTATCCATTAATAAAATTTTATTATCATTTCCATAAATACTATCCTAATTCATACAATCCCAAAAAACTAAAATGGACACGTCTCTAAAGAATATTTTTTTACATACTACATGTAACAGCCCGAGATTTTATGAGAAATATTATTTTTAATTACTTTGATGTCTTGTGTTGTACGCTACACCATGATTAGCTTGTACTATACGCAACACCGTATTAGCTTGCAGTATACGCAACACTATTCTTGGCTCCTGTTACACATAAATTCAAGTTCGTATTGTGGAAATTATTCTACACAACATTAATTATAGAATTTGTTTAATGTATAAATGAAATAATTTTTTATTATGTTATACGCAACACCAAACAGAGATTTCACTACACACAACCTTGACTTGGTTTGCATTACACGCAATCAAGACCTTCTTCGGTAGCGTGTGTAGTACGCAATACCATGTTTCACTAAACGAGATATTATTATAATATTATTATGAAGTAGCCATTATGAATAGTAATACCCACTTTTTGAAACTTTACCTTTAAAAATGGACTTAATTTTTGGATTCGGAATATCGAAATTATCCTAGGGTGAATTTTTTGTATTTTTCTGAAAACTTTCAATTTTTGATGAATAGTGAAAACACTAGGTTACTATTTAAAAACTGACTTTTTATTTAAAAAATTATTTATTTTATTTAAATTTAATTTAGGAAAAAATTTATACATAATGCCTATATAAGTTCAATGTAATTCATTAGAGTCGTTTTAGAATAATTTTAGATATATAAAAATTTTATTGAACTTTTGATCGTCTTTTACCCACTTCCTATGAGAATTTTCAAGTTTACATAAAACTTAATTTTCACACTTCTGTGAGTTGAATTTCAAAAATCCGAGAGACACGGTTGATGACAGTAAGTAAAATATTGTTTAATGAGATGAAAATATTTTTTGGTGAATAGTAACATTTTACTTTTATTTACACGATTAAAAGTAAATAGGGTAATTAAGGGTAGAAATGATATTATTATTACCCTGACACATGTCCTAATTCTATTGGATAAGTATAATTTGACAAAAACAACCTTAGGAATAAAATATGACCATTTAGGTCCACTTGTATTAGATTAGGACATTTATTATTATTTTATTTAAAAAAGAGTTAAAATATTTAAAATCAAAGTTTAATAACTAAAACATTTTTAATATAGGGTTATACATAAGAAACATTAGACTATAAATATTCATTAGAAAGATAAAAATATTTCCTACATAATGGTAGTTTATTTATAATTTTTAGACATTAAATATTTTAATTTATTTATGACATAATGATGATGCAGTAATTACCTTATTAATGAAATATTAACATAATTGATGTTATAAATACACAAATAAATGTAATTTTAGATTTTTAATGAATTACACTAATTTTATAGCTTAATATGACATGTTAGTATTGATTTATTTAACTTTTTTCGAATTAATCAAGTTTTTATTATTTTCACAAAAATCAATTACCAAATAGAGTCAAAATTGACATAAAATAGTTTTTAAAACAAATATTATAGTATTAATTGTTATTTTATTCCTAAAAATATAAGGTTCGGCTAATTTACTTCAATAAAGTTATATATATTAATAATTAAAAACATGGGGTTCTTTTGGCTTTTTATACTATGTTTATTAACCATATAGTGTAAGAAAACAAGAAGACACGGTAAAAGTGAAATTATTTAACTTAATGTTAAATCTAAATGATAAGGTTAAAATAGTAACCTAAACATGTCAAAATTATATTGGATGAGTGAATTTAGACCCATCCCAACCATAGCTAACAAATAAATCAATTTGGAGCTATTAAAAACCGAATATGACTTTGTAATAAAATAATATTTTTAGTTTTTCCAAAGGTGCCCCTCTCCTCCCTTATAAAAGGGAACCTCATCCCTCTTCAACTCACACCACTTTGAGCCATCAAGATTGGCCAAAACCTGAAAATTTCTCTTCTCCACTTCCCTAGAAAAATCCTAGAGGTCCTGGTCTTCTTCAAAGGCCAACGCTAGTGCCCTAAGAGGAGGTTAAGAAGAGATGCGTCAAAGAAGAGGTAATATCCATTACCGATCATTTCCAAGTTATATCTTATTCAAATTATTCTTCTTTAGTTTTTTCATTATAAAGTAATAAAATCATAATTAATTATATACTTATATGTTATTATAAATAGTAAACAACCCCATTTCACCTTCTATCCATCCTACGGAAAATGAAATCATTGCGCGTGCGTACGTACGGAATACTGTCTCCACGCCGTGGTGTAATTGGTTTTTCCACCACCACCTTACTTGGATGGGTATAATGGTGTAAAGAATAACTATATATGGTTATTATAACATCATAATTATTATGAGATATTATATAATCCACTCTAATTCCATTCATAAAAAATTATGGCAATGATATCATCGCTCGTGCGTACGTACAGATTACCGTCTCCACGTCGCGATGAGATTCAATCTCCATATTAACCATTAAAATATGATTATAAAGTATATATAATGAATAATAATGGTATATATAACAAAATAATGATACTGTATTTATTTATATGTTATTTAGTTAATTCCATTCGAGTCAATAAGTAAAGGAAAACAACGTTCATGCGTACGTACGGCCTACCATCTCCATGAACGACGTATTTCATTTCATTTATCTATCTATTATATATATATATATACTGAATATATATGATATATAAATAATGATTTAAATTATATAAGTAATTAAATCATGATATAAGTAATAATAATATCAAGAACAACAAGTCCAAACAAGTACGATAAATAAAATGATTTTACCCAAAACACGGCTTTGACATGGAATTTACAAAAGAATGGGTAATATAAAGTCATAAGTGAACCATATATGATATAATAACAATGAATATGATTCTTTAATAAGTAAATGACATTATTTAAATCATTATACAGGTGTTTCGGATACGTACGAATCATATCAGACCTAAGGTAAGGGATAATTATTCCAATCCCATTCTTATCAGAGATTGTTTATTCGTAAGTATTTACTGGGGTTATGTTTGTCATCCATGTCAATGTTTTCTAAAAATGTTTTCATAAAATATTTAGTATTCTTCCATGTATTTTTGAATTCATTTTTACCCTTTTATGACTTTTACCTCAAGGTTTGAAAGGAAACTTCCTTTTGTTTAACATATGAGGTACTTTTTGAATTTTCCGACAAAAGTACGAGAATAATGTTTTTTATAACTTATACAGCATGAACAAATTTTTATGGTTTTATAAAGCCTTATTTTCATGAAGACTACTATACAATATTTCATAGCTATTTTCAAAAGAATCGATTTCACTTAATGTTTCATGGCATTTTGTGAAAAGAAAATGATTTTGAAGAAGAAAGGGTATTTTCCTCAAAAATTCATTTCAAGTGTTTTAACAAAACCATTTTCCATATATGATGACATTTTTTCATATGTGTATGTTTCAAGTATAATGTATCTATGATTTACATGGTTTCACTTTTCTTATGATGAAATATCCATTTTTTATATGGATTATGTGATGATGGGACAATGTTTATGAAACCCATTTTATTCCATGGGTTATAATGAATGTTTTAAGTTTATTTTGTGGAAAAAGTAAGAATGATTTCACTATGAGATGGGTGGGACCAAGATATACCTACAATTAATTGGGTAAAGATTTATATCTCATGAGATAGACATGGATATAATGGTAAGTTAATCAGATTCAGTGTTACAGGATTGAAACGAGGAGTGAACTCGATTCAGAAATGGTCTTTGTCCACTAAGATGGTCTTGGCAGAAATGCCTTTGCTAACATGGAAATAATATCATGTGCTTAATATTTTTCCACAATTACATGTTTTATTTCCAAGATATTTAATCATTATTGATGTTCCATTATGATCTATGCCTTATGTACTACCATGTTTTATGTCATTGCTCAAGATTTCGATGTTTAAACATTATGTTCATGTTTTTATGTTCATATGTATATGGTTTGTTTTATTTTATCCATGATTACCCTTACTGAGAATTTGAGCTCACCCTTTATATGTTATATTTCCCCAAGATATAGAGAAAGGTTTTAGGTCAGAAAACAAAAGGGGAAGATCTTATGGGAGATGTTGAAGATATTTCACCATGATTAGAAGATTATTTTCCGAGTTTCCAAAGACACTAAACTATTTACAGCCCTTTTGTGAATATTTTTATTATGAATTAAGTATTTCACAAAAGTAATGTAATTTATATGTACGTCAAGCTTTGGGTCTCTACAGTTGGTATCAGAGGAAAGGTTTAGTTAACCTTTGGAAACTAGGATGCGAAAACTTTAGTGAGATCCCTAGAGATATTTCTAAGGTATGTCAAGGGATATCCATAAGGTTAAGTATAAGTATAGTTTATATTCCTAAAATTACCGTAACGATATTAGAATTAAACTTAAGATGTTAGATATTGAAGTTACTCCCCCTTGATTATGATTTTGGACTCTCACACTATTCTTTTTGGGTTATAGAAAATGGCTAGAAATAGGAAGATTCACGATAATGGAGGATATGACGGACAATGGAATGTTATTCGTTATGAGAAACCAAATGAAATTGGAGCTAGAAGTCGAAATATCATTATTATGCCTAATCATCTATCTCAAATTATGATCAACAATCTCAACTTTTGTAAGTTTCTCGACTCAGAAAATAAGATAAAATAGAGTTTTATGATGATCAAAGTGGAAAGAAAGTTAAATTTCCCTCATGTAAATCATGTGGGAAGAGGCATCAGGGAGGTTGTTTCAAAGGAACTGGAAGATGTTTTGGGTCTGGAAAAGAAGGACACTAAGCCAGTAAGTGTAAAAGAAAAGGTTCAGTTAACACCATGGACAAGGATAATGGTATTGCTACGACATGAACAATGATTAAATGTTTTCAATGTGGAATGTATGGGAATTATGCAAACCAATTCCCTATGAAAAAGTCTCATGAAGAGAATCATCATGGTCATATGGGTAGTATTTATGTTGATGATGATGAAGAGACTACAAATGATATGTGAGATGAAAGAATTGTGGAATCTCGGTCAATGGTTTAAGAATGTAGTGGAATGATTTTATGTTTATCAAGAGTAATGTTGTATAGGTAAAGGTACTATGGAATAAAGAAACATCTAAGGATTTTTACACTATTGTTTTTTCTAAAGTATTTGAAATTACATGTTGAACGATACCAGTAACCATGAAAGGTTATTCAGATATTTTTAGAAAGAGGATGATATGCGCATAATGAAGGGATAAATAGATAATGAAATGTTTGATAGTATTCATGAGCTCATGACTGATATAAGGACAAAGTTATATCATGGTCTAAGTATAGAGAAATTTTGGGATTTTGGTTTGTGGAAATAGTTAACTTTTGACATCATTCATGTTTTCACTAAGGTTCAATGGGTATTCATTTTTCAAGAGAATACATTATTAAGGTATTCACATGTTTGGAATGTGAACAAAAATATATCTCAAATGATATATGGGGGATAATTGATGGTATTCACATGCTCGATAAATAAAATTTCTTGTAATTCTTTTCTTTATACTATGAGCTTGGACAGAAGAATTTTAGATAAGCCTAAAGATTGGAATGGATTATGTTGGACATAAGATAGTAATGTTTTGGGATAGAACTTTTTGATATTATTTTTTGGAATGTTATAATAGTATAGTTATAGAAAAAGGACAACATGCAGGATGGGCGACAACCCATCGCGTCGGACAAGGCTGTGGGAATCGAACCCACAACCAAAGTGAGATAGGCCTTTATCACCTACCACTGGACTAAAATATGTCCCCGTTTAGTAGAAACTAGTTTTATTATATTAAGCGGTATGATATATGAAGTATAAGTCCATTTTAGGAACCATATATGATTAATCTCATTATAGATGTACTTATTTATATTTGATAAATTTTGCTAACCTTTTGTTTGAAACAGATGGAATGACCCATCATTCTATCATATGATCTGCTTACACTTCACGAATGACAAATTCAACTTCATTTTTTTAAAAGATGAAGTGGAAATTGTTCAAGGCATGAACAAAGGTGAGATTGTACCGATATAAAGTAAGTATTTCTTCTAATTCAAATCCTTCAACTTTAGGGAAATGATCATGAAAACCAAAAATGTTTTCCTAGTGCCCTTATATCCGATGAATTAGATGATACCTTAGATCATCACAAATTTATGGCTTTGTGATTGTTGGATTTTTCATAGCCATGTCCTCTACCACTCTCCATCAGAACTTGATGGTTATATTTTTCTTCCATATGCATATTTCCACCTATGTTCTCCTATGTGGAAACCCAGTGATGAGTTAATCTGGGTAACCATTATATTTCTAACATTCCTTTTTAAAATGAAATTTTAGTATTCATTTTATGATGTGGGTTCCTATGAAAGAAACATTCAAGTAGTAAACCATTTATAACCCCGACGAATTTCGAGGGAGACATTCATTTTAAGGGGGGTAGAATGTAATAGCCCGATATTTTAAGAGAAATATTGTTTTTAATTACTTCGATGTCTTGTGTTGTATGATACACCAAGATTAGCTTGTACTATACGCAACACCGTATTAGCTTGCAGTATACGCAACACTATTCTTGGCTCATGTAACACATAATTTCAAGTTTGTTTTGTGGAAATTAATCTACGCAACATTAAGTATAGATTTTGTTTAATGTATAAATGAAATAAGTTTTGATTATATTATACGCAACACCAAACAGAGCTTTCACTACACGCAGCCCTGACTTGGCTTCCATTAAACGCAATCAAGACCTTCTTCGATAGCGTGTGCAGTACGCAATACCATGTTTCACTAAACGAGATATTATTATAATATTATTATGAACTAGCCGTTATGAATAGTATTACCCACTTTTTTAAATTTTATCTTTCAAAATGGACTTCATTTTTGGAATCGGAATATCGAAATTATCCTAGGGTGAATTTTTGTTATTTTTCTGAGAACTTTCAATTTTTGATGAATAGTGAAAACCCTGAGTTACTATTTAAAAACCGACTTTTTATTTAAATAATTATTTACATTATTTGAATTTAATTTAGGCAAAATTGATACATAATTCCAATATAAGTTCAATGTAATTCATTGGAGTCATTTTATAGTAATTTTAGATATATAAAAATTTTATTGAACTTTTGACTGTGTTTTACCCACCTCCTAGGAGAATTTTCAAATTTACATAAAACATAATTTTCATGCTTCTGTGAGTGGAATTTCAAAATTCTGAGAGACACGGTTGATGATAGTACGTAAAATGTGGTTCAATGAGATGAAAATAATTGTTGGTGAATAGTAACGTTTTACATTTATTTACCACGGTTAAAAGTAAATAGGTTAATTAAGGGTAAAAATGATATTATTATTACCCTGACACATGTCCTAATTCTATTGGATAAGTGTAATTCGACCAAAAACAATATTAGTAATAAAATATGACCATTTAGGTCCACTTGTATTAGATTATGACATTTATTATTATTTTATTTAAAAAATAGTAAAAATAGTTAAAATCAAAGTTTAATAACTAAAAAAAATTTAATATAGGGTTATACATAAGAAAAATTAAACTATAAATATTCATTAGAAATAGAAAAATATTAACTACATAATGGTATTTTATTTATAATTTTTAGACATTATATAATTTAATTTATTTATGACACAATGATGATGCAGTAATTACCTTATTAATGAAATATTTACATAATTGATGTTATAAATACCCAAATAAATGTAATTTTATAAATTTAATGAATTAGACTAATTTTATAGGTTAATATGACATGTTATTATTTATTTAATTAACTTTTTTAGAACTATTCAGGTTATTATGATTTTCACAAAAATCAATTACCAAATAGTGTCAAAATTGACATAAAATAGTTTTTAAAACAAATATTATATTATTAATTGTTATTTTATGCCTAAAAATATACGATTCGTCCAAATTAATTAGATAATGTTATATATATTAATACTTAACAACTTGGGGTTCTTTTGGCTTTTTATAGTATGTTTATTAACCTTATAGTGTAAGAAAACAAGAAGACACGGTAAAATTGAAATTATTTAACTCAAAGTTAAATCTAAATGATAAGGTTAAAATAGTAACCTAAACTTGTCCAAATTCTCTTTGATTAGAGGATTTAGACCCATCCAAACCTTAGCTTTGAAATAAATTAATTTGGAGCTATTAAAAACCAAATATGTCTTTGTAATAAAATAATGTTTTTTGTTTTTCCAAAGGTGCCCCTCTCCTCCCTTATAAAAGGGAACCTCCTCCCTCTCCTCCTCAAACCACATTGAGCCATAAAGCTTGAAAAAACCCTGAAAATATCTCTTCTCCAATTCCCTAAAAACATCCTAGAGGTCCTGGTCTTCTTCAAAGACCAACTCTAGTTCCCTAAGAGGAGGTTAAAAAGAGGGGCGTCAAAGAAGAGGTAATATCCATTACCGATCCTTTCCAACTTCTTTCTTCTTCAACATATTATTCTTTAGTGTTTTCATTATAATGAAATAAAATCAGTATTACTTATATACTGATATGTTATTATAAATATTAAACAACCCAATTTGACCTTCTATCCATCCTACTGAAAACGAAATCACCGCGCGTGCGTACGTACGGAATACCGTCCCCACGCCGTGGTGTAATCTGTTATTCCACCACCACCTTACTTGGATGGGTAAAATGGTGTAAAGAATAACTATATATGGTTATAATAACATAATAACAATTATGAGATATTATATCATCTACTCCAATTCCATTCAAAAAAATATGGTAATGATATCATCGTTCGTGCGTACGTACGGATTACCGTCTCCATGACGTGATGAGATTCAGTCTCCATGTTAACCATTAAAAGTTGATTATAAATTATATATAATGAATAATAATGGTATATATAACATAACAATTATACTGTATTTATTTATATGTTATTTAATTAATTCCATTCGAGTGAATAAGGAAAGGAAAACAACATTCACGCGTACGTACGACCTACCGCCTCCATGAACGGTGTATTTCATTTCATTTATCTATCTATTATATATATACACTGAATATATATTATATATAAATCAAGATTTGCATTATATAAGTAATTAAATCATCATATAATTAATAATAATATCATGAACAACAACTCCAAACAAGTACGATAAATAAAACGATTTTACCGAAAACAATGCTTTAACATGGAATTTACAAAAGATCGGGTAATATAAAGTCACAAGTGAACCATATATGGTATAATAAAAATGAATATGATTCTTTAATAAGTAAATGAAATTATTTAAATCATTATACAGGAGTTTCGGATACGTACGAAGCATATCAGACCTAAGGTAAGGGACAATTATTCGAATCTCATTCTTATCTGAGATTGTTTATTCGTAAGTATATACTGGGGTTATGTTTATCATCAATGTCCTTGTTTTCTAAAAATGTTTTCATAAAATATTTAGTATTCTTCCATGTATTTTTAAATTCATTTTTACCCTTTTATTAATTTTACCACAAGGTTTTAAAGGAATCTTTCTTTTGTTTAACATAAGAGGTACTTTTTGACTTTTCCGAAAAAAGTACGAGAATACTGTTTTTTTAACTTATATGGAATGAATGGATTTTTACGGTTTTATAAAGCCTTATTTTCATTAAGATTACTATACAATATTTAATGACTATTTTCAACAAAATCTATTTCATTTAAAATTTCATGGCATTTTGTGAAAAGAAAATGATTTTGAAGAAGAAAGGATATTTTCCTCAAAAATTAATTTCAAGTGTTTTACCAAAACCATTTCCATATAAGATGACATTATTTATTATGTGTATGTTTAAAGTATAATGTCTCTATGATTCACATGGTTTCAATTTTCTTATGATGAAATATCCATTTATTTTATATAGATTATGTGATGATAGGATGATGTTTATGAAATCCATTTTATTCCCTGGGTTATAATGAATGTTTTAAGTTTATTTTGTGGCACAAGTAAGAATGATTTCACTATGAGATGGTGGGGACCTATATATACCTCCAAATAATGGGATAAAGATTTATATCTCATGAGATAGATATGGTTGTAAAGGTAAGTTAATCCGGTTCAGTGTTACAGGACTGAAATGAGGAGTGAACTCGATTCCGAAAGGGACGTTTTTCCACTAAGATGGTTGTGGCAGAAATGCCTTGGCTACCATGGAAGTCATGTCACATGCTTAATGTTTTTCCACAATTACAAGTTTCATTTCCAAGATATTTTATCAGGATTGATGTTCCATTATGATCTATGCCTTACATACTGCCATGTTTTATGTCATTGCTCAAGATTTCGATGTTTAAACATTATGTTTATGTTTTTATGTTCAAATGTATATGGTTTGTTTTATTTTATCCATTCTTAACCTTACTGAGAATTAGAGCTCACCCTTTATATTTTTTATTTTTCCTAGGATATAGAGAAAGATTTTCGGTAAGAAAACAAAAGGGGATGATCTTATGAGAGATGTTGAAGATATTTCACCACGATTAGAAGTTTATTTTCTGAGTTTCCAAATACACTAAACTATAACGATCCTTTGGTGTCTATTTTTGTTATGAATTAAGTATTCCGAAAAAGTAATGTAATGTCTATGTACGTCAATCATTGGGTCTCTAAACTTCACTAAGAGGATAATAATTTTATGAGACTTGTTTCTCCACCAAATGTGAAATTTTTTTAAATAAATTGTTAACGATACCATGAATCATAAACATCCAAATATCCTTTCAAATATCATTCAAAAAGAAAAAATATTTAGTGTAATAAGATTTAACATGGGGATATTTTCTTCATATATGGAATGTATAGACACTATAAAATTTCAATTAATTGAATAAGAGAGAATATGCATTCACTTTAGGCATATTCATCACATTTTTATTCATAACACATGTATTAAAATTCATTATTCTTCTAACATAAATATATTTAAATATAAGAAATGAGAAATAATAGAGATATTATAGAGTGAACTCAAAAGAAGTCGATAAATATATATTTCTACAATATCCAAGTTGATCTCATTACATCTTATTTAAAAGACAGATTTATTAAATTTTAAAACTATTTTTATTAAAAAATTTGTATCATTTTCAAGATATATACAATGAGAAATTATTAAAAATTTTGAATAGATGTTTTTATTGAACAAAAATTGTAAACTAATTGATCAAAAAAAATTAAATGATAGATATATATTAGAATGAATCATGAAAATTAAATATATGACTCTTACCCGATTGTGGAAAGATAATTATTTGTCAAATAATTTGTAATGTAATTGACTTTTTCAGTACCAATTAATGTTTTTTAGTCTCAATTGATATTAGACAATGGAAATATAAAAAATATACTTATCATGTTTTAATTAAATAAAATTTTATAAATGTAGTTATGAAAAAAATATTTGAGTAAGTTCATCATGGACCTATGAATAGTTCTCAATAAAATGGTAACTTTATATACATCATAAAATATCATTATTAAATTTTAGGAAGTCCTCGTGAATAAATGAGCACACTTAAAATTGAGTGCGGAATATATGAGCTATATTTTTTAAAGAAAATATTATACTAGTAATCATTAATCAAATATATGAAATAAAGGTGTTATAGAACTCACATTTATTTATATACATCAATATAATGATGGTAATAAAGGAACACCAATGATGTGTCATATATATATTTTGAATATTTTATAATTGTTTCCAAAACATGTTTTTCAAATATATGTGTAACCACTAACCACAGGCCACTTGTATTTTCTAATAGATGTCATATAAATAGAGATATAATAAAAATAAATTAGAAAATTACAATAAGTGTTTTGTTGAAAATAATTTGTTAAAATATATCTTTCTTGACAAACATACATCACACTCTAAGGTGAATTGGAGTTAATAATCATATATCCACTTAGAATATTATACTCTTCACGAATGACTATATTTCTATAAATGAATACCATTCCTTAAAATATGTTTATATGATACATAACTTATATTATTTAATGATTTGAATTAATATTGGATGGAATAGGAATTATGGACTAAATAATGAATAGTTGGTATAATAGTTCTAGTGACATATGATATATAGTAATTTATATCAAAATAGGTTTTGTATGTGTATTGTGGTGGGTGATACATATATTATTCTTTCAGAATACATATTCCTATAACAAAGTAGTAAATAGAAAAATATTAAAGTGGAAAAGTATATATAAATTAATGTAATAGACATGGTGTATCAAGATTCATGAACTCTATATCATGAATGTTTCAAAGGCATGATACTACTGGTGAGTATTCAAGAAAAATTAGACTTTGATGGTATAATATGGCACAAATATAGAATGATAAATTTCTCAAATGATTATTTTATGAATAAACCTATACAAAAAAATCATATCTATAATAATTGTGAAATATATATTTTTATTATTTGTTATATGATCATTATATTCAGCAATTGATATTGAAGGCCACCTCGTTTTGGGTTATCCTTACTGGTGATGTCTATATGATGAGGCTAGAAGTAGACCCTATATGTGAGTGCATGGTTTAATTAGAATGGGTGGGTGAAATCAATAAATTCCATTGAGATATGAAAATTAAAAAATTTCAATTTTAAAATTTTATTTCATATTGATTATAGAATATTAATTTGGAAAAAAATGAGTGACACGTATATCTAACTGGTTAGTAATAGTGCCATAAGTTTTCAAGATAGATATATTGATAACACATGGAAAATAATGTCATGTATTGCTATTTTTTACTAAGGAATTAAATTTATATATGTAATAATTAAAATATAAATTGTTTTCTAGGGAAGAAGATATAAAAATGGATCCATGTGTTTTCTAAAATCTAGTCATAGTAAATATGTTAAAAATATATTTAAAAACGCACATTCAAACAATTAAATATAGTATTTTTTGGCATATAATCATTCCTGTATAACATGCATTTGAATAGGAATATACTATTGAGATTAAAATATTATTAAAATCTTATATAATAGGTTTTTTTTCATATTCCATGATATATAAAATTTTTTGATGTTACTGACACCTAATTCAAATTAGATGAATATGAAAAAATCCAACATAAATTAATCAAATTAGAGTTATAACTATTTGAAAGTACATAGAAATGTATAATTGGATGAGTTCATAGTGTCTGGAGAAATTGGAATACTGCTGATCAATTGAATTGAAAACTAGTCATCACATTGTTCAATTTGATCTAGTATTATAAAAAATGATAAGGAAAAATTCAATAAAAGATTATTATAGATAATAGTTAATTTTATATAATTTCCATGAATTTTGATGATTTTTATTCAATTTATGGAGTAGTTTAGAATCTTTTTTTTCTATTTCTGGTTATAAAAAATGAATGATTTTTATCATTATTATTATAAGCATTGGCTGTAGACGTAGTTAGGATGTCAGCATCTTGACATTAAAATATGATGTGAATACATGATTTTATCTCTAATTGAGA
The DNA here is from genome assembly GCA_963277665.1 of Viscum album. Lineage (NCBI taxonomy): Eukaryota > Viridiplantae > Streptophyta > Magnoliopsida > Santalales > Viscaceae > Viscum > Viscum album. The sequence continues at coordinate 427,398,773 of OY728121.1, forward strand.
TATTTTCTCAAGCTAATAATGTTTCATTAATAAGATTCCTCGCACAATCATTTTTCTTTACCAACCATAGCCACATTAATTTATTAGGCCCATTTGTTGTGTCCATACTTAGCAGATGCATGACTGATATATGAAAACTAACTATTTTTAGTATTTTTATATAGTTCATTTTGGAGTCCATTAGAGTAGTCTCTCTAGAAAAAACTACTCTATTATTTAGATTTCTTGAATATTCAAAAATATAGATTTTAAAAATTATTTAAACCTATATTTATTATTCTTCAATATAAAATTAAATTGATAATGTCCTAGTGCATCTGTCACATCAAATGTACAAAGAAGTACCCCATTATTTGGATAACATTGAAATAACATGATGAAATTATTAAACCTATGTATATGGTGGGATAAAATCATAAAATCGGAAAAATATTATTTTGATTAACAAATACATATTATTCATAGTTATTTGAATAAAATATGAATTTTTTACAAAAATAATGATTAATATTTATGGTATTTAATTTTTTTTATATTTTAAGAATGATATTATAAATGATTTAAAATGAGCTTAAAGTAACTTAATTAGACTTGAATATTATGATTGGAAATGAAGTATGAGTGAATGACTAATTTTAAATCTTGAATGTGAAGAATAAAGATGAAACATAATTAGAAAACACAACTTCATCTTTTTAATTTCATTCAATATGTGAATGATGAATTAATTTAGCACATAAATTCAATTAAAGAAGTGGAAAATTTAATAATGAGCACTAAATATTGTGTTATTTCATGAAACATATGGTCATTTCAAGACACACCCAAAAATATCCCATAATACGTTCAAATCATGAATCATGATGTAAAATTTTGAGGACTCAAAGAAGTCACATCATGAAAATAGTATCCATGACTCGAAATGTCATTATAATAATAAGATCAAGAAGATTTGAGGTATTAATGTTTAGACAACCTTTGAACACACCATTATGACCAAAGTCAACTAAAGACCTATTAATTGTGGAATTATTATAGTTAAAGAACCATTAAATCATCTAAATATGGGGTTTGGTGGAGTAGTTATGAAATCATCCATTCTATGGTAAGGCTACAACACTGTAGATTTATACTGCTGATTTTTTGTTTTTTTAATTTTTTTCATGTAGTGAAAATTCATAATTTATTAAAGTGTTTACCCTTCGGTGTTCTATTATATTCTATTATATTTTTCATTTTCTCTTCCCTCTATCTACCATGACCTCTTATACTCACAATGAAGAGAGACTGTCTAGCGGATTGTACTTGAGGGAGGTTTTGTGACATTTCTAAATTCTAATGAAATAATTCCTTGAATGTTTGAATTAATTTTTTGATGGATAAGGGAGAATTTAATGAGTTATTTGATCATATACCATGGAATGAATATTAAATTCATCCATATTCATTAATTTAAATTATTTCTGTCCCTACCCTCTAGTAAAAAATTTATATAGTGGACTTGTGGTTTTCCAAAGGGATGAATTGACATACAGTGGGGTTGAGTGTTTTTGGTTATTACATTCCTAGTCAAGGTATTTATCCTTCTTAGGTATTATATAAGGTGGAATTTAGTGTGTTTTAGAGGTTTCTAAGGAATACTAAAATTTCACAGTTAATAAATTAAAGAATAATAATTCATTAATGAGGTTTCTTAAATTAGTTATCAAGTTGAATTAAAATATAATAAAAATTAATAATGATTGAACCTATGTAAACAAACATTAAATACTAAGAACTTTCATCCTAAGAAACATTTCATTCATTCGACATCTAAATTTTAATTGTTAAATAAAATTCCTTTTCAATGACCATCATTTTCATGAATAATAAAAAAATTAGTTTTGTAGAATTATAATTAGTGATAGAAGAACTAATAATATCTTGAAGTTATAAAAACATATTTATCCACTATGTTTCATTAGTAATCATAATATCCTTTTGTACCTACCTAAAATAGGCATGTTAAAACTGGTACCTCTTTCGAGGAGTTATGAAGTTTTTCTTTCACGTTTCCACTTCACAATTTTTAAATATGTTCATTTTTTTATTTTAAACAAATTATCTTAAATAATTTGTTTATCACGATGTTCCTAAATAAATAGTTATCATCATGGGATAACTACCCTCAGGTGTAAGAATATTATTTTGAATATATCATGGAAGCCCTATTACAATACAAACAAATATCACTTATATAATTGAGCAGATCTAAAATGGACAAGAGATATGACTTTTGTTTTATGAAATGATTGATATGGCTAATGAAGTCTAGGATAATTTTCAAAAATTAATGGAGAAATTGAAATTATTGATGGATATAATTTTTTTAATAATAAATTTAATATTTTTAGGTTATACATAAACAATATCTACAACCAAACCATATAGATATCCATATTGAAACTATCCATATTGATATGAAGAGTAATGATGAAGGCTCATGTGATAATGTACATAAGAGAGATCAACATGTCCTAAATCAATATTAGAGTAATTGGGAAAATTATAAAATGAAACAAGATGTCCCCAATTTAAAACTAGGAATCATCACCACATTTGTATGTATCATTCACTATATAAGTAGAAACCACCAAAGTGGTGGAATTCAAAAAAAAATGGAGGACCCTGACAACTTACCTCCACCTATTAGAAATAAACTCCAAGTGTAAAATTCCACTATATGGGAATTTAATGATAAAACTACCCACTGAGATAATACATTATTGAACTCTATCACCTCTAATTTCATTGAAGCTTATTGGAGGATCACCAACTATTATTTCGAATTCATAGATTCAGTCGAATTATTTTATTTCATGGTGTAAGATGATGAAAAATGAAATTAACCCATTAAGAATACATAGATCTATGTAATTAAATTAAAACATTATTATAGGAAGTATTTGAAGATATACAAATGTATTATCTAAAGGAAACCAAGACCCAAGATGCATATATAAAATGGGAAGATTTTGTAATTGAATTTTCAGATTTAATTTTTTTTGACAAATAAAACTAAACTCTAAATTTACCTTTAATTATGACCTTCATGTAGTATACCTTAATATGACACAAAATTTGGATTAATAGGTTTTCCAAGTAGAAATTGAGAAGGAGGAGGACCCATACATCATTCTCTCCTACCATCCAAGCCATAAATCATTAGGGAGGTGGTGGATCTTGAGTACTCTTCCGTAGAATCCCCAAAAATTAATCAGAAGAAGTGAAATATGGAAATAACAACATGTTGTGTTTAAAATCCACAATTTTCATTCCACCATATGATTATGGATAATAGCTGGTACTTCCCATCCGGAGGGAGTAAAAAATCGGGTCCCACTTGGGGGGACCAAACCAATATTTATATTTGTTTTTTTATTTTATTTCTAGGAATTTATATATCCATTATTTGTTTTAGGAATAAATTTTTATGAAACTATATCTACCTCTATCTCTTTAACTTACATGGAGATGTTCCATGTGTGTAAATAATACATTTTCTTTTATATGTCCTTGATTATGATGAACTAAGAGGTAGAAATGAAATTGTAGAAAATGTTAGCAATTCAGGATGTGAAAATAGAATTCATGATATTAAAATGAAATTAATGAAATAAATGAACAAGGAATTCACACATAAAAAATAAATCACTTCATAAAAGGGAATTCATGTCCATAATATGCCATAGAACAAAACATTAAAAAATTGAACCTCCCTAAGAGGAAATGTATAATTGTTGTAAGGGGAGTATGTGTTTCAACCATAGTTTTCAATATTTTTTAGGGATTTAAAAACATTTCAAGCCTTAATTGAGCTCATTTACACTAGTTTCAATCAATGAAACATAAGTTTCATAGGTTAATAATTTTCCCATGTTTTAATTTTTAATGTTGAAAAAATAAGATGAGTGAATTGGTAAAATGAACAAGTAAATTTAGTCAGGTTTAGATGAATTTGAAAAATCATGTTTTTTGGAAATTAGTTGATTTATATAAATTAAAGTATTCTTAGATTTTGATTTTTTTTAGATTCTGAATTTAATATTGATTGGTTAGTTATTATTTTTGTTTTACATGAATAATTTTCTAAAAGAATATGTTTTTGTTCCTGAGAAAATTTTTCAACCAATAATTACCATTATTTCTATTATATATTTTGGGAGAGAGATAGACATGTTTTTATACTATAACATTAATATAATGTTATCAAAGAAATCATCAATCAGAATTGTTTTTAATATATTTGAGGCATTTTATTGTTTAGAACATAATAATTTACCAACCTTGACATTGAATACTACTTTTTTCTAATATATTCCATGTATAATCTTTTTAGGATATAATCAATGTTATAATCTTGGTATATCCATTCCTTCCCTACTTGAAAATTGTTGCATGATATTCAAAAAACTATGACTAGGTGAAGGGTTATCCATTGTTTAAGGGGTTTTACTAAATTGAGTATATCTTATGTTTGTATGTGGGTAGGTCATTTGATTTTGTAGAGAGGCCATGTTATCATTTATTATAACATATTATTCACTATTTTTTATAAAAAAAATTAAAAACTGAAAAATTCAGTTGTTCCTTTCAATGATAAAAAATTACCATTGACATACCTAAAATATTTTTATTTCATGTGGATAGGTGTTTTATGTGTTATTTTTCATAAGAACTACCTTTGAAAAAAGGAAAAACAAGAAATGGAGATTCATTCGTTAGACTTATATATACCATGTTCCTACCTTGAGCTCCAAGAGTGGGGAGATGGCATTGTTACATGAAAATTTTCATTGAGCATATATTTTGATATCACGCACTATGATATAGAGTCAAACCTCCTTTTATAGCCTTATTTTTATTCACTATCCACCGAAATTAATACATGGGTACCACTAAACATAAATGAAAATCACTCATGATTAAATTTCATCATTATATTTATACAATGGATATGATAGATGAATTTAAAGCCTATAGTAAGTGACATCTACTTAAGGAATTAGAATTTATTACCATGAATTATGATAAAAAAGAGTTAAATGTGAGGTAAATTTAATGTAACATAAATGTTAATAATTAATTTAAAAATGAAAATTCATTGTAAGAAGATAATTTTTATTTTAGGGGAGGAAAACTAAAATTCTAGATTGAATTTATTTATTTGAATATTGAAGAGTTTGACGAATCATTTTGTTAAGAATTAAAGAATTTATTTTTAATTAACAAACATTGGTTTTTATTACATTTCAAATTTAAATATTATTAGAATGATATTCCATTGTAGTGATGTTGAGATTACATGCTCGGGGAAAAGAATGAGCTATGTGTGGGGGAATTGATAGAGGCATTCTTTTTATAATTATTTCAATAATTTGTTTTTAAAAAAAATAACTGATTAATCTTGATTGTATTTAATTATTTTTTATTTTATGTAATTATATAGTAAATGATTAAAAATGAACTAAATGATGATGGATTCAACACACAAATGATGACTGGATACAATGTATGATAGAAGGACCAAGTCCATTGTCTGAAAGTAAGAACGAGGATAAAATAGATTAAAACCTACTATATTACACCAATTATTGTCGTGAATTATATCCATAATGTGAACCTTAAAGGAATTCAGGATGTGAATTCAATGCAAGAAGGAAAAAGGAGATATGTAGCATGAAATTATGTCACACAACATCCCATATATAATAACACTATAAAATAACCAAACTAGGACAAGAAATAATTCAAATCATGAAACAAGCTATTAAATTTTCATTCCTCAAAGAATTTAAATCATGAGAACACTATTCAGGACATGGAATGCCCTGAAGGGACCATGATCAGGCTTACATAACTTATTAATTCCTATAGTACCTTTTAACATCCCATTATGACCCCATATGACCCAATACCCATTAAATAATCATTTATAATATCCTTATCACCTTAATATCATATAAATAAATGGATAGGTTTCTAGAAACAAATCAACCATTCTAGGATATAGGGGAGATTTAGGCTGTGTTTTTGAGGTTTTTAGTATTTTTTTTAAATTTTCAATGTAATTCATATCCATAATTTATTAATGTGTTTCCCAATCATTGTTCCATTATCTTCCAATATATTTATCTTATTCTCTTCCCTCTTTATTCCATTGATTTTTATTCTCATTATGATGAGTGATTGGCCTAAGGCTTGAAATTAGGTGAGGTTTCATGGTATTCCTAAATTATAATTATTTAATTTCTTATATGATTTAATTATTTTTGTGTTAAATAAGATGGAAGTTCCAGGGTTTAGAGATTTTACACCACTACATGAATCTAAAATTTATCCTAATTCATTAATTTACAGTATTTAACTCACATCCTTAATAAAATCTATTGATATATTAGAGTTGAGGTTTCTTGAAGGGATGAAACAATATATGGTGGTGTTGAGTTTTTTAGCATATAACATTTTTATTCGTGATGTTTATCCAACTTTCCTACTAGAGACGGTGTGATTTGGTGTGACAAACTGTTTTCCTAGGCATAGTAGAATTTTACAAATAACATATTAAATTATCGCAAGTCATTAATGATTCTTCATAAATGAATTACGAAACTGAATTAAAATTATACTAATTGAATAATGACGGATCTCATGCAACCAAACCCTAAAACCATTATGTTTCTTCATAAATTTAATTACATTTTATCTATACATGAATTTTATTTTTTAAATTAAATTTCTTTTTAAAAACCATCATTATTATAAATAATCAATTTTTTTTGGAGAATTATAATTAGTGATTGAACAACTACAAAACTCCACAACTGAGATGACCCTAGTCAACCAATAGGTGACAATAGGATAGGAAATTATCTTTTTCACCTTCCCTATAATAGGTGTATAAATATGGGTTCCATTTTAGAGAGATAATCTGTTTTAGTATCACTTTTTATATCCAAAAATTATAAATATGTTTATTTTTTTTCTTCAAAAAATTTGTTTTCCCATTTCTGTTTCCATACCACTATTTGTCTATATGAAAAAACTACTAACATTTCTATGAAAAATATGATAAATATACTCAGTTGGTCCTCTTTAAAATAAAAAAATATCTCATATTTGGATATGAAGATGTCAAATAGACAAAATATAGATTTTTCATTTAAAGAAATGGTGGATACAGTAAATGAAGTCCATGATGATAATTAAATATAATAGGAAAAAAGAGGGAGTACTATCTGATATTCTTAATTTTTCTACTTAAATTCAAGAGTTTGGGGCCCTCTATGAAGACTATCAATATCCTAAACATCCAGGGAACCATATTAAAGCCTTCTAGGAAGATTTTTTGATTGAAGATAAAGAATCACGTGATGATATACATATGAGAGATCAACATGGCCTACATAAAAATTAGAGTGATTTTGAAACATATTAAATGGAATATGATATCCTCATAAACAATGTTGAAAAATGAGCACCTAAGTACCTATCCCTCTTTAACAGAGAAAAACCACCCAAGATGTTGGATTAAATGATTAAATGGAGAATATTGACTACATACCTCAACCTATTAAAAATTAACCATAAGAATCACATTCCACTAAGAGGTAATTGAATCCAAACCAACTAAGGGAGATGATACATTATTGAACTACATATCATTTAATTTCATTGAAGATGATTTTATTATCAACCCATATTATTTTAAATTTTCAGATTTTTCCAACTTGTGTTTTTATTTTGAGGAAGAAGACTAAAAGCATACACATGTTAAGAAACACATGAACTACACCATGAAATTGAAATTTTTTATAGGAATAAAATTAATATATACAAGGGGATATTACTAATGAAACTAAGACACATGTTCCTATATCAATGGGTATGATTATGATCTTTCTTTTTTAAATTTAATTTTTTTTTCAAATAAATCATCCCTCCCCTTTTATTATTCCATTCATGCAACATACCTTGATGAACCACTGGATATTGAAGAAGAGGCTTCAGATGTGCAACTGAGAATGAGGAACTAAAATTCATTTCACCCAAGTATATAAGTAATACATCAATATTATGTGGGTGGATTTATTGTATAGTATCCATGGAGTCCATAGCACCCAATAAAAAGAAATTAAATCTAGGAAGAAAAATATACGATGGTTTAAATAAACGAAACTCCACCCACCATCTAAAAATGAAACTACTCCAAAATTAGATATTAGGGGTTGGTTTTTATAGGCAGTTTATTAAACCACTATAAAAATAATCAATATTTGTGGGTTGTTTTTGAATGACCGCAGTTTAATATTTTACATTTCTTTTAAAAAATTACTTCTTCCCTGACACCCCCCGAACCCCACCCCACTCCCCCACCCCTATCCCCCCAAAACCCCAAGCCTGAGCCCTATCCAAATACACTTGATTCTCTTTCAATACATCACCTCTCACTCTTATATCTCCCATGTACCCCAAATCTAAATCCTCATCACCAACCCCCTATACCTTGAGCCATGAGAGCTCGAGCCTAAGACACTTGGACCTCTATCCACTGAAACCCCGCCAATACTTCTCCCCCTCGTTTCTACGCCACCAATGGTCCCCTTAATCCCCACACCTTCCCACTCAGTTATGGGTCCTCAATACATGGAAAAATCCAAACTCTTCCACCATCAAACATGATGAAATATTTACATTAGAATTTGTATTTACTTTACCCCTCTGACCATGATCCCCGAATAAGACCTAAATTCATGAACCCTCATATCACTATGTGTACAAAGACTCTAATTTATATATCCTGAGGATATTGGAATTCCCAATCCCCTTATTTTGAATTCACATCACCTATATACTATATATATCACTGATCACCGCTTAGGTGGATTTATTGATCAAATCCTAGAATTTTTAATTTTTAATTTATCACTGTTATTATTCTAATTTTCTCCCATTATTTAAATATTCATAAAACATCGTAATGAAATGATAATATTAATGTTTTGTGTTGATTTTTTATAATTTTATTCCATTAATAATTTCATATAAATATGTTTTCATTAACTTAATGATTGTTATATATTTAATAACTATAGTTTTACTATTTTTTGAGGGCGTTCGACTATTTCTTGACGATATATTGCATTATTTAGTTGGATGTGTGTGTAAATACATTGAAGAATTGAATTGTTTCTAAAGAAAATCTGTAGCTTCTAGTTAAAACAGTCTTCATATTGGGAAATTTATTAAATTATACTTCTTATGGCTTGATTGATGAAATGTGGTAATCCATGTTTAATTTTTTTTTAATTTTCATCAATTCTTTTGTTACATTTTTTAGGGAATGTGAGAAATTACTTTGGTTTCACTAACCACACAATGAAACCAAACACTAAACTTATTTAGGGTGTTCCTTTTGTTTATTCTTTTATTTTATGGTTTGAGATCCCTAATTGAGGCCAATCCACTCTAAAAAAATTAACGGTGATGAATATCTATTGATTTCATGTTGAGTTTTGAATTTATATTCGATTTTTGATCTATTTTAATTTGGGTTTTCTTGATTTTTTGGTCCTAAAATGTACAATAAGCCTTCTTGGACCATGTTGAGGTTGTATAGTGGGAACATTTTTAATGGAATTGAGTTTGAGGTAAGTGGCGGTCTGTTTTAAGTCCTTAAATTTTAGAATATTTCATGATTTTATTTTTAATACTTAGTTTGGATATCAACGTATAATATAAATAAGGTTCAAAAAGGTATTTAATGTCCAAATAATGTTTCAATTGAGTTCCACTTCAGTTATATGTTTTTTCTATAATTTAATGTTTTCTAAAATCATAATTAAAATATTTTCTCACACTGAACAATTTTTAAATTCCAGAAGAACCATTAATTAGTAAGTTAATGTTTTAAGAGAGGAGTTGTTTTTAATGTGGGTTTATATCCAATTATAAAAATGTTTATTAAATTTAAATGTTTTTAAAATGGATATTGGGATATATATATATATATATATATATATACAAATTGGTTCTACACATATAAATAAGTATGTGTGTGTGTGTATGTCTGTATAAATTCTCATAAGAAAATGTGAATTTATGAAATGAGATATATATATATATATATATACATAAATGTGTAATTATATATGGATATGATAATAAAAATTGTTACTTTTACCTTAATCATGACTTTTTATTTTGTTTTATTAATGATTAAATAGATCAAAAAAGTCTGGTTCGATTAATATTTAATGAAATATTTTCTTTTATCGAATGTTCTTTCTTGTTAGAACTTATGAAAATCCCTGTGTTTTTCAGTAGGCTAACCAAGATGATAAGTGTTCCTCTATAATATTAAATGATCATGAAGTATTATGTGATACTACCTATTTCAAGAAATCCATTAGAACTCTAAATCCACTACTTGGGTGACATAGAATTAATATATTCACCTGGAATTAGTGACCCTGGGGTGATTCTCCAATGATATATATTTTAAATTAATTATTGTAGGTTATTTATCCTTATTCTATTTTAAAATATACTATCCAAGAATGATTTATATTTTTCACATCGACAATTTTTGTACTTATATGAATCTACTTATAACAACTTGGGTTTTTCTTTTTTCATTACTATTTATATCGTTTAATAATTTTTAATACATATATGTTTTTTTTCATTAATAATGTTTATGAACATTGGGTATATATGGATAAAATAATGATCATATTATGGAGGAACTCACCTTATCCTGAAATGTTTTTGGATGAGTTTGTTTATTTTTCAATTTCCAATCAATTCATGAATATGACAATAAATTATCAATGTCAAAAATTTAATTTTAGAAGATGGATAAAGAGACATGAAGTCTATGAAAACACCATATTGAATCAGTTCCCTTCTTAATATTTGTGTTGGATTTTATATGAATAATTGAACATTATAGAATGTTTGATAACTAATGTAAATCCAAATAATCACCTCCAAACTTCCAAAAAAATGGACAATGAAATTAAAAAAAATATTAATGATTCTTATACATTGAACGAAAACAACATCAACATCAGAACATCAAATAACAACTATATGAGGGTTCTTAAAATTATAACATGAAAAGTAATGTTTTTGGTAGAACATGACTACCAGTTCATGATTGTAACATATTATTGGATCCTCTTGTTGATTCTATGAAGATTAATGTAAGAGTGGGAATCATAGAGTAGAAAAATACATTTCATGATTTATTTGATGATGGAAATCCCTATATGGTGGATGTCTAAAATATGAAAAAAAATATTTTCACTTGAACTTTCACTATATAAAATTATTATGAGAATTTAAAATATGGTGATTTCAATGATATTGGAATTTTTTCATGAATAAATTCCATATGAAAATATCCTTAGTTCTTTTAATCATATGAAAATGTTTTTAACAACTTTGGTATGAGTAATAGATAATTACATGTGTGTCCTAATGATTTTATACTTTATTGGGGTGAACATTCAAGAGGATATGATTGAAATTTTATTATTCTTATAGATGGAACTCAATGTGGTATTTTGGATGAATGAATCCACATATTATTATGAAGAATAAATAATAAACACACATAAAATGATTTTGAATTATTTCCCTTTAAAACCTCAATTTTAATTATTATTCATATCATTGAAAACCGCAACACAGATGAAGTAGAACTATATAGGAAATTAAAATGATGGCATTGAAAGTTCCTAGTCATGGTGATTTTATAACTTATAGGAGGATGGGTGAATTGGTGATTTATTTTATTTTATGTTTTTTTCAATTGAAATAACCTTCACCTTTGGTTAAAGATTTATACCTTCTAAAAAACAATTGAAACACACATCCAAAGAAATCCAAGTACTTAAATGGTTCAATATTAATTATAAATTACTAATTCCATGGTATGGTATGGAAATGTTCCAATACCTCATAATCTACTAGAAAACAATTCATGTATTATAATGAGTAGGAAATAAGCTTTCACTCGTGTAGTACGTTGAAGACAATACAAAAGTAAGTGTGCACACTATTAGCACAAATAGGGTAATATAATGATTGTGTAGTAACTCATGTTACATATTATACTTTTAAACTACAAAAATGTATTCAATTGAAAATTGTTCTTCAATTTCATACCCGAAAGATGGTAAAAACATCATGGACTTTGTTAAAAAAACAGTCTGATTTTATCCTGTTTGATTTTTCCAACCTGATTCCACAAAGTAAGATTCTCCCTAATACGATTCCTCCCAGTAAAATTCTCCCTAGTAAAAAAATATGAATTTTATAGAATAAAATAATATTGAATCAGAACCAATTAAATTCTAAATATGGATGACTGAGTACAATTCTCATTGTACGATACATCCTTAGTTCGAAAATCTTAGTATAAAAATCTTGAAAATAATTATTCCAGACCGATACAATAATCATCTAAATATAATTGAAAAGCTGAATAGGGTAATCAGATGAGTATCATAATCACTGAGAACGATAATTAGATAAATACAATGTTTCAATCTTATATCCCATCTTTCACATCTCCATGAAAACTTCTCTAACACAGGTGAATACAAAAACATCTTCTTCTCTCTAAAACATAGACATTATATCTCATAAACATTACATCGATCATCTAAAAAGTACAATGTAATTTTTTTCTTCTATTGGTGACTCTCAAGTGGGTTTGGTGGGAATCCAAAAAAAATTCGCACTGAATTAGATTCACCATAACATCAATTTCCCTTAAGTTATCAGGATTATTTCGACTTCTTCAATGCGTCTCGTTTTTCATGAAGATCTATAGTATTTACCTCTTCTTCAAATGTTCATTTTCAAGTTCCAATCTGGTATCAATTCATGAGTATGATTTTTATAAATAGATTTCATCAAAACAAATCCTTGTATCAATTTTGTATAAGTGTATGAGGAAATTGATATCAATTCTGGATGTTTAATACAATAATTATTTTGAATTTCAAGATCCCCCGTTATAAAAAATGTTGAAAAATCTTTCACCCCTACTCTTTGAACTTATTCGTATTTTCTCTTTCCTCATTTTAGATACACGACTTATTCTTCTCCTCTAATCCTGACCCAGTTGGAAATATAAAACATGTAAAATCTAATACAAAGGATCTTGACCCCATTTAAATACAGATTATATCATTCATTTCCTTATTTTTTCTCTTATCGTAGTTGAAAATTTTATTCGAAGATACAAAAATGAAATTAAACTCTTGATCCATTTGATATAGACATCTTTAATAAAATCAATGTTCATCTATCTCTTCCTTCATCAATTCAAAACAACCATTTATATCAGCTTGTGTATGACCTTTTGAGTACAATCATTCTAGGTATGATTTACCAAAATATGATCAAGCTATGTAAAATTATTCTAGGTAACATCATAAGCTCTCTATTTCTTATCAACCTACTCAAAACAATATTATTGGGTACAATTATTTTTTGATCGAAAACATATCTTTATTCTCTTCAACCCAGATATGATAAATCCATGTACTATTCAGTTTTGATCAATAACATCTCTTTCTTCTCTTTCACCCAAATACTATAAATATGGGTAAAATTTGGAATAGATATTTTCATGTCTCTTCCATCAAGATTAAATCTTGTGTTCTCTAATTAAATTATGATTTATGAAAAATGAATAATAAAATCTTCACAACATTTAATTAATCATTGTCATGTGGACTCCGATTCTCCAACAAATTGAGGACTCCTTCAACATTGAATACATAGTGAATATGAAGACCATTTACATTGAACATGATACATTCTCTAGGAGAATGATTCTATCATTCTAGATGGTGATCAATTTCATCATTACAATCTCTTCACATATCGAGCCTATGGTGAGTATGATCTAAATCACTACTTCAATACAACATCTTCTCATTATGTTGGAAAAAGTGACTCCAAATATTTTAAAAACCATCATCAATAAAATTTTCATGAGATAGAATTTCATGTGATATTCGTTATTAAAAAACATCCCTTGATAACAAAATACAATACATGAAAATTGAATACCTTCATCATCAACATGTACCAAAACATATCTAACTTTTTATTTTATCTTTCAACAAAGTTTCATAAATCAATGAACTTTGTAACTTCACACAATGTATCACATATCAATAATTCGAAGCCTACATGTGCCAACTCATTGAGGGAAATAAGAATCGTTGATAGTAAAACGATGTTTTCCTAAATTAGTGAATATAAAAACCTTTTTATTTATCTTCCTCACATGTTCATTCATTTCTCTTCTATTTTCATGGAAAACCATACAATTTGTTTCCCAAAAACTCTACAACAAACAGTTATAATAGTTCACATACGTACAGTGCTAAATTAAAAGCTTAGACACAACTCTCTTTTTTTACATGAAATAAATTGATTTAATTTTCAATTATCTCCTTCATAATACAATAAAAAAGTAAGATGAGATAGGTATCAAAAACACATACCTCAACCTTAATTAGAAATTAGTTGATCACCCATGTTAATCCTAATTTTAGTAGATAACTCCTTCTGTAATGGAGTTGTGAATATGTATGAAAATTGATCGGATGGTGTAACATACTCCAACATCAATTAATTCTACTCGACATGATCATTTATTAAATGATATTTGTTATCAATATTCTTTGAATGATAATGTTGAATAGGATTAATAGTAAGATTCATTGTGCTTTGATTTTCACAACACATGATTAATGGTTACTTCACTTCAACTAGTAAATCTCCCAGTTCAGTTTCCATCCACATATATTGAGTAGTGGCTTGAGTGGAAGTAACATACTCATCTTTAAACATATAGAGAGTTACTGAATATTTTTCCATGAATTCCAAATGACACAATTATTTGATCAAAGAAATACTTCACTATATGTGGATCTTCTATCATCAACATTTTCTTCCGAATTAGAATTTTAATACCCAAATAATTCAATACTATCTGAGAATTGATACATGATTCCAAATTCAGTTGTTCCTTTGATGTATCTGAGAATTATTTTTCTATAAATTAAATGTGATTATTTTGAAATAATCTAAAATCCTACACATAAGGTAATAGCATAAGCAATTTTAGGTATCGAGACATTAAATTCCATGGTAATACAATCAACTATCAAAACACTTTCTGATCAACTTCTTTCACTTATCAATCATTAGAAAACATTATTATCACTATAATTTGTTTTGAAATAGGTTTTTAATTTTCAATGACAAACATATTAAGGAGTTCCCTAGATAAATTTTCTTGGGAAAAAATGTATTCCCTCTTTTGATGTATTGGTAACCCAAGAAATAATTTCATTTCCTCCATCATGGACATTTCAAATACCTTTTTCATTTATTCATAAAACCTCTCACAAGTTATTTCATCATTCCCAAACAAGATAATGTCATAAATATGAACAATAAAAACGTGGAAATACTCTAGACTCTATCTGATGGAGAGAGTTATATCCACTATTCCTTTCATGAAATTCATCGTCCTTAATCATGTATCCAATTTTGAATACCATGCCCTTAGAGCTTGTTTTAGTCTATATCCATTTTCAATTTTCACACATAAATTTCATCTTTTAGAACAAAAAATCCATAATTTTGTATAATATAAACTCCCTATTCATGTTTACCATTCAAAAATGTATATTTAAAATACATTTGAATGATCTTGTTGCCTCATTTTTTAAAAAATAATAGGATTGATTTTGATCATTTCAAATCTTTCCACTGGTGAAAATGTGTCATCAAAATCAATACATTCAATTTTTGTATACCCTTTTCAAACCAATCTGGATTTGTTTCTTATCACTTCCCCTTATTCATTAAGCTTTTTCTGGAAAACCCACTTTGTTCCAATAATGTTTTTGTTTTCTAGATTGGATACAAGTTCCCATGTATCAATATTTTAAATTCAATCTAACTCTCCATTCATGGCCTGAAACCATTTTAGATGCTCAAAAGCTTATTTTACATCATTCGACTCCATATTTGAATACAAAAACATGGGTGTAATGTCATTTTTTGTTCTTATTTTTTGAACCTTTGGATGTTGATCAAAAATTATATTCTAACCTTTGACATGGATAATCAGCCTCAGATGATATTTTAGAAGATCTTTCTCATCAATTGAAATAGATGTGTAAGATTCTTTTTCTTAAGTTGGAATAAAATTGTTTGTATCATTATCAGAATTGTTTTCTTCAAGTTGCTCAACATCCTTTTATTTAAGAATTAGTTTTTATTTCTCTCCTCTTTCAATTAATGTCACATCAATAGAATTAAAATTTTCGTGACTCTTTGTTGAAGAATCTATATTCTCTTCCTTATAGATCATTGATAAAATTATTCCACCTTCACCTTTCTTCTCAAAGATTCTATAGTTTCCACATATGTTATTTATAATAAAAGGACTCCCAAATAATTAAAAAAATTATATGTATTTATATATTAATGAGGCCTATAGAAATTCCACTTCTGAATATAAACAATAGTACTCATTTATTGCCTCCAAATGTAATGATAGGGGCCATGTTCAAGAAACATGGTTCATTGGATTTCCACAAAAATTTTATAATTTATTTCGAGAACCAAATTTTGTTGATGTGTGTATGGGGAACTATAATTATATCCAATTTATTTTTCCCCAAATAATTTTTGAATTCTTCACGTCAGTATTCACCACCATTTTATATTATCAAAATATTCACAAATTTCTCACATTATTTCTCAGCCTTCATTATGATACTATTTAACACATTCAAAGAATATGATTTATGTTTCACATATATAACACAAGTAATGTGAGTAAAATCTTCAATGAAATTAATGAAATGGTTATATCCATTTGTTGACGATTTCCTCATTGGCCTGCAAATATTAGAATGAATCTTCTTTAGGGGTTTTTTGATCAATTATCAACATTATTATGCA
Source organism: Viscum album (assembly GCA_963277665.1). NCBI lineage: Eukaryota > Viridiplantae > Streptophyta > Magnoliopsida > Santalales > Viscaceae > Viscum > Viscum album. The sequence continues at coordinate 427,415,825 of OY728121.1, forward strand.
CACCATTTGTGTTATTTTCTTTATGAAAAATAGTGAAACAACAAGAAATTATTCATGGTAAATCAGGAATGTCTCAAACACTATATCTTTTAGATAACGTTTTCCTATTTCTTTGACACATGTTTTCTAGACTTTTATGCAACAATTGATTCTCTTCCATATAATCATGTTGCATTAGTTTTGTATTTCACCAATCGGAAACAAATTTCATTTTGCATGTTTTCCTCATATAACATTTTTTTCCATCTTATTCAATTTTCACTAAAAATCATCTTTTTTTAAGAAATATCTTTTACCCTTATCTCAAAATTGTGAATCACTAAGAATATTGTGTTTTATCACATCAATATAAAATGATTTATTGGATTTCAACTTTTATTTTCCTATAATGGAATATCCAAGTCCTTTTATTATCTGGGAATCATATTTTTGAAATGTCACTATCCATTATTTAAAATATTTCACATTTATCAGCAATTTCAAATATCATGTCATATGAGAAAAACATCCACTGATCAAAATCCAAGGTTATCATCATTTTGATGATTTCAATATAGTATAAATAGTAAGAGAATTATCTTCTTTCTCTTCATTATTGACATCCAAATATTGAGATTTTTTAGGAATTGTTTGTTCCATTAAAACAATAAGACCTCATTTTTTATGGTTTCTAGGTTGTTCACATATTTCTAAAACATTTTCCATGGGTTGTAACCTATTTTCGATCATTACTCTATCATTTTCATGTTTCATAAAAAGAATATTCTCAGAGCTCTTCTTTTGACAGAATTGACTCCCCCTCAACCTCTAACTTTAATTACCCGTGGAATAATAGTAATGTAGTTGTTTGAACTGGAACATATTTTCTATTTGTGTGAATCCACCACATTACCTGTAATATCCATAGAAGTAATATTTTTCTCTGAAACATCCATATTGATTGCAAATATGAATACTTTTCTCATCCACCTTATTCTCTTTCATTATTTAGCCACCATCCTTTCCATTATCAATTGGTGTCTTCCTTTTCTTTTCATCATTATCAAAACAAAAAGTGTTTAAAACATTTACTCACTCAAATTGTTTCAATGAAATCTCGTACTAAGGGTTTTTTATGCTTCTAAATTCATGAATTTGTTGTTCTTGGCCATATACATAAATTCTTGAAATTATTCATTTCAAAATAAATTAAATCTTTCTAATATTCCTTTAAATATATCTTTTGATGAAAAATATATAGTTTCTTATTTTAATAACTTTAACCAACTTTATTAATAGTGTTTTTTAAACATGTAATTTTCTTTTTATCTATAGAATGATTTTGTTAGAAAAGTTCCTACTCTTTTACTTTTTTCCTTCAGATTCACCTCCAGATGCCCATTATGATTCTTCTCTTCTTCAACATACTTCTTAAAATAAATAATATCATTAATAATATTTTCATTCAAATCAGAACATAAATTATTGATTTCTTATTAATAAACATTCATCTTCAAAATTTTTGTTTTTTCTTTACAAGACTTCTAATATTTCTTAGAAATTATTTAATCTCTTCTTTAAAATGATGTTCAAGTTGATAATTTTCTTCTTTAGAACTACTAATTCTTAAGTATTCATCATTAACTATTATAATAAAAATATTTTCAATAATATATTCAATTATGTTTTCAAATTCAGAATCTCTTCCTTCTTCTTCATCATATTTAGAAAAGAAGTTTCTTTATTGGTAATTGAATAATTTCTTAACATTCCACGTGGAATGAAATTATCCTTTGTCACTCTATTTCTTCCTTGATCACCTTGGATTTATTTCTCCCTCTTTGCTATCCTCCAATTTCATTGTTGAGGGTATTTGGTAGAAACGTGTCCAACGGCTCCACATTCAAAACATTTCAAGGGAATTTTCTCTTTTTATTTACCTATACCTCTTTTAAATTTTTTAAAAAATAAGGATAAAACATTTTCATGATTTTTACATACCAAATATTCAAAATCAGATTCTCCAACATTATCTTCAATAAGATTCTTTTTTGAATTTTCTTTATTTTTATCCTTGAAAGACATTTTTTTATAAACCTTTGTTTTTATTTTCGTAGTTTTCCCCCTTGTCATTTCATAAATATTGAGAGTGGTATGGTAATCATCAAGAGATAAATTTTTTGGATCACTTTATTACAATTAAGAAAATTTTTCATCACACATTTTGAGAATGATTCTCAAGATATTTTTTAAAAACTATAAAATCATCTATATTTTCACCAAGAAATCAGATAATACTAACAATTTCATTTATCCTATTAATGATATCCCCAATAGATTCATACTCACATCTTCATATTTTCATATTTCAATCTCAATATTTGATGTTTTTCCTTATTCACTTCTATATTTTGTTCATTTTGTTCAATTTATCCCATATACAGTTATCTATTGAAAGACTTTTCACCCTTAAGAATTCACGGTCATAAAGTGGTGATAATATATCATTCTTATCACTTCTATAATTTTCTAGATTTTTTTATCAAAAAATGTAAGAGGTGTTTTTAGACCAATTTGAGTAACCACATTTTTTGCAGCTTCAAGAACATAATATCCAATAAACATAAGATTTTGAAACATTATATCTTTTAGATATGATAATTTGTTCAATTGAATATAGGAATACAATTACTAATCGCACAATTCAAAATCTTACAATAATTGAAGGGGAATCTTAGTTAGATTCTCGATGTGGGATTCTTAGTTAATATAGATATATATGTATGAAAATACCAAAACTTATTATTCAAGACCGATATAATAATCATCCAAATTTTATTGGGAATATGAATATGAAAATTTGATGAGTTTTGTAATCTTTGAGTATGACGTTCAGGTGAATACAATGTTCTGATCTTGTCACCTCTCTTTCACTTATCCATACAAAATTATACTACATAAGTGAGTAAAGAATCATAATATTATATATAAAACTCAGATATTCTCTATCATGAATTTTAAATCAGTGTGCTAAATAGTACAATGTACTTTTCTCCGTTTATGGGTGACCTTCGAGTGGCATTGGAAAGAATAACAAAAAACTTTACTGCTTAATCAAATTCACCCAGTCTCAAATTCCCTTAAAATATTAGGTGCATTATTTCTTCATCAATACTTATCAATTATTCTCAAAATTTCTATAGTGTTCACTTCTTCTACAGAACATCATTTATAATTTACAGTCCAGTTTCAATTCAATAATCTGATATTTTGTAACTGATTTCTTCCATACAAAGCCTTTTATCAATTGAGAATAAATGTATGATGAAATTGATATCAATTTTGGATACTGAATATAATCATTCTTTTGAGTGTTGAGATCCCCCTTCATAGAAAAACCAAAAAAATAATCCACCTCTTATCTTTGATCCTTTCACCAATTTCCCTTGTCTATGTTGACATACAAGACTTCTTCTTCTACTATTATCTTCACCTAGTTGTATGTATAAATTAATTGAATTATGATACAAAGGATCTTGACCCAACTAAAATACACATCATCTCCTTCATTTTTTAACTTTTTATAGTTTTCCAAGTTGAAATTTTTATTTGAAGAGAATAAAGATATTCAACTCTTTCCAAGTTTGATAATGACATCAGAAAACAAATCATAGTTCATCTATCTCTTCCCTAGGTAACTAAAAACAACCATGCATCTCATCTTGAGTATAATAGTCTAGGTACGATCATTCTGGGTACAATTTCTCTGAACACGATCAGGCTGAGTCTGATTCTTCTAGGTATGATATCTCTTTCTGTTTTATTCTCTTCCAACAAGATATGACTGTACTAGTTATGATTATGTTTCAATTGGAATCATCCATTTCTTTTATACAACCAAGATACAATAAATCTGGGTATGATTCCTTTTTGATATGTAGTATCTCTTTATTCTCTTCCACACATATATGATAAATCTAGGTATGATTTAAAATACCTATTTTCCATTTTATTCCATCAATCTTTCATCACAATTTATCTAGTTTATTTGTAATTTTTGAAATATAAATCAGCAATGTATCGTCACATTTAATTAATCGTGCCCTTGTAAACTATAATTCTACATCAAAACAATCATACCTTCCACACTAGTTCCAGATTAAATATGATGAAAATTTACTTCTTATAAGATATATTCTTTATCAAATAAATTATCCCATTTTAGATAATGATCAATTCATAATTACAATCTGTTCACATACCGGACCTGACGTGAGTCTAATTGAAACCACTTCATTAAAATAGTTTCTTCTCATTATAATAGATAACATGAGTCAAATTATTTAAAAAAAATCCTCAAAATTATTTTTAAAGACTAAAAAGTGATGTTACATTATTTCCTCAAAAACTATCATTGACAAAAAAAGAAAACACTAGAAAAAATACTATCTTCATTAGATCGGTCCTAATAAGATTAATACAATATCCATGATATTCAAAATTGTTTAAGTAATTTCATTCATTAAATCCATATTTCTCATATGATCATAGTAATGTGATACTGGGATTGGATGTTGAGGCATTCAACCCATTTTGGACATTGCACACCAGTAATAGCATTTGGATGGTTTTCTTGATCCCTTACTATCTACCTCTATAGATTTCTATAAAACAAATATATTTTATCATTTCAATGATTATTTTTGGAAAATAAATCTCAAAAAATGTTATTTATGTATACATGAAGCCTCTAATTGAAGATATATAGGAGTAATATAGAAACAATGTTGAGACATATGATGCATACTCTAGAAAAATGTTCAAAATCCATGTTTTTATAACGTGGACCAAAAATGACTTCCCTAGACAAGGGAACTTATCTAGTTGAAAAAAAAACATGGGGTTTTATTTTCCTATTTTCGTATTTTATATTGATTAAGAATGAATACCTAAAAGTAAAAAAAAATATTCTTCTTGTTTTAACAAATATTTATCTATTCATCCCTTAGATTTTGGTTGATCAAGTCAAAATTTAATGGTTTTATTGATCATAGAACACCACTAAAGTTAATGATAGGTTTGGAAGTATTATCACAACCTAGAAATGTGGAAGAATAATTCTTGAAGGTACATCATTTGAATTATAGTGGGAAATGAGTTTTAAGTTTATCTAGAAGTGAAATTGGAAAACATAAATGGATAAATGTATATTCATTGAAAATCCATATATGGAATTTTATTTGTTGAAGAATAATAATGATATTAAAAATATTTAGAATAATGATTGGGGAAATTTGGTATCCACATTGCTAAATGAGAATGGAGAATCAAAGGACAATCCCAATGCCCGGATGGACTTATAAACAATGAACGGAAAGCGTGATCTTTGACCAGATGAGTGTATAATGTAGTATATTAATGTTTTTTCAATGAAAAATAGCAATAAAGACACATTATATAGAATTTTAAAACATGCGAAGGAATATTATTGGTATTCACGTAACATATAAAAGTGTGTCAACTTAATACATGGTAGGTTTCATGTATTGAAAATACATGATTCAAATCTTTTGTTACAACATATACAACCATTGAAATTTTGTAGATTATTACCGAAAAAGTTTCCTATAGTTGTACTCTAATTGTTCATATTTTTCAAAAAACTATGTGAGGAAAATAATAAACTAAATTAGAGTGTCATCCATCAGGAGATATTTTTATTTACAATTTGTTCAATGGAGATGATATTTCCTCATCATTTTTTACATTCAAGAATCATTTAACTATGAATTTGGTCGAGGAATCTAAATTAGGTGGACCTGTACATTTTTTATGGATATACATAATTGATAGGTAATTTATTTATAATCAATTTATCTTTAGTAAGAAATTCTCAAAACTTAATTATATACATAATACTATTTTATTTATTTTATTTCATAGATTTCTTGGTTATTTGAAATTATACATGAAAAATAATGTTCATCCTGAAGGCTCTATTTCTAAAGGCTATCTAGAAGAGGAGATTCTTACCTTTTGTTTTAGATACTTAAAAATATTTATATAAGATGTTACAAATGTTAATGACATATAGAATCAATATGAACAACATGGGAAACAAAAAATCTATTTTTCTATTGGCTGAATAGTTGGAATAATTAAAGATGTTATAGAGATAAAGATTGAATTATTATTGTCACATATATATGTGTTTTCAAATAGTGAAATTGAAAATTGATATATTGAAGATATCCAGATACAAAAAAAGAGATCAATGGGAATCAAAACATGAAATGAGATTGATACAAGAAAATGTTTTAATAATGTTCTTGTAGAATTATTAGCATGATGTATATGTTAATAAATATTACAATAGATACAGATATTATATTTCCATGTATGTTTTTTAATTCAGTTCAATTATATTACTTTCTATTGATCATGAATACTGATACTCAATCCAATTTGTCAAAATATTACATTTTTTGTCTGAGTTCCCCTAAAACATGATAGAATATTCGATGCTTATAATGTGAATGGCTTTAAATTTCATAGTTTATTGGAACGAGGGTTTGAAAATAGAGAATAGTTTTACATTTACAGTCGTTGAATTAAGATACTATGGAATGTAGCCTGATATTATTAAATTAATCTACCATAGGTATTTCACAATTATTTTAGACACATACATGTTTGTTGATATTGAAATGTGTATTAAAAGTTATTCCTTTCAATTTACTTCTATAAAATTATCTTTCTTGATGGATGTCATTGACCATGGACTAAATTATTCATATATCACTTCATTAATATAAAAATTTGTATATAATGTCATAGATATCATAGATGAAGGGTGTAGTGTAGTTTTTCACATAAACAATGAGACCTGTAAGATATGGGTGATGAAGTGGATGATTTTACAACTAACATTGAATCTCATCAACAACAAGAAACCAATTTATTTTTCCTACATGATATTAAAAATATTACTCTTGTAATTGTGGATAAAGTAATGTTGGAGATTTAAAATGGAATGATTAAAATAAAAATGATTGTATGTGTAGCCATACATTAATTTTTCAACCACTCATGTTATATGTGAACTCATTCATTATCATAGGTATGTATATTTTCTTTCGCAGTACTATGTATTTGTTATCGTTCAATTTTTTTATACATGAAATTTTTCAATCAAATGTTCTTAAGTTAATTTTATTTTATTAAATTATTGGAATTACAAGGGAGAAGCATTTAAATAAACCTATTTGACTCCATTTTGGTGTCCCAACATCCATAAAAATAGTTGAAGATGCTTCAGTCTCCCTCCCTACAACATCTGATACACCCTCTGTCTACCCTCATCAATGTCTCTCACACCATCCACCATTCTTTGAGTGTATAAAACACCAATTTTCTCTATTCCGTCAACATCAGGGACATTGCCTTTCTATTCATTTGGTTCACCAGTGAGGGAATATATCTTTACTTGTATTTATATGTGTGGATATTAGAGGGTAAAAATTATAGGAACAAATTTTGAGGTGAATAATGTTGTTTCACCTTTTTATTAACATAAATATTTATCCATAAATTATGTAAATAATTCTACTAAATAAACACATATTATAAATTTATATGATTGTAATCTTAAAGTCATGAATATATTTTTCCCATTTGACTATTATGGGGCCCCAAAGCTGATGCTGGTAGAATATTTGGCCAAATTCTAGGCCAGCTGGCAGCAGACCCTCTTACCCTTCAAATTAACTATTTTAATTGGAGGTATATGCATTAATCATGGAAGAATGAAGTATTTTATTTCGAGATAAATTTAATTTTAATAAATATTGATGTAATTAAATTTCATTATATAATAAAATTATAATACTTTAAAAATTTGTCTCATTTTACATATGTTATTCCACATTACTATTGTTGATATTATAACATGAAAGAGGATGTTGCAAAATTTGGGAAAGATATAGAAATAATTTAAATGGGAAATATGGAATTAATTCAATGATACATCATTTCATACTTAGTAGTAGTATGATAATATACCTATATGTGTACCTTGAGAGTAGTGGATAGTTTTCATTAATAGACATCATCATAAGAAGCATGTGGTATTGAAATATATATTTTTATATTAACATCATTTTACATATACACATGCATATTACGTAGGGTTGAATTTTGATACATTAATATTAAATTAAATGTTATTAATTTATATATGTTTCAATGAAAAATGAATCATGTCGAACTAAAAAAATCATCCCGCACACTACTGGGTCAAAGAGCTTTCCCCAATGTATAATGTCTTTGGTAATATTTTCATTAGATTAAAAATATATTAGATAACATTATATATTATATATATAATTATATATATATATATATATTAAATGTAATCAAAGAATTTAATTCACCACTTCTCTAAAAAAAGCATTGGTTGGATGTTCATACGAAATCTAAAGGGAGTTATGTGAATGATCATGTCAAGGAAGTTGGGTTATGAATTGCTTTTTTATTGTAATAATGCATTATTAATTGTTAATATATAAATTTGTATTTTGTTAAATGTGGATGATATTTTTTATATGTTAATATTTGAATTGTGGTATGCCAATCCCACGTACTCTTTCTCAGTATCCAAAGATGAACTAGTTGGTTAAATCTGCGGGAAAGATAATCCTTGTCGCGTGCACAGGGCAGGTTTAGGACTATTAAACATATGTGGTCTTTAACAGGCCACCATGGATTACAACAACATCTACTCCAAGTTATAGTTATTTACCAACCAATAGAATCTTAATGGTTGTTTGATGTGATGAAAATCAAAATTCAAGAACAAGGGTCTTATATAAAGATAAAAGAAAAAAAGTTTATTTCTCTAGGTAAATTGCTGATTGAATCATATTAGAAGATGACCGGATATGTCCCAAATTATATTTCATAGATGGATGGTTTGAGTGAGTAGGAAAATCATAGACCTTCATAATCATTTAGTACATATAATTTTATTGGTTTTATGTTTCAATTTTAATATACAAAATATATTATTTTTAGGATAATATTAAGAGGGGTGCTGGTAATAGGGATTTGATCCAGAGACGGAGACAGTGCCAATAAATGTTCATCAGGTAGTTATTATGGTATATCTTGGATTTGATGATTATGTGTAACTATACATATGACATACTAACACTAATATATCGATTCAAAAACCATGTGGTTGTTTCAGGTAGGGAATATCTATATTTACATTTAATTTCATGAAATTCAATATGCTTGGTTGATTTGATAAGTTTCATTACAATATTTATCAGATACAAATTATTTTTAGTGTATTGATGTTTTGTTATTACTACATAAAACTCCCTCTTATTTTTATTTTGAAAATATCTTCTATATTTCCACCATTTATCAACATTATTCTGTTTTGATATCCACCTATTAATTCATTATGTACTACCTGGATAACTAACCATATTGGTATTATTGCATCTTGAAATTCAACTAATATTTTTCGTGTTTGTGAATCATATATTTTGTTTGGATCACTCTCAAGACAGGTATGTATCAAGGTCATTATATATGATCAACATTAATATAACAAAGAACTAATCATCTAGGGGAACCATTATCAATTAATTTCCTCCACAAAATTCCCAATTCTTATTAAATATATTCTCCCCATAGAATATAATTTAGTGGAATATAAACTAGTTAATTAAAAGATATAAAATTATCATCAGTCTATAAACCCTAAGAAAACTCTTCTCTAATTATAATCTTAAATTAAAACACAATTATTTCAATAATCTACCATAATAATTTTGTGTAATAAGTATCTTGAATATCTTTATTTTACAAGTTGGAACATATGCATCATGTTTAACATAATTTTCCAACTGATAATTAATCATATAGTATTATTAATAGTAGAAACATATTCCTTCATATTAATTGTTAATTATTATAGATAAACCATGAGAGAACATAAAACTATAATCAAATCCACATTATTGGATACTCCAAACTATATCATAGATATAATCCACAAAACATATTGAGTTCATCCATATTATATTCATCCCTACTGATGAAAAATATAATAAAAGACACTTGGGATTAATCTTTTCACTCGATAAATCACAGCCTTTGACTATGAAATTGTTTTACCCCAACAGTAGAGTTAATTTGAAGGTATTTTGGGGAGTTTTAAAGTTTAAATTATGTTGTTATCAATATATAATTTTAAATGCAAACAATAATATTTAAAATATATTTTAACTTTATCACATAATATTTTGGGTGAAAGAATTTATAGCCTTTCTTTATCTGTTGACTCTTTTTATGTCACATTTCCTATCAATTATAATCCTTATAGATTAAGGAATATTTATTTTTCATAAATTGAAGTCATTATGATATATAAATGTGAAATGTTATACCTATTGAAATACACAACTAATGTTCAGTTGTTTAGAAGTGAATTTTCTATATTCCATTCCTAAAAATAAAATCCAATTTTTTTAATCTCTTTAATTTAAGACGAAACTGTATGTCCTCCAAATAAAAAAGGTTTTAAATTGAGAACTAGATGTTCTTATATATAAATAATAATTCATCTACCATATTTTTCTTTTATCATCACATCATCTTTCATCTTGGAGCTCATTATTCTATTCTATATCATCTAAATAAAATCATTATACTTATATAACCATTATATTATAATAAAATCACATCATATGCATTCACATCCACTATAAATGTGTATGTCAATATGATATGATTTATAACTCACATCCATTATTTTCATGAATTACCTACTCTTGCCATATAACCCAATCCATCACAATGTTCATATCTATTGTTTGATTGAATACCATAACCAAAACAAATAATATGTTTCAAAATATCTCACATGTCCATGGTTGACATGAACACATAACCCACATTTCTGTCACATCTACGAAATTCATTGGCATCATCAACCAACCCAATCGACATTATCATTCAATAAAATTAGATTCGAATGGTTATAATAATCACACTACTGGAATGGAGAGCTATACGAACAGTTTGGTGCCAACGGTTTTAGAAAACCATTGGCATATGTGGATTACAGACCTCTTTCCCAATGGTTTCATTAAACCATTGGGATATCTCACTATGGGACAACTTTTACTAATGGTTTATGTAAACCTTTGGGAAAGCTTGATTTCAACCAACTTTTACCAACGGTTTACATTGAACTATTGGGAAATCTTGACATTCAACCACATTTTCCCAACGGTTTAGTAAACCCGTTGGGAAATATTCATTTTCAATCATAGTTTTCCCAATGGTTTTTAAAAACCGTTGGAAAAAATTCTCTACTAATACAGTGAGCCCCCAATTCTCTCTTCGTGCGACTACAGTCCTAAAATTGATTCTCTCCCGATGCTCTCTCCTTACGGGTATTGGAAACTCCATCCATCCTCTTCAATCAAACAACTTTTCTATTCATGACATCTGTTCAAGACATCACATCTGTAAGTCCTACCTCAGTTCTAATTTTCTTTATCTATCTTTTCTATTTTCTATTTTTATTTGACCTAAATGTGAGCGATCTCTCTATACCCAGATTGAGTAACTCGTTCCACTTGATAGATCCATCTTAAATCAAATAATTTTGTAGTTCTACACTCTAAATCTGTATGTACTACCTTTGTTTAAATGTTTTGCATCTATAATTTTCGTTTTCTTTTTTAATTTGGTATAAACCTTTTTGTGATGTTTATGGAATGGAATACCCAACAAGTGCACTTTGATTTGTTTTTTTGTCTTTCTTCAATACTTATGTTTCATGATTGTATGGATCAACATTATTTGAAGTCTACATAGCCAATCCTTTCCTGTATTTAGTGAACCATATGAACCAATGGAGGTTCTGGTGAGATGTATCGCCACTCAAAGATGATAAGGAGTTTGATTAGTCATATTGTCTTGGGGTATGTAATGGATATAAGTATGTTTCATGTGAAGTGATTGTGGACGGCTGGGGTAGTGGCGTAGGTGGTTTTCCATTTTTTTAGTGGGGTGATATGGTAGTATCTATGGACTTTAGTTTAGTTCAAAAAATGGATATGTGTTTTGTATTTATAGTTTTTGATCAAGGAATAATGGGAAGGTTACTGATATTGAGGATGAATTGGATGTTGGTTGGGTGATGGATTGGAATTGTGATGTTGTTTGGATTGGGTTTAGATAATTTTAAAAGAATTATATGGGGATTTCCTATCTTTAAAAAAAAACCCCTCCTCCTGGACCATGGACACCCCCCTCTTGGACCCTAGACACCCCCCTCCTGGAACATGGACAACCCACCCCCTCTTTCTTGAAACCTGGATAGCCACCCCCCTCCTGGACCCTGGACAACCCCCTCCACCCTCCACCCAAGACCTTGTATAGTCCCTCCTCCACCCTCCACCAGGACATTGTATAACCCCACCACCCTCCTCCATGGTCCCCGGACAGCCCCCTAGACACCCCCTAGATAGCCCCCACCCTTTTCCTTGGACCCCAGACACCCCCCCCCCCTCGGACATCCCCCCAGGCTCCTCCTCGGTCCCCGAAAAGTCCCCCGGACAGCCCCCAATACATCCACCCCACCATCCTCCCTGGACCCCAGACAGCCCCCCGGGCACCCCCCAAATAGCCCCTGGACTGCCCCCGGATAGCCCCCCGAACAGCCCCCGGTTAACCCCCCACCCTCCTCCTTGGTCCCCGAACAACCCCCCCCCCCCTCCTTGGTCCCCGGATTAACCCCCGGACAACCCCCTCCTCCTTGCCCCCGGACAGCCCCCCCCCTCATCCTCTTTGGTCCCCGGACACCCACCCAGACAGCCCCCACCCTCCTCCCTGGACCCCCGACAGCCCCCCCACCCTCCTCCCTGGACCCCGAATAACCCCCCGGACAGCCCCCACCCTCCTCCATGGTCCCTGGACAGCCCCTCGGATAGCCCCGCACCCTCCCTGGACCCCGGATAGTTCCCCGGATAGCCCCCCACCCTCCTCCTTGGACCCCGGATAGCCCCCCAGACTTGAATAACATTTTCCTTTTGTACCACTGTGTATGCAAGTTAATGAGACTCATATGCCTTATGTATAATTCTATTACAAGTTGATTAAATGTTATACCTCATGGATGATATGTAATTGTAGGCATGTTGATTTCACATGCCTTTTTTATTTCTATGATCATGCAATGTTATTTAGGATTATTCTATTTTTTATGTCTTGAAATATATGAATTTCTTGGTAAGCTTATCAATTCATGCTCATCAAATGCATGTGATTATATTCTTTAATTTGAATACAAATCCTTGTTGTGCATTCTCCATGTTATGTGAATTATGCCTTGTTTGATTTGGTTTACTTGTTAATTGTTAGGATAATACATGGGTTACAAGTTATGGACTCGTGGATGGAATCTTCATGCTTAGGGAGAATGATCCATGAGTGATATGTGACGTGTATGAGTCATCCCCGCCAAAAACTGAGCCACGGTGTGGCCGGGACTACTCGAACTGTATCTCTTTTGTTAAAAATGTACTAAATTGTAAGTGAAATCAACAACTGACATACGAGAAATGGACCAAACGCCTTCGGATTCTATTGAAACGTTAGGACAATGATCCATGGGTCATATGTGATGTGTATGAATCAACTCCGCCTTAATCCGAGGCGACGTGTGGCCGGGACCACCCAAACTGCCTCTCTTTTGTTCAAAATGGACAATATTTTACGTACATACGCCAAACCGATCAAAAAGATTCTGATTGTGTTTAAACATTATGAATATTATACCTAGATCATATGTGACGTGTACGAGTCAACCCTGCCTCAATCCGAGGCCCGGTGTGGCCGACACCACTCAAAGTGCCTCTCTTTTTTTAAAATGTATTTAATTTTAAGTGAAAACAACAACTAACATACGAGAAACCGACCAAATGCCTAAAAATTATGTTGAAACATTAGGAAAACAATCCATGAGTCATATGTGACGTGTACAAGTCAACCCCACCTCAATCTGAGTCCTGTTGTGGCCGACACCACTCAAAGTGCCTCTCTTTTGTTTAAAATGAACTTAATTTTAAGTGAAAACAACAACTGACATACGCCAAACTGACTAAAAACCTACGGATTCTGTTGAAACTTTAGGAAAAAGATCCATGGGTCATATGTGACGTGTACAGGTCAACCCCGCCACAAACCGAGCCACGATGTGGCTGAGACCACTCAAACTCTCTCTCTTTTGTTCAAAATGGACTAAATTGTAAGTGAAATCAACCACTGACATACGGGAAATGGACCAAAAGCATTCGGATTATATTTAAACGTTAGGAAAATGATCCATGGGTCATATTTCAGGTGTATGAATCAACTATGCCTTAATCCGAGGTGACGTGTGGCGGGGACCACCCAAACTGCCTCTCTTTTGTTCAAAATGGACAATATTTTACGTACATACGCCAAACCGAGAAAACAGATTCTGATTGTGTTTAAACTTTATGAAAATCATACCTGGATCATATGTGACGTGTATGAGTCAACCCTGCCTCAATCCGAGGCCCGGTGTGGCCGACACCACTCAAAGTGCCTCTCTTTTTTTTAAAATGTATTTAATTTTAAGTGAAAACAACAACTGACATACGAGAAACCGACCAAAAGCCTACGAATTATGTCGAAACTTTAGGACAACAATCCATGCATCATATATGACGTGTAAAAGTCAAACCCGCCAAAAAATTATCCACGGTGTGGACAGGACTACTCAAAATGTATCTCTTTTGTTAAAAATGGACTAAATTGTAAGTGAAATCAACAACTGACAAACGGGAAACAGACCAAACGCCTTCAGATTCTATTGAAACTTTAGGAAAAGGATCCATGGGTCATATGTGATGTTTACGAGTCAATATCACCTCAATCTGAGCTACGGTGTGGCCAGAACCACTCAAACTATCTCTCTTTTGTTTAAAATAGACCTAATTTTAAGTGAAAACAACAACTAACATATGCAAAACCAACCAAACGACTTCTTATTCTGTTGAAACATTACGAAAATGATCCATGGATCAAATGTGATGTGTATGAGTCAACTCTTCCTCAATCCGAGCTACGGTGTGACCGGGACCACTCAAACTGTCTCTCTTTTGTTCAAAATGGACTAAATTGTAAGTGAAATAAACAACTGACATACGCGAAACTGATCAAACACCTTCGGATTCTATTTAAATTTTAGGAAAATGATCCATGGGTCATATGTGATGTTTACGAGTCAACCCCACCTCAATCCGAGGCACCGTAGGGCCGGGACCACCCAAAATGCCTTTATTTTGTTCCAAATGGACAATATTTTATGTACATACGCCAAACTGATCAAACGGATTATGATTGTGTTGAAACTTTAGGACAATGATTCATGCATCATATTTGACGTGTATGATTCATCCTCGCCTCAATCTGAGGCCCGGTGTGGACAAAACCACTGAAAGTGCCTCTCTTTTTTTAAAATGTACTTAATTTTAAGTGAAAACAAAAACTGACATATGGAAAACCAACCAAACACCTACGGATTCTGTTTAAACTTTAGGAAAACAATCCATGGGTCATATGCGATGTTTACGAGTCAACCCTGCCTCAATCCGAGCCACGGTGTGTCTAGGAACACTAAAACTTTCTCTCTTTTGTTGAAAATGGACTAAATTGTAAGTGAAATCAACAACTGTCATACGGGAAACTGACCAAATTCCTTCGAATTCTGTTTACACTTTAGGAAAAAAAATACACGGGTCATATGTGATGTGTAAGAGTCAATACCACATCAATCCGAGGCACAGTGATGCCGACACCACCCAAACTGTCTCTCTTATGTTAAAAATGGACAATATTTTACAGACATACGCCAAAATGATCAAACAGATTCTGATTGTGTTGAAACATTAGGATAATGATTCATGGCTCATATGTGACATGTATGAGTCAACCCCGCCTCAATATGAGGCACGGTGTGGCCGACACCACTCAAAGTGTCTCTCTTTTGTTTAAAATGGACATAATTTTAAGTGAAAACAACAGTTGACATACGCCAAACCAACCAAACAAATAGGATTCTATTGAAACTTTAGGAAAACGATCCACGGGTCATATTTTATTTGTACGAGTCAACCTTACATCAATCCAAGCCACGGTGTGGCCAGGACCACTCAAACTGTCTCTCTTTTCTTCAAAATGGACTAAATTGTAATTGATATCAACAATTGACATACGAGAAACAGACCAATTACATTCTAATTCTTTTGACACTTTAGGAAAACGATCCATGGGTCATATGTGACGTATAAGAGTCAACCCCGCCTCAATACGAGTCACCGTGGGGCGGGGACCACCCAAACTACCTCTCATTTGTTCAAAATGGATTAATATTTTACGTACATATGCCAAACCGATCAAACGGATTTTGATTGTGTTGAAACTTTAGGAAAATGATCCATGGATCATATGTGATGTGTACCAGTCAACCCAGCCTCAATTCGAGGCATGGTGTGGCACTTATTGAGTCACAAGTGATGAGACTCCTATGAAAATACCTTTTCACCATATATTATAAAAGTGGTTGTCGTGTGAAGATTGAAATGGTTGTAAATAATATTTGATTTATTGAAACTCTGATTCAACTATACTGGATGATTTTTGTCATATGAAGATTCAAATTGGGAATTATTCACCATGACTCTAATCAAATAGGTGGTGTAATCAAATAGGTGGTGTTCTTTTTTGTTGTTTTAAGTCTGTCACTATTTTTAGTGCTATTTTTTATGCAGGTGTATGCACTAGAGGGGCTACTGGAGGGGCTGTTGTGCAACAATTCTGGAAATACAGAATACCAACAGTTGTAAACCGTTGGTATACTTTGAGAAAGAATTATACCAACGGTTCAATAAACCGTTGGTAAAAAATCATACATAAACATATCCCCACGGTTTCATTGAAACCGTTGGGAAAACATCTATACCAACGGTTTACAACCGTTGGTATAAGATCAAAACCATTGAATTCCCAACGGTTTTATGAAAACCGTTGGGAAAAATACTATACCAACGGTTGTGAACAGTTGGTATAAGATCAGAATTATAGTATTCCCAACAGTTTAGAACCATTGGGTAAACCTATACCAATGGTTCTTGTTGAACCATTGGTAAATCCATACCTAGAGTGGGCAATACCAACGGTTTACTGCAAACCGTTGGTATATATCTTTCCCCACACCTTACTTCCCTACGGTTTGGACAACCGTTGGTATAGAATATACCAACGGTTCTCCAGCCTATACCAATGGTTCTAAAATGTTGGTATATCCTTTATTTCCAGTAGTGTCACCCAACTCATGTAATAAGGAACCCATAAAAAATAGAAGGATAGATAATCTTAAGTAATGATTAATAAAACACTGTTAAAAATTATAATATTAAAAATACCATGAAAAAATATTGAAGAGCAATGTTTATTATAGGTTAAAAAAAAACTGACACTAAATTCATTATAGGCTAGGGTACCTACAGTCACACACCTGACCTCTTTCAAATTACCACTAACTAATAAGGAAACTGTCACTTTTTCCTTGCCTTAGAATTATATAATTTATCATGGAGGGTTCCATTGATTATAACATAGTTCACTAGTAAATGAAATGTTTTCAAACAACCCAATTGGGTTCATTTAAATCATTTCTATAGCATAAAGTTCAATTGAATTATAATCAATGACGAATCAATCAAAATAACCTCAAATAGAACAATAAATTATATTATTATTGTTAATTAACTATATTTTATTATTATTTTTTATATTAAGTATTTTTTTACTATGGTTTTTATAAATTGAACTTGAAATGTTTTGATTATTTTTTTGTTATACTAAAATAGTTTGTTTACTATTTTTATAATGTAAAATTTCTTTTTGTTTCTATTCTCGGGCTATTGTATTTGGAGATATATTTTTTTAATAGTTCTATATAGAAATGGTTTAAAAAACCACTATATATGATAAAATATTGATTACTATAGGGTTAAACTACTTCTATGTATGTTTAAAAAAAATTAGTGGTGGTTTAAACAACCACTATATTTTGTTAAGATTAGAGGATGATTAAAAGAGCACCACGACCTTGTTATTTTTTAGAAGTGATGTCACCACTACAAATTTATAAAATCATCTATAAATAAATATTTCTCAAATATTCCCCTAAACCTCTACTAAATGGTAGGAACTGATGTGAGTTGGATATCCATTCCATCATTAGTAGTGGTTTTTGGAAGACATTGTGAAACCATATTGTGGTGGTTTTATCCTCCGAAAAAATAAAAAAAAACTATTGTTATGTTGTAATTTTTTTTGAGGATAACATTGGGTATTACCCATATAGAAGTTGTCAAAATATAGGATCCACTTGGGGGTTCCAAATAATATTTATCTGTATTTTATTTTTTTATCTATGAATTTATATTCAATTATTATTTTAAGGAATAATTTAGGATGTAGCCTAGTTTTCCTCTTTCTTTTTTGACCCTACATTGTCATGGTTATTGTGAATTAATATATTATTTTATTTTTTAGGAATATAATGATATTAAATCCAGAGGAAGAAATGAAATTAGATAAATTTGACCCAATTCATGATGTGAAAAATGGAATTCATGACGTTTAATTGGAATTCACTCATTAAAAAAGGGATTCATGGTGTAAAAAGAATTCACATCATGAAAGGGAATTCACAACAAGAATGTGTTTTAGTACAAAAAATTACTAAAAAATACTCTATATCAAAACATCAATCATTATCGTATGGTGTGTATGAGTTTTAATTCTCTACATTATTTTACTACCAATATTTTAAATTTGTTTCAGATCTTTTAATTAAGAAAACGTGTACCCAATTGAAGTCTTCTACTCTAGTTTTTATCTAAGAGACATAATTTTCCTTATATAATCATTATTCCATTTTTTAATATTCACAATATCCATGTTTAGATAAGTGAAATGGTAAAATTACTGAGTAAATTTAAGCATGTGGGAAAAAATATTACAAATCATGAATTTTTTGAATAAGGTGACTTATGTAAATGAAATTCATATTAGATTAGGAATGATTTATATTTATTAAATTTAAATTTTTTTGGCTTCTTGTTTTTTAAATTTCAATATATAGTTATATTAAACTATATGTTCTGATTCCTGAGAAAAATTATGATCCAATAATTTCTATTCTTTTTATGGTGTAATTATTAAGAGTTTCATATATATTTTTCTTCTAGAAAATTCTTATAATTGTATAAAATATTTGAATGGAATTTTTTTTTAATATGATTGATACACTTTATTATTTACCTCAATATCATTGAATCCAACTATATATTGAAGTACTACTTTTTTTCTTTAGAATCATTGAATGAACTTGTTAGGAAATGAGGCATGTTACATGAATTTTATATCAATTCAAACCATACTAAATGTACATTTCATGATATTAAAATGTATAAATGTTCGGAAATGGTTGTCCATGGTTGAGGGGGATACACTACATTGAGGTTCTCTTGTCGGTGTTATTGTGTGATTTATAGAGAGGCCATATTATAAAATTAAAAATATGTTATTTCTCTTTTAAGGATGAAAAAACACCATATCAAGATCAAAAATAATTTTTTATATTATAGTTAGGTGGTGTATGTGATATTTTTCTGAAGATGTAATTTTGAATAAATAAATAAAAAATATTGGGAGATAAATTTATTCACTATGCTTACATGTATCATGTGCTTACCTTGAGCTTTGGGAGTTGGTAAATAACACTCTTTAAGATTATTTTTCATTCATATTGGATTTTTATATCATGAAATATGTTGCCAATTCAAACCACATTTTTGGGTGTTCTTTTTATTTACAACCACCTACATTAATCCTTAGAGAAATTTGAACCTAAATTAAAATTCCACATTTTTATATAATATATCTATTTTTATATGGTGGAGATGTTTAGTTCCTTGAAAGTTAGTGGTAAGCGACAAGTATTTGAGGTATAATAATAGTTATATTAAAATTATTACATTTATTAAAGAGTAAATATAATAAAATTTGATTAAATTAAATGTTTTCTACACATTAATGTTTAATTAAAAAAAACTGACGTAAGGAATTGGTTTTTTATTTCCAATAAGGAAAATTAGAATGATTTATATAGTTTATTTATATAAAGTTTGGGAAGTTGGAGGAAATATTTTTTTAAAATGTGATAGTAAATATTCCATTTATGAAAATTAATTTTTTTTTCATTTTCAAATTCAATTATTTGTACAAAAAAATTAATTTTTAATGTTTTTCAGATTTAAAAATGATGTTCTATTTGTGGGGTAATTAAAAGATCCATATTTATCTTTACAAATTATTTGATTTTTTTTTGAAATTAAACTAATAATTATTAAAATATTTTTTGTATTTTCTCTAAGTATATCAGATGTAATAAAAAATGATCTAAAACGAAATAAAATATATATGAAAATAATGATCGTTGAAAAAGTTTTCAGTGAAGTACATTGTTCAAGGATTTAATGTGATGAAATGGACTGAAATAGAGAAATTTTTTTTGTAAACCACCAATTAACATAATGAATTATATTCATGGTTTTATCTAAGGGGGAATTATGAATGTGAAGAAAAATCAAGAAGTAATAAAATGAAATCAAGATAACGGAATCATGCTTCATGTTGTGACACATATGTTAACTACATGACACAAAAAAAAACCATCTGAAATGCATTCAACAGAGAAAAAAATCCATGAATTGATTCCAATTGAATAATTCACATCATAATAATAATATTTTTGGTGTAAAATGCTCTAATGAGGCCAAGATCAAGAAGATTTGATGTATTATGGAACATACCACCTTTTAACTCCCCGTTATGACCATATTCAAGAAGATACCCATTATTTTAGAATTTATAAAATCTTGAGCACCATAAAATCCTTCAAATAATAGTTTAGTGGATTGGAAAATAAATAATCCATTCTACTATACAACTTTTTCAATAGATATTTAGACTAATATTTTTTAGAGTATATTTATTTTTTTTTGTTATTAATTTCTTTTTTGAATGTAATATATACTCATAATTTAATGAATGGAATCCCATTTCTCATTCTAGTATTATCTAATATATTTTTCCTATTATCTTCTTTATTTTAATATTTATCTCTTACACTTGTAATGATGAGTTATAAACCTATGTCTTGTCCATGGGGGAGGCTTTAGGGAGATTATAAATTCATGTTCATTAATTATTTAAATATATTTTAATTATTTCTGTGGTGGATGGAAATAAAGAACATGCATGTGGTTATCTTCCTCCATTTCATGAATATAAAATTATCCATATTATTTAATTTACCTTATTTCCCTCCCTTTCCATAGGTAAACTCTTTATATAGTTGATTTGAGGTTTCTTGATGGGTTGAAATAGCATTTAGAAGAGCCTCGTGTTTTAGGGTATTACACTCTCAACCATGGTGTTTATCATAATTGGATATTTGAGGAGGTGAGATTTGGTTTTCTAAAGAGGATTTCAAGGTATGAAAAAATTTCTCTCTAAATATTTAAAATAATAATAATTTATTAATTATATCTCATGAATTAACTATCAAATGGAATTTAAAAAGTAATAAATTAATAAGGAAGGACCCCATATAAACACATGATAAAGACCAAAACATTTCATTCAAACCGAAATTTTATTCTATCTGAATATTAAATTTCATTTAATAAGTAATTTTTTTCAAAACAATCATTTTCATAAATTTTAATGAGGCAAATTTTTTTTACGTGAATTAGAATTAGTTATTGAACCAATTCAATGCCCCTAAAGTGAGGTAGTATAGGTTAGCCATTATATTGCACTCAGAAAATAAATAATATTTAGTACCACTTTTTTAATGGCATGTTATTAATTATATGGGGTGTTTACTAGTAAGTAGATGAGTTTAATATCAATAAGATTTCACTTTATAATCTCCATGAAGGGTGGATTATGAGAATAACACCATCAGCAGGAACTCTAATTGTTTATGATTCAATGGATATTTTAATCTGTGAGTTTGTGTAATGGTCATTAGAAATTATTATTCTTATTAATGTGTGTCATGACTCAGGCACTTAGATGTATTTCAATTAACCATGATGAAAATAGTTCATAGTGACGATAAGTATGTTAGGTGAATCACAAATGAGACATTATTAATCAATAAGTCAATAATGAAGTTATCCCTTTAATTCATACGGATGTTTATATCTAAACCCATAGATTGAAATTGAACCATCATTTTAAATTCCATGGCCATAGTATAGTGATGATTTTGTTTCAGATATTCAATGAAGGGTGTACCAAGCATATAGGTTAATTACTTGAGTGTTAAACCTACTTGATGAGATATTTTGACAAAGAGATTATATTACACAGTAATAATTTATATATAGTTTCAATATTATAACATTAATTTCTTTCACATATGTACATTTACATGTCTCCAAATATTAATCATATACATTAGGTTAGTTTTACTAATTATATTGATAAGGAATCCAAGAGGGTCACACACTAAGTGTTTTCATTGATCTCAAAAAAATAATATTTGAATTTAATTATTGAAAAAATATTGTAACACCCCGACCCTAGTTACCCATAGTCGGTGCAATATTACATAACATTGGCATGATCACAAGGGATGAATCCCAAAAGACTGATAATTTTAGTATCCTTGAAAGTATTAGATACCAACATATGTTTTAAAATACATTTTGAAATGAAAAAAACAACATTGTGTATCCTTTTAACACATTCATATCCCTTATGCTATCTATATAGGCCAGTCATAATATAATATTTGGAATCCGAGGAAAAATAAACATATAAAGGGGTGAGATCAGGTGCTCAGTGAAGATGTCAATATAGTAGAAAGTTTCATAAATAAGCATAAAAATTTAAGGCAATGTATAAGACTAAAAAATCCTTTTAAACATAAACTCCAACATAATATGGGAAAGATAAATCAAATGATTCAATTTACATATTAACAGTGATATTCAACTTGTAGTATACTCACATGTAATATCAGCATCCAATTTCATAATGGTGGAATGCATAATACCGGACATTATAACCACATATTCAAGGCCTCGTTCCAATACTAAAAATAATATTTTGTCAAGGCCTTGTGCCAGGAAACTCATTTGTCTCATGAGACCTACTGAAGCATCGAGAAGCTTTAGCGGGATCCACCCGCCACTAACTAAGTTTAATGCATTCCTTGCATGAAAATGATGAAACATGACATAAATATTCATATTAAAACCAGTATATGAAATATTAAGATGTTAACCATAAAACATGAATGGGATAAAAATAACAAAACCACATTCAAACATATCACAAAACCTTCAATATAATATAGAAGATTGTATCATAATAAATCAACTTCAAACAAGTGTAAAATCCATAAAAAAATATTGACATATATGAAATTAAATCAATTTGAGAGAAATATCTCATTCTGTATTGAAATCATTTAAGAGTAAAATAATTTAAAAATAAAACCTTTATTTTGATTTTATTTTTATAATCTTGTAAGGTAAACTTTGAAGATGTTATAATAGTGGAAAATAGCCGCACCCGCCTTATAAGTTAAATAACATTCGATCTTTAATTTGGTTGAAAAGGTGGTAAATGACCTTATTTGGAAAACGATAGAAATATTACTTTATAAAAAATCTATAAAATGTAAAACATGGGTATAAAAGAATTTAACCCATAGTATAGGGAATATAAAAATGTTTTGAAATACATTTTTAAGAAACATGAATGTGGTTGATAAAGAGGTCCTGGTAGATACTCACCTATAAGAAACCTCAGATAATGAAAAGATTGTAGAAATAACCATTACCTTGTACTTTTCCTTGATCGATGGTACGTCAACCTCCATTATAATATCTAAATAATTGTTATTAAATTATAAAATATCCAGATAATTAAATATGATATCATATAAGATCTTTTAATATTGCTTTGTTATTAATATTTCAGTAGTATCATTGTTTCAGGTGTTAACTGATTCATTTTACATTATATGTTTTTTATGAAAGTAATGTTTGTTATGGATAGGATGTATTTAATTAATATACAGAGTGATATTATGTTCATAACCATTTTTTTATTCATAAAATGAAAATTATTCTTTATTGGTTACAATGGATAAATAAATCTTATCGTGTTCGTGGAGACGGTAATCCATATGTACGCACGAGCGACAATATCATTCTATTGATTATGAAATTGTAACAAATTGAATAGTATATCATATATAAAGAATAATTAACATGTTATATTTATTATTTACATCAATTATAATCATTATTATACCCATCAAAATAATTAAGTGTCGAATTTCAAACTACATCACAATGTGGATACGGAAAGCCGTACGTATGCACGTATGGCGACTTTGTCATTCATAGGATTAATAGAATAATGAATATGGTTGTACCAAATTTTTAATAACATTATAGTATGTATATTATACTAGAGTTATTATTTTTTTATAGAATCAACAAATAAATAGGAAGTGGATGAAGAAAAAATTTTGAAAGAGGTAGTGAAATTATTACCTCTTCTTCAGGTGTTTCATTTTGATTTGATCAAAAGGGATCCTTAGGTGGGATTATGATCAAATGAAATCCTCTATATTGATTTGAGGGTATTTTGGAGGATATTTGAGCAGGGTTTTTTCATTCCAAATGACATTGAGGGTTGGATTTTGAGAAAAGGGGAAGCACCCTTTTATAACAGAGGTGAGGGCCTCTTTAGGAAAAGCTTGAAATATTGTTTTATTATAGAGTAATATTCAGTTTATAATTACTCTAAAAGGAATTATTTCTAGTATATGGTGGGGCTGGGTCAAGGACCTCTCATCTAATAGGTTTTAGACTGGGTTAGGTTACCATGTTAACATTATCTTTTAGATTTAACTCTTAGTTAAATTGTTTAACTTTTACCATGTATTCTTGTATTATTATAATATATGGTTAATAAACATACTATAAAAACACGAAAGAGAACCAAGTGGTAAATTATTGATATATATAACCATATATATGTCCTTTGGCTGATCATTATATTTTAGGAATATTATATAAATTAATAATATAGTATTTGTTTTAAAAACTCATTTATGTGAATTTTGACACTATTTTGTATTTTATTTTTTTGAAATTTATAACAACATTATCACATAAGAAATTTAGTTAATCGATACTGACATGTTATATTACCATATAAAATTAGCGGAAATCACCAAAAGACTCAATTTACATTTATTTTGATATTTATAATATCAATTAGTTAAATATTTCATTAATAAGTTAATTACCGCATCATCATTGTGTCATAAATAAATTTAATTATTTAATGACTAAAAATTTAAATAAAATATCCTTATGTTGCTTTTTTTAGTTTTCTAATGAATATTTATAGTCTAATTTGTATTTTGTATAACCCCCAATTAAAAATGTTTTACTTTATGAAAATTTAAATTTAACCCTTGTAAATATTTAATAAATAAAATACTAATAAAAGTACCATTCTAATCTAAGTAGACCAAAATGGATCATATTTTTTTTCCTAAGGTTGATTTTGGTCGAAATAAACATATTCAATAGAATTATGACATGTGTTAGTGTAATTATAATATCATTTTCACCTTTAATTACCATATTTACATTTAACCATGGTAAATAAAAATCAATATTTACTATTCAAAAAAATTATTTGAATCCTATTGGACCACATTTTATTTACTAATGTCAACTGTGTCTCTTAGATTTTTGAAATTCAATTCACAGAAGTAGTAAAATTATGTTTTATACAAATTTGAAAATGAGACTAGAAGGTGGGTAAAAGACGTTAAAACTTCAATAAAATTTTATATATCTAATTTGATTATAAAATAACTCCAATAAATTACATTCAACATATATTGGTATTATATATATTTTTTGAACTAAAATAAATTTAAATAAAATAACTAATTATTTAAAGAAAGGGTCAGTTCTAAATAGTAACTCAATGTTTTTCACTATTCTTCAAAAATTGAATATTTTTAGAAAAATAAAAAAAATTCACTATAAGATAATTTTGATAATACAAATCAAGATGTCAATTTTGAAAAATAAAATTTATAAAATTTCAAAAAGTGGGTTTTACTATTCATAATGGCTAGATAGATTGGTCATGGTGTGCTGGAACTCAAAGTTGTGTATAGTATAAACTGTTGCATTATTCATAAAGAACGTACAGTGGAAGCTTGGGTATTACATTCCTCCCTCATTAAAATAATTCTATCCTCAAAATTTCTTGAATACTACTACATAAAAACTATTTGGGTGGTTCTTCATCATAAGTTTCTCGGGTTCCCACGTTGCCTCTTCCATCTTATAGTCTCTCTATAAAACTTTTACCAGATGAGTCATCTGGTTTCTCAACACATTTTCTCTATTATCAAGAATCTTGATAGGCTCTTAAACATAAGACAAATCCAGTTCCAGTTCAATTTCTTCATAGTTGACTACATGTGTTGGTTCAGGCATGTATTTTCTCAATAGTTATATGTGGAACACATCACGGTCTTTGGAGAATCTTGGTAGTATTTCCAAACCGTAAGCTATAACTCCAATTTTTTCAAGAGTTTTGTAAGGTTTGATGTGCCTAGGACTCAATTTACCCTTCTTACTAAATCATACGACAACCTTCCATGGAGATACATTCATGAAAACATGATGTCCTACTTGAAATTACAAATCATTCCTTCAGTTATCAGTAGAGCTCTATTTCCTAATTTGAGCTGGTTTGATGTGGGTTTGGATAATCCTCACATTTTCGATTGTTTTGTCAACAACTTCTAGGCCTATGAGTTTTCTTTCACCAACATCATCCCAAAAAGTGGATTTTTGACATATCATTCCATATAATTCTTTATATGGTGCCATCTAAATAGTTGAATGGAAGCTATTTTTATAGGGAAATTCTACCAGAGGTAAATATTGATCCCATATACATTGAAATTAAAGTGAGAAAGATATCAACATGTCTTTTATGGTTTGAATAGTCCATTCTAATTGTCCATCAGTTTGAGGGTGGAAGGGAGTGCTCAAATGAAGTTCAGTATCTAAGGCCATCTGAATAATTTTCTAGAATCTTGATGTAAAATGGGGATCATGATCCGAAACAATCGATAGGGGTGATCCATAAAGCCTTACAACATCATTAATATATAGTCTTTCAAAACATTCAAGTGGTAAATCTTATCTTATAGAAATATAATGTGTTGAATAGTTATGACGATCAACAGTGACCCATATTGCATCATTCCTTCTAGGAGTCTTTCGTAGCACCTTGACAAAGTCCATAATAATATCATCCCGTTTCCACTTAGGTATGGGAAGGGGTTGCATTTCTGCTCTAGGATGTTGTCTTTCAGCCTTAACATATTGAAAAACTATACATATTGACACATAATTAGAAATCTCCCTCTTTATGGGGTCCCACCAAAAATGTTCCTGAAAAACTATACATATCTTAGTGCTACCAAGGTGTATATAGAATTTAGAGATATGAGAATCATCCAACAATTCCCCTTTTAAATAAGGTATTTCATAAACACAATGTTTCTTCCAAAATTTCAAAATCCCATCTTCATATATGAAGTTGAACAATCTCCCATCGTTTGAAGCATTATTTTTCTTTTGAAACACCTCATCATTAGTCTAAGAAATTTTTATCCATTATAGTAAATAAGGGTTATATACTATTTAAAAAATAATTGATGTTTCACCTTCCATGATTATTCAAATATCCATCGTTAATAGATCTATGAATGTAGGATCCCTTTAAACTCTCATCTTATTCAAAACTCCACGATAATTTCTGCTCAAAGAATATACCACCTTATTTTCCTTCCCCAGATGGTAGTGTATAGTGGAATCATAATCATTGAGTAGTTCAAGCCATCATCATTGTCTCATGTTGAGTTATTTCTGTGAGAAAATATACTCCAAACTCTTGTGATCAGTATATATCTCACATTTTTAACCATATATATTTTGTCTCCATATATTAAAAGAAACGATAATAGATGATAACTCAAGATACTGAGGGTGATAGTTTTTTTCATGAATTCTTATCTGTTGTGATGCATAGAAAATAACTCTATCATTCTGCATAAGGACACAACCATGTCCTTTATTTGATGTATCAATATAGATAACAAACCTATCATTACCCAATGGTAGATTCAAGATAAGATCATTGAATAATATTCCCTTTAGTTATTCAAAACATTCTACATGCTCTTTTTTCCAAAAAAATAAAACCTTTTCGTGGGTGATTAGTAAATGCATTAGCTGGTTGGGAAAAATCTTGGACGAAATGTCGATAATGACCTAATAAACCAATAAAACTCGGTACCTTAGTTATACTTGTTGTTTCTGGCCATTATTAGATTTCCTTTGTCTTTGAATGATCGATAGAGATTCTATCCTTAGATACAATATGGAAAAGAAAAGAAATTTCCTGAATCTAAAATTTACACTTGCTAAACGTCCCATATAATTCATTCCTTGTACGTATCTTTAGAGTAGTGCGCATGTGATTTTGATGATATTCATAGATTTTGGTGTAAACCATGATATAATAAATAAATACCACTCAAAATTCAGCAATATATTCCTTGAAAACTCAATTCATTAGATCCATGATGACATAGGGTGAATTAGTTATTCCAAAAATCATTACTGTAAAATCATAATGGTCATACCTAGTATAAAAGGCTTTCTTCAGAATGTATTCTTTCTTCACACACAACTGATGATATCCCCATCGAAGGTTAATCTTTGAAAAATACTATTCTCCAAGAAGTTGAGAAAATAAATCATCAATGCGAGGTAGATGATACTTGTTCTTTGTTTTATATCATTGATCTCCCTGAACTCAATGCACAAACTCATAGATTCTTATTTATTCTTAACAAGAAGAACAGAGGCTCCGCATGGAGAAACAGTAGGGAGAATAAATAATTTATTACCCAATTACTCTAGTTGTTTCTTTTATTCCGCTAATTCCATAGTGGTCATACTATACGAGGTGTTTGATATGGTCCTTGAATAAAAATTAAATCAATGTAATACTCAATTTATCATTCTAGAGGATGTCTAGGTAAATCCTCTAGAAACACATAAACAGATTCTCTATAACAGGTACATCCTCTATTTGAACATTCCTTTCCTCACCCATATTTATTTCAGTCTCTTCCTCCCCAATAATTTAATTTAGTAGAGCTACTGGCGGTGGATCTAGATATGAATCAGATGGTGGCATTTCTACACTAATCCTTATCATCATAAAAAATTGTAACCTCATTCTTCTTAAAAAAAACTCTTTCATAAAGGTCCGAAATCCAATCCATACCAAGGATTATATCAAATTAAATCATCTGTATGATGATAATATCAACAAATAAAACACTTTTACATCAGTAATGGGAATAGATTCATAATTCAGTGTTTCAATGATACTTACATTAGGGTTTTTGACTGAAAATTACCTTGTTAAATAAAATTGGAAATATCTAATTTTCAATGCAATCTGGGAAGAAATAAAACAATGAAATGATCCAGAATCAAATAAATCATTTTCTAAATTTTAGGAAACCATTAAATTACCTGCCACCATGTCATTTAGAGCTTCAAATTCAGATGTTGTGATCGAATAAGCTTGGGCTTGATCCCTTGGCCTTTTCTGAAGTATGTTTACTTATATATTAGGACATTCCTTTTAATTATTCCCCATTTATAAAAAATCGTAGCATTAAAAATTGACATCAACTCTCTTTCCCTAGAAATCCTAAGCTTTTTGGCCGTTTTCACCACACTTGTAATAGAATCTCATTCCATTCAGGAAAGTATCATGGTGTTTCATACCACATTTACTGCATGATGGAAATTCAACTTTTCCATTCTTCCCCTTATTTCCATTTATAGTGTGTTCAACAGATCTATTCTTCCCTTACGTTTCTTTAATGTCTTAAGACTTATATAATTCCTTTTCCTTCTTGATAGCACATGAGACAGTGTCATCAATTGATGATAAGGATTGTGAGACTCATGCTCGATGGATAAATGGTTTAAACCGCTCAAATAAGCGATCAATATTACTCCTTGGGTTATGTATATAATTTGTTACATACCGTGGTAACCTTGTAAAGTTATCCTTATACTTTGCAACATTCTCATCCTCCTTTTCCCTCAAATTTTGAAATTTCCTTTCCATACCTTCTCGATGATCATGAGGAATGTAATTTTCTATGAAAAGTTCTTTAAACTCCCTCCTTTCTATATTTGATACTTCTTTACCCTCCTATGTGTTTTGAATTAATGACCACCGTTTATCTTCATCTTCCATGAGGCGATAAACCCTGTGGTTACTTTTTTCCCTTTCGCTACCCCCCAAAGCATGAAATATTTTCTCTATGAAACTTATCCATTTCATAGCTACAAATGGATTTTTATTCCAATTGAATTTTGGGTGGTTTTTCCTCATGAAGTTGTATAATATTAATCCTCCGCATTGTGGATCAAGGATCTCTATATGGGTAAGGTTATTATTCACAACCCAAATGAGTTTTCCCAGTATGGTTATAATTTGTTCAGCACTGGTTTCATCACCAGCTCCATTGTAATTAAATTGATTAGGAGGGAAATCTCTACATGAATTACAAGAATTTATATGTTTCAATTCCTTCTACTAGGCTCCATTTCTATACAATGGCAAACACTAGATTAGTTTAGGAATTGCAATTCATAATACCAAACTAGTAAAATATATAATATAAATTGAACAATTTATGCATTTAATCCATAATAATAATAAAAATCATTTAGAAGGGATTTACTCATAAATCCTTAATAATTTTATTTAAAATAATATGTGAATTATCCTAAGCATATCCCCCAGGAGTTTCGTAACCAATAGTGCAAAAAGGCCCATTTTTTTGTACCAGGATACCCCGGGTCAAGCCCAAAACTCTTTGTCAAAGTTTTCACTAATATGTACATCTGCTCTAGAGCCACCTATACCTGCTCGTATCCATACAAGGATGTATTTTTTTTAAAATCACAAAATATTTACATTACCAGGATTTTAGGAAGTCATTCTATATTATTCTTCAAATCATATCTTAGGATAATTTTCTCTAATCAGACTTTTTCTACATCTAGATTCGAATGTTTTTACTAAACATCCTTTGATACCAATTATAACGCCTCGAACCTAGTTACCCAGAGTTGGTTCAATATTACATAAAATTTTCATGATCACAAGGGATCAAATCCCAAAATGCTGGTCAGTTTAGTATCCTTGGAAGCACTAAATACAAATATATGTTTTACAATACATTATGAAATAAAAAAAACAACATTGTGTCTCGTTTGAACACATTAATCTCCCTTAGACTATCCCTGCACATCATTCATAACATATTTCTTCACATCATGGAAAAAATAAAACCTAGAAAGGGGTGAGATTAGGTTCTTAGTAAGTATAACAATATAGGGAAAACATTCACAAATAAGCATAAACATTTAAGTAAATGTATAAGACTAAAACAAAATCCTTTTAAACATAAAATTAATCATAATACGGAAACTATAAATAAAATAATTCAATTTACATATTCACATGGATATTCTACAAGTTGAATAATTACATGTAATATCAATAGCCAATTTTATAATGTTGGAATGCATAATATTGAACATCATAACCACATAGTCCCAACCTCATGCCAAGACTACAAATAAGATTTTTTCAAGGCCTTATTCCAAGAAAATAGTTTGTCTCATCAGACCAACCAATGCATCGAGGAGCTGTATTGGGCTCCACTCATCACTTATAAGTCTAATGAATTCCTTATATTAAAAGGTTGAAACAAAACATAAAAATTCGTATTAAAACCAGCATATGAAATGTTAATACATTAACAAAAAACAATGAATGGTATAAAAATAACACTTCTATAGGAAAACATATCAAAAAACCTTCAGTAAAATATGGAAGATTGTGTCCTAATAAATCAACTTCAAACAACTACAAAATCCATCAAAGGTTGTTGGAATAGGTGAAATCAAAACTATTTGAGAGAAATATCTCTTTCAATATTGAAATCATTAAAAAGTAACATAATAATAAAATAAAAAAATTATTTTGAAAATATTTTTGTAATTTTTAAGGGAATCTTCAAAGACTTTATAATAGAAGAAAATTTCCACACTCACCGTATAAGTTAAAAAACATTATTTCCCTATTTTTTTCGAAAAGGTCGTAAAGGACCTTATTTGAAAAACGATGGACAGATTCATTTATAAAAATTATATAAAATTTCAAACAAGGGTATAAATTATATTAAAACATATTCTAGGAAATAGAAAAAAAATTGAAATAGATTTTTAAGAGACGCATATGTGGTTGATAAAGAGTTCCCAGAAGATACTCACATATAAACAACCTCGGATAATGAAGAGATTATAGAATTAACCCTTACCTTATACTTTTACTTCGTTGAGGATATGTTAAACTCATTTATAATAGTTAAATAATTTTTATTATATTATACTATAACCACATACATAAATATGATATCATATATGAGCTTCTAATATTGCTTTGTTAATAATATTTCAGTTGTATCATTGTTTCAGGTGTTAACTGGTTCATTTTCCTTTATATGTTTTGTTATGTAAGACATTTTTGTTATGGATAGTATTTATTTTATTCATATATAGAATGATATTAAGTTCTTAAACATTATTTTTAATCCCAAATGAAAAATATTCTAGAATGGTTATAATGCAGAAATTAATCTTATCGCGTTCATGTAGACCGGAATCCGTATGTATGCACGTGTGACAATATCATTAAACTAATGGTGAAATAATATGTAATTGGATGGTATATAATATATAAATAATAATTAACATGTTATATTTATTATTTACATAAATTATAATCATTATTATGCACATCCAAATAATGAAGTGTTGAATAACAAAATACACCATGACATGGAGACAGTAATCTTTACGTTCGCACGTATGGCGACTTTATAATTCATAGGATGGATAGAATAATGAATACGTTTGAAACATATTTATAATAACATTACAGTATGGAGAGGGTACTAGAGTCATTATTTTGGTATAGAAATAACAATTAAAGAGGGAGTGGAAGAAGAAAATAATTTTGAAAGAGGTGGTGAAATTATTACCTCTTCTTCGGGTGCTTCCATTGGATTTGATCAAAAGGGCTCCTTAGTTTGGCTTCTGATTGAATTGTGGACTCTAGGATGTAGTGAGGTTAGTTGGGAGGATATTTAATCATGGTTTGTCCGATTCAAATGACTGTGGAAGTGTGATTTTGAGAGACGGTGAAGTACCCTTTTATAAGAGAGGTGAGGGTCACTTTTGGAAAATATTGAAATATTATTTTATTATAAAATAATATTCTATTTATAATTGCTAAAAATAGATTTATTTTGAAGATATGGTGGGTATGGGTCAAACAAATCTCAAAAAAGTTGTTTTAGATAGTTTTAGGTCACCATATTGACTTTATCTTTTAGATTTAACTCTATGTTAAATTGTTTAACTTTTACAATGTTTTTGTTATATTATTATTATAATAAATGGTTAATAAACATACAATAAAAAAAATATAACCCCAAGTTGGTCATTATTGATATATCTATACTTATCTATGTCCTTTGGCCGAAACATATATTTTTAAAAATACTATATCAACTAACAATATAGTATTTGTTTTAAAAACTCATTTATATGAATTTTGACACTATTTGGTATTTTGTTTTTCTGGAAGTCATAAAAACTTTATCACTTCGAAAAAATTTTATTTAATCAATCATAACATGTAATATTAACCAAGAAAATTAGTGGAATGCATAAGAAGTTCCAATTTACATTTATTTGGATATTTATAATATCAATTAGTTTAATCTTACATTAATAAGGTAATTACTGCATCATAATTGTGTCATTAATAAATTTAATTATTTAATGACTAAAAATTATAACAAAAAATACATTTATGTTTGTAATTATTTTATATTTATAATTAATATTTATAGTTGAATTTTTCATATATATGATCCTATATTAAAAATGTTTTAGATTATAAAAATCTGTATTTATCACTTTTTACTCTTCTTTAAATAATATAATAATAAATGTCCTAATATAATCTATGTGGACTAAAGAGGATAATATTTTATTCATAAATTTGATTTTGGTCAAAAGAAATATGTACAATAGAATAAATAAATGAGTTACTGTAATTATAATATCATTTTAACCTTTAATTAGAATATTTACTTTTAACCGTGGTAAATAAAAATAAAAAGTTACTATTCACCAAAAATTATTTGCATCCTATTGAACCAAATTTTTCTTATTGATGTCAACCATGTCTCCCAGATTTTTTAAATTCAATTAATCAAAGCAGTAAAATTATGTTTTATGAAAATTTTCAAATGTCTCTAGAAGGTGGGTAAAAGAGGTTAAAAGTTCAATAAAATTTTATATATCTAATATTATTATAAAATGACTCCATTGATTTAAATTGAATATTTATAGGTATTATGTATCTATTTCATCCTAAAATAAATTTATATAAAATGACTAATTATTTTAAAAAAAGTTGGTTTTAAACCACAATGCGGTGTTTTCAGTATTCATAAAAAATTGAATATTTTTAGAAAAATACCAAAACATGACTCAAAAATAATTTTGATATTATGAATACAAAAATGAAGTCCATTATGAAAAATAAAATTTAAAAAAATTCCAAAAGTGGGTATTACTATTTATTACGGGTTATTTGATTGGTCGTGGTGTGATAGAACTCGAAGTTGCGTTCAACACAGGCTATTGAGTTATTCAAAGAGAGATGTACCATGGAATCATTGTGTGTTAAAAATATTATTATAAAGAATGAGTAATACTTATATTTATTATTTATTCACCATAAATATTAAATAAATATTTAATCACAAGGTTATTGTTTAATTATGAGAATATATAATATTTATTTATTTCTTATTATTTTTATAGTAATACATAATTGTTCATTCTTGAATTATTATTATTTCAAATTATGTGAATATTTATTAAATGAATTTTATCTAGAATGGGCTTAGAATATTTATTTCATTTATTGAATATTTAGTAAATATTTATTCTCCATACCGTGAACAAAATATTTATTTTATTGATGAATAAATATTCAATTGAATATTAATTTGGGTATTTTGATAAATGTTGAAGATGAAAAGAATAAAAATATTTTTTTCAAATGATATGTATCAATTTTCTAGTCAGTAAAATAATATTTAATGTTGCACTAGTTTTTTCTCACCATGGGAAATAATAAGAATAATATTATTATATTTTATTAGGTAACATGAAGTTTAATATTTTATTTAAGAGTTATTATGGAATAAAATAATAATTTAAACCTGACCCTGTACCTATAAATAAAATTCTAGGCCTGTTGTGTAGAGGCTGATCGAGTTAGATCAAGATTGAGATTTGTTGTGCACAAAAATTTCGAGAACCCTCTATCAAGATTGAAGAATTCTTTATTGATTCTCCTATATCATCCACCCTCTTAAGAATAATATTTCAAGGATTATACTTCAATACTGAAGGGACCATAATAATGATCAAAAAAAAATCTATAAGTTGATCGATCTATCATTATAGAACTCAAAAATCCATCGGTGTTGTTTAGTGATTAAAAAACCTGTTTGGATCAATGTTACTGGTATTCTTCACTTAGATCTTAAAAACACTACATCAGTATAGTGAAAAGGGTTTCAATTGATCCAAATATTCATCAAGTAATGATATAAAGGATGAGGTATTCCTTTTTATGATATATTATAATTAATTATAAACATAACATGAAATGATATTCAGTTGGTTATGATAATATTTCATGAAAATATTATTTTAAGAAAATTATTTGGCCATGACATTTATGTCTTTTACAAAATGTTAATGATCCATTTAATTTGAAAATCACTGAGTTTAGATCAATCCCAATAAATGAATCTTTTGTGATCAGAACCATTAGATTAATTGTAGACAAACTATATGTACTACCAAAGGATAGCTATGGAATATATATAAATCCAAATCACACATTATTAATGAAACAAATAGCCTAGAAAAAAAATAACACCATTTTTTTTATCCTTAGAATACCCCTTCGGAGAATCACCACAAATGATTCATTCTCATGTGACCAATACCTTAGAATCCCCCAACTGATACTACTACACCTACAACACCAAATTTGACTACCTAATCATATGATAAAGATAGTATATACCATAAATTTTTCCCATATCATGGTGCATCATCGAAGGCATCTCTATCACCCTTCAAATATCACCAAACTCTTATAGAGAATCATTGCATGACTTATTTCCCAAGGAATCAACCAAAACAACCATTTTCCTAGTGAATAAGAAATTTTGAAGACATAATCCTACAATAATTCCATCCACCATCAATACTAAAAATTCAAATAATATTTGTATAATACATATCGCAATAACATGTGTTTTTTAAAAACAAAAAAAGGTCTCACTAATGAGGTAATGATTACACGCCCTTTGTGAAAAAAATCACAACATGCATAAGTTCTTGGGCTTCATAGTATCATTTCAGAGGTTACAATAGTGAGACCCATAAGAGATAACCACCCTCTTCTACATCAGAACAATACCGAAGATATGTAATTAATAAAAATAAACCTGGAACACAATGACCTCTTCTTGATAATGATGTGTAGTGGTACTAACTAGCTTCCCCTTTATATACTTTAAAGAAGTCTGATACTATTTATTCCCACCAAATTTCTAATCCATCCAAATGAAAGATATCATATGATTTAAACACTAAGGTAAATTAAGAACCAACCTACTATAATAACTAGTAATACCATTTAATCTCCTGACCAAATAAATGTTCTTGAGTGATATAGAAGAAGAATATTGATTACCCATTTAAGGATCATGATTACTCCACACTATGACACAACATATCTTAAGAAGTGGAACTCACAGTCCCATGAATAAAACTATTATAGGTTCCCAAATTACTTATGATAAAAAAAGGACTCCCAAAAATGCTCAATTATTATTTTCTTGCTCCTCCATAGATACTAATTACGTCAAATAAAAAATAAATAGAAATTATTATATATGAATGTCATTTCATACCAATAGA
Organism: Viscum album; assembly: GCA_963277665.1. Classification (NCBI taxonomy): domain Eukaryota; kingdom Viridiplantae; phylum Streptophyta; class Magnoliopsida; order Santalales; family Viscaceae; genus Viscum; species Viscum album. The sequence continues at coordinate 427,453,321 of OY728121.1, forward strand.
GACAACTAGAAATACAAAAATCAAAGACAAGGGCATGAACATAAACTTTTATTGCTTTGTAAAAAATCTATAAGTAAGTTATTCCCAGCTTGATCACCAAACAGATCTTACAGACATAAAAAATACTTTATATATATTGGGTGAGAAAACAAGTATACTCAATAGGATCCACCATGGAAACTTTTACGTCAAAATGAATGGATAATACTAAATCCCAATTAATAGATAAATGAATCAAACTTTTTAAATGAATATGTAAAACTATATCATATAATCACCAATTCTTAATCAATAAGTAACATTTACATGTAAGAATATCAATATCAATACATATATGTAAGAAAGGTACACCGCATCCACATCCCCATGGGTTGACCAATATAACACCCCAATTACGAACATCATGTTCTCCCATCCCTTCAATATGTCATAATTCACCACTTTCATAAAAATTCTATCTAATACTACATCCCATATATCTCATTAGAACCTTCTTCCCACCAAATCATCTAAAAAGTAGTAATTATGAATTCCCCTATAATTTGGATGTTATAAATTATACCTAAATATGTCATATTCCACTAAAATATACATGTGGGAACCACATTAACTATATCTAATATACATGTTTTTTTATAACATCGAGATGCTAGAGCTCTTATAAACAGTATCGTAAAAATGAGAGGCATCAGAGACCATGAAGACATGTACCCTTTACCTTAATCAATTATATCCCAAATATTACTATACACAATACTATTCCAAATGGATATTTGGGAAGAAGGATAAGTCACAAATCCTTTTATTCACTAACATGGCTGTTAATGAAAAAATCCATCACCAAAACACTTGGGCATCAATAGCATGAATAAAAGTCACGGTAGAGTATATGTAATTAGATAATATAAAAATAATATCAAAAAAATCACATGAAGGGAAAAAACCTATCATAGAATCAACTGTAGATATCATACCTCATGTCAACTGGTTAACATCACTATGGAATAGAAAACTAGATCAAAAAATATCACACAAAAAGATGATTCAAAATATACCATCATCAAATAATAATTAAATACTCTTATTCATTCAAAACTAATACCATAATAAATTATGATTCTATCATTTCAATTTATTACGAGCCATCTTTATTTCGTAGTTCACATTATAATTATCATATTTACATCCATTACTTTTAAATTATTTAATTCAACTATGCCATGGTTTTTGTAATTTTACATTACGAACATCAACATTCATCCAATTGGTTCATTATTAATTGCACTCACCATTCCATAATATAGGTAGTATATGACTCAACCTAAGATACCATAAGTATATACAATCATATTGAATTCCCTAACTATAGTTGGTAGTTGGAACCCACAACAGACAACTTTTTGGAAACCCATCAATCCATAGAAGGGAATAAGTAAGATGGGAAATTCTAGCTCTCAACTTGTACCCATGCCACCAAGAAATGGGTTCTTCATAATAAACTGTCAAGAATGAAAGCCTCACTTATAACCTTTTCCATATATCCAATCATTAACATCATATTAATGTATAGGTAACACTCAAACCTTGATCTCAACTTGTATTTTCCACATATTTCCTAGTATCCCAATAATTCTAAAACCCACACATGAAAAATCAATAAAGTCTCTACCATCCTTGAGAAAATATACATGGTAATTGAATAAATTTAATAAAAAAAATATAAGGTGTCACTATGGAAATAAATCCAAGGCATATGATCAAAAGGAAAATAACATTGTAATAACTCAACACCCAGAATTTATCTTTCCAAAAAAACTTCTCATTACCACATTAGAATTAATATATTACTTATTCATAGGTTTCAGAAACTAAAAACCAATCAATAATATCTATAAAAAGATAATAATAACCATATAAAGTCTTCCAGAAATAATTTCACTTTCAATTGTTTTCATGGAATATCTGTAATCAAATCTACAAGGCTATTCATTATTCGCATAATCATTATTATTTCTATGTTACTTATCCAATTTCAATCACTATCTTGAAAATATCAATATAAATCATCATCTAAGAAACAGCACATATTATCATAACATCCATTCAAATTCATTCTTAATTGCATTTATTTTTTTATGTTGATTTAAAATCATCAATGGAATTTAATCCAGATGATACCAATCAATCTAATAGAAAAAGGGAAGTAATGAATACCATACCTCAAGACATTCAATGTTATTATAGATCCAAATTTATCAAATATAAAATGAGAAGTGGTGGGGGGGATGAATTATTTTTCATAAATTTTATAATCATTAATACATTTCAAAACATAACGAATGGAAAATGTTAAGATTTATTTCATCATCATCTTCTATAAAAAATCATTCCTGGAAAATTAGGAAATCATATAAAGAACGTTGTCTTTGGAAACCCACTATTATCAAAAATTTAATACAACTTTTGAAATCTCTCATTAGACATATCCTTATAAAAATGATTAGACTGACTCCCATCAAATTATAGTGTTTCGTACAAAATTATTGGGGAAACAAATTGAATGAGACTTTTTTCAATTTTCTCAAAAAAAGCTCAGTCGGGGTCTAATTTTTCGAGATCCAATTCTATAAATTCTATGAGGGTAATAGGTATCACGACCCGCCTTCACCAAAAGGAGAGAATGGTCAGAAGATTTCCAGGCCCTTCCTTCTTTAAGTTTAAGGAGAGATAATGACCCCCGATACCGACCTTCAATAGGTCCCAGAGTGGCGACTAGCACCATGGGTATAGAAATTACACACAAACGGAAGGTGTTACCCTTTTTTTATAGGATCGGGAGATAAGATGGTGAATCCCAACAACACTAAAGAAAAAGAAAATTAAATCCAATGGTAAACCATCCCCACATGCATATTCCAAATGTAAAAGCCACAAAGTAAAAAAAGGTGACTAGAGGGTAAGTACCAAAAGATGAAAAACAGCAACAGCAACTGCCCCAAAGGTCCGAGCTAGTACAGTCTTGCGCAATCCCTGAAGTCCTCCTGGAAACCTGAAAGCAGTTTTATATACGTAGGGTGAGCATACAAGTACACCCAGTAAGGAAAACCAAAGACTCTCTTGCACAAGTGGGGGAACGTACTAAAGTACCATGAGAAAAGGAGTAATACAAACACCTATCAAGGTAAACTATCCACCCAAGCCTCACCAAGGCACACTCACCAAATAACGCAAGTAAAGTAATATATATAATAAGAGAACATCGATTTTTGGGTACCCCATGCCACTTTCCCACTGGTTATTGAGACATCCTAGGCATCGAACCAATCCCGGCATTCTTACCGTAGTCCCACTGCCACACCCACCCCCACACACCTGGGCCATAACCGCACACAGTTCCACTGCTGAAACTCGCCCACAAACACCTGGGCCACAACTGTCACACGTAACCACGCCTGAAAACACCTAGTCCAGAACAACCACCACCACACTTGAAGACACCTGGGCTAGAAGATCCTCTACCACGCTCGAAGACACATGGGCCTCCTCCCATAGATACTTGGAAAACTACCAACCGCACACACCTGGCCAAGCACCACACTACCTCGCCCGAAGGTTCATAGGCTAATAATGGACCTCATACCATCACAGGATGCCTGAAGATACTTGGGATATCCGGGAAAGGGAGAATAAAAGGAGATAATAACCAGCCACTAAGAATAGTGTCGGAAAAAACACCCTCCCCCATGAAATGTGGGTGTTTGACACCAATTTCTCAACATGGGTGGGTCATGAATAAGAAAAAAAACTACAAGTATTTACATAGGTAGAAAGCACTCTCCCAAAGTTAGGTTTTTCTTCAGACAACCTACTAATCACAACAACACTCAAGTCCGAGTCATGACTCTCGCCAACGAAACTCGTTTTTCCCATTCTTGTTTTCATGTTCAGTAGCAATATTTAATTAAGTTCTGCACCTACTTAGGAAACTAGAAAACATAGGCACAATTTCAAGAAAGTAAACAGTCAAGCATCAACCATAACATCCACACCTGGTTCTCCTGTAAAGCCACATCAACTAATAAAAACCCTAAGTTGCTGCCCCATGCCCAATATCCGGGGGGAAAAGGGATTCTCAACAACAGAGGATCCCACCCCAATTTGTGATATGAACAAGGTAACCACCCGGTCTTAAAACTCACAAACACTAAATCCATAACAACATGTAAAATCTCATTCCCAATTTTCACAACCACCGAGATTATAAAAACAGGGGATCACATCCCCTCCCACATCTCCAGCAATCATCCCGTAAAAGGAAACAACCAAACCACAACCCCCGACACAAAGCCGGGCCACACTTGTATTTTCAGATTTATAATATTTAACACACTCCATGATTTCAATTCCGTGCATTTTAACCAAGAGTTATCACAGAAGGGTTAATCCTAGTGGTTTCAATTTATTCAGCCGGGTATATGTGATTAACCAATTTAATTTTCATAGCTGGAGTTTATAATTACAAAACAAGCCATTTAAAACACCATGAGGGGTTCACTAATGCACAAAAAACGACCACCAACAGTCCCGATTTTTAGAAGGCATAAGCCATCACAACTCAGAAAGAAGATCATAATATAAAACAGCATCAACGATCACAACCCCCCCCCTATTTATTTATAAAATTCATTCATTATCATTATTTAGGCCTGGTTTATCCAATTATACAGAATCAAAAGCACGCCCACCCCGCATGATACAAAAATAAGAGAGAGATGAAAGAGAATTTCCCTACTTATTGATCAACAATCGATGCTAAGGCTGGGGGCAGAACTTTACGGATATCAACGCGACTCGCCCGATGTACGAAAATCGGATCGTCTAGACGAACGTACTCCTCGTAGAGGTGATCGAGAAAAGAAGAAACCCACCGTGAACCCCTTAGTTATAAGGGCCACAGACGGTTGAGATAAGAATTCGAAACCGCATAAGGCCCGGGGTCGTGGGTTGACCACGTGGCCCCACACGTTATTAAAAGGTTCGGGTGGTTTAAACAGACGCACACATCAGGTTAATTCATTAAATAATTATTTAAAACATTAGGGAGTTACCGGGATTTTAAAACGATCATAAAGCGGTCAAAATAGGGTTTAAAACCCTATTTGTGCAAAAATGAGCGCTACTGGCCCACGTGGTAGGCCAGAGCCACCGGTAGCTGAGAGATACCGATGGGTGACAGCTAGAGGTAGCTGACCTACCAGTAGGTTGTAGCTACTGGTAGACCAAGCTACCTGTAGGCTGCAGCTACAGGTAGGCCAAGCTACCGGTAGGCTGCAGCCACCGGTAGACCGAGCTTGCGGTAGACAGAGCTACCGGTGGCTGCAGCTACCGGTAGACACATCTACCGGTAGACAGAGCTACGGGTAGGCTACGTCTACCGGTAGGCCGAGCTACCGGTAGGCTGCAGCTACCGGTAGTCCGAGCTACCGGTAGGCTGCAGCTACCGGTAGGCTACGGCTACCGGTAGACCGAGCTACCGGTAGTCCTGCTACCGGTAGGCTAAGGCTACTGGTAGGCCAACTTCACCGAGATTCCCAGACTAGAAAACTCAACCCGATATTTTCACAAAGTAATGGACACCAAAAACCTGGGCCACTACATCAGATACCTCTTAAACGATTCTCGTCCCCGAGAATCAAAACAAGGCAGAAGGAAAGAGAGGGTCCGAACAACCACCTCAAAAGATAACTCTTAAGTGTGAACCTATGCTAACTAAAAAAAACTTCTAACATACCATGCCAAACTGCCCAGACATGTGGGTTGGGGAGTCCCCTCCCCATGTCAAGATACTATTCGCTTTGGGCGGCACTGACACGCCCGCACAGGTTTAATCGTATCCACCTTAATGCGTCTTGACTAGGGGTCGGGTTCTCTCCTCCCCGATAGCCAGGGCCTTTCACACACTTTGAGAGGAAGGAAAACCAGTACATTTCATAGTAAAAAGAAGGCAAAACATTCTACCACAAGAGGTACAACAAAGAACAAAGCTCAAAACAACTCTGGGTACTAGGTACGCATCTATAATCCCCTCTCCCACGTACTCTCCTAAAGCCCACATTGTCTTCACAACACACGAACCAAGGGAATGGTTCTACAATGAAGCACCTTCCCCTTGAAATCCTCGATCATCACTGGTCTCTCAACAAAGGTCACGTCTTCCTCGATGTCCAGCTCACCCCAATCAAGGACATGTAAATCGCCGTGCAGATATCTAAGGAGCTAGGACAAATGGAAGACATCATGTATCCTCAGTAGCGGCGGTGGTAACGCTAGCTGATAAGGCACTTCGCCGACGCTCCGAAATACTTCAAAGGGTTCGATGGACCTGGGAAAAAGCATACTCCCTTTGTCGAACCTCCGCTGCCCACGCCGAGGGGAGACCTTCAAGAACACGTGATCTCCAACCAAAATCTCCAAGGGCCTCCTCTTGGTATCCGAATACGACTTCTGTCAGTCCTGGGCTGCCTTCATCCTTTCCCGTATGAGTTGAACCTTCTCTGTCATGCTTTGCACCACTTTCGGGTCAAGGAAGCCTACCTCTCCTACTTCAGTCCAACACACAGGTGAACGGCATGGCCTCCCGTACAGGGCTTCAAACGGGGCCATACTAATGGTAGAGTGGTAGCTATTATTGTAGGCAAACTCTACCAGGGTCAAGTATCGCACCCATGATCCCCCTGAGTCCATAACACATGCCCGCAGCAAATCCACCAAGGTCTGGATGGTGCGCTCTGTCTATCCATCTGTCTGGGGGTAGAAAGCAGTGCTCAGATGCAGCTAGGTGCCAAAATCATGATGCAACACTCTACATACTCATGAGGTAAAACGTGAATCCCTATCCGAGACTATAGACCTCCGAATCCCATGCAACCACACCACCTCTTCCACGTACCTTTGAACCAAATCATCCACTGCACTTGACTCCCTGATCGCTAGAAAGTGAGCCGATTTCGTCAACCTGTCCACTACCACCCAGATGGAGTCATATCCCCCTTGGACCTTGGGTAGTCCCGTGATGAAATCCATCGATATTTCATCCCACTTCCACTCGGGGACATCTAGAGCCTGTAGTAGGCCACCTAGAACTCGGTGTTCAGCCGTCACTTGCTGACACACTAAGAACTTGGCCACAAACTCTTCCCCTGCTCGCTTAACTCCGGGCCACCAAAACTGCCTCTTCGGTCCCTGGTACATATTGGAAACTTATGGGTGTACCGCCAGGGGTGCGTTATGGAAGTCACTGAGAACCTTATTGTGCATCGCCTCCGGAACAAACAACCTTCCCTGGAAAAGCATCCAATTCTGACCAGCCTCTGTCCATCCTTTTGGAGCATTGCCCTGGTCGACTCGATCACACATCACTTCGCACTCTGGGTCTCCACACTGAGACTCCTCCACTTGCTGAAACAGAGATGACTGCACTGTCATCTGATATAGGCAACCTCAACTGCTATCTATCTTCGCATCCAGGTGTAAGGCAGCCAACTCCTCCATCGCCTTCCAGGCATCCACCGACTCTCGGACCACATCCTTCTGCGTCTTCCTGCTCAAGGCATCAGCCACTACATTTCTCTATCCCTCAGTATAAGAGATCTCGATGTCGTAATCCTATAGGAACTCCACCAATCTCCACTGTCGCAAGTTTAAGTCCCACTGGGAGAAGATATACCTCAAAATTTTGTGATCTGTGAAGACCACAAAGTGTTCTCCAATGAGGTAGTGCCGCCATAACTTTATCACAAAAGCGAACACTACAAGCTCCAGGTCATGGGTGGCATAATTACGCTCGTGAGGGCATAACTTTATGGACCCATTAGAGATCACCCCTTGTCGCTGCATCAACACACATCCTAGGACCTGTCTTGAAGCATCACAGAACACCTCATAGGTCGCCCATTCTTCTGGTAATCTCAACACTGGGGCACTAACCAACTTCTCCTTCAGATGGCTGAAGGCTGACACACACTGCTCACTCCACACGAAAACCTTGTCTTTCTTGGTCAGGGCTGTCAAAGGGGATACTACTCGGGAGAAATTGGGTACAAACCTCCGATAGTAACCTGCCAGCCCGAGGAAACTATGGACCTCTGCCAAATTTTTGGGTGCTTCCCATGAAACAACTTCATCAAATTTTGACAGGTCCACCGCTACTCCCTTCTTGGACATCACATACTCGAGGAAGTACACTTCTCGCGTCCAGAATTTGCATTTCGACAACTTCTCATAGAGCTGATGATGTTGGAGGACCTCCAAGACTGTCCTCAAGTGCCCTGCATGGTCCTCTTCTAACCTCGAATAGATCAGGATATCGTCGATGAACACAACCACAAACCGATCCTAGTAATCCCGGAAGATGGAGTTCATAAGCCCCATGAACACAGCTGGGGCGTTCGTAACGCCGAAGGGCATAACCAAGAACTCGAAGTTTCCATATCTGCATCTGAACGCCGTCTTCGGAATATCTCCCTCCTTCACTCTCAGCTGGTGATACCCAGACCATAGTTCGATCTTTGAGAACCATCCTGCCCCTTTCAGCTGGTCGAAAAGATTATCTATCCTCAGAAGGGGGTAGCGATTCTTGATCGTCACCTGATTAATCCTCCTGTAGTCTATGCACAACCTGATACCACCATCTTCCTTCTTTTCTAACAATACTGGAGCACCCCACGGTGACGCACTCGGCCGAACATAACCCCTCTTCATCAGATCGTCAATCTGAATCTGCAACTCCCGTAACTCTGAAGGTGTCATAAGGTAAGGAGATATCGAGATCGGAAGAGCGCCGAGATGAAGGTCTATCCCGAACTCGATATCATGTCGAGGTGGTAGCATCGTCACCTCCTTGGGGAAGACGTCCATAAACCCACGGACGATCTCTGGCACATCCACCATTTCAGCATCTACTGACCCTACTGACAGCTCAGCTAACAAGGAGAGGAGGGGTTCCTCTCGCCTATTTCCCTTATGACTGCTTCGCTCACCAGTGAAGGTAACACGCCGGCCGCCCAAGTATGAGAACATGACCCTTCCTCAGAAACAGTCGATGCTGGCACACACAAAAAATAGCTAGTCGATGCATTGGATGACATCGTATGGATGTGTCTGTAGCAGAAGAAGATCCCTAACTGACTAATGTGGCCCTATCATCAGTTTTCATCCCCGACAAACAAACAACATGTCGGTCTGACCTTCAACTGGTGTGCTCAACACCAGAGGCACTGGAAGACTCTCGGAATCTAGACCCAATGCTCGGGCTAGACTGGGTTCAACAAAGGAGTGCGATGCTCCGGTATCGAACAAGGCATATGAAAGGGTACTAAACAAACTGATCGTACCTCGAACAACCTCCAGCCCTACTGGAACTGCTACCTCTGCGGCGTGTAACTATCCACGTCCATCTCCCATACCCCTCATCTATCGGCCACCTCCATGACCACGCCCTGTTCGAGGTCCATGTGGAGTGCCTTAAGGTCGGCCTCCTCCTCCTACGCCTGCCCTTAGAGGAGCAAGAGCTCGCTGTCCCTGCTGCTACTGCTGGAAAGGCCTGGTTGGGAGCTACGGCTGGGGCGGGTGGTGGGGATGTCCGCCACCGCCGTACTACACCCGGTATAGGCACTGACTCCAGAGATGTCCATGTCTCCCACAGATGAAGCATCGCGGTTCCAGGCCCGAAGGAAAAGGGAGAGGACCGGGGAATCGAAACTGAAACTATTGTGGCCTGCTCCCTGTGGGTCGGAAGCTGGATGGTCCTGATGCTGTAGGCATAGTACTGACGGCTTTCCCCTTCGATGGTCCCAACTGGATCCCCTCTCATGACACTCCTCCTAGAGCATGAATCCTCTCCACCACTTCGGCCTTCTTCTGGACCTCTAAGTACGTCGAAAGGGTAAACGGGGTAACAGCATACTGGAGGGAGGGTCGGAGTGCCTCCTCCAAACATCTTGCCTGAGACTCCTCATCGGGAATGAGGTCCAGAGAAAAATGTAGGAGGTCCTTAAACTTGATCCCTAGCTCCCTCACTGACATAATCCCATGTTAGAGGGAGAATAGCTCCTGTCTCTTTTCCGCCTTCATCGTCGTAGAGAGGAATTCCGTCCAGAACTCCCTCTCGAAATCATCCCATGCCACCTCAGCCTATCTCCTCTCCCCCATGTAAAGCATCCACCACTGACACGCCACTCCCCGCATCTAGCTGACGACCAGAGGAACCCAGTACTCGTTCAGGGCCCGAATCAGGCAGAAAGCTATCCCAAGCTCCTCTAGCCAGCCTTCCGTCTTCATGTCAGAGGTGCTGCCCTCATGCCTCTCAAGGGTCTGTTGCTAAAAAGCCCAAAGAGTCCTCTACCACTGGTCGTCCTCCTCTTCTCGGTCAGCTCTCTGTCGATTGGACAAGGTAGTCTGTGGGGCCTTGATCACCTGTACCACACGCGGTCGCCTTCCAGGTGCCATTACTTCAAGGTAAACAAGGAATGCCTAAGCCCAAGTAGTGCAGAATACTGTCTTTAAAACTTCTTAAACTTTTCATTTATTCTTAATTCCCAAAACACCCCATAAACATGACAACAGAAGTCATTATGATGCATGTACCTTTCCTAGGGTCTCTACCCTGCAATCAGCGTGGCCTCACTTGGTCGTTCGGTAGGTCCAGAGTCCTTGCATCGGATCACGGGGGGCCCTAAAATCCCATGTCTTAGCCAGTCTTCCATGGCCTAATTCACGAACCAAGGTCACCCAAAACTGTTTCCTTACCATCCCATGCAATACTCACTATGCCTAACTCTAAACTCCATCCTATCTCTCAATCATCAGCTCTGATACCATTCTGTCACGACCCGCCTTCACCAAAAACAGGGAAGGGTCAGCAGATTGCCAGACCCTTCCTTCTCTTAAGTGGAAGGAGAGATAATGACACTCAAGACCCTCCTTCAATAGGTCCTAGAGTGGCGACTAGCACCAATGGTAGAGAAAGTACACACAAATTGAAGGCATTACCTTTTTTTGTTTTATAGGACCTGGAGATAAGATGGTGAAACCCAACAACACCAAAGAAAAAGAAAAGTAATACCAAAGGTAAACCATCCCCACATGCTTGTTCCAAAAGAGAAAGCCACAAAGTACAAAAGGTGACTACATAGTAAGTACCAAAAGAAGAAAAACAGCAACTGCAACTGCCCCAAAGGTCCGAGCTAGTACAGTTCTGCGCGATCCCCGAAGTCCTCCTCGAAACCTAAAAGCAGTTTTATATACGCAGGGTGAGCATACAAGTACACTCAGTAGGGAAAACCAAAGACTCTCATGCACAAGTGGGGGAACGTACTAAAGTCCCGTGAGAATAGAATTAAGCCAAACACCTATCAAGGTAAACTATCAACCTAAGCCTCATCAAGGCACACTCCCCAAATAATGCAAGTTAAGTAATATATATAATAAGAGCACATCGATTTTTGGGTACCCCACACCACTTTCCAACTGGTTATTGAGACATCCTACGAATCGAACCAATCCCGCCATTCTCACCGTAGTCCCACTACCACATCGCCCACACACACTTGGGCCATAACCGCACATAGTCCCACAACCAAAACCCACCCACAAACACCTGGGCCACAACTATCACACGTAACCACACCTGCAAACAACTAGGCCAAAAAACCACCACCACACCCGAAGACACCTGGGCAAGAAGATCCTCTGCCACGCCCGAAGACACCTGGGCCTCATCCCGAAGACACTTGGGAAACCACCTGCCGTACACACCTGGCCAACCACCACACTACCCCGTCCGAAGGTTCGTGGGATAATAATTGAACACATGCCATCATAACCAGCCCAAAGATACTTGGGCTATCCGGGAAAGGGAGCAGAAAAGGAGCTAATAACCAGCCTCTAAGAATAGTGTTTGGAAAAACACCCTCCACCATGAAATGGGGGTGTTCGGCACTAATTGCTCAACATGGGTTGGGTGCAAATAAGAAACAAAAAACTACAAGTATATACATAGGTAGAAAGCACTCTCCCAAAGCTAGGTTCTTCTTCAGACAGCCTACTGATCACAATGACACTTAAGTCTGAGTCACGACTCTCGCCAACGAAACACGTTTGTCACATTATTTTTTTCATGTTCAGTAGTAATATTTAATTAAGTTCTGACCCTAATTAGGAAACTAGTAAACATAGGCACAAGTTCAGGAAAGTTAACAGTCAAGCATCAACCATAACATCCACACCCAGTTCTCCTGTAAAGCCACATCAACTAAAGAAAACCATAAGTTACAGCCCCATGCCCAATATCCGGGGGCAAAAAGCGCTTCTCAAAAAACAAAGGATCCCACCCCAATTCGTGATATAAACAAGGTAACCACCCGGTCTTAAAACTCGCAAACACTAAATCCATAACAACAGGGAAAATACCATTCCCAATTTTCACCACCACCGAGAGTATACAAACAGGGGATCCCATCCCCTCCCACATCTCCAGCAATCGGCCCGCAAAAGGAAACAACCAAACCACTACCACCATCACAAAGTAGGGCCATGCCTGTATTTTTAGATTTATAAGATTGAACACACTCCATGATTTCAATTCTGTGTGTTTTAATCGGGATTTATCATAGAAGGGTTGATCCTGGTGCTTTCAATTTATTCAGCCAGGTATACGTGATTAACCAATTTACTTTACATAGGAGTAGTTTATAATTACAAAACAAGAAATTTAAAACACCACGAGGGGTTCATTAGTGCATAGACAACGACCACCAACCATCTCGATTTTCAGAAGGCGTAAGCCATCACAACTCAGAAAGAAGATCATAATATAAAACAACATCAATAATCACAAACCCCCTCTTTCTTTATAGAATTCATGCATTATCATTATTTAGGTCTGGTTTATCCAATTCTAGAGAATCAAAGTCACGCCCACCCCGCATGATACACAAAAAAGAGAGAGACGAATGAGAAATTCCCTACTTGTTGATCAATGATCGACGCTAAGGCTGGGGGCGGAACTTTACGGATAACAATGTGGCTCAACCGATGTACGAAAATTGGATCTTCTGGACGAAAGTTCTCCCCGCAGAGGTAATCGAGAAAAGAAGAAACCAACTGTGAACCCCTTAGTTATAAGGGCCGCAGACAGTTGAGATAAGAATGCGAAACCGCATAAGGCACGGGGTCGTGGGTTGACCACGCGGCCCCACACGTTATTAAAGGGGTTGGGTGGTTTAAACGGACGCACACATCAGGTTAATTCATTAAATAATTAATTAAAACATTAAGGCGTTACCAGACTTTTAAAATGAGCTTAAAGGGGTCAAAATAGGGTTTAAAACCCTATTTGCACAAAAAGGAGCGCTACTGGCCCGCGTGGTAGGCCAGAGCCACCGGTAGCTGAGAGCTACCGGTGGGTGACAGCTACCAGTATGTGGCAGCTACCGGTAGACTGAGCTACCAGTAGACAGAGCTACCGGTAGGCTGCAGCGACCGGTAGACCAAGCTACCGGTAGGCTGTAGCTATCAGTAGGCTGAGCTACCGGTAGGCTACTACTATAGGTAGACCGAGCTACTGGTAGGCTGCACCTACCGGTAGACTAAGCTACTGGTAGACAGAGCTACTGGTAGGCTGCAGCTACCGGTAGACCAAGCTACCGGTAGACAGAGCTACTGGTAGGCTGTGGATACCTATAGACCGAGCTACTAGTAGGCATACTACCTGTTGGCTAAGGCTACCGGTAGGCCTACTTCATCGAGATTCCCAGACCAAAAAACTCAACACGAGATTTTCAAAAAGTAATGGACCCCAAAAACCCAGGCCATTACAATACAATTCTCCCTTTCTGAATCTGTGAAACTAAAAACACAATTCAAATTCTCAATACGATCTTCATCAGTCCGATTAAATCAATCTTATTGACTCAATACAATGATTCTCAATAAGATTATTATGTACGCTAAAAAAATTACAGTTGTCTGATATTGTTCTATGATCTCACTATGGAAGAAACCATAACTCAAATTATCCTACCCTCATCCTTTCCACTTATATAAATGTTATATATTAATATACTGATCCAAGAAGAAATTTATAGGTTACTAATAAAACCATAGAAGGAAACTTGAAAAAATTCCCCACATACTACCAAAGAAACTCCCATTTAAACTTTATCGTTGACTTATTCAATCATCTTTATATTTCACTAAGATTTATGAAAAAATTGAATTTCATGTTTGACCTAATCAACTATTCATAAAACTTATGCAATAATTTTATTGAGTATTCTTCTTAATCAAATCATTACTACATGAGTTTTTTCCCCTGTTAATTATGATCAATTTTCTTCTTATGTCATTACGAATATACATAATTGTCATCTCATTATAAATATTATTCCTTCTCATCACATTATAAATATTTTTTTCTCATCTAATTAAAAATATATTTTCTTCTCATCTCATTAATAATTATATTTCCTTCTCAGATATTTATGAATTATATTTCCTTTTAATCTCATTATGAATTTTTCTTCCTTCTTAGATCATTACAAATTATGTTTCCTTCTAACCTTATTATGATTTTTTTCCTTCTCAGCTCATTAACAATTCGATTTCCTTCTCAGCTTGTTATGAATTCTATTTTCTTCCCAGATCATTTCAAATTATATTTCCTTTTAGTCCCATTATGAAATATAGTTCCTTATCATATCCTTATGAGTGATATTTCCCTATTTTCTCATTATGAATTATGTTTCCTTATATGTTAATAAATAATTCTGTTTCATTCTCAGCTATTTATGATTTATATTTTTTATCATATCATTAAAAATTATGTTCCCTTATCTACTCATTATGAATTCTATTTCTTTATTGGCACATTATAATTTCTATTTCCTTATTCTCACATAAATATTTAATAATTCACAATGAAACATTTAAATTATTAAATCATTAGTATCTTTAAACATTCTGACATATTGCATCTTCTAATTTTGGTACATTTGGAACCGATAAAATCATTACAATTACTCCGTTTCTGTAAAATATTTTTTCTGCAGTATGTTTCATGATTAATGAGAAATTTATGATCGGAAAAGAATCATGTGAATTCTTTTATATTGTTTTAAAATATTCTAACTTGTGACTTTAGAATATTCATTGAAAACTATTCAAAAATAATACAACTATGTCAAACATCAAAATCTCTCTTTCTAAAAAATCCCATTATAATGAAGTTTGTCTTATTCAAGAAGAACAAAAACATTATTATAACAAAAGATTATTTTTCAAAAAATAAAAAAAATTGAAAAAATTTATCAAAAAGATTCTTCATTAATCCCTTTTTTATTTTTTTATAACAATCATTAACAAATTTTCCAACTGTCAGAATATTTTTCACAACACAACTTTTGTAAACAACTCAATATATTTTTAATTTTATCAAAACATCGAATTTCACAAAAAATTGTGTCCTGGAACCACACTACTAGATAAAGTAATGTTTTTGAGAAATTACATCCCTCAATGTCATGAAACGTTTTCAGCCATGTAATGATAAAATATCCTTCACATTTCTTTTTATTTTAATATTCTTTCTCTATCCCCCATTTTATGATAACCACAAATTTAGATTCATAAAATAATGATAAGAAAAAGAATCTTACAAATTATAAATTTGTTACTTTATCTACCCATTTTTTATCAGGATCCAAACACTAGTGGTGGATATTCCTTATGAACTTTAGGAAGACATGGGAGGAGGATGACATTATGTTTCAGACTCAATTCTACAAATGTTTTTCTGGAATTCTTTTTAAATATATCACCAATATGATACTTTTTTGCAATGTATTCCAAAGAAACATATCCAGACGAAACAATATATTTTATAAATTAAAACTATATATGATTTTGTTTTGATATTGAATGTTTGACATCATTTTTAATAAGTTCAACTGCACTTGATTTTACCTATGTATCATTATCATTTTACAAAACATTTACATTCAAATATTTGAGCTGAAATTCCATCCACAACAATAAAGTACAATCCAGAGTAGCCGAAACACCAACATATTCAGCTGTCCTCAATGTTATTGAACTTTTTTTCTTACTATTTCAACTTACAAAACATTTACCCAAAAATAATGTTCCTCTTAAGGTTTATTATCTATTATTACAATCTCTATCCCAATTCGAATCAATCTATCTGTAGAGACCCTAAGCTTGATGTACATGGACATTACATTACTTTAGAGGAATACTTAATACATAACAAAAATAGACACATAAGGACCATAATAGTTTAGTGTCTTTGGAAACTTGGAACGTAATCTTCTAATCGTGGTGAAAGATCTTCAACATCTCCCATAAAGATTTTCCCCTTTTTTTCTTACCTAAAACCTTTATTTATATCCTGGGAAAATGAAAAAATAAAAAGGGTGAGCTCAAATGCTCAGTAACGGTAAGGATGGATAAAATAAAACATACCATATACATTTGAACTTAAAAACACGAGCATAATGTTTAAACATCAACATCTTTAAAAATGACATAAAACATGGAAGCACGTAAGGCATAGATCATAAAGAAACATTAAGAATGATAAAATAGCATGGGAATAAAACATGTAATTGTGGAAACCATTAAGCACATCATATTATTTCCATAGTAGCCAAGGCATTTCTTCCAAGACCATCTTAGTGGACAAAGTCCCTTTCTAAATCGAGTTCACTCCTCGTTCCAGTCCAGTATTACTGAACCGGTTTAACTTGCCGTTCCAGCCATGTCTATCTCATAAGATATAAATCTTTACCCAATTCATTGGAGGGAGATATAGGTCCCACCCATCTCATA
This sequence comes from Viscum album, assembly GCA_963277665.1. Lineage (NCBI taxonomy): Eukaryota > Viridiplantae > Streptophyta > Magnoliopsida > Santalales > Viscaceae > Viscum > Viscum album. The sequence goes on from OY728121.1 coordinate 427,470,226, forward strand.
ATGAAATCATTCTTACTTATGCCACAAAATAAACATACATCATTCATAATAACCCAATGAATAAAATGGGTTTCATAAACATCATCCCATCATTACATAATCCATACAAAAGAAATGGATATCATTTCATAATAAGAAAAGTGAAACTATATAAATCATAGAGACATGATACTTGAAACATACACATATGAAATAGTGTCATCTTAGAAGAAAATCGGTTTTGATAAAACACTTGAAATGAATTATTGAGGAAAATATCCTTTCTTCTTAAAAAACATTCTCTTTTCACAAAATGCCATGCAATTTTAAAAGAAATTTATTTTGTTGAAAATATTCATGAAATCTTTTGGAAAAATCTTAATGAAAATAAGGCTTTATAAAACCTTAAAAATCCATTCGTTCCGTATAAGTTAAAAAACATTCTTCTCATACTTTTTCCGGAAAAGTCAAAATGTACCTCGTATGGTAAACAAAAGAAAGATTCCTTCCATACGATGTGGTAAAATTAGAAAAGGGTAAAAATGAATTTTAATATACATGGAAGAAATGTAAACATTTTATGAAATTTTTTTGAGAACATATGGGCATGGATAATAATAATAACCCCAGTAAATACTTTCAAATAAACAATCTTAGATAACAATGAGATTGGAATAATTATACCTTACCTTAGGTATGATATGATTCGTACGTATCTGATCCTCCTGTATAATGATTTAAATAATGTTATTGACTTATTACAGAATCATATTAATTGTTATGATATCATATATGGTTCACTAATGACTTTATATTACCCGTTCTTTTGTAAATTCCATGTTAAAGAGCATTTTGGGTAAAATCGTTTCATTTGTCGTCCGTGTTTTGACTTGTAATTATTCATATGATTACCTAGATCATGATTAATTACATCTAGAATGTAAAACATGATTTATATATAATATATATTCAGAATATACATATATATAATAGATCGATAAATGGAAGGAAATACACCGTTCATGGAGACGGTAGGTCATACGTACGCATGAACGTTGTTTTCATTTCCTCATTGAATTGAATGGAATTAATTGGATGACATAAATATATATATATATATACATAAATCCAGTATCATTATTATGTCATATATTTCATGATTACTTATTCTATATACTTTATAATCATTTATGAATGGTTAATCATTGAGAATGAATCTCATCGCGCCATGGAGACGGTATTCCGTATGTACGCACGAGCGATGATATCGTTCCCATGATCGTGGAATTTTATTGGAGTGTATGTATACTATTACAGAATCAATATAACATTACAATAATCATATATAGTTATTATTTACACCATTATACCCATCCGAGTAAGGTGGTGGTGGAAAGTAGATTACACCACGGTGTGGAGACGGTATTCCGTACGTACGCACGCGCAGTGATTTCGTTTTCCATAGGATGGATAGATGGTGAAATAGGGTTGTTTCATACGTATAAAAATATATCATTATATTAGTGATACTGATTTTATTACTTCGTAATGAAACAACCTAAGAAGAAGAAGTGGAAGAAAAAATAAAGGTGAAAGGATCGGTAACAGAAATTACCTCTTCTTTGAAGCGCCTCTTTGAGACCTCCTCTTAGGGCAGTAAATTGGTATTTGAAGAATACCAGGACCTCTAGTATGTTTCTAGGGAAGTGGAGTAGAGAATTGGGTAGGGGTTGGCAGAGATTGAAGGCTCAAAGTGGTGTGTGGAAGAGAGGGAGGAGGTGCCCTTTTATAAGGGAGGAGAGGGGCACCTTTGGAATTCTCAAGAATATTAATTTATAATAAATATAACCACACTTAAAAACCTCCAAAAATGACTCATATTCTAATATTAGATGAGATAGGGTTGTAATCTCATCGACCAATCAAATTTAGATATGTTTTGATCTTATTTTAAACCCTATAATTTTGATTTATCCTTATTTAATCTATTTAAGTTTATTTTTGGTAATAAAATTCTAAATTTTAAATTATATAAAATAATTACTTATTTGTTGTGAATGTTACATAATTGTTTACATTATAACATTATAGACCATATAAATTTAAATTTATAATTTTTAAATATTTTTGTGATTTTTAAACAATTTTATAATATGTTATTTTTATAAAATAACAATAGTGTCAATTTTGACACTATTCATTTATTTGAATTAAAATAAAATATATACAAACGATATGTTCGAACTAAAAGCTTTAATAGATTAATAAAATGTCATATTTATCTATAAAATTAGTGGATCACATTAAATAGTTCATATAATATTTAGTATATTATTTTTAAAACCATTTATTTGGTCTATCTCTTAATAAAATAATTACTACAACATTTTTGAATAATTATTTAATATACTGATTTGTTGCATAAAAATTAAAAATAAACTTCTATGATGAAGGTAAATCTATTACCTTTCACAATAATAATTTTACTCGAATTTATCATCTTAAAACCACAATATTTAAATTGTTATATTTATTAAATTATGAAGGAGACAACTTTGGCATCATTTAAAATAAAATAATATAAGTGTCATAATCACTTTTATATGGCTCCAAACGGTTATATATTATGTAATTGGATGATTAATATGTATATATACACTACCAATAAGTTTTTGTCAGGTTTTTGGGCCTTTTAATGGGTATTATTATTTCAATAAAAACTAAATTACTTATTTCCCAATTAATAAATAATTTCTGTATCATTAATGTATCACCATTAAAGACAATTATTTAATCCTTAAAAATTCTAAATAAGTTATCATAATGTAGATAATTTTATTATCTTTCTGGAGACTATTCATGTTCTATTTTTGATGATGTTTATCAATAAATTAAAATTATTATACTTATAATATTTAAGAGAGTGACATGTTGTCACTTTCTTTGGTTTTAATAATAATTAAATTATTTTCATGGTAAAAAGTCCATAAAATGAATATAATCCGACCCTTAGGTTATATGGGTATACTTTTAGCCATCCAATATAATTTTGGCATTGTTAGGATAATTTTATAATATTACATTTACCCTTAATTACCTGATTTACCTTTAACTATGGTAAATAAAATTTACCGTAGTTACTATTCATAATTCCCAAAATTAAAAAGTAGTTTATTAACATAATTTGGACCCACTCATTAAAAATATGGAATCCATGTTTCCAAATTAAATACACAAAAGTTGTAGAAATTAAATTAAAATTAATCCCTTTGTTAAAAGAAAATGGGTTTTTCTTTAAAACATTGCAAAAGATTGAATTGATTTAACCTATGAATTTAATGTAAAATCAATGCTAATGACATAAATTATATTAAATGGTAAAAATATATTCTATTTATTCTTTAAAACCATTAAATATTATAATTTTACCATATAAATTATTGCGATGAATAAAAGTTTTTTTTAATTAAAATATAGCGTGTTTTTACTATTTATCAAAATATGAAAGTTACCAGAACAATATGAAAAATTTATCCAAAGTAAATTTTTATTTCGTGGTTCCAAATAAGAATTTTATTTTTTCAAATTGAACTTATAAACATGACAAAAACTAGATTTAATGTGGGTGCGCCATCAAAAGGCGGCAAAACTGCATTTTTTGAAAAATACTTATTTTACTTGAAAAATTTATTTTTATCTTATACCATGTTCTAGAAAATGTGTAAGATGAATAATAATTATATAAAATTCAAAATTTAGTTAATACTATTCATAACGGCTAGTTCATAATAATATTATAATAATATATCGTTGTTTAGTAACACCCGGTATTGCGTACAACACATGCTATCGAGGAAGGCCACGATTGCGTGTAATGCAAGCCAAGTCAGGGTTGCGTGTTGTGAAAGAATCCTTCGTTGTTTCGTATAAAAGAATCCAACCATATTTCATTTATACATTGAATATATATATATATATATATATATACTCAATGTTGTGTAGAATAACTATTATCAAAATTGTGTGTAACACGATCCAAGAATAGTGTTGCGTATACTGCAAGCTAATACGGTGTTGCGTATAGCGCAAGGTAATCTTGGTGTAGCATACAACACAAGACATTAATGAAATTTAAATAATATTTTTCATAAAATCTCGGGGTGTTACATTCTACCCCCCTTAAAAGGAATTTCGCCCTCGAAATTCGTCGGGGTTATAAATGGTTTTCTACCCGAAATTTTGTTTAATAGAAACCCACATCGTAAAAAGGAATACCAAAACATGGATTTAAAAACTAAAGTATGAAATGTAACGGTTACCCAAATTAACTCATCACTGGGTTTACACGTAGGAGAACATAGGTGAAAATAGGGATATGGATGAAAAATCTAACCATCAAGTTCTGATGGAGAGTGGTAAAGAACAAGGCTATGAAAAATCCATCAATCACAAAGCTATAGATTTTTATGATATAAGGTACCATCCGATTCATCGGATATAAGGGAACTAGGACAAAATTTTTTGTTTTCAAGATCATTTCCCTAAATTTTATGAATTAAAATAAATACTTAAATGATTTTGGTACAATCTCACTGTTGTTCGTGAATTGAACAATTTCAACTTCATCCCTTAAAGAAATGAAGTTGAATTTGTTATTCGTGATGTGTTAGCAGATCATGTGATAGAATGATGGGTCATTCCATCTCTTTCAAACAAAAGGTTAGAAAAAGTTATAAGTCCATATTATGGTTAGATTAATCGTATATGGTTACAAAAATGAACTTTTACTTCATATATCATACCGCTTAATAAAAGAAAACTAGTTTCTACTAACCAGAGACTTCCTTTAGGCCAGTGGTAGGCGATAAAGAACAGTGGCACTTCAGTTTTGGATTCGATTCCCACAGCCAGGTCCGACGCGATGGGCTGTCGCCCGTCCTGCAGGTTGTCCTTTTTCTAAAACTATATTTCTATAACATCCCATCAACAATATCAAAAAAACATCTATCCTTAAACAATACTAACTTATGTCCAACATAATCCATTCCAATCTTTAAGCTTATCCATAATACTGCAGTCCACTCTCATAATATAGTGAAAATGATTACCAGAGATTTAATACCATTTTTGATCCCCATATATCATAAGATATGTCGTGGTGGTCACATTCCAAACATTCGAAGGCCTTAATCATGTATTCTCTTGAAAAATGAATACCCATTGAACCTTAGTGAAAACATTAATGCTGTTAAAAGTTAACAAATTCCACATACCAAAATCCTCAATGTTGTATATACTCAAACCATGACATCACTTATTCCTTATATCAATCATGAGCTCATGAATATAATCAAACATCTCATTATCTTCTTATTCCTTTATTATGCGCATATCATCTACTTTACAAAAATATATGAATAACCTTCCATGGTTACTAGTACATTAAACATATACTTTCAAATACTTTTAGGAAAAAAAATAGTGTAACAATCCTTAGATGATTCTTTATTCCATAGTACCATTAACTATACAACATAACTCTCGATAAACATACAATCATTCCAATACCTTCTAAAACAACTGACTGAGCTTCAACAATTCTTTCAGCTCATATATCATTTCTAATCTCCTCATCATCATCCACATAAATACTACCCATATGACCATGCTGATTCTCTTCATGAGTTTTTCCATTATGGAATTGGTTTGCATAATGCCCGTACATTCCACATTTAAAACATCTAATCATTTTTGATGTCGTAGAAATACTATTATCCTTGTCTATGGTGTTAACTGAACCTTTTCCTTTGCACTTACTAGCATTGTGTCCTACCCAAAGCATCTTCCAGTTCTTTGAAACAATATCCCTGATTCCTCTTCCCACATGATTTACATGAGGGAAAATTAAACTTTCTTTCCTCTATGATCATCATGAAACTACATCTTTCTCTTATTATCTGAGTCGGGAAACGTACCAAAGTTGAGATTATTGATCATATTATGAGATTTATGATTAGGAATAAAAATGATGTTGGGACTTCCAGATCCCGTTTCATTTGGTTTCTCATGAAGAAAATCATTCCATTGTCTATCATATCCTCTGTTATCGTGAATCTTCCTGTTTCCATCCATTTTCTAAAACCCAAAAAGAATTGTGTTAGAGGAAAAAATCATGCTAGGGAAAACAACATAGTAAAGGTGGAGTATCCTAAATATGTAACATCTTAGTTTAAATTCTATGATCGTTAACATAGTTCTAGGATTGTATCCTATACGTATACTTATCCTTAGGGACATCTCTAGACATACCTTAGAAATATCTCTAGGGATCTCACTAATGTTTTCGCATCCTAGTTTCTAAATGTTGACTAAAACTTTCATCTGATACCAAATGTAGAGACCCTAAGCTTGATGTACATGGAAATTACATTAATTTAGTAAAATACTTAATACAAAACAAAAAAAGACGCATAAGGACCGTAATAGTTTAGTGTCTTTGGAAACATGGAACGTAATCTTCCAATCGTGGTGAAAGATCTTCAACATCTCCCATAAAGATCTTCCCCTTTTTTTCTTACCTAAAACCTTTCTTTAAATCCTGGGGAAAAGAAAACATAAAAAGGGTGAGCTCAAATGCTCAGTAAGGGTAAGTATGGATAAAATAAAACATACCATATACATTTGAACTTAAAAACACGAACATAATGTTTAAACATCAACAGCTTGAAAAATGACAGAAAACATGGAAGTACGTAAGGCATATATCATAAAGAAACATTAATAATGATAAAATATCATGGGAAAAAAACATGTAATTGTGGAAACCATTAAGCACATGATATGATTTCTATAGTAGCCAAGGAATTACTGCCAAGACAATCTTAGTGGACAAAGTCCCTTTCTGAATCGAGTTCACTCCTCGGTCCAGTCCTGTATTTCTAAACCGGTTTAACTTGCCGTTCCAGCCATTTCAATCTCATGAGATATAAATCGTTACCCAATGCATTGGAGGGAGATATAGGTCCCACCCATCTCATAATGAAATCATTCTTACTTGTTCCACAAAATAAACATACATCATTCATAATAACCCAATGAATAAAATGGGTTTCATAAACATCATCCCATCATTACATAATCCATATAAAAGAAATGGATATCATTTCATAATAAGAAAAGTGAAACTATATAAATCATAGAGACATGATACTTGAATCATACACATATGAAATAGTGTCATCTTAGATGAAAAATGGTTTTGATAAAACACTTGAAATGAATTCTTGAGGAAAATATCCTTTCTTCTTCAAAATCATTCTCTTTTCACAAAATGCCATGCAATTTTAAAAGAAAATTATTTTGTTGAAAATAGTCATGAAATATTTTTTGGAAAAATATTAATAAAAATAAGGCTTTATAAAACCGTAAAAATCCGTTCGTGTCGTATAAGTTAAAAAAACATTCTTCTCTTACTTTTGCAGGAAAAGTCAAAAAGTACCTCATATGGTAAACAAAAGAAAGATTCCTTCCATACGATGTGGTAAAATTAGAAAAGTGTAAAAATGATTTTAAACATACATGGAAGAAATGTAAACATTTTATGAAAAAATTTTGAGAACATATGGACATGGATAATAATCATAACCCCAGTAAATATTTACAAATAAACAATCTCGGATAAGAATGAGATTGGAATAATTATCCCTTACCTTAGGTCTGATATGCTTCGTACGTATCCAAAACTCCTGTATAATTATTTAAATAATGTTATTTACTTATTACATAATCATATTAATTGTTATGATATCATATATGGTTCACTTATGACTTTATATTACCTGTTCTTTTGTAAATTCCATGTTAAAGATCGTTTTGGGTAAAATCGTTTCATTTGTCGTCCGTGTTTTGACTTGTAATTATTCATATGATTACTTAGGTCATGATTACTTACATCCAAAATGTAAAACATGATATATATATAATATATATTTAGAATATACATATATATAATAGATCGATAAATGGAATGAAATACACCATTCATGGAGACAGTAGGTCGTACGTACGCATGAACGTTGTTTTCGTTTCCTCATTGAATTGAATGGAATTAATTGGATGACATACATATATATATATATATATATATATATATAAATCCAGTATCATTATTATGTCATATATTTCACTATTACTTATTATATATACTTTATAATGATTTATGAATGGTTAATCATTGAGAATGAATCTCATCACGTCGTGGAGACGGTATTCCGTACGTACGCACGAGCAATGATATCGTTCCCATGATTGTGGAATTTTATTGGAGTGTATTTATACTATTAGAGAATCAATATCACTTTAAAATAATCATATATAGTTATTATTTACACCATTATACCCATCCAAGTATGGTGGTGGTGGAAAATAGATTACACCACGGCATGGAGACAATATTCCGTACGTACGCACGCACGGTGAGTTCGTTTTCCGTAGGGTGGATATATGGTGAAATAGGTTTGTTTCATACTTATAATAACATATCAGTATATTATTGATACTGATTTTGTTACTTCATAATGAAACAACCTAAGAAGAATAAGTGGAAGAAGAAATAAAGGTGAAAGAATTGGTAACGGAAATTACCTCTTCTTTGAAGCGCCTCTTTGAGACCTCCTCTTAGGGCAATAAAATTGGTCTTTGAAGAAGACAAGGACCTCTAGGATGTTTCTAGTGAAGTGGATAAGGGAATTGGGTAGGGTTTGGCCGAGCTTGATGGCTGAAAGTGGTGTGTGGAAGAGATTGATGATGTGCCCTTTTATAAGGGAGGAGAGGGGCACCTTTGGAATTCTTAAAAATATTAATTTATAATAAATCTAACCCCACCTAAAAACCTCCAAAAATGACACATATTCTAATATTAGATGAGATAGGGTTCTAATATCATAAAACAATAAAATTTAGACATGTTTGGATCTTATTTTAAACCTTATCATTTTGATTTGTTGTTATTTAATCTATTTAAGTTTATTTGTGGTAATAAAATTCTAAATTTTAAATTATAACATATAATTAATTATTTGTTGTGAATGTTCCATAATTATTTTTTTTATAACATTATAGACCATATAAATTTAAATTTATAATTTTTAAATATTTTTGTGATTTTTAAACAATTTTATAATATGTTATTTTTATAAAATAACAATAGTGTCAATTTTGACACTATTCATTTATTTGAATTTAAATAAAATATATACAGAAAATATGTTCAAACTAAAAGCTTTAATAGATACATAAAAATTCATATGCATCTATAAAACTAGTGTATCACATTAAATAATTCCTATAATATTTATTTTATTATATTTAAAACCATTTATTTAGTTTATCTCTTAATAAAATAATTACTACAACATTGTTGTATAATTATTTAATATACTGAGTTTTTGCATAAAAATTAAAACTAAAATAATATGATTAATATAAATCTATTAAATTTCACAATAATACATTTAATCGAATTTATAATCTTAAAATCACAATATTTAAATTGTTATATTTATTAAATTATGAAGGTTAAAACTTTTGCTTCATTTAAAATAAAATAATATAAGTGTTATAATCACTTTTATAAGGCTCCAAACGGTTATATATTATGTCATTGGATGATTAATGTGTAGATATACACTACCAATAAGTTTTTCTCTGGTTTGTGGGCCTTTTAAAGGGTATTATTATTTCAATAAAAACTATATTACTTATTTCCCACTTAATAAATAATTTCTGTATCATTAATGTATCACCATTAATGACAATTATTTAATCCCCAAAAATTCTAAATAAATTATCATGATTTAGATAATTTTATTGTCTTTCTGGATACTATTCATGTTCTAAGTTTAAGGATGTTTATCACTAAATTAAAATTATTATACTTATAATATTTAAGAGAGTGACATTTGGTCACTTTCTTTGGTTTTAATAATAATTAATTTATTTCCATGGTTAAAAGACCATAAAATTAATCTAATCCGACCCTTAGGTTATATGGGTCTAGTTTTATCCATTAAATATAATTTTGGCATTGTTAGAGTAATTTTATAATATTATATTTACCCTTAATTACCCGATTTACCTTTAACTATGATAAATAAAATTTACCGTAGTTACTATTCATAATTCCCAAAAATAAAAAGTAGCTTATTAACATAATTTGGACCCAATTATTCCAAATATGGAATCCATTTTTCCAAATTCAATACCCAAAACTTTTAGAAATTAAATTAAAATTAATCCCATTTTCGATAGAAAATGGGTTTTTCTTTAAAACATTGCAAAAGATTGAATTGATTTAACCAACGAATTTAATGTAAAATCAATTCTAATGACATAAATTATATTAAATGGAAAAAATATATTCTATTTATTCTTTAAAACCATTCAATATTATAATTTAACCATATCAATTATTGCGATGAAAAAAAGTTGTTTTTAATTAAAATATAGCGTGTTTTTACTATTCATCAAAATATGAAAGTTACCAGAATAATATGAAAAATTTATCCAAATTAAATATTTATTTGTTGATTCCAAAGGAGAATTTTATTTTGTAAAATTGAACTTATAAACATGTCAAAAACTAGATTTAATGTTGGTGCGCCATCAAAAGGTGGCAAAACTGCATTTTTTGACAAATACTTATTTTACTCGAAAAATTTATTTTGTTCTTATACCATGTTCTAGAAAATGTGTAAGATGAATACTAATGTTATAAAATTCAAAGTATAGTTAATACTATTCATAACGGCTAGTTCATAATAATATTATAATAATATATCGTTGTTTAGTAAAACCCGGTATTGCGTTACACACACGCTATCGAGGAAGGTCGCGATTGCGTGTAATGCAAGTCAAGTCAGGGTTGCGTGTTGTGCAAGAATCCTTCATTGTTTCGTATAATAGAATGCAAACATATTTCACTTATACATTGAATATATATATATATATATATATATATATACTCAATGTTGCATAGAATAACTATTATCAAAATTGTGTGTAACATTATCCAAGAATAGTGATGCGTATACTACAATCTAATATGGTGTTGCGTATAGCGCAAGGTAATCTTGGTGTATCATATAACGCAAGACATTAATGATATTAAAATAATATTTTTCATAAAATATCAGTGTGTTACATTCTACCCCCCTTAAAATGAATTTCACCCTCGAAATTCGTCGGGGTTATAAATGGTTTACTACTCGAAAGTTTGTTTAATAGAAACCCACATCATAAAAAGGAATAACAAAACATGGATTTAAAAACTAAATTATGAAATGTAATGGTTACCAAAATTAACTCATCACTGGGTTTCCATGTAGGAGTACATAGGTGAAAATATGGATTTGGAAGAAAAATCTAACCATCAAGTTCTGATGGAGAGTGGTAGAGAACAAGGCTATGAAAAATCCAAAAATCACAAAGCTATAGATTTTTTATGATCTAAGGTACCATCTGATTCATCGGATATAAGGGAACTAGGACAACATTTTTGGTTTTCAAGATCATTTCCCTAAAGTTGATGAATTAAAATAAATACTTACATGATTTTGGTACAATCTCACTGTTGTTCGTGAATTGAACAATTTCCACTTCATCCCTTAAAGAAATGAAGTTGAATTTTTTATTCGTGATGTGTTAGCATATCATGTGGTAGAATGATGGGTCATTCCATATCTTTCAAACAAAAGTTTAACAAAATTTATAAGTTCATCTTATGGTTAGATGAAGAGTATATGGTTACAAAAATGTACTTATACTTCTTATATCATACCGCTTAATAAAATAAAACTAGTTTCTACTATCCAGGGACTTCCTTTAGGCCAGTGGTAGGTGATAAAGGCCAGTGGCACCTCAGTTGTGGGTTCGATTCCCACAGCCTTGTCTAACGTGATGGGCTGTCACCAGTCCTGCAGGTTGTCCTTTTTCTAAAACTATATTACTATAACATTCCATCAATAATATCGAAAAAATTCTATCCTTAAACAATACTAACTTATTACCAACATAATCCATTCAAATCTTTAGGCTTATCCATAATACTGTAGTCCACTCTCATAATATAGTGAAAATGATTACCCGAGATTTAATACCATCATTGATCCCCATATGTCATAAGATATGTCTTGTTGGTTACATTCCAAACATTCGAAGTCCTTAATCATGTATTCTCTTGAAAAATGAATACCCATTGAACCTTAGTGAAAACATGAATGCAGTTAAAAGTTAACACATTCCACATACCAAAATCCTCATAATTCAATTTACTCAAACCATGACATCACTTAGTCCTTATATCAATCATGAGCTCATGAGTATAATCAAACATCTCATTATCTTTCTATTCCTTCATTATGCGCATATCATCTACTATACAAAAATATATGAATAAACTTCTATGGTTACTGGTACCATTAAACATATACTTTCAAATACTTGTAGGAAAAACCATAGCGTAACAATCCTTAGATGATTCTTTATTCCATAGTACCATTAACTATACAACATAACTCTCGATAAACATACAATCATTCCACTACCTTCTAAAACAACCGACTGAGCTTCAACACTTCTTTCAGCTCATATATCATTTGTAGTCTCCTCATCATCATCCACATAAATAATACCCATATGACCATGCTGGTTCTCTTCATGAGATTTTCCATTATGGCATTGGTTTGCATAATGCTCGTACATTCCACATTTAAAACATCTAATCATTGTTGATGTCGTAGAAATACTATTATCCTTGTCCATGGTGTTAACTGAACCTTTTGCTTTGTACTTACTGGTTTGTGTCCTTCTTTTCCACACCCAAAGAATCTTCCAGTTCCTTTGAAACAATCTCCCTGATGCCTCTTCCCACATGATTTACATGAGGGAAAATTGAACTTTCTTTCCTCTATGATCATCATGAAACTCCATCTTTCTCTTATTATCTGAGCCGGGAAACTTACCAAAGTTGAGATTATTGATCATATTATGAGATTTATGATTAGGCATAACAATGATGTTTGGACTTCCAGATCCTGTTTCATTTGGTTTCTCATGATGAAAATCATTCCATTGTCTATCATATCCTCCATTATCGTGAATCTTCCTCTTTCCAGCCATTTTCTAAAACCCAAAAAGAATAGTGTGAGTGGCAAAAATCATGCTAGGGAAAACAACATAGTAAAGGGGGAATATCCTCAATATCTAACATGTTGGGTTAAATTCTATGATCGTTACCGTAGTTCTAGGATTGTATCCTATACGTATACATATCCTTAGGGACATCCCTAAACATACCTTAGAAATATCTCTAGGGATCTTATTAACGTTTTCGCATCCTAGTTTCCAATGGTTGACTAAACCTTTCATCTGATACCAACTGTAGATACCCTAAGCTTGATGTAAATGGACATTACATTACTTTAGCGTAATACTTAATACATAACAAAAACATACACATAAGGACTATAATAGTTTAGTGTCTTTGGAAACTTGGAACCTAATCTTCTAATCGTGGTGAAAGATCTTCATCATCTCCCATAAAGATCTTCCCCTTTTTTGTTCTTACCTAAAACCTTTCTTTATATCCTAGGGAAAAGAAAACACAAAAAGAGTGGGCTCAAATTCTCAGTAAGGGTAAGGATGGATAAAATAAAACATACCATATACATTTGAACTTAAAAACACGAACATAATGTTTAAACATCAATAGCTTGAAAAATGACATAAAACAGGGAAGTACGTAAGGCATAGATCAAAAAGAAACATTAATAATGATAAAATATCATGGGAATAAAACATGTAATTTTGGAAACCATTAAGCACATGATATGATTTCTATAGTAGCCAAGGCATTGCTTCTAAGACCATCTTATTGGAAAAAGTCCATTTCTGAATCGAGTTCACTCCTCATTCCAGTCCTGTTTTACTGAACCAGTTTAACTTTCCATTCCAGCCATGTCTTTCTAATGAGATATAAATCTTTACCCAAGGAATTGGAGGGAGATATAGTTGCCACCCATCTCATAATGAATTCATTCTTACTTGTGCCACAAAATAAACATACATCATTCATAATAACCCAATGAATATAATGGGTTTCATAAACATCATACCATCATTACATAATCCATATAAAATAAATGGATATCATTTCATAATAAGAAAAGTGAAACTATGTAAATCATAGAGACATGATACTTGAAACATACACATATTAAATAGTGTCTTCTTAGATGAAAAACGGTTTTGATAAAACACTAGAAATGAATTCTTGAGGAAAATATCCTTTACTTTTCAAAATCATTCTCTTTTCACAAAATTCCATGCAATTTTAAAATAAAATTATTTTGTTGAAAAAAGTCATGAAATCTTCTAGAAAAATATTAATGAAAATAAGGCTTTATAAAACTGTAAAAATCCGTTCGTGCCGTATAAGTTAAAAAAACATTCTTCTCGTACTTTTGCCAGAAAAGTCAAAAAGTACCTCATATGTTAAACAAAAGAAATATTCCTTCCATACAATGTGGTAAAAGTAGAAAAGGGTAAAGATGACTTTAGACATACATGGAAGAAATGTAAACATTTTATGAAAAAAAATTGAGAACATATGGACATGGATAATAATCATAACCCCAGTAAATACTTACAAATAAACAATCTCGGATAAGAATGTGATTGGAATAATTATCCCTTACCTCAGGTCAGGTATGCTTCGTACGTATCCGAAACTCCTGTATAATGATTTAAATAATGTTATTGACTTATTACAAAATCATATTAATTTTTATGATATCATATATGGTTCACTTATGACTTTATATTACCCGTTCTTTTGTAAATTCCATTTTAAATAGCGTTTTGGGTAAAATCGTTTCATTTGTCATCCGTGTTTTGACTTGTAATTATTCATATGATTACGTAGATCATGATTAATTACATCCAGAAAGTAGAACATGATTTATATATAATATATACTCATAATATACATATATATAACAGATCGATAAATGGAAAGAAATACACCATTCGTGGAGACGGTAGGTCGTACGTACGCATGAACGTTGTTTTCCTTTTCTCATTAAATTTAATAGAATTAGTTGGATGACATACATATATATATACATAAATACATTATCATTATTATGTCATATATTTCATTATTACATATTATATATACTTTATAATCATTTATGAATGGTTAATCATTGAGAATGCATCTCATCGCGCTGTGGAGACGGTATTCCGTACGTACGCACGAGCGATGATATCGTTCTCATGATTGTGGAATTTTATTGGAGTGTATGTATACTATTAGAGAATCAATATCACGTTACAATAATCATATATAGTTATTATTTACACCATTATACCCATCCAAGTAAGGTGGTGGTGGAAAATAGATTACACCACGGCGTGGAGACGGTATTCCGTACGTACGCACGCTCGGTGATTTCGTTTTCCGTAGGATGGATAGATGGTGAAATAGGGTAGTTTCATAATTATAATAACATATCAGTATATTAGTGATACTGATTTTATTACTTCATAATTAAACAACCTAAGAAGAATACGTGTAAGAAGAAATAAAGGTGAATGAATCGGTAACGGAAATAACCTCTTCTTTGAAGCGCCTCTTTGAGACCTCCTCTTAGGGAACTAAAATTGGTCTTTGAAGAAGACCAGGACCTCTAGGATATTTCTAGGGAAGTGGAGAAGAGAATTGGTCAGGGGTTGGCCTAGCATCAAGGCTCAATGTGTTGTGTGGAAGAGAGGGAGGAGGTTCCCTTTTATAAGCGAGGAGTGGGGCACCTTTGGAATTCTTAAAAATATTAATTTATAATGAATCTAAGCCCACTTAAAAACCTCAAAAAATGACTCATATTAGAATATTAGATGACATAGGGTTGTAATCGCATCAACCAATCAAATTTGGACATGTTTGGATCTTATTTAAAACTGTATCATTTTGATTTATCCTTATTTAATCTATTTATGTTTATTTGTGGTAATAAAATTACAAATTTTAAATTATAACAAATAATTACTTATTTGTTGTGAATTTTCCATAATTGTTTACTTTATAACATTATCGACCATATAAATTTAAATTTATAATTTTTAAATATATTTGTGATTTTTAAGCAATTTTATAATATGTTATTTTTATAAAATAACAATAGTGTCAATTTGGACACTATTCATTTATTTGAATTTAAATAAAATATATACAAAAGATATGTTCTAAATGAAAGCTTTAATAGATTCATAAAAGGTCATATATATCTATAAAATTAGTGGATCACATTAAATAGTTCATATAATATTTATTTTAATATTTTTAAAACCATTTATTTGGTTTATCTCTTAATAAAATAATTACTACAACATTTTTGTATAATTATTTAATATACTGATTTCTTGCATAAAAATTAAAAATAAAATTCTATTATGAAGATAAATCTATTTCCTTTCAGAAGAATACTTTTACTAGAATTTATCATCTTAAAATAACAATATGTAAATTGTTATATTTATTAAATTATGAAGGTGACAACTTTGGAATCATTTAAAATAAAATAATATAAGTGTCATAATCACTTTTATAAGGCTCAAAACGGTTATATATTAGGTAATTGGATGATTAATGTGTAGATATACACCACCAATAAGTTTTGGTCAGGTTTGTGGTCCTTTTAATGGGTATTATTATTTCAATAAAAACTATATTACTTATTTCCCACTTAATAAATAATTTCTGTATCATTAATGTATCACTATTAATGACAATTATTTAATCCCTAAAAATTCTAAATAAATTATCATGATGTATATAATTTTATTAGATTTCTGGAGACTAATCAGGTTCTATGTTTGATGATGTTTATCACTAAATTAAAATTATTATACTTATAAGATTTAAGAGAGTGACATGTTGTCACTTTCTTTGGTTTTAATAGTATTTAAATTATATTCAAGTTCAAAAGTCCATAAAATGAATCTAATCCGACCCTTAGGTTATATGGCTCTACTTTAAGACATCCAATAGAATTTTGGCATTGTTAGGGTAATTTTATAATATTATATTTACCCTTAATTACCCGATTTACCTTTAACTATGGTAAATAAAAATTATCGTAGTTACTATTCATAATTCCTAAAAATAAAAATAGCTTAATAACATAATTTGGAGCCACTGATTCAAAATATGGAATCCATTTTTCCAAAATCAATACACAAAAGTTGCAGAAATTAAATTAAAATTAATCTCGTTGTCGAAAGAAAACGGGTTTTACTTTAAAACATTGCAAAAGATTGAAATGATTTAACCTATGAATTTAATGTAAAATCAATGCTAATGAAATACATTATATTAAATGGTAAAAATATATTCTATTTATTCTTTAAAACCATTCAATATTATAATTTAACCATATAAATTATTGCGATGAAAAAAAGTTGTTTTTAATTAAAATATAGCGCGTTTTTATTATTTATCAAAATATTAATGTTACCAGAATAATATGACAAATTTATCCAAAGTAAACATTTATTTCTTGATTCCAAAGAAGAATTTTATTTTTTCAAATTTAACTTATAAAAATTTCAAAAACTAGATTTAATGTGGGTGCGCCATCAAAAGGCGGCAAAACTACATTTTTTAAAAAATTCTTATTTTACTCGAAAAATTTATTTTGTTCTTATACCATGTTCTAGAAAATGTGTAATATGAATAATAATGTTATAAAATTTAAAATTTAGTTAATACTATTCATAACAGCTAGTTCATAATAATATTATAATAATATATCGTTGTTTAGTAAAACCCGGTATTGCGTACAACACACGCTATCGAGGAAGGTCGTGATTGCGTGTAATGAAAGCCAAGTAATGGTTGCATGTTTTGAAATAATCCTTCGTTTTTTCGTATAATAGAATCCAACCATATTTAATTTATACATTGAATATATATATATATATACTCAATGTTGCGTAGAATAACTATTATCAAAATTGTGTGTAACACGACCCAAGAATAGTGTTGCGTATACTGCAAACTAATACGGTGTTGCCTATAGAACAAGGTAATATTGGTGTAGAATACAACACAAGACATTAATGAAATTAAAAGAATATTTTTCATAAAATCTCGGGGTGTTACACTATCCCTGAAACATCATCTCATAATGTCTTTTTTATGACAACCCATGTGAAGTTTCTCCATTGACATATCTCAGAATTTCCATTATTTCTAAATTATGTGATTATTTTTGATTAAATTGATACATATAAAAAAATTCCACTATATAAAAAGTATCTCCTTTTCAGGTTGTATGGTAATGTAGACTTCCTATCATCTTCCAAAAATATTTTTGATTCACCCTTTTTCCAATATAATCGTTACTGATCATTGTTATCATAGATATAAGATTAGTAACTTATTTGTATCATCCCATACAAAACCTATTTAAGAATTAAATGGCATATTTTCTTGAAACAAGAAAATTAATTTTTAATTTTTTTGATCTTGTAAGACATGGAAGAATGTTATGTCTCTAAGCAATAATATTTCAAAATTCCAATTTATTTTTTCTGAAAATGTTTCACAAACATCTTATCTATCCCAAGAATTATCATCCACATAAACAATTAAATTTAGATTTATGAAGTTAAAATATTTCACATATATGTTTATATGAAAAATTCATTTAGTGATTTTTTACATTTTTAAGCAATTTTCAATTGTTGAAAACCTATCTCAGAGAGCTTGTTTAAGCCTAAACAAATATTTCTTCAGTTTACAAACATTTTTTCATTTGTATCAAGTATAAACCCAAATGGGTGTTTAATGTAATATTCTTCCACAATATCATCATTTATGAAAGGTGACTTTATATCAATCCAAAGAATATTTTAATTTTGATTTGTGGCCACTGATAAAAATTTCTAGCTGTTTATAATCTTTCTTCTAGGGAAAAAATTTCTTTTAAATACAAACCTTCCACCAATGTAAAGACTTTACAATGAATCCTTGATTAATTCATGAAAAATACCTAGGTTTATTTAACTTTTTTATGTAAACCCACTTGGTTATAAAAACATCTTTATTTTATGGATGTGAAAATATTTACATTGTTTCATTTTTCTCAATCTAATACAACTCTTTATTAATTTAATCCACTAATTATTTATGTTTAATAGATTCTAAAACAGAATCTATTTCAACATTTGAGATATATAAAGTATTATTATAAAACATAAACTTTCTTCATTTATAAAATAGATCCTTCTGCTTCCCATTAATGTTTTTAGACTCAAAATGTTATTAAAAAGTAATAAATTTCAATGATTACTTCCCAATCGAACATTAATCATAACATGAAATTTATTAATCATGAAAAGGATATTTTGATTTACTTTCTCTATTTTTGGAGATATATACTTTATTGTGCTTAGTATTCTAAATATCATTTTTCACTGAATTATGATTTTCAATTAATTTCACATCATATGAGTGAATAAACGTTTTATAAAATTTATTCTAGAATTTCTAACTTCTTAAATTATAGGAATAACCTGAAAAGTTTCGTCCTCTTATTTTTTATCAATCTTTCCCAAATCCATATTTTTTATTTTTTTAAAACATGGACTTCAAAAAATATTGATGTATTTCACTGATGTTTTTTTGTTGTATCAAGTTTCATAAGGACTCATGTTTGTTTCCAGCCTAAAAAATCATCTGTTTTGAA
Source organism: Viscum album (assembly GCA_963277665.1). Taxonomy (NCBI): domain Eukaryota; kingdom Viridiplantae; phylum Streptophyta; class Magnoliopsida; order Santalales; family Viscaceae; genus Viscum; species Viscum album. Next base: position 427,490,010 of record OY728121.1, read on the forward strand.
CATGTATAATAGTATTGATACCTTATCTCTAATAGAACATTCAATGGTTGTATTATGGTATTATACTTCTTCCCATTTTCAATAAGCTTGTATTATTTATATATGCTACTCTATTTCATTATGTAGTATAGGGATCACTATACTGATGTTTTATTCCATGATTTCTTATATAATAATCAAAATTATTATTTGAGAACTCAGTGCCATTATATGTTATCAACATTTTTATATAAATAAAAATTTCATTATGAACTTATTTTCTACTAAAATTTCATATTTCTATGGACTTGAACTTTTTTTTGGTAAACATGATGTTTTTTATTAGATTCAAATCATCAATAAAATCAAAAATTTAAAAATTTTAATTTTTTATAGTTATATATTTTACCCATATAAATTAGAATGAATTCTTTCAGTAAGCTCGGTAGACAGAATCTCAACTCTTTTATGAATTTTCTTATTCATATTTACATTCTAAAAAGAAATAAAAACATCTTATTCTCTTATTTTAAACATTGGATGTTTTATTACAACATCAACTTTAGAGATATTGTTCATGTTTTTCTTCCCAAGATTTCCAATTTTCCAGTGCCACAACTTATTTTCATATTCCACACTTAAGTACTATAGGTTATTAAATTTTAGTATTTCGAATACCCTCCTCATGATTCTTTATCCTTTTGTAATAACATTCACATATTTAATAATGTTGATAACATATGAACATTTTCTATTGATTAATTATTTTACATCATAAAAAAGTTTACTCACACTAAGAATGATATTTTTTAGCCCATCAACAAATTAACATCCTTAGATTTGAAATTTTTTGATACTATGTAATCCATTATGATTCCTATGATTTTTATGGAACTATCATTAAAAAAGTATATTGTCCCCCATAATGACATTAAAAACATTTCAAGACTTTTTTATCACCTATCATATGTGAAGAACATCCACTATCATGTATCCACATTTTTTTCCAATTACATTCTTTAAAATCTACATCGACAACAAAATCACTTCCATCAACTTGTTTATTTATAGAATCCTTTTATTTAATATTTTAAGAAACATGTTCAATAAAGAGTTTTATTAATCTTTTGGTATGATGACCATCCATAAACACATATTTTAAATCTTCTTATTGACCTCCAAATTTATTTCTTATTGAAAGGTTTCTAACATCTTGAGAATTAATTTTCTCAAATTCCAATAATTTATGATGCTTTCTCACTACAATTCCACTATTTATTCCACATTGCTCAAATCCTCTTCCAGATTGAGATAATTAGTGCCAAATATTATATGTAATAATCCCATATATCCCATTACACAAACAATGTCCATCAAATATTGATTTTATATTTATGTAATATCTATCATTGTAGAATCTTTATTGATCTTGGTAACTTCTTTTAGCTCTAACATACGTAGGATGTGGACCATCTTTCCTCCTGGGTGACTTTTTAACATTTATTTATGGGATAGGTTTCTCACATCATTTTCCACCCAATACATCCCAATAATTTATATGGAACATAAAATATATGATAAATTAGATGAAACAATATTTTTGGTTGCTGGTGATTTCACCAAATTCTTGATTTGAGGATTCTCAGCAACTTTATAAGTCTCAAAATTTACTTATTATAATTTTTGGAAGTTTTAATTTAACTTACCCAAGGTATTTTTAAACTCAATATTTTTTTATTGAAACATTTTAACTTTTTCTTCCTTAGATTCCATCTTTTTACTAAGTTCCTCAACAATATTTCTTTGTTTATAAATTACAAGTGTAATGACTCGGACTATCAGGGTCCTTTCCTTTGCCAAAAATCTGGATCCTAAAGGGGTAGAGTCTCGGCATGAGGCCGATCGGTGCGACCGATCAGCGAGACCGATCGGCAAGATCGGTCGGTGAGACCAGTCATTGAGACCGATCAGTGAGACCAATCGCCGCGACCGACCGGTGAGACCGATCAGTGAGACCGATCGGCGCAACCGATCATTGTGACCAGCCAGCCGATCAGTGAGACCGATCGGTGAGACCAACCGATCGGCGAGACCGATCAGTGTCACCCAGCCTTGTAGGGGTTTTTCCAGTGACTCCTCCCCTTTTTGTGCAAATTGGGTTTTAAACCCTATTTTGACCCCTTTAAGCTTGTTTTAAAGCCTAGTAATGCCCATAAATGACGTTTAATTAAATATTTAATGAATTAACCTATTGTTTGTGTCGGTTTAACCCACTCTACCCTTTAATGACGTGTGGGGTGTCTCAACCACGTAGTCCACTCACGACCCCGCGCCTTACATAGTTTCGGGTTCTTTTTCTCAATATCTTAATAGCCCATGGCATGCTGTATCTCACCCTTCATAACCTAAGGGTTCTCCCTAGGTTTCTTTTCTCGATCACCCTGTGCTAGGAGTACCCTTCGTTCAGATGGGCCGTATCACTATCCATAGATTTCCACGCCCAGTCTTAGCATCGATCTTTGATCAATAGGTAGGGAATTTCACCTTCATCTCTCCCTTATGTGTATCTTGCAGGGTGGGCATGCTTTTGATTCTGTGGAATTGGATGAACCAAACCAAAATGAAGATAATAAATGGATTCTAAATAATTAAGTACGAGGGGTGTGATCGACGATCCTGCTTTCCTTTATGATCTTCTATGATTAATAATTTCTGAGTTGTGTGGGCTTACACCTACTGAGAATCATGGCCATTGGTTGTCTTTATCTGTGCACTACCGAACCCATGCCCCTGGTGATGTTTTAAATGGATTTTTTTGTAGTTGTGAACGTCTGCTATATAATATTTGGTTAATCACATATATCTGGATAAATAAATTGAGTCACCAAGATCAATCCTTTCTGTGATAACCCCGGTTAAAGCACATATAAATTGAAATCATGGAGTGTGTTAAATCTTATAAATCAGAAAATACCAGCATGCACCTGATTTGTGTTGGTGGTTGTGGTTTGATTGTTTTACCTTTCACGGGCCATTTTCTGGGTGATGTGGATGGGGATGGGATCCTCTGTTGATATGGATTCAGTGGTTGTGAATTTTAAGGCCAGGTGGTTGCCTTGTTTATATCACGAATTGGGGTGGGATCCTCTGTTGATGAGAAACCAATTGGGGGGGGGGGGGGGACACAGGGCAGTGTCTTAGGGTTTTCTTTGGTTCTAGTACATATAGGGATCACACTTATCCGTTTGTTGTTGTGACTTTACAAGAGAACCAGGTGTGGATGTTGTACTTGATGCTTGACTGTTTTCTTTCCCTTGACTTGTGCTTATCATTACTGGTTTCCCAAATAGGTGAAGAAACTTATTTAAACATCAATAATGAACATGAAAACAAGGATGGGAAAAATGGGTTTTTGGTTTGGTGTATGTTGTGACCTGGTCATGGTACTGATTTTGTTCTTCAGGCAGGCTGATGAAAAACCTAAACTTGGGAGAGTGCTTGTTACATATATATATACATGTAGTTTTTTTGTTTATTATTCTCACCCCACCCAAGTTGAGCACTTAGTGCCGAACACCCCCATTTCATGGGGGAGGGTGGTTTTTTCAAAACTTATATTAGTGGATGGTTATTTAGCTCTTTTCTACTCCCTTTCCCAGATAGACCAAGTATCATCGGGTAGGATATGATGGCATGCAGTCCATTATTAGCCCAAGAAACATCGAGCGGGGTAGTGTGTTGGTTGGCCCAGTTGTGTGCAGTCAGGTGGTTTCCCAAGTGTCTTCGGGCGTGGTGGTGGTTGTTCTGGCCTAGGTGTTTGTAAGCGTGGTTACATGTGACATCTATGGCCCAGGTGTGTGCGGGCGAGGTATGGTAGTGGGACTACGGTGAGGTTATGGCCTAGGTGTGTGCAGGCGGGGTATGGCAGTGGGACTGCAGTTAGAATGGTGGGATTGGTTTGATGCATATGATGTCTTCAATAACCAATGGGAAAGTGGCGTGGGGTACCCAAACATTGATGTGCTATTACAATACATTACTTTGATTGCGTTATTTGGTGAGTGTGGCCGGTGAGCGTGATGGGTGAACTCCTCGATAGTGTTGGTTGTCTATTTCTCACGAGACATTAGTACATTTCCCCCACTTGTGCATGAGAGTCTTTGGTTTTCCCAACTGAGTATACTTGTATTCTCACCCTACGTATATAAAACTACTTTCAGGTTTCCAAGAGGACTTTGGGGATCGCGCATGACCATACTAGCTCGGACCTTTGGGACAGTTGCAGTTTCTGTTGTTATTTCCTTGGTACTTTACCCTTGTAGTCACTTTGTAATTCGTGGATTTTACTTTTGGAACATGCATATGGGAATGGTTGTTTTTGCTTTTCTTTCCCTTCTAGTTTTGGTGTTGTGAGATTTACCATCTTATCTCCCGATCATATAAAAACAAAAAGGGTAATGCCTTCCATTCATGTGTGATTTCCATACCCTTGGTGCTTTTCGCCACTCCAGGACCTATTGAAGGCGGGTTTCGGGGGTCATTATCTCTTCTTCAACTTAAAGAAGGAAGGGTGTGGAAATCTGCTGACCCTTCCCTTTTTTGGTGAAGGCGGGTCATGACAGAATGGTATCAGAGGATGAGGTTGAGGGATAGGATGGAGTCTAGAGTTAGGCACATTGAGGATTGCATGGGATAGTAGGGAAACAATGTTGGGAGACCTTGGTGCGTGGATTTGGATAGGGAATACCGGCTAGGACACCGGATTTTAGGGCCCCCCGTGATCCGATGCAAGGACTCTGGACCTACCGAACGGCCAAGTGAGGCCACGCTGATTGTAGGGTTGAGACCATAGGAAAGTTACATAAATCATAATGACTTGTGTTCATGTACTACCTGGATAACTAACCATATTGGTATTATTGCATCTTGAAATTCAACTAATATTTTTCGTGTTTGTGAATCATATATTTTGTTTGGATCACTCTCTAGACAGGTATGTATCAAGGTCATTATATATGATCAACATTAATAGAACAAAGAACTAATCATCTAGGGGAACCATTATCAATTAATTTCCTCCAAAAAATTCCCAATTCTTATTAAATATATTCTCCCCATAGAATATCATTCAGTGGAATCTAAACTAGTTAATTCAAAGATATAAAATTATCATCAGTCTATAAACCCTAAGAAAACTCTTCTCTAATTATAATCTTAAATTAAAACACAATTATTTCAATAATCTACCATAATAATTTTGTGTAATAAGTATCTTGAATATCTTTATTTTACAAGTTGGAACATATGCATCATGTTTAACATAATTTTCCAACTGATAATTAATCATATAGTATTATTAATAGTAGAAACATATTCCTTCATATTAATTGTTAATTATTATAGATAAACCATGAGAGAACATACAACTATAATCAAATCAACATTATTGGATACTCCAAACTATATCATAGATATAATCCACAAATCATATTGAGTTCATCCATATTATATTCATCCCTACTGATGAAAAATATAATAAAAGACACTTGGGATTAATCTTTTCACTCGATAAATCACAGCCTTTGACTATGAAATTGTTTTACCCCAACAGTAGAGTTAATTTGAAGGTATTTTGGGGAGTTTTAAAGTTTAAATTATGTTGTTATCAATATATAATTTTAAATGAAAACAATAATATTTAAAATATATTTTAACTTTATCACATAATATTTTGGGTGAAAGAATTTATGGCCTTTCTTTATCTGTTGACTCTTGTTATGTCACATTTCCTATCAATTATAATCCTTATAGATTAAGGAATATTTATTTTTCATAAATTGAAGTCATTATGATATATAAATGTGAAATGTTATACCTATTGAAATACACAACTAAAGTTCATTTGTTTAGAAGTGAATTTTCTATATTCCATTCCTAAAAATAAAATCCCATTTTTTTAATCTCTTTAATTTAAGACGAAACTGTATGTCCTCCAAATAAAAAAGGTTTTAAATTGAGAACTAGATGTTCTTATATATAAATAATAATTCATCTACCATATTTTTCTTTTATCATCACATCATCTTTCATCTTGGAGCTCATTATTCTATTCTATATCATCTAAATAAAATCATTATACTTATATAACCATTATATTATAATAAAATCACATCATATGCATTCACATCCACTATAAATGTGTATGTCAATATGATATGATTTATAACTCACATCCATTATTTTCATGAATTACCTACTCTTGCCATATAACCCAATCCATCACAATGTTCATATCTATTGTTTGATTGAATACCATAACCAAAACAAATAATATGTTTCAAAATATCTCACATGTCCATGGTTGACATGAACACATAACCCACATTTCTGTCACATCTACGAAAATAATTGGCATCATCAACCAACCCAATCGACATTATCATTCAATAAAATTAGATTCGAATGGTTAGAATAATCACACTACTGGAATGGAGAGCTATACGAATAGTTTGGTGCCAACAGTTTTAGAAAACCATTGGCATATGTGGATTACAGACCTCTTTCCCAATGGTTTCATTAAACCATTGGGATATCTCACTATGGGACAACTTTTACTAATGGTTTATGTAAACCTTTGGGAAAGCTTGATTTCAACCAACTTTTACCAACGGTTTACATTGAACTATTGGGAAATCTTGACATTCAACCACATTTTCCCAATGGTTTAGTAAACCCGTTGGGAAATATTCATTTTCAATCATAGTTTTCCCAATGGTTTTTAAAAACCGTTGGAAAAAATTCTCTACTAATACAGTGAGCCCCCAATTCTCTCTTCGTGCGACTGCAGCCCTAAAATTGATTCTCTCCCGATGCTCTCTCCTTACGGGTATTGGAAACTCCATCCATCCTCTTCAATCAAACAACTTTTCTGTTCAAGACATCTGTTCAAGACATAAAATCTGTAAGTCCTACCTCAGTTCTAATTTTCTTTATCTATCTTTTCTATTTTCTATTTTTATTTGACCTAAATGTGAGCGATCTCTCTATACCCAGATTGAGTAACTCGTTCCACTTGATAGATCCATCTTAAATCAAATAATTTTGTAGTTCTACACTCTAAATCTATATGTACTACCTTTGTTTAAATGTTTTGCATCTATAATTTTCGTTTTCTTTTTTAATTTGGTATAAACCTTTTTGTGATGTTTATGGAATGGAATACCCAACAAGTGCACTTTGATTTGTTTTTTGTCTTTCTTCAATACTTATGTTTCATGATTGTATGGATCAACATTATTTGAAGTCTACATAGCCAATACTTTCCTGTATTTAGTGAACCATATGAACCAATGGAGGTGCTGGTGAGATGTATCGCCACTCAAAGATGATAAGGAGTTTGATTAGTCATATTGTCTTGGGGTATGTAATGGATATAAGTATGTTTCATGTGAAGTGATTGTGGACGGCTGGGGTAGTGGAGTAGGTGGTTTTCCATTTTTTTAGTGGGGCGATATGGTAGTATCTATGGACTTTAGTTTAGTTCAAAAAATGGATATGTGTTTTGTATTTATAGTTTTTGATTAAGGAATAATGGGAAGGTTACTGATATTGAGGATGAATTGGATGTTGGTTGGGTGATGGATTGGAATTGTGATGTTGTTTGGATTGGGTTTAGATAATTTTAAAAGAATTATATGGGGATTTCCTATCTTTAAAAAAACCCCTCCTCCTGGACCATGGACACCCCCCTCTTGGACCCTAGACACCCCCCTCCTGGAACATGGACAACCCACCCCCTCTTTCTTGAAACCTGGATAGCCACCCCCCTCCTGGACCCTGGACAACCCCCTCCACCCTCCACCCAAGACCTTGTATAGTCCCTCCTCCACCCTCCACCAGGACATTGTATAACCCCGCCACCCTCCTCCATGGTCCCCGGACAGCCCCCTATACACCCCCTAGATAGCCCCCACCCTTTTCCTTGGACCCCAGACACCCCCCCCCCCCCTCGGACATCCCCCCAGTCTCCTCCTCGGTCCCCGAAAAGTCCCCCGGGCAGCCCCCAATACATCCACCCCACCATCCTCCCTGGACCCCGGACAGCCCCCCGGGCACCCCCCAAATAGCCCCTGGACTGCCCCCGGGATAGCCCCCCGAACAGCCCCCGGTTAACCCCCCACCCTCCTCCTTGGTCCCCGAACAGCCCCCCCCCCCCCCCCCCCCCCCCCCCCCCCTCCTTGGTCCCCGGATTAACCCCCGGACAACCCCCTCCTCCTTGCCCCCGGACAGCCCCCCCCCCCCCCCCCCCATCCTCCTTGGTCCCTGGACACCCACCCAGACAGTCCCCACCCTCCTCCCTGGACCCCCGACAGCCCCCCACCCTCCTCCCTGGACCCCGAATAACCCCCCGGACAGCCCCCCACCCTCCTCCTTAGTCCCTGGACAGCCCCTCGGACATCCCCTCACCCTCCCTGGACCCCGGATAGTTCCCCGGATAGCCCCCCACCCTCCTCCTTGGACCCCGGATAGCCCCCCAGACTTGAATAACATTTTCCTTTTGTACCACTGTGTATGCAAGTTAATGAGACTCATATGCCTTATGTATAATTCTATTACAAGTTGATTAAATGTTATACCTCATGGATGATATGTAATTGTAGGCATGTTGATTTCACATGCCTTTTTTATTTCTATGATCATGCAATGTTATTTAGGATTATTCTATTTTTTTATGTCTTGAAATATATGAATTTCTTGGTAAGCTTATCAATTCATGCTCATCAAATGCATGTGATTATATTCTTTTATTTGAATACAAATCCTTGTTGTGCATTCTCCATGTTATGTGAATTATGCCTTGTTTGATTTGGTTTACTTGTTAATTGTTAGGATAAGACATGGGTTACAAGTTATGGACTCGTGGATGGAATCTTCATGCTTAGGGAGAATGATCCATGAGTGATATGTGACGTGTATGTGTCAACCCCGCCAAAAACTAAGCCACGGTGTGGCCGGGACTACTCGAACTGTATCTCTTTTGTTAAAAATGTACTAAATTGTAAGTGAAATCAACAACTGACATACGGGAAATGGACCAAACGCCTTCGGATTCTATTGAAACGTTTGGACAATGATCCATGGGTCATATGTGATGTGTATGAATCAACTCCGCCTTAATCCGAGGCGACGTGTGGCCGGGACCACCCAAACTACCTCTCATTTGTTCAAAATGGACAATATTTTACGTACATACGCCAAACCGATCAAAAAGATTCTGATTGTGTTTAAACATTATGAATATTATACCTAGATCATATGTGACGTGTACGAGTCAACCCTGCCTCAATCCGAGGCCCGGTGTGGCCGACACCACTCAAAGTGCCTCTCTTTTTTTAAAATGTATTTAATTTTAAGTGAAAACAACAACTAACATACGAGAAACCGACCAAACGCCTAAAAATTATGTTGAAACATTAGGAAAACAATCCATGAGTCATATGTGATGTGTACAAGTCAACCCCACCTCAATCTGAGTCCTGTTGTGGCCGACACCACTCAAAGTGCCTCTCTTTTGTTTAAAATGAACTTAATTTTAAGTGAAAACAACAACTGACATACGCCAAACTGACTAAAAACCTACGGATTCTGTTGAAACTTTAGGAAAAAGATCCATGGGTCATATGTGACGTGTACAGGTCAACCCCGCCACAAACCGAGCCACGATGTGGCCGAGACCACTCTAACTCTCTCTCTTTTGTTCAAAATGGACTAAATTGTAAGTGAAATCAACCACTGACATACGGGAAACGGACCAAAAGAATTCGGATTCTATTTAAATGTTAGGAAAATGATCCATGGGTCATATTTCAGGTGTATGAATCAACTATGCCTTAATCCGAGGCGACGTGTGGTGGGGACCACCCAAACTGCCTCTCTTTTGTTCAAAATGGACAATATTTTACGTACATACGCCAAACCGAGCAAACAGATTCTGATTGTGTTTAAACTTTATGAAAATCATAACTGGATCATATGTGACGTGTATGAGTCAACCCTGCCTCAATCCGAGGCCCGGTGTGGCCGACACCACTCAAAGTGCCTCTCTTTTTTTTAAAATGTATTTAATTTTAAGTGAAAACAACAACTGACATACGAGAAACCGACCAAAAGCCTACGAATTATGTCGAAACTTTAGGACAACAACCCATGCGTCATATATGACGTGTAAAAGTCAAACCCGCCAAAAAATTTTCCACGGTGCGGACAGGACTACTCAAAATGTATCTCTTTTGTTAAAAATGGACTAAATTGTAAGTGAAATCAACAACTGACAAACGGGAAACAGACCAAACGCCTTCAGATTCTATTGAAACTTTAGGAAAAGGATCCATGGGTCATATGTGATGTTTACGAGTCAATATCGCCTCAATCCGAGCTGCGGTGTGGCCAGAACCACTCAAACTATCTCTCTTTTGTTTAAAATAGACCTAATTTTATGTGAAAACAACAACTAACATATGCAAAACCAACCAAACGACTTCTTATTCTGTTGAAACATTACGAAAATGATCCATGGATCAAATGTGATGTGTACGAGTCAACTCTGCCTCAATCCGAGCTACGGTGTGACCGGGACCACTCAAACTGTCTCTCTTTTGTTCAAAATGGACTAAATTGTAAGTGAAATAAACAACTGACATACGGGAAACTGATCAAACACCTTCGGATTCTATTTAAATTTTAGGAAAATGATCCATGGGTCATATGTGATGTTTACGAGTCAACCCCACCTCAATCCGAGGCACCGTAGGGCCGGGACCACCCAAAATGCCTCTATTTTGTTCCAAATGGACAATATTTTATGTACATACGCCAAACTGATCAAACGGATTATGATTGTGTTGAAACTTTAGGACAATGATTCATGCCTCATATGTGACGTGTATTATTCATCCTCGCTTCAATCCGAGGCCCGGTGTGGACAAAACCACTGAAAGTGCCTCTCTTTTTTTAAAATGTACTTAATTTTAAGTGAAAACAAAAACTGACATATGGAAAACCAACCAAACACCTACGGATTCTGTTTAAACTTTAGGAAAACAATCCATGGGTCATATGTGATGTTTACGAGTCAACCCTGCCTCAATCCGAGCCACGGTGTGGCTAGGAACACTAAAACTTTCTCTCTTTTGTTGAAAATGGACTAAATTGTAAGTGAAATCAACAACTGTCATACGGGAAACTGACCAAACGCCTTCGAATTCTGTTTACACTTTAGGAAAAAAATACACGGGTCATATGTGATGTTTAAGAGTCAATACCACATCAATCCGAGGCACGGTGATGCCGACACCACCCAAACTGTCTCTCTTATGTTAAAAATGGACAATATTTTACAGACATACGCCAAAATGATCAAACAGATTCTAATTGTGTTGAAACATTAGGATAATGATTCATGGCTCATATGTGACATGTACGAGTCAACCTCGCCTCAATATGAGGCACGGTGTGGCCGACACCACTCAAAGTGTCTCTCTTTTGTTTAAAATGGACATAATTTTAAGTGAAAACAATAGTTGACATACGCCAAATCAACCAAACAAATAGGATTCTATTGAAACTTTAGGAAAACGATCCATGGGTCATATTTTATTTGTACGAGTCAACCTTACATCAATCCAAGCCACGGTGTGGCCAGGACCACTCAAACTGTCTCTCTTTTCTTTAAAATGGACTAAATTGTAATTAATATCAACAATTGACATACGAGAAACAGACCAATTACATTCTATTTCTTTTGACACTTTAGGAAAACGATCCATGGGTCATATGTGACGTCTAAGAGTCAACCCCGCCTCAATACGAGTCACCGTGGGGCGGGGACCACCCAAACTACCTCTCATTTGTTCAAAATGGATTAATATTTTACGTACATATGCCGAACCGATCAAACGGATTTTGATTGTGTTGAAACTTTAGGAAAATGATCCATGGATCATATGTGATGTGTACCAGTCAACCCAGCCTCAATTCGAGGCATGGTGTGGCACTTATTGAGTCACAAGTGATGAGACTCCTATGAAAATACCTTTTCACCATATATTATAAAAGTGGTTGTCGTATGAAGATTGAAATGGTTGTAAATAATATTTGATTTATTGAAACTCTGATTCAACTATACTGGATGATTTTTTTCATATGAAGATTCAAAGGGGGAATTATTCACCATGACTCTAATCAAATAGGTGGTGTAATCAAATAGGTGGTGTTCTTTTTTGTTGTTTTAAGTCTGTCACTATTTTTAGTGGTATTTTTTATGCAGGTGTATGCACTGGAGGGGCTACTGGAGGGGCTGTTGTGCAACAATTTTGGAAATACAGAATACCAACGGTTGTAAACCGTTGGTATACTTTGAGAAAGAATTATACCAACGGTTCAATAAACCGTTGGTAAAAAATCATACATAAACATATCCCCACGGTTTCATTGAAACCGTTGGGAAAACATCTATACCAACGGTTTACAACCGTTGGTATAAGATCAAAACCATTGAATTCCCAACGGTTTTATGAAAACCGTTGGGAAAAATACTATACCAACGGTTGTGAACCGTTGGTATAAGATCAGAATTATAGTATTCCCAACAGTTTAGAACCATTGGGTAAACCTATACCAATGGTTCTTGTTGAACCATTGGCAAATCCATACCTAGAGTGGGCTATACCAACGGTTTACTGCAAACTGTTGGTATATATCTTTCCCCACACCTTACTTCCCTACGGTTTGGACAACCGTTGGTATAGAATATACCAACGGTTCTCCAGCCTATACCAATGGTTCTAAACTGTTGGTATATCCTTTATTTCCAGTAGTGTCACCCAACTCATGTAATAAGGAACCCATAAAGAATACAAGGATAGATAATCTTAAGGAATGATTAATAAAACACTGTTAAAAATTATAATATTAAAAATACCATGAAAAAATATTGAAGGGCAATGTTTATTATAGGTTATAAAAAAACTGACACTAAATTCATTATAGGCTATGGTACCTACATTCACACACCTGACCTCTTTCAAATTACCACTAACTAATAAGGAAACTGTCACTTTTTCCTTGCCTTAGAATTATATAATTTATCATGGAGGGTTCCATTGATTATAACATAGTTCACTAGTAAATGAAATGTTTTCAAACAACCCAATTGGGTTCATTTAAATCATTTCTATAGCATAAAGTTCAATTGAATTATAATCAATGACGAATCAATCAAAATAACCTCAAATAGAACAATAAATTATATTATTATTGTTAATTAACTATATATTATTATTATTTTTTATATTAAGTATTTTTTACTATGGTTTTTATAAATTGAACTTGAAATGTTTTGATTATTTTTTTGTTATACTAAAATAGTTTGTTTACTATTTTTATAATGTAAAATATCTTTTTGTTTCTATTCTCGGGCTATTGTATTTGGAGATATATTTTTTTAATAGTTCTATATAGAAATGGTTTAAAAAACCACTATATATGATAAAATATTGATTACTATAGGGTTAAAATACTTCTATGTATGTTTAAAAAAAATTAGTGGTGGTTTAAACAACCACTATATTTTGTTAAGATTAGAGGACGATTAAAAGAGCACCACGACCTTGTTATTTTTTAGAAGTGATGTCACCACTACAAATTTATAAAATCATCTATAAATAAATATTTCTCAAATATTCCCCTAAACCTCTACTAAATGGTAGGAACTGATGTGAGTTGGATATCCATTCCATCATTAGTAGTGGTTTTTGGAAGACATTGTGAAACCATATTGTGGTGGTTTTATCCTCCGAAAAAATAAAAAAAAACTATTGTTATGTTGTAATTTTTTTTAGGATAACATTTGGTATTACCCATATAGATGTTGTCAAAATATAGGATCCACTTGGGGGGTCCAAATAATATTTATCTGTATTTTATTTTTTTATCTATGAATTTATATTCAATTATTATTTTAAGGAATAATTTAGGATGTAGCCTAGTTTTCCTCTTTCTTTTTTGACCCTACATTGTCATGGTTATTGTGAATTAATATATTATTTTATTTTTTAGGAATATTATGATATTAAATCCAGAGGAAGAAATGAAATTAGATAAATTTGACCCAATTCATGATGTGAAAAATGGAATTCATGACGTTTAAATGGAATTCACTCATTAAAAAAGGGATTCATGGTGTAAAAAGAATTCACATCATGAAAGGGAATTCACAACAAGAGTGTGTTTTAGTACAAAAAATTACTAAAAAATACTCTATATCAAAACATCAATCATTATCGTACGGTGTGTATGAGTTTTAATTCTCTACATTATTTTACTACCAATATTTTAAATTTGTTTCAGATCTTTTAATTAAGAAAACATGTACCCAATTGAATTCTTCTACTCTAGTTTTTATCTAAGAGACATAATTTTCCTTACATAATCATTATTCCATTTTTTAATATTCACAATATCCATGTTTAGATAAGTGAAATGGTAAAATTACTGAGTAAATTTAAGCATGTGGGAAAAAATATTACAAATCATGAATTTTTTTAATAAGGTGACTTATGTAAATGAAATTCATATTAGATTAGGAATGATTTATATTTATTAAATTTAAATTTTTTTGTTTTCTTGTTTTTTAAATTTCAATATATAGTTATCTTAAACTATATGTTCTGATTCCTGAGAAAAATTATGATCCAATAATTTCTATTCTTTTTATGGTGTAATTATTAAGAGTTTCATATATATTTTTCTTCTAGAAAATTCCTATAATTGTATAAAATATTTGAATGGAATTTTTTTTAATATGATTGATACACTTTATTATTTACCTCAATATCATTGAATCCAACTATATATTGAAGTACCACTTTTTTTCTTTAGAATCATTGAATGAACTTGTTAGGAAATGAGGCATGTTACATGAATTTTATATCAATTCAAACCATACTAAATGTACATTTCATGATATTAAAATGTATAAATGTTCGGAAATGGTTGTCCATGGTTGAGGGGGATACACTACATTGAGGTTCTCTTGTCGGTGTTATTGTGTGATTTATAGAGAGGCCATATTATAAAACTAAAAATATGTTATTTCTCTTTTAAGGATCAAAAAACACCATATCAAGATCAAAAATAATTTTTTATATTATAGTTAGGTGGTGTATGTGATATTTTTCTGAAGATGTAATTTTGAATAAATAAATAAAAAATATTGGGAGATAAATTTATTCACTATGATTACATGTATCATGTGCTTACCTTGAGCTTTGGGAGTTGGTAAATAACACTCTTTAAGATTATTTTACATTCATATTAGATTTTTATATCATGAAATATGTTGCCAATTCAAACCTCATTTTTGGGTGTTCTTTTTATTTACAACCACCTACATTAATCCTTAGTGAAATTTGAACCTAAATTAAAATTCCACATTATTATATAATATATCTATTTTTATATGGTGGAGATGTTTAGTTCCTTGAAAGTTAGTGGTAAGCGACAAGTATTTGAGGTATAATAATAGTTATATTAAAATTATTACATTTATTAAAGAGTAAATATAATTAAATTTGATTAAATTAAATGTTTTCTACACATTAATGTTTAATTAAAAAAAACTGACGTAAGGAATTGATTTTTTATTTCCAATAAAGAAAATTAAAATGATTTATATAGTTTATTTATATAAAGTTTGGGAAATTGGAGGAAATATTTTTTTAAAATGTGATAGTAAATATTCCATTTATGAAAATTAATTTTTTTTTTCATTTTCAAATTCAATTAGTTGTAGAAAAAAATTAATTTTTAATGTTTTTCAGATTTAAAAATGATGTTCTATTTGTGGGGGAATTAAAAGATCCATATTTATCTTTACAAATTATTTGAATTTTTTTTTGAAATTAAACTAATAATTATTAAAATATTTTTTGTATTTTCTCTAAGTATATCAGATGTAATAAAAAATGATCTAAAACGAAATAAAATATATATGAAAATAATGATCGTTGAAAAAGTTTTCAGTGAAGTACATTGTTCAAGGATTTAATGTGATGAAATGGACTGAAATAGAGAAATATTTTTTGTAAACCACCAATTAACATAATGAATTATATTCATGGTTTTATCTAAGGGGGAATTATGAATGTGAAGAAAAATCAAGAAGTAATAAAATGAAATCAAGATAACGGAATCATGCTTCATGTTGTGACACATATGTTAACTACATGACACAAAAAAAACCCATCTGAAATGCATTCAACAGAGAAAAAAATCCACGAATTGATTCCAATTGAATAATTCACATCATAATAATAATATTTTTGGTGTAAAATGCTCTAATGAGGCCAAGATCAAGAAGATTTGATGTATTATGGAACATACCACCTTTTAACTCCCCGTTATGACCATATTCAAGAAGATACCCATTATTTTAGAATTTATAAAATCTTGAGCACCATAAAATCCTTCAAATAATAGTTTAGTGGATTGGAAAATAAATAATCCATTCTACTATACAACTTTTTCAATAGATATTTAGACTAATAGTTTTTAGAGTATATTTATTTTTTTTGTTATTAATTTCTTTTTTGAATGTAATATATACTCATAATTTAATGAATGGAATCCCATTTCTCATTCTAGTATTATCTAATATATTTATCCTTTTATCTTCTATATTTTAATATTTATCTCTTACACTTGTAATGATGAGTTATAAACCTATGTCTTGTCCATGGGGGAGGCTTTAGGGAGATTATAAATTCATGTTCTTTAATTATTTAAATATATTTTAATTATTTCTGTGGTGGATGGAAATAAAGAACATGCATGTGGTTATCTTCCTCCCATTTCATGAATATAAAATTATCCATATTATTTAATTTACCTTATTTCCCTCCCTTTCCATAGGTAAACTCTTTATATAGTTGATTTGAGGTTTCTTGATGGGTTGAAATAGCATTTAGAAGAGCCTCGTGTTTTAGGGTATTACACTCTCAACCATGGTGTTTATCATAATTGGATATTTGAGGAGGTGAGATTTGGTTTTCTAAAGAGGATTTCAAGGTATGAAAAAATTTCTCTCTAAATATTTAAAATAATAATAATTTATTAATTATATCTCATGAATTAACTATCAAATGGAATTTAAAAAGTAATAAATTAATAAGGAAGGACCCCATATAAACACATGATAAAGACCAAAACATTTCGTTCAAACCGAAATTTTATTCTATCTGAAAATTAAATTTCATTTAATAAGTAATTTTTTACAAAACAATCATTTTCATAAATTTTATTGAGGCATAAATTTTTTTACGTGAATTAGAATTAGTTATTGAACAAATTCAATGCCCCTAAAGTGAGGTAGTATAGGTTAGCCATTATATTGCACTCAGAAAATAAATAATATTTAGTACCACTTTTTTAAAGGCATGTTATTAATTATATGGGGTGTTTACTAGTAAGTAGATGAGTTTAATATCAATAAGATTTCACTTTATAATCTCCATGAAGGGTGGATTATGAGAATAACACCATTAGCAGGAACTCTAATTGTTTATGATTCAATGGATATTTTAATCTGTGAGTTTGTGTAATGGTCATTAGAAATTATTATTCTTATTAATGTGTGTCATGACTCAGGCACTTAGATGTATTTCAATTAACCATGATGAAAATAGTTCATATTGACGATAAGTATGTTAGGTGAATCAAAAATGAGACATTATTAATCAATAAGTCAATAATGAAGTTATCCCTTTAATTCATACGGATGTTTATATCTAAACCCATAGATTGAAATTGAACCATCATTTTAAATTCCATGGCCATAGTATTGTGATGATTTTGTTTCAGATATTCAATGAAGGGTGTACCAAGCATATAGGTTAATTACTTGAGTGTTAAACCTACTTGATGAGATATTTTGACAAAGAGATTATATTACACAGTAATAATTTATATATAGTTTCAATATTATAACATTAATTTCTTTCACATATGTACATTTACATGTCTCCAAATATTAATCATATACATTAGGTTAGTTTTACTAATTATAATGATAAGGAATCCAAGAGGGTCACACACTAAGTGTTTTCATTGATCTCAAAAAAATAATATTTGAATTTAATTATTGAAAAAATATTGTAACACCCCGACCCTAGTTACCCATAGTCGGTGCAATATTACATAACATTGGCATGATCACAAGGGATGAATCCCAAAAGACTGATAATTTTAGTATCCTTGAAAGTATTAGATACCAACATATGTTTTAAAATACATTTTGAAATGAAAAAAACAACAATGTGTATCCTTTTAACACATTCATATCCCTTATGCTATCTATATAGGCCAGTCATAATATAATATTTGGAATCCGAGGAAAAATAAACATATAAAGGGGTGAGATTAGGTGCTCAGTGAAGATGTCAATATAGTAGAAAGTTTCATAAATAAGCATAAAAATTTAAGGCAATGTATAAGACTAAAAAATACTTTTAAACATAAACTCCAACATAATATGGGAAAGATAAATCAAATGATTCCATTTACATATTAACAGTGATATTCAACTTGTAGTATACTCACATGTAATATCAGCATCCAATTTCATAATGGTGGAATGCATAATACCGGACATTATAACCACATATTCAAGGCCTCGTTCCAATACTAAAGATAATATTTTGTCAAGGCCTTGTGCCAGGAAACTCGTTTGTCTCATGAGACCTACTGAAGCATCGAGAAGCTTTAGCGGGATCCACCCGCCACTAACTATGTTTAATGCATTCCTTGTATGAAAATGATGAAACATGACATAAATATTCATATTAAAACCAGTATATGAAATATTAAGATGTTAACCATAAAACATGAATGGGATAAAAATAACAAAACCACATTCAAACATATCACAAAACCTTCAATATAATATAGAAGATTGTATCATAATAAATCAACTTCAAACAAGTGTAAAATCCATCAAAAAATATTGACATATATGAAATTAAAACAATTTGAGAGAAATATCTCATTCTGTATTGAAATCATTTAAGAGTAAAATAATATAAAAATAAAACCGTTATTTTGATTTTATTTTTATAATCTTGTAAGGTAAACTTTGAAGATGTTATAATAGTGGAAAATAGCCGCACCCTCCTTATAAGTTAAATAACATTCGATCTTTAATTTGGTTGAAAAGGTGGTAAATGACCTTATTTGGAAAACGATAGAAATATTACTTTATAAAAAATCTATAAAATGTAAAACATGGGTATAAAAGAATTTAACCCATAGTATAGGGAATATAAAAATGTTTTGAAATACATTTTTAAGAAACATGAATGTGGTTGATAAAAGGGTCCTGGTAGATACTCACCTATAAGAAACCTCGGATAATGAAAAGATTGTAGAAATAACCATTACCTTGTACTTTTCCTTGATCGACGGTACGTCAAACTACATTATAATATCTAAATAATTGTTATTAAATTATAAAATATCCAGATAATTAAATATGATATCATATAAGATCTTTTAATATTGCTTTGTTATTAATATTTCAGTAGTATCATTGTTTCAGGTGTTAACTGATTCATTTTACATTATATGTTTTTTATGAAAGTAATGTTTGTTATGGATAGGATGTATTTAATTAATATCCAGAGTGATATTATGTTCATAACCATTTTTTTATTCATAAAATGAAAATTATTCTTTATTGGTTACAATGGATAAATAAATCTTATCGTGTTCGTGGAGACGGTAATCCATATGTACGCACGAGCGACAATATCATTCTATTGATTATGAAATTGTAACACATTGAATAGTATATCATATATAAAGAATAATTAACATGTTATATTTATTATTTACATCAATTATAATCATTATTATACCCATCAAAATAATTAAGTGTCGAATTTCAAACTACATCACAATGTGGATACGGAAAGCCGTACGTATGCACGTATGGCGACTTTGTCATTCATAGGATTAATAGAATAATGAATATGGTTGTACCAAATTTTTAATAACATTATAGTATGTATATTATACTAGAGTTATTATTTTTTTATAGAATCAACAAATAAATAGGAAGTGGATGAAGAAAAAAATTTGAAAGAGGTAGTGAAATTATTACCTCTTCTTCAGGTGTTTCATTTTGATTTGATCAAAAGGGATCCTTAGGTGGGATTATGATCAAATGAAATCCTCCATATTGATTTGAGGGTATTTTGGAGGATATTTGAGCAGGGTTTTTTCATTCCAAATGACATTGAGGGTTGGATTTTGAGAAAAGGGGAAGCACCCTTTTATAACAGAGGTGAGGGCCTCTTTAGGAAAAGCTTGAAATATAGTTTTATTATAGAGTAATATTCAGTTTATAATTACTCTAAAAGGAATTATTTCAATTATATGGTGGGTCTGGGTCAAGGACCTCTCATCTAATAGGTTTTAGACTGGTTTAGGTTACCATGTTAACATTATCTTTTAGATTTAACTCTTAGTTAAATTGTTTAACTTTTACGATGTATTCTTGTATTATTATAATATATGGTTAATAAACATACTATAAAAACACGAAAGAGAACCAAGTGGTAAATTATTGATATATATAACCATATATATGTCCTTTGGCTGATCATTAGATTTTAGGAATATTATATCAATTAATAATATAGTATTTGTTTTAAAAACTCATTTATGTGAATTTTGACACTATTTTGTATTTTATTTTTGTGAAATTTATAACAACATTATCACATAAGAAATTTAGTTAATCGATACTGACATGTTATATTACCATATAAAATTAGCGGAAATCACCAAAAGACTCAATTTACATTTATTTTGATATTTATAATATCAATTAGTTAAATATTTCATTAATAAGTTAATTACTGCATCATCATTGTGTCATAAATAAATTTAATTATTTAATGACTAAAAATTTAAATAAAATATCCTTATGTTGGTTTTTTTAGTTTTCTAATGAATATTTATAGTCTAATTTGTATTTTGTATAACCCCCAATTAAAAATGTTTTACTTTATGAAAATTTAAATTTAACCCTTGTAAATATTTTATAAATAAAATACTAATAAAAGTACCATTCAAATCTAAGTAGACCAAAATGGATCATATTTTTTTCCTAAGGTTGATTTTGGTCGAAATAAACATATTCAATAGAATTATGACATGTGTTAGGGTAATTATAATATCATTTTCACCTTTAATTACCGTATTTACATTTAACCATGGTAAATAAAAATCAATATTTACTATTCAAAAAAATTATTTGAATCCTATTGGACCACATTTTATTTACTAATGTCAACTGTGTCTCTTAGATTTTTGAAATTCAATTCACAGAAGTAGTAAAATTATGTTTTATACAAATTTGAAAATGGGACTAGAAGGTGGGTAAAAGACGTTAAAACTTCAATAAAATTTTATATATATAATTTGATTATAAAATAACTCCAATAAATTACATTCAACATATATTGGTATTATATATATTTTTTGAACTAAAATAAATTTAAATAAAATAACTAATTATTTAAAGAAAGGGTCAGTTCTAAATAGTAACTCAATGTTTTTCACAATTCTTCAAAAATTGAATATTTTTAGAAAAATAAAAAAAATTCACTATAAGATAATTTTGATAATACAAATCAAGATGTCAATTTTGAAAAATAAAATTTATAAAATTTCAAAAAGTGGGTTTTACTATTCATAATGGCTAGATAGATTGGTCATGGTGTGCTGGAACTCAAAGTTGTGTATAGTATAAACTGTTGCATTATTCATAAAGAACGTACAGTGGAAGCTTGGGTATTACATTCCTCCCTTATTAAAATAATTCTATCCTCAAAATTTCTTGAATACTACTACATAAAAACTATTTGGGTGGTTCTTCATCATAAGTTTCTCGGGTTCCCACGTTGCCTCTTCCATCTTATAGTCTCTCTATAAAACTTTTACCAGATGAGTCATCTGGTTTCTCAACACATTTTCTCTATTATCAAGAATCTTGATAGGCTCTTAAACATAAGACAAATCTAGTTCCAGTTCAATTTCTTCATAGTTGACTACATGTGTTGGTTCAGGCATGTATTTTCTCAATAGTTATATGTGGAACACATC
This sequence comes from Viscum album, assembly GCA_963277665.1. Taxonomy (NCBI): domain Eukaryota; kingdom Viridiplantae; phylum Streptophyta; class Magnoliopsida; order Santalales; family Viscaceae; genus Viscum; species Viscum album. The sequence continues at coordinate 427,512,210 of OY728121.1, forward strand.
ACGGTCTTTGGAGAATCTTGGCAGTATTGCCAAACCGTAAGCTATAACTCCAATTTTTTCAAGAGTTTTGTAAGGTTTGATGTGCCTAGGACTCAATTTACCCTTCTTACTAAATCATACGACAACCTTCCATGGAGATACATTCATGAAAACATGATGTCCTACTTGAAATTACAAATCATTCCTTCAGTTATCAGTAGAGCTCTATTTTCTAATTTGAGCTGGTTTGATGTGGGTTTGGATAATCCTCACATTTTCGATTGTTTTGTCAACAACTTCTAGGCCTATGACTTTTCTTTCACCAACATCATCCCAAAAAGTGGATTTTTGACATATCATTCCATATAATTCTTTATATGGTGCCATCTAAATAGTTGAATGGAAGCTATTTTTATAGGGAAATTCTACCAGAGGTAAATATTGATCCCATATACATTGAAATTAAAGTGAGAAAGATATCAACATGTCTTTTATGGTTTGAATAGTCCATTCTAATTGTCCATCAGTTTGAGGGTGGAAGGGAGTGCTCAAATGAAGTTCAGTATCTAAGGCCATCTGAATAATTTTCTAGAATCTTGATGTAAAATGGGGATCATGATCCGAAACAATCGATAGGGGTGATCCATAAAGCCTTACAACATCATTAATATATAGTCTTTCAAAACATTCAAGTGGTAAATCTTATCTTATAGAAATATAATGTGTTGAAAAGTTATGACGATCAACAGTGACCCATATTGGATCATTCCTTCTAGGAGTCTTTCGTAGCACCTTGACAAAGTCCATAATAATATCATCCCGTTTCCACTTAGGTATGGGAAGGGGTTGCATTTCTGCTCTAGGATGTTGTCTTTCAGCCTTAACATATTGAAAAACTATACATATTGACACATAATTATAAATCTCCCTCTTTATGGGGTCCCACCAAAAATGTTCCTGAAAAACTATACATATCTTAGTGCTACCAAGGTGTATATAGAATTTAGAGATATGAGAATCATCCAACAATTCCCCTTTTAATTCAGGTATTTCATAAACACAATGTTTCTTCCAAAATTTCAAAATCCCATCTTCATATATGAAGTTGAACAATCTCCCATCGTTTGAAGCATTATTTTTCTTTTGAAACACCTCATCATTAGTCTAAGAAATTTTTATCCATTATAGTAAATAAGGGTTATATACCATTTAAAAAATAATTGATGTTTCACCTTCCATGATTATTCACATATCCATCGTTAATAGATCTATGAATGTAGGATCCCTTTCAACTCTCATCTTATTCAAAACTCCACGATAATTTCTGCTCAAAGAATATACCACCTTATTTTCCTTCCCCAAATGGTAGTGTATAGTGGAATCATAATCATTGAGTAGTTCAAGCCATCATCATTGTCTCATGTTGAGTTATTTCTGTGAGAAAATATACTCCAAACTCTTGTGATCAGTATATATCTCACATTTTTAACCATATATATTTTGTCTCCATATATTAAAAGAAACGATAATAGATGATAACTCAAGATACTGAGGGTGATAGTTTTTTTCATGAATTCTTATCTGTTGTGATGCATAGAAAATAACTCTATCATTCTGCATAAGGACACAACCATGTCCTTTATTTGATGTATCAATATAGATAACAAACCTATCATTACCCAATGGTAGATTCAAGATAAGATCATTGAATAATATTCCCTTTAGTTATTCAAAACATTCTACATGCTCTATTTTCCAAAAAAATAACACCTTTTCGTGGGTGATTAGTAAATGCATTAGCTGTTTGGGAAAAATCTTGGACGAAATGTCAATAATGACCTAATAAACCAATAAAACTCGGTACCTTAGTTATACTTGTTGTTTCTGGCCATTATTAGATTTCCTTTGTCTTTGAATGATCGATAGAGATTCTATCCATAGATACAATATGGAAAAGAAAAGAAATTTCCTGAATCTAAAATTCACACTTGCTAAACGTCCCATATAATTCATTCCTTGTACGTATCTTTAGAGTAGTGCGCATGTGATTTTGACGATATTCATAGATTTTGGTGTAAACCGTGATATAATAAATAAATACCACTCAAAATTCAGCAATATATTCCTCGAAAACTCAATTCATTAGATCCATGAGGACATAGGGTGAATTAGTCATTCCAAAAATCATTACTGTAAAATCATAATGGTCATACCTAGTATAAAAGGATTTCTTCAGAATGTATTCTTTCTTCACACACAACTGATGATATCCCCATCGAAGGTTAATCCTTGAAAAATATTATTCTCCAAGAAGTTGAGAAAATAAATCATCAATGCGAGGTAGATGATACTTGTTCTTTGTTTTATATCATTGATCTCCCTGAACTCAATGCACAAACTCATAGATTCTAATTTATTCTTAACAAGAAGAACAGAGGCTCCGCATGGAGAAACAGTAGGGAGAATAAATAATTTATTACCCAATTACTCTAGTTGTTTCTTTTATTCCGCTAATTCCATAGTGGTCATACTATACGAGGTGTTTGATATGGTCCTTGAATAAAAATTAAATCAATGTAAAACTCAATTTATCATTCTAGAGGATGTCTAGGTAAATCCTCTAGAAACACATAAACAGATTCTCTATAACAGGTACATCCTCTATTTGAACATTCCTTTCCTCACCCATATTTATTTCAGTCTCTTCCTCCCCAATAATTTAATTTAGTAGAACTACTGGCGGTGGATCTAGATATGAATCAGATGGTGGCATTTCTACACTAATCCTTATCATCATAAAAAATTGTAACCTCATTCTTCTTAAAAAAAACTCTTTCATAAAGGTCCGAAATCCACTCCATACCAAGGATTATATCAAATTAAATCATCTGTATGATGATAATATCAACAAATAAAACACTTTTACATCAGTAATGGGAATAGATTCATAATTCAGTGTTTCAATGATACTTACATTAGGGTTTTTGACTGAAAATTACCTTGTTAAATAAAATTGGAAATATATAATTTTCAATGCAATCTGGGAAGAAATAAAACAATGAAATGATCCAGAATCAAATAAATCATTTTCTAAATTTTAGGAAACCATTAAATTACATGCCACCATGTCATTTAGAGCTTCAAATTCAGAAGTTGTGATCGAATAAGCTTGGGCTTGATCCCTTGGCCTTTTCTGAAGTATGTTTACTTATATATTAGGACATTGCTTTTAATTATTCCCCATTTATAAAAAATTGTAGCATTAAAAATTGACATCCACTCTCATTCCCTAGAAATCCTAAGCTTTTTGGCCGTTTTCACCACACTTGTAATAGAATCTCATTCCCTTCAGGAAAGTATCATGGTGTTTCATACCACATTTACTGCATGATGGAAATTCAACTTTTCCATTCTTCCCCTTATTTCCATTTATAGTGTGTTCAACAGATCTATTCTTCCCTTACGTTTCTTTAATGTCTTAAGACTTATATAATTCCTTTTCCTTCTTGATAGCACATGAGACAGTGTCATCAATTGATGATAAGGATTGTAAGACTCATGCTCGATGGATAAATGGTTTAAACCGCTCAAATAAGCGATCAATATTACTCCTTGGGTTATGTATATAATTTGTTACATACCGTGGTAACCTTGTAAAGTTATCCTTATACTTTGCAACATTCTCATCCTCCTTTTCCCTCAAATTTTGAAATTTCCTTTCCATACCTTCTCGATGATCATGAGGAATGTAATTTTCTATGAAAAGTTCTTTAAACTCCCTCCTTTCTATATTTGATACTTCTTTACCCTCCTATGTGTTTTGAATTAATGACCACCGTTTATCTTCATCTTCCATGAGGCGATAAACCCTGTGGCTACTTTTTTCCCTTTCGCTACCCCCCAAAGCATGAAATATTTTCTCTATGAAACTTATCCATTTCATAGCTACAAATGGATTTTTATTCCAATTGAATTTTGGGTGGTTTTTCCTCATGAAGTTGTATAATATTAATCCTCCGCATTGTGTATCAAGGATCTCTATATGGGTAAGGTTATTATTCACAACCCAAATGAGTTTTCCCAGTATGGTTATAATTTGTTCAGCACTGGTTTCATCACCAGCTCCATTGTAATTAAATTGATTAGGAGGGAAATCTCTACATGAATTACAAGAATTTATATGTTTCAATTCCTTCTACTAGGCTCCATTTCTATACAATGGCAAACACTAGATTAGTTTAGGAATTGCAATTCATAATACCAAACTAGTTAAATATATAATATAAATTGAACAATTTATGCATTTAATCCATAATAATAATAAAAATCGTTTAGAAGGGATTTACTCATAAATCCTTAATAATTTTATTTAAAATAATATGTGAATTATCCTAAGCATATCCCCCAGGAGTTTCGTAACCAATAGTGCAAAAAAGGCCCATTTTTTTGTACCAGGATACCCCGGGTCAAGCCCAAAACTCTTTGTCAAAGTTTTCACTAATATGTACATCTTCTCTAGAGCCACCTATACCTGCTCGTATCCATACAAGGATGTATTTTTTAAAAAATCAAAAAATATTTACATTACCAGGATTTTAGGAAGTCATTCTATATTATTCTTCAAATCATATCTTAGGATAATGTTCTCTAATCAGACTTTTTCTACAACTAGATTCGAATGTTTTTACTAAACATCCTTTGATACCAATTATAACGGCTCGAACCTAGTTACCCAGAGTTGGTTCAATATTACATAAAATTTTCATGATCACAAGGGATCAAATCCCAAAATGCTGGTCAGTTTAGTATCCTTGGAAGCACTAAATACAAATATAAGTTTTACAATACATTATGAAATAAAAAAAACAACATTGTGTCTCGTTTGAACACATTAATCTCCCTTAGACTATCCCTGCACATCATTCATAACATATTTCATCACATCATGGAAAAAATAAAACCTAGAAAGGGGTGAGATTTGGTTCTTAGTAAGTATAACAATATAGGGAAAACATTCACAAATAAGCATAAACATTTAAGTAAATGTATAAGACTAAAACAAAATCCTTTTAAACATAAAATTAATCATAATACGGAATCTATAAATAAAATAATCCAATTTACATATTCACATTGATATTCTACAAGTTGAATAATTACATGTAATATCAATAGCCAATTTTATAATGTTGGAATGCATAATATTGAACATCATAACCACATAGTCCCAACCTCATGCCAAGACTACAAATAAGATTTTTTCAAGGCCTTATTCCAAGAAAATAGTTTGTCTCATCAGACCAACCAATGCATCGAGGAGCTGTATTGGGCTCCACTCATCACTTATAAGTCTAATGAATTCCTTATATTAAAAGGTTGAAACAAAACATAAAAATTCGTATTAAAACCAGCATATGAAATGTTAATACATTAACAAAAAACAATGAATGGTATAAAAATAACACTTCTATAGGAAAACATATCAAAAAACCTTCAGTAAAATATGGAAGATTGTGTCCTAATAAATCAACTTCAAACAACTACAAAATCCATCAAAGGTTGTTGGAATAGGTGAAATCAAAACTATTTGAGATAAATATCTCTTTCAATATTGAAATCATTAAAAAGTAACATAATAATAAAATAAAAAAATTATTTTGAAAATATTTTTGTAATTTTTAAGGGAATCTTCAAAGACTTTATAATAGAAGAAAATTTCCACACTCACCGTATAAGTTAAAAAACATTATTTCCCTATTTTTTTCGAAAAGGTCGTAAAGGACCTTATTTGAAAAACGATGGACAGATTCATTTATAAAAATTATATAAAATTTCAAAAAAGGGTATAAATTATATTAAAACATATTCTAGGAAATAGAAAAAAAATTGAAATAGATTTTTAAGAGACACATATGTGGTTGATAAAGAGTTCCCAGAAGATACTCACATATAAACAACCTCGGATAATGAAGAGATTATAGAATTAACCCTTACCTTATACTTTTACTTCGTTGAGGATATGTTAAACTCATTTATAATAGTTAAATAATTTTTAATAAATTATACTATAACCACATACATAAATATGATATCATATATGAGCTTCTAATATTGCTTTGTTAATAATATTTCAGTTGTATCATTGTTTCAGGTGTTAACTGGTTCATTTTCCTTTATATGTTTTGTTATGTAAGACATTTTTGTTATGGATAGTATTTATTTTATTCATATATAGAATGATATTAAGTTCTTAAACATTATTTTTAATCCCAAATGAAAAATATTCTAGAATGGTTATAATGCGGAAATTAATCTTATCGCGTTCATGTAGACCGGAATCCGTATGTATGCACATGTGACAATATCATTAAACTAATGGTGAAAAAATATGTAATTGGATGGTATATAATATATAAATAATAATTAACATGTTATATTTATTATTTACATAAATTATAATCATTATTATGCACATCCAAATAATGAAGTGTTGAATAACAAAATACACCATGACATGGAGACAGTAATCTTTACGTTCGCGCGTATGGTGACTTTATAATTCATAGGATGGATAGAATAATGAATACGTTTGAAACATATTTATAATAACATTACAGTATGGAGAGGGTACTAGAGTCATTATTTTGGTATAGAAATAACAATTAAACAGGGAGTGGAAGAAGAAAATAATTTTGAAAGAGGTGGTGAAATTATTACCTCTTCTTCGGGTGCTTCCATTGGATTTGATCAAAAGGGCTCCTTAGTTTGGCTTCTGATTGAATTATGGACTCTAGGATGTAGTGAGGTTAGTTGGGAGGATATTTAATCATGGTTTGTACGATTCAAATGACTGTGGAAGTGTGATTTTGAGAGACGGTGAAGTACCCTTTTATAAGAGAGGTGAGGGTTACTTTTGGAAAATATTGAAATATTATTTTATTATAAAATAATATTCTATTTATAATTGCTAAAAATAGATTTATTTTGAAGATATGGTGGGTATGGGTCAAACAAATCTCAAAAAAGTTGTTTTAGATAGTTTTAGGTCACCATATTGACTTTATCTTTTAGATTTAACTCTAAGTTAAATTGTTTAACTTTTACAATGTTTTTGTTATATTATTATTATAATAAATGGTTAATAAACATACAATAAAAAACATATAACCCCAAGTTGGTCATTATTGATATATCTAAACTTATCTATGTCCTTTGGCCGAAACATATATTTTTAAAAATACTATATCAACTAACAATATAGTATTTGTTTTAAAAACTCATTTATATGAATTTTGACACTATTTGGTATTTTGTTTTTCTGGAAGTCATAAAAACTTTATCACTTCGAAAAAAATTTATTTAATCAATCATAACATGTAATATTAACCAAGAAAATTAGTGGAATGCATAAAAAGTTCCAATTTACATTTATTTGGATATTTATAATATCAATTAGTTTAATCTTACATTAATATGGTAATTACTGCATCATAATTGTGTCATTAATAAATTTAATTATTTAATGACTAAAAATTATAACAAAAAATACATTTATGTTTGTAATTATTTTATATTTATAATTAATATTTATAGTTGAATTTTTCATATATATGATCCTATATTAAAAATGTTTTAGATTATAAAAATCTGTATTTATCACTTTTTACTCTTCTTTAAATAATATAATAATAAATGTCCTAATATAATCTATGTGGACTAAAGAGGATAATATTTTATTCATAAATTTGATTTTGGTCAAAAGAAATATGTACAATAGAATAAATAAATGAGTTACTGTAATTATAATATCATTTTAACCTTTAATTAGAATATTTACTTTTAACTATGGTAAATAAAAATAAAAAGTTACTATTCACCAAAAATTATTTGCATCCTATTGAACCAAATTTTTCTTATTGATGTCAACCATGTCTCCCAGATTTTTTAAATTCAATTAATCAAAGCAGTAAAATTATGTTTTATGAAAATTTTTAAATGTCTCTAGAAGGTGGGTAAAAGAGGTTAAAAGTTCAATAAAATTTTATATATCTAATATTATTATAAAATGACTCCATTGATTTAAATTGAATATTTATAGGTATTATGTATCTATTTCATCCTAAAATAAATTTATATAAAATGACTAATTATTTTAAAAAAAGTTGGTTTTAAACCACAATGCGGTGTTTTCAGTATTCATAAAAAATTGAATATTTTTAGAAAAATACCAAAACATGACTCAAAAATAATTTTGATATTATGAATCCAAAAATGAATTCCATTATGAAAAATAAAATTTAAAAAAATTCCAAAAGTGGGTATTACTATTTATTACGGGTTATTTGATTGGTCGTGGTGTGATAGAACTCGAAGTTGCGTTCAACACAGGCTATTGAGTTATTCAAAGAGAGATGTACCATGGAATCATTGTGTGTTAAAAATATTATTATAAAGAATGAGTAATATTTATATTTATTATTTATTCAACATAAATATTAAATAAATATTTAATCACAAGGTTATTGTTTAATTATGAGAATATATAATATTTATTTATTTCTTATTATTTTTATAGTAATACATAATTGTTCATTCTTGAATTATTATTATTTCAAATTATGTGAATATTTATTAAATGAATTTTATCTAGAATGGGCTTAGAATATTTATTTCATTTATTGAATATTTAGTAAATATTTATTCTCCATACCATGAACAAAATATTTATTTTATTGATGAATAAATATTCAATTGAATATTAATTTGGGTATTTTGATAAATGTTGAAGATGAAAAGAATAAAAATATTTTTTTTCAAATGATATGTATCAATTTTCTAGTCAGTAAAATAATATTTAATGTTGCACTAGTTTTTTCTCACCATGGGAAATAATAAGAATAATATTATTATATTTTATTAGGTAACATGAAGTTTAATATTTTATTTAAGAGTTATTATGGAATAAAATAAATATTTAAACCTGACCCTGTACCTATAAATAAAATTCTATGCCTGTTGTGTAGAGGCTGATCGAGTTAGATCAAGATTGAGATTTGTTGTGCACAAAAATTTCGAGAACCCTCTATCAAGATTGAAGAATTCTTTATTGATTCTCCTATATCATCCACCCTCTTAAGAATAATATTTCAAGGATTATACTTCAATACTGAAGGGACCATAATAATGATCAAAAAAAATCTATAAGTTGATCGATCTATCATTATAGAACTCAAAAATCCATCGGTGTTGTTTAGTGATTAAAAAACCTGTTTGGATCAATGTTACTGGTATTCTTCACTTAGATCTTAAAAACACTACATCAGTATAGTGAAAAGGGTTTCAATTGATCCAAATATTCATCAAGTAATGATATAAAGGATGAGGTATTCCTTTTTATGATATATTATAATTAATTATAAACATAACATGAAATGATATTCAGTTGGTTATGATAATATTTCATGAAAATATTATTTTAAGAAAATTATTTGGCCATGACATTTATGTCTTTTACAAAATGTTAATGATCCATTTAATTTGAAAATCACTGAGTTTAGATCGATCCCAATAAATGAATATTTTGTGATCAGAACCATTAGATTAATTGTAGACAAACTATATGTACTACCAAAGGATAGCTATGGAATATATATAAATCCAAATCACACATTATTAATGAAACAAATAGCCTAGAAAAAAAATAACACCATTTTTTTTATCCTTAGAATACCCCTTCGGAGAATCACCACAAATGATTCATTCTCATGTGACCAATACCTTAGAATCCCCCAACTGATACTACTACACCTACAACACCAAATTTGACTACCTAATCATATGATAAAGATAGTATATACCATAAATTTTTCCCATATCATGGTGCATCATCGAAGGCATCTCTATCACCCTTCAAATATCACCAAACTCTTATAGAGAATCATTGCATGACTTATTTCCCAAGGCATCAACCAAAACAACCATTTTCCTAGTGAATAAGAAATTTTGAAGACATAATCCTACAATAATTCCATCCACCATCAATACTAAAAATTCAAATAATATTTGTATAATACATATCGCAATAACATGTGATTTTTAAAAACAAAAAAAAAAGGTCTCACTAATGAGGTAATGATTACACGCCCTTTGAGAAAAAAATCACAACATGCATAAGTTCTTGGGCTTCATAGTATCATTTCAGAGGTTACAATAGTGAGACCCATAAGAGATAACCACCCTCTTCTACATCAGAACAATACCGAAGATATGTAATTAAAAAAAATAAACCTTGAACACAATGACCTCTTCTTGATAATGATGTGTAGTGGTACTAACTAGCTTCCCCTTTATATACTTTAAAGAAGCCTGATACTATTTATTCCCACCAAATTTCTAATCCATCTAAATGAAAGATATCATATGATTTATACACTAAGGTAAATTAATAACCAACCTACTATAATAACTAGTAATACCATTTAATCTCCTGACCAAATAAATGTTCTTGAGTGATACAGAAGAAGAATATTGATTACCCATTTAAGGATCATGATTACTCCACACTATGACACAGCATATCTTAAGAAATGGAACTCACAGTCCCATGAATAAACCTTTTATAGGTTCCCAAATTACTTATGATAAAAAAAGGACTCCCAAAAATGCTCAATTATTATTTTCTTGCTCCTCCATAGATACTAATTACGTCAAATAAAAAATAAATAGAAATTATTATATATGAATGTCATTTCATACCAATAGAGAAAACTAGAAATACAAAAATCAAAGACAAGGGAATGAACATAAACTTTTATTGCTATGTAAAAAATCTATAAGTAAGTTATTCCCAGCTTGATCACCAAACAGATCTTACAGACTTAAAAAATACTTTATATATATTGGGTGAGAAAACAAGTATACTCAATAGGATCCACCATGGAAACTTTTACGTCAAAATGAATGGATAATACTAAATCCCAATTAATAGATAAATGAATAAAACTTTTTAAATGAATATGTAAAACTATATCATATAATCACCAATTCTTAATCAATAAGTAACATTTACATGTAAGAATATCAATATCAATACATATATGTAAGAAAGGTACACCGCATCCACATCCCCATGGGTTGACCAATATAACACCCCAATTACGAACATCATGTTCTCTCATCCCTTCAATATGTCATAATTCACCACTTTCATAAAAATTCTATCTAATACTACATCCCATATATCTCATTAGAACCTTATTCCCACCAAATCATCTAAAAAGTAGTAATTATGAATTCCCCTATAATTTGGATGTTATAAATTATACCTAAATATGTCATATTCCACTAAAATATACATGTGGGAACCACATTAACTATATCTAATATACATGTTTTTTTATAACATCGAGATGCTAGAGCTCTTATAAACAGTATCGTAAAAATGAGAGGCATCAGAGACCATGAAGACATGTACCCTTTACCTTAATCAATTAATCCCAAATATTACTATACACAATACTATTCCAAAAGGATATTTGGGAAGAAGGATAAGTCACAAATCCTTTTATTCACTAACATGGCTGTTAATGAAAAAATCCATCACCAAAACACTTGGGCATCAATAGCATGAATAAAAGTCATGGTAGAGTATATGTAATTAGATAATATAAAAATAATATCAAAAAAATAACATGAAGGGAAAAAACCTATCATAGAATCAACTGTAGATATCATACCTCATGTCAACTGGTTAACATCACTATGGAATAGAAAACTAGATCAAAAAATATCACACAAAAAGATGATTCAAAATATACCATCATCAAATAATAATTAAATACTCTTATTCATTCAAAACTAATACCATCATAAATTATGATTCTTTCATTTCAATTTATTACGAGCCATCTTTATTTCGTAGTTCACATTATAATTATCATATTTACATCCATTACTTTTAAATTATTTAATTCAACTATGCCATGGTTTTTGTAATTTTACATTACGAACATCAACATTCATCCAATTAGTTCATTATTAATTGCACTCACCATTCCATAATATAGGTAGTATATGACTCAACCTAAGATACCATAAGTATATACAATCATATTGAATTCCCTAACTATAGTTGGTAGTTGGAACCCACAACAGACAACTTTTTGGAAACCCATCAATCCATAGAAGGGAATAAGTAAGATGGGAAATTCTAGCTCTCAACTTGTACCCATGCCACCAAGAAATGTGTTCTTCATAATAAACTATCAAGAATGAAAGCCTCACTTATAACCTTTTCCATATATCAAATCATTAACATCATATTAATGTATAGGTAACACTCAAACCTTGATCTCAACTTGTATTTTCCACATATTTCCTAGTATCCTAATAATTCCAAAACCCACACATGAAAAATCAATAAAGTCTCTACCATCCTTGAGAAAATATACATGGTAATTGAATAAATTTAATAAAAAAAATATAAGGTGTCACTATGGAAATAAATCCTAGGCATATGATCAAAAGGAAAATAACATTGTAATAACTCAACACCCAAAATTTATCTTTCCAAAAAAACTTCTCATTACCACATTAGAATTAATATATTACTTATTCATAGGTTTCAGAAACTAAAAACCTATCAATAATATCTATAAAAAGATAATAATAACCATATAAAGTCTTCCAGAAATAAGTTCACTTTCAATTGTTTTCATGGAATATCTGTAATCAAATCTACAAGGCTATTCATTATTCGCATAATCATTATTATTTCTATGTTACTTATCCAATTTCAATAACTATCTTGAAAATATCAATATAAATCATCATCTAAGAAACAACACATATTATCATAACATCCATTCAAATTCATTCTTAATTGCATTTATTTTTTTATGTTGATTTAAAATCATCAATGGAATTTAATCCAGATGATACCAATCACTCTAATAGAAAAAGGGAAGTAATGAATACCATACCTCAAGACATTCAATGTTATTATAGATCCAAATTTATCAAATATAAAATGAGAAGTGGTGGGGGGATGAATTATTTTTCATAAATTTTATAATCTTTAATACATTTCAAAACATAACGAATGGAAAATGTTAAGATTTATTTCATCATCATCTTCTATAAAAAATCATTCCTGGAAAATTAGGAAATCATATAAAGAACGTTGTCTTTGGAAACCCACTATTATCAAAAATTTAATACAACTTTTGAAATCTCTCATTAGACATATCCTTATAAAAATGATTAGACTGACTCCCATCAAATTATAGTGTTTCGTACAAAATTATTGGGGAAAAAAATTGAATGAGACTTTTTTCAATTTTCTCAAAAAAAGCTCAGTCGGGGTCTAATTTTTCGAGATCCAATTCTATAAATTCTATGAGGGTAATAGGTATCACGACCCGCCTTCACCAAAAGGAGGGAAGGGTCAGAAGATTGCCAGGCCCTTCCTTCTTTAAGTTTAAGGAGAGATAATGACCCCCGATACCCACCTTCAACAGGTCCTAGAGTGGCGACTAGCACCATGGGTATAGAAATTACACACAAACGGAAGGCGTTACCCTTTTTTTATAGGATCGGGAGATAAGATGGTGAAACCCAACAACACTAAAGAAAAAGAAAATTAAATCCAATGGTAAACCATCCCCACATGCATATTCCAAATGTAAAAGCCACAAAGTAAAAAAAGGTGACTAGAGGGTAAGTACCAAAAGATGAAAAACAGCAACTGCAACTGCCCCAAAGGTCCGAGCTAGTACAGTCCTGCGCAATCCCTGAAGTCCTCCTGGAAACCTAAAAGCAGTTTTATATACGTAGGGTGAGCATACAAGTACACTCAGTAAGGAAAACCAAAGACTCTCGTGCACAAGTGGGGGAACGTACTAAAGTACCATGAGAAAAGGAGTAATACAAACACCTATCAAGGTAAACTATCCACCCAAGCCTCACCAAGGTACACTCACCAAATAACGAAAGTAAAGTAATATATATAATAAGAGAACATCGATTTTTGGGTACCCCATGCCACTTTCCCACTGGTTATTGAGACATCCTAGGCATCGAACCAATCCCGGCATTCTTACCGTAGTCCCACTGCCACACCCACCCCCACACACCTGGGCCATAACCGCACGCAGTTCCACTGCTGAAACCCGCCCACAAACACCTGGGCCACAACTGTCACACGTAACCACGCCTGAAAACACCTAGTCCAGAACAACCACCACCACACTCGAAGACACTTGGGCTAGAAGATCCTCTACCACGCTCGAAGACACATGGGCCTCCTCCCGTAGATACTTGGAAAACTACCTACCGCACACACCTGGCCAAGCACCACACTACCTCGCCCGAAGGTTCATAGGCTAATAATGGACCTCAGACCATCACAGGATGCCTGAAGATACTTGGGATATCCGGGAAAGGGAGAATAAAAGGAGATAATAACCAACCACTAAGAATAGTGTCGGAAAAAACACCCTCCCCCATGAAATGTGGGTGTTCGACACTAATTTCTCAACATGGGTGGGTCATGAATAAGAAACAAAAAACTAAAAGTATTTACATAGGTAGCAAGCACTCTCCCAAAGTTAGTTTTTTCTTCAGACAACCTACTAATCACAACAACACTCATGTCCGAGTCATGACTCTCGCCAACGAAACTCGTTTTTCCCATTCTTGTTTTCATGTTCAGTAGCAATATTTAATTAAGTTCTGCACCTACTTAGGAAACTAGTAAACATAAGCACAATTTCAAGAAAGTAAACAGTCAAGCATCAACCATAACATCCACACCTGGTTCTCCTGTAAAGCCACATCAACTAATAAAAACCCTAAGTTGCTGCCCCATGCCCAATATCCGGGGGAAAAGGGATTCTCAACAACAGAGGATCCCAACCCAATTTGTGATATGAACAAGGTAACCACCCGGTCTTAAAACTCACAAACACTAAATCCATAACAACATGTAAAATCTCATTCCCAATTTTCACAACCACTGAGATTATAAAAACAGGGGATCACATCCCCTCCCACATCTCCAGCAATCATCCCGTAAAAGGAAACAACCAAACCACAACCCCCGACACAAAGCCGGGCCACGCTTGTATTTTCAGATTTATAATATTTAACACACTCCATGATTTCAATTCCGTGCATTTTAACCAAGAGTTATCACAGAAGGGTTAATCCTAGTGGTTTCAATTTATTCAGCCGGGTATATGTGATTAACCAATTTAATTTTCATAGCTGGAGTTTATAATTACAAAACAAGCCATTTAAAACACCATGAGGGGTTCATTAATGCACAAAAAACGACCACCAACAGTCCCGATTTTTAGAAGGCATAAGCCATCACAACTCAGAAAGAAGATCATAATATAAAACAGCATCAACGATCACAACCCCCCCCCCTATTTATTTATAAAATTCATTCATTATCATTATTTAGGCCTGGTTTATCCAATTATACAGAATCAAAAGCACGCCCACCCCGCATGATACAAAAATAAGAGAGAGATGAAAGAGAATTTCCCTACTTATTGATCAACAATCGATGCTAAGGCTGGGGGCAGAACTTTACGGATATCAACGCGACTCGCCCGATGTACGAAAATCGGATCGTCTAGACGAACGTACTCCTCGTAGAGGTGATCGAGAAAAGAAGAAACCCACCGTGAACCCCTTAGTTATAAGGGCCACATATGGTTGAGATAAGAATTCGAAACCGCATAAGGCGCGGGGTCGTGGGTCGACCACGTGGCCCCACACGTTATTAAAAGGGTCGGGTGGTTTAAACAGACACACACATCAGGTTAATTCATTAAATAATTATTTAAAACATTAGGGAGTTACCGGGATTTTAAAACGATCATAAAGCGGTCAAAATAGGGTTTAAAACCCTATTTGTGAAAAAAGGAGCGCTACTGGCCCACGTGGTAGGCCAGAGCCACCGGTAGCTGAGAGCTACCGGTGGGTGACAGCTAGAGGTAGCTGACCTACCAGTAGGTTGGAGCTACTGGTAGACCAAGCTACCTGTAGGCTGCAGCTACAGGTAGGCCAAGCTACCGGTAGGCTGCAGCCACCGGTAGACCGAGCTTGCGGTAGACAGAGCTACCGGTGGCTGCAGCTACCGGTAGACCCATCTACCGGTAGACAGAGCTACTAGTAGGCTACGGCTACCAGTAGGCCGAGCTACCGGTAGGCTGCAGCTACCGGTAGTCCGAGCTACCGGTAGGCTGCAGCTACCGGTAGACTGAGCTACCGGTAGAGAGAGTTACCGGTAGGCTACGGCTACCGGTAGACCGAGCTACCGGTAGGCCTGCTACCGGTAGGCTAAGGCTACTGGTAGGCCAACTTCACCGAGATTCCCAGACTAGAAAACTCAACCCGATATTTTCACAAAGTAATGGACACCAAAAACCTGGGCCACTACATCAGATACCTCTTAAACGATTCTCGTCCCCGAGAATCAAAACAAGGCAGAAGGAAAGAGAGGGTCCGAACAACCACCTCGAAAGATAACTCTTAAGTGTGAACCTATGCTAACTAAAAAAATCTTCTAACATACCATGCCAAACTGCCCAGACATGTGGGTTGGGGAGTCCCCTCCCCATGTCAAGATACTATTCGCTTTGGGCGGAACTGACACGCCCGCACAGGTTTAATCGTATCCACCTTAATGCGTCTTGACTAGGGGTCGGGTTCTCTCCTCCCCCATAGCCAGGGCCTTTCACACACATTGAGAGGAATGAAAACCAGTACATTTCATAGTAAAAAGAAGGCAAAACATTCTACCACAAGAGGTACAACAAAGAACAAAGCTCAAAACAACTCTGGGTACTAGGTACGCATCTATACTCCCCTCTCCCACGTACTCTCCTAAAGCCCACATTGTCTCCACAACACACGAACCAAGGGAATGGTTCTACCATGAAGCACCTTCCCCTTGCAATCCTCGATCATCATTGGTCTCTCAACAAAGGTCACGTCTTCCTCGATGTCCAGCTCACCCCAATCAAGGACGTGTAAATCACCGTGCAGATATCTAAGGAGCTAGGACAAATGGAAGACATCATGTATCCTCAGTAGCGGCGGTGGTAACGCTAGCTGATAAGGCACTTCGCCGACGCTCCGAAATACTTCAAAGGGTTCGATGGACCTGGGAAAAAGAATACTCCCTTTGTCGAACCTCCGCTGCCCACGCCGAGGGGAGACCTTCAAGAACACGTGATCTCCAACCAAAATCTCCAAGGGCCTCCTCTTGGTATCCGCATACGACTTCTGTCGGTCCTGGGCTGCCTTCATCCTTTCCCGTATGAGTTGAACCTTCTCTGTCATGCTTTGCACCACTTTCGGGTCAAGGAAGCCTACCTCTCCTACTTCAGTCCAACACACAGGTGAACGGCATGGCCTCCCGTACAGGGCTTCAAATGGGGCCATACTAATGGTAGAGTGGTAGCTATTATTGTAGGCAAACTCTACCAGGGTCAAGTATCACACCCATGATCCCCCTGAGTCCATAACACATGCCCGCAGCAAATCCACCAAGGTCTGGATGGTGCGCTCTGTCTATCCATCTGTCTGGGGGTAGAAAGCAGTGCTCAGATGTAGTTAGGTGCCAAAATCATGATGCAACACTCTACATACTCATGAGGTAAAACGTGCATCCCTATCCGAGACTATAGACCTCAGAATCCCATGCAACCACACCACCTCATCCACGTACCTTTGAACCAAAGCATCCACTGCACTTGACTCCCTGATCGCTAGAAAGTGAGCCGATTTCGTCAACCTGTCCACTACCACCCAGATGGAGTCATATCCCCCTTGGACCTTGGGTAGTCCCGTGACGAAATCCATCGATATTTCATCCCACTTCCACTCGGGGACATCTAGAGCCTGTAGTAGGCCACCTAGAACTCGGTGTTCAGCCGTCACTTGCTGACACACTAAGAACTTGGCCACAAACTCTTCCCCTGCTCGCTTAACTCCGGGCCACCAAAACTGCCTCTTCGGTCCCTGGTACATATTGGAAACTTATGGGTGTACCGCCAGGGGTGCGTTGTGGATGTCACTGAGAACCTTATTGTGCATCGCCTCCGGAACAAACAACCTTCCCTGGAAAAGCATCCAATTCTGACCAGCCTCTGTCCATCCTTTTGGAGCATTGCCCTGGTCGACTCGATCACACATCACTTCGCACTCTGGGTCTCCACACTGAGACTCCTCCACTTGCTGAAACAGAGATGACTGCACTGTCATCTGATATAGGCAACCTCTACTGCTATCTATCTTCGCATCCAGGTGTAAGGCAGCCAACTCCTCCATCGCCTTCCAGGCATCCACCGACTCTCGGACCACATCCTTCTGCGTCTTCCTGCTCAAGGTATCAGCAACTACATTTCTCTATCCCTCAGTATAAGAGATCTTGATGTCGTAATCCTATAGGAACTCCACCCATCTCCACTGTCGCAAGTTTAAGTCCCACTGGGAGAAGATATACCTCAAAATTTTGTGATCTGTGAAGACCACAAAGTGTTCTCCAATGAGGTAGTGCCGCCATAACTTTATCACAAAAACGAACACTACAAGATCCAGGTCATGGGTGGCATAATTACGCTTGTGAGGGCATAGCTTTCTGGACCCATTAGAGATCACCCCTTGTCGCTGCATCAACACACATCCTAGGACCTGTCTTGAAGCATCACATAACACCTCATAGGTCACCCATTCTTCTGGTAATCTCAACAATGGGGCACTAACCAACTTCTCCTTCAGATGGCTGAAGGCTGACTCACACTGCTCACTCCACACGAAAACCTCGTCTTTCTTGGTCAGGGCTGTCAAAGGGGATACTACTCGGGAGAAATTGGGTACAAACCTCCGATAGTAACCTGAAAGCCCGAGGAAACTATGGACCTCTGCCAAATTTTTGGGTGCTTCCCATGAAACAACTTCATCAACTTTTGACAGGTCCACCGCTACTCCCTTCTTGGACACCACATACTCGAGGAAGTGCACTTCTCGCGTCCAGAATTTGCATTTCGACAACTTCTCATAGAGCTGATGATGTTGGAGGACCTCCAAGACTGTCCTCAAGTGCTCTGCATGGTCCTCTTCTAACCTCGAATAGATCAGGATATCGTCGATGAACACAACCACAAACCGATCCTAGTAATCCCGGAAGATGGAGTTCATAAGCCCCATGAACACAGCTGGGGCGTTCGTAACGTCGAAGGGCATAACCAAGAACTCGAAGTTTCCATATCTGCATCTGAACGCCGTCTTCGGAATATCTCCCTCCTTCACTCTCAGCTGGTGATACCCAGACCACAGGTCGATCTTTGAGAACCATCCTGCCCCTTTCAGCTGGTCGAAAAGATCATCTATCCTCGGAAGAGGGTAGAGATTCTTGATCGTCACCTGATTAATCCTCCTGTAGTCTATGCACAACCTGATACCACCATCTTCCTTCTTTTCTAACAATACTGGAGCACCCCACGGTGACGCACTCGGCCGAACATAACCCCTCTTCATCAGATCGTCAATCTGAATCCGCAACTCCCGTAACTCTGAAGGTGTCATAAGGTAAGGAGATATCGAGATCGGAAGAGCGCCGAGATGAAGGTCTATCCCGAACTCGATATCATGTCGAGGGGGTAGCATCGTCACCTCCTTGGGGAAGACGTCCATAAACCCACGGACGATCTCTGGCACATCCACCATTTCAGCATCTACTGACCCTACTGACAGCTCAGCTAACAAGGAGAGGAGGGGTTCCTCTCGCCTATTTCCCTTATGACTGCTCCGCTCACCAGTGAAGGTAACACGCCGGCCGCCCAAGTATGAGAACATGACCCTTCCTCAGAAACAGTCGATGATGGCACACACAAAGAATAGCTAGTCGATGCATTGGATGACATCGTATGGATGTGTCTGTAGCAGAAGAAGATCCCTAACTGACTAATGTGGCCCTATCATCAGTTTTCATCCCTGACAAACAAACAACATGTCGGTCTGACCTTCGACTGGTGTGCTCAACACCAGAGGAACTGGAAGACTCTCGGAATCTAGACCCAATGCTCGGGCTAGAATGGGTTCAACAAAGGAGTGCGATGCTCCGATATCGAACAAGGCATATGAAAGGGTACTAAACAAACTGATCGTACCTCGAAAAACCTCCAGCCCTACTGGAACTGCTACCTCTGCGGCGTGTAACTATCCACGTCCAGCTCCCATACCCCTCAGCTATCGGCCACCTCCACGACCACGCCCTGTTCGAGGTCCCTGTGGAGTGCCTTAAGGTCGGCCTCCTCCTCCTACGCCTGCCCTTAGAGGAGCAAGAGCTCGCTGTCCCTGCTGCTACTACTGGAAAGGCCTGGTTGGGAGCTACGGCTGGGGCGGGTGGTGGGGATGTCCGCCACCACCGTACTACACCCGGTATAGGCACTGACTCCAGAGATGTCCATGTATCCCACAGATGAAGCATCGCGGTTCCAGGCCCGAAGGAAAAGGGAGAGGACCGGGGAATCGAAACTGAAACTATTGTGGCCTGCTCCCTGTGGGTCGGAAGCTGGATGGTCCTGATGCTGTAGGCATAGTACTGACGGCTTTCCCCTTCGATGGTCCCAACTGGATCCCCTATCATGACACTCCTCCTAGATCATGAATCCTCTCCACCACTTCGGCCTTCTTCTGGACCTCTAAGTACGTCGAAAGGGTAAATGGGGTAACAACATACTGGAGGGAGGGTCGGAGTGCCTCCTCCAAACTTCTTGCCTGAGACTCCTCATCGGGAATGAGGTCCAGAGAAAAATGTAGGAGGTCCTTGAACTTGATCCCTAGCTCCCTCACTGACATACTCCCATGTTAGAGGGAGAATAGCTCCTGTCTCTTTTCCGCCTTCATCGTCGTAGAGAGGAATTCCGTCCAGAACTCCCTCTCGAAATCATCCCATGCCACCTCAGCCTATCTCCTCTCCCCCATGTAAAGCATCCACCACTGACGCGCCACTCCCCGCAACTAGCTGACGACCAGAGGAACCCAGTACTCGGTCAGGGCCCGAATCAGGCTGAAAGCTATCACAAGCTCATCTAGCCAGCCTTCCGTCTTAATGTCAGAGGTGCTGCCCTCATGCCTCTCGAGGGTCTGTTGCTAAAAAGCCCAAAGAGTCCTCTACCACTGGTCGTCCTCCTCTTCTCGGTCAGCTCTCTACCGATTGTCCAAGGTAGTCTGTGGGGCCTTGATCACCTGTACCACACGCGGTCGCCTTCCAGGTGCCATAACTTCAAGGTAAACAAGGAATGCCTAAGCCCAAGTAGTGCATAATACTGTCTTTAAAACTTCTTAAACTTTTCATTTATTCTTAATTCCCAAAACACCCCATAAACATGAGAACAGAAGTCATTATGATGCATGTACCTTTCCTAGGGTCTCTACCCTACAATCAGCGTGGCCTCACTTGGTCGTTCGGTAGGTCCAGAGTCCTTGCATCGGATCACGGGGGGCCCTAAAATCCCATGTCTTAGCCAGTCTTCCATGGCCTAATTCACGAACCAAGGTCACCCAAAACTGTTTCCTTACCATCCCATGCAATACTCACTATGCCTAACTCTAAACTCCATCCTATCTCTCAATCATCATCTCTGATACCATTCTGTCACGACCCGCCTTCACCAAAAACAGGGAAGGGTCAGCAGATTGCCAGACCCTTCCTTCTCTTAAGTGGAAGGAGAGATAATGACACTCGAGACCCGCCTTCAATAGGTCCTGGAGTGGCGACTAGCACCAATGGTATAGAAAGTACACACAAATTGAATGCATTACCTTTTTTTATTTTATAGGACTGGGAGATAAGATGGTGAAACCCAACAACACCAAAGAAAAAGAAAAGTAATACCAAAGGTAAACCATCCCCACATTCTTGTTCCAAAAGAGAAAGCCACAAAGTACAAAAGGTGACTACATAGTAAGTACCAAAAGAAGAAAAACAGCAACTGCAACTGCCCCAAAGGTCCGAGCTAGTACAGTTCTGCGCGATCCCCGAAGTCCTCCTCGAAACCTAAAAGCAGTTTTATATAAGCAGGGTGAGCATACAAGTACACTCAGTAGGGAAAACCAAAGACTCTCATGCACATGTGGGGGAACGTACTAAAGTCCCGTGAGAATAGAATTAATCCAAACACCTATCAAGGTAAACTATCAACCTAAGCCTCATCAAGGCACACTCCCCAAATAATGCAAGTTAAGTAATATATATAATAAGAGCACATCGATTTTTGGGTACCCCACACCACTTTCCAACTGGTTATTGAGACATCCTACGCATCGAACCAATCCCGCCATTCTCACCATAGTCCCACTACCACATCGCCCACACACACTTGGGCCATAACCGCACATAGTCCCACAACCAAAACCCACCCACAAACACCTGGGCCACAACTATCACACGTAACCACACCTGCAAACAACTAGGCCAAAAAACCACCACCACACCCGAAGACACCTGGGCAAGAAGATCCTCTGCCACGCCCGAAGACACCTGGGCCTCATCCCGAAGACACTTGGGAAACCACCTGCCGTACAAACCTGGCCAACCACCACACTACCCCGTCCGAAGGTTCGTGGGCTAATAATTGACCACATGCCATCATAACCAGCCCAAAGATACTTGGGCTATCCAGGAAAGGGAGCAGAAAAGGAGCTAATAACCAGCCTCTAAGAATAGTGTTTGGAAAAACACCCTCTACCATGAAATGGGGGTGTTCGGCACTAATTGCTCAACATGGGTTGGGTGCAAATAAGAAACAAAAAACTACAAGTATATACATAGGTAGAAAGCACTCTCCCAAAGCTAGGTTCTTCTTCAGACAACCTACTGATCACAATGACACTTAAGTCTGAGTCACGACTCTCGCCAACGAAACATGTTTGTCCCATTATTTTTTTCATGTTCAGTAGAAATATTTAATTAAGTTCTGACCCTAATTAGGCAACTAGTAAACATAGGCACAAGTTCAGGAAAGTTAACAGTCAAGCATCAACCATAACATCCACACCCAGTTCTCCTGTAAAGCCACATCAACTAAAGAAAACCATAAGTTACAGCCCCATGCCCAATATCCGGGGGCAAAAAGCGCTTCTCAAAAAACAAAGGATCCCACCCCAATTCGTGATATAAACAAGGTAACCACCCGGTCTTAAAACTCGCAAACACTAAATCCATAACAAGAGGGAAAATCCCATTCCCAATTTTCACCACCACCGAGAGTATACAAACAGGGGATCCCATCCCCTCCCACATCTCCAGCAATCGGCCCGCAAAAGGAAACAACCAAACCACTACCACCATCACAAAGTAGGGCCATGCCTGTATTTTTAGATTTATAAGATTGAACACACTCCATGATTTCAATTCTGTGTGTTTTAATCGGGATTTATCACAGAAGGGTTGATCCTGGTGCTTTCAATTTATTCAGCCAGGTATACGTGATTAACCAATTTACTTTACATAGGAGTAGTTTATAATTACAAAACAAGAAATTTAAAACACCACGAGGGGTTCATTAGTGCATAGACAACGACCACCAACCATCTCGATTTTCAGAAGGCGTAAGCCATCACAACTCAGAAAGAAGATCATAATATAAAACAACATCAATAATCACAAACCCCCTCTTTCTTTATAGAATTCGTGCATTATCATTATTTAGGTCTGGTTTATCCAATTCTAGAGAATCAAAGTCACGCCCACCCCGCATGATACACAAAAAAGAGAGAGACGAATGAGAAATTCCCTACTTGTTGATCAATGATCGACGCTATGGCTGGGGGCGGAACTTTACGGATAACAATGCGGCTCACCCGATGTACGAAAATTGGATCTTCTGGACGAAAGTTCTCCCCGCAGAGGTAATCGAGAAAAGAAGAAACCAACCGTGAACCCCTTAGTTATAAGGGCCGCAGACAGTTGAGATAAGAATGCGAAACCGCATAAGGCACGGGGTCGTGGGTTGACCACGCGGCCCCACACGTTATTAAAGGGGTTGGGTGGTTTAAACGGACACACACATCAGGTTAATTCATTAAATAATTAATTAAAACATTAAGGCGTTACCAGACTTTTAAAATGAGCTTAAAGGGGTCAAAATAGGGTTTAAAACCCTATTTGCACAAAAAGGAGCGCTACTGGCCCGCGTGGTAGGCCAGAGCCACCGGTAGCTGAGAGCTACCGGTGGGTGACAGCTACCAGTATGTGGCAGCTACCGGTAGACTGAGCTACCGGTAGACAGAGCTACCGGTAGGCTGCAGCGACCGGTAGACCAAGCTACCGGTAGGCTGTAGCTATCAGTAGGCTGAGCTACCGGTAGGCTACTGCTATAGGTAGACCGAGCTACTGGTAGGCTGCACCTATCGGTAGACTAAGCTACTGGTAGACAGAGCTACTGGTAGGCTGCAGCTACCGGTAGACCAAGCTACCGGTAGACAGAGCTACTGGTAGGCTGCAGGTACCTATAGACCGAGCTACTAGTAGGCATACTACCTGTTGGCTAAGGCTACCGATAGGCCTACTTCATCGAGATTCCCAGACCAAAAAACTCAACACGAGATTTTCAAAAAGTAATGGACCCCAAAAACCCGGGCCATTACAATACAATTCTCCCTTTCTGAATCTGTGAAACTAAAAACACTATTCAAATTCTCAATACGATCTTCATCAGTCCGATTAAATCAATCTTATTGACTCAATACAATGATTCTCAATAAGATTATTATGTACGCTAAAAAAAATTACAGTTGTCTGATATTGTTCTATGATCTCACTATGGAAGAAACCATAACTCAAATTATCCTACCCTCATCCTTTCCACTTATATAAATGTTATATATTAATATACTGATCCAAGAAGAAATTTATAGGTTACTAATAAAACCATAGAAGGAAACTTGAAAAAATTCCCCACATACTACCAAAGAAACTCCCATTTAAACTTTATCGTTGACTTATTCAATCATCTTTATATTTCACTAAGATTTATGAAAAAATTGAATTTCATGTTTGACCTAATCAACTATTCATAAAACTTATGCAATAATTTTATTGAATATTCTTCTTAATCAAATCATTACTACATGAGTTTTTTTCCCAGTTAATTATGATCAATTTTCTTCTTATCTCATTACGAATATACATAATTGTCATATCATTATAAATATTATTCCTTCTCATCACATTATAAATATTTTTTTCTCATCTAATTAAAAATATATTTTCTTCTCATCTCATTAAGAATTATATTTCCTTCTCAGATATTTATGAATTATATTTCCTTTTAATCTCATTATGAATTTTTCTTCCTTCTTAGATCATTACAAATTATGTTTCCTTCTAACCTTATTATGATTTTTTTCCTTCTCAGCTCATTAACAATTCGATTTCCTTCTCAGCTTGTTATGAATTCTATTTTCTTCCCAGATCATTTCAAATTATATTTCCTTTTAGTCCCATTATGAAATATAGTTCCTTATCATATCCTTATGAGTGATATTTCCCTATTTTCTCATTATGAATTATGTTTCCTTATATGTTAATAAATAATTCTGTTTCATTCTCAGCTATTTATGATTTATATTTTTTATCATATCATTAAAAATTATGTTCCCTTATCTACTCATTATGAATTCTATTTCTTTATTGGCACATTATAATTTCTATTTCCTTATTCTCACATAAATATTTAATAATTCACAATGAAACATTTAAATTATTAAATCATTAGTATCTTTAAACATTCTGACATATTGCATCTTCTAATTTTGGTACATTTGGAACCGATAAAATCATTACAATTACTCCGTTTCTGTAAAATATTTTTTCTGCAGTATGTTTCATGATTAATGAGAAATTTATGATCGGAAAAGAATCATGTGAATTCTTTTATATTGTTTTAAAATATTCTAACTTGTGACTTTAGAATATTCGTTAAAAACTATTCAAAAATAATACAACTATGTCAAACATCAAAATCTCTCTTTCTAAACAATCCCATTATAATGAAGTTTCTCTTATTCAAGAAGAACAAAAACATTATTATAACAAAAGATTATTTTTCAAAAAATAAAAAAAATTGAAAAAATTTATCAAAAAGATTCTTCATTAATCCCTTTTTTATTTTTTTATAACAATCATTAACAAATTTTCCAACTGTCAGAATATTTTTCACAACACAACTTTTGTAAACAACTCAATATATTTTTCATTTTATCAAAACATCGAATTTCACAAAAAATTGTGTCCTGGAACCACACTACTAGATAAAGTAATGTTTTTGAGAAATTACATCCCTCAATGTCATGAAACTTTTTCAGCCATGTAATGATAAAATATCCTTCACATTTCTTTTTATTTTAATATTCTTTCTCTATCCCCCATTTTATGATAACCACAAATTTAGATTCATAAAATAATGATAAGAAAAAGAATCTTACAAATTATAAATTTTTTACTTTATCTACCCATTTTTTATCAGGATCCAAACACTAGTGGTGGATATTCCTTATGAACTTTAGGAAGACATGGGAGGAGGATGACATTATGTTTCAGACTCAATTCTACAAATGTTTTTGTGGAATTCTTTTTAAATATATCACCAATATGATACTTTTTTGCAATGTATTGCAAAGAAACATATGCAGAAGAAACATTATATTATATAAATTAAAACTATATATCATTTTGTTTTGATATTGAATGTTTGACATCATTTTTAATAAGTTCAACTGCACTTGATTTTACCTATGTATCATTATCATTTTACAAAACTTTTACATTCAAATATTTGAGCTGAAATTCCATCCACAACAATAAAGTACAAGCCAGTGTAGCCGAAACACCAACATATTCAGCTGTCCTCAATGTTATTGAACTTTTTTTCTTACTATTTCAACTTACAAAACATTTACCCAAAAATAATGTTCCTCTTAAGGTTTATTATCTATTATTACAATCTCTATCCCAATTCGAATCAATCTATCTGTAGAGACCCTAAGCTTGATGTACATGGACATTACATTACTTTAGAGGAATACTTAATACATAACAAAAACAGACACATAAGGACCATAATAGTTTAGTGTCTTTGGAAACTTGGAACGTAATCTTCTAATCGTGGTGAATGATCTTCAACATCTCCCATAAAGATCTTCCCCTTTTTTTCTTACCTAAAACCTTTATTTATATCCTGGGAAAATGAAAAAATAAAAAGGGTGAGCTCAAATGCTCAGTAACGGTAAGGATGGATAAAATAAAACATACCATATACATTTGAACTTAAAAACACGATCATAATGTTTAAACATCAACATCTTGAAAAATGACATAAAACATGGAAGCACGTAAGGCATAGATCATAAAGAAACATTAAGAATGATAAAATAGCATGGGAATAAAACATGTAATTGTGGAAACCATTAAGCACATCATATTATTTCCATAGTAGCCAAGGCATTGCTTCCAAGACCATCTTAGTGGACAAAGTCCCTTTCTAAATCGAGTTCACTCCTCGTTCCAGTCCAGTATTACTGAACCGGTTTAACTTGCCGTTCTAGCCATGTCTATATCATAAGATATAAATCTTTACCCAATTAATTGGAGGGAGATATAGGTCCCACCCATCTCATAATGAAATCATTCTTACTTATGCCACAAAATAAACATACATCATTCATAATAACCCAATGAATAAAATGGGTTTCATAAACATCATCCCATCATTACATAATCCATACAAAAGAAATGGATATCATTTCATAATAAGAAAAGTGAAACTATATAAATCATAGAGACATGATACTTGAAACATACACATATGAAATAGTGTCATCTTAGAAGAAAAATGGTTTTGATAAAACACTTGAAATGAATTATTGAGGAAAATATCCTTTCTTCTTAAAAAACATTCTCTTTTCACAAAATGCCATGCAATTTTAAAATAAATTTATTTTGTTGAAAATATTCATGAAATCTTTTGGAAAAATCTTAATGAAAATAAGGCTTTATAAAACCTTAAAAATTCGTTCGTTCCGTATAAGTTAAAAAACATTCTTCTCATACTTTTTCCGGAAAAGTCAAAATGTACCTCGTATGGTAAACAAAAGAAAGATTCCTTCCATACGATGTGGTAAAAGTAGAAAAGGGTAAAAATGAATTTTAATATACATGGAAGAAATGTAAAAATTTTATTAAATTTTTTTGAGAACATATGGGCATGGATAATAATAATAACCCCAGTAAATACTTTCAAATAAACAATCTTAGATAACAATGAGATTGGAATAATTATCCCTTACCTTAGGTATGATATGATTCGTACGTATCTGAACCTCCTGTATAATGATTTAAATAATGTTATTGACTTATTACAGAATCATATTAATTGTTATGATATCATATATGGTTTACTAATGACTTTAAATTACCCGTTCTTTTGTAAATTCCATGTTAAAGAGCATTTTGGGTAAAATCGTTTCATTTGTCGTCCGTGTTTTGACTTGTAATTATTCATATGATTACCTAGATCATGATTAATTACATCTAGAATGTAAAACATGATTTATATATAATATATATTCATAATATACATATATATAATAGATCGATAAATGGAAGGAAATACACCGTTCATGGAGACGGTAGGTCATACGTACGCATGAAAGTTGTTTTCATTTCCTCATTGAATTGAATGGAATTAATTGGATGAAATACATATATATATATATATACATAAATCCGGTATCATTATTATGTCATATATTTCATGATTACTTATTCTATATACTTTATAATCATTTATGAATTGTTAATCATTGAGAATGAATCTCATCGCGCCATGGAGACGGTATTCCGTATGTACGCACGAGCGATGATATCGTTCCCATGATCGTGGAATTTTATTGGAGTGTATGTATACTATTACAGAATCAATATAACATTACAATAATCATATATAGTTATTATTTACACCATTATACCCATCCAAGTAAGGTGGTGGTGGAAAATAGATTACACCACGGTGTGGAGACGGTATTCCGTACGTACGCACGCGCAGTGATTTCGTTTTCCATAGGATGGATAGATGGTGAAATAGGGTTGTTTCATACGTATAAAAATATATCAGTATATTAGTGATACTGATTTTATTACTTCGTAATGAAACAACCTAAGAAGAAGAAGTGGAAGAAAAAATAAAGGTGAAAGGATCGGTAACAGAAATTACCTCTTCTTTGAAGCGCCTCTTTGAGACCTCCTCTTAGGGCAGTAAATTGGTCTTTGAAGAATACCAGGACCTCTAGTATGTTTCTAGGGAAGTGGAGTAGAGAATTGGGTAGGGGTTTGCAGAGATTGAAGGCTCAAAGTGGTGTGTGGAAGAGAGGGAGGAGGTGCCCTTTTATAAGGGAGGAGAGGGGCACCTTTGGAATTCTCAAGAATATTAATTTATAATAAATATAACCACACTTAAAAACCTCCAAAAATGACTCATATTCTAATATTAGATGAGATAGGGTTGTAATCTCATCGACCAATCAAATTTAGATATGTTTGGATCTTATTTTAAACCCTATAATTTTGATTTATCCTTATTTAATCTATTTAAGTTTATTTTTGGTAATAGAATTCTAAATTTTAAATTATAACAAATAATTACTTATTTGTTGTGAATTTTCCATAATTGTTTACATTATAACATTATATACCATATAAATTTAAATTTATAATTTTTAAATATTTTTGTGATTTTTAAACAATTTTATAATATGTTATTTTTATAAAATAACAATAGTGTCAATTTTGACACTATTCATTTATTTGAATTAAAATAAAATATATACAAACGATATGTTCGAAATAAAAGCTTTAATAGATTACTAAAATGTCATATTTATCTATAAAATTAGTGGATCACATTAAATAGTTCATATAATATTTAGTATATTATTTTTAAAACCATTTATTTGGTCTATCTCTTAATAAAATAATTACTACAACATTTTTGAATAATTATTTAATATACTGATTTGTTGCATAAAAATTAAAAATAAACTTCTATGATGAAGGTAAATCTATTACCTTTCACAATAATACTTTTACTCGAATTTATCATCTTAAAACCACAATATTTAAATTGTTATATTTATTAAATTATGAAGGAGACAACTTTGGAATCATTTAAAATAAAATAATATAAGTGTCATAATCACTTTTATATGGCTCCAAACGGTTATATATTAGGTAATTGGATGATTAATGTGTATATATACACTACCAATAAGTTTTTGTCAGGTTTGTGGGCCTTTTAATGGGTATTATTATTTCAATAAAAACTAAATTACTTATTTCCCAATTAATAAATAATTTCTGTATCATTAATGTATCACCATTAAGGACACTTATTTAATCCCTAAAAATACTAAATAAGTTATCATAATGTAGATAATTTTATTATCTTTCTGGAGACTATTCATGTTCTATTTTTGATGATGTTTATCAATAAATTAAAATTATTATACTTATAATATTTAAGAGAGTGACATGTTGTCACTTTCTTTGGTTTTAATAATAATTAAATTATTTTCATGGTCAAAAGTCCATAAAATGAATCTAATCCGACCCTTAGGTTATATGGGTATACTTTTAGCCATCCAATATAATTTTGGCATTGTTAGGATAATTTTATAAAATTACATTTACCCTTAATTACCCGATTTACCTTTAACTATGGTAAATAAAATTTACCGTAGTTAGTATTCATAATTCCCAAAATTAAAAAGTAGTTTATTAACATAATTTGGACCCACTCATTAAAAATATGGAATCCATGTTTCCAAATTAAATACACAAAAGTTGTAGAAATTAAATTAAAATTAATCCCTTTGTCAAAAGAAAATGGGTTTTTCTTTAAAACATTGCAAAAGATTGAATTGATTTAACCTATGAATTTAATGTAAAATCAATGCTAATGACATAAATTATATTAAATGGTAAAAATATATTCTATTTATTCTTTAAAACCATTAAATATTATAATTTTACCATATAAATTATTGTGATGAATAAAAGTTTTTTTTAATTAAAATATAGCGTGTTTTTACTATTTATCAAAATATGAAAGTTACCAGAACAATATGAAAAATTTATCCAAAGTAAATTTTTATTTCGTGGTTCCAAATAAGAATTTTATTTTTTCAAATTGAACTTATAAACATGACAAAAACTAGATTTAATGTGGGTGCGCCATCAAAAGGCGGCAAAACTTCATTTTTTGAAAAATACTTATTTTACTTGAAAAATTTATTTTTATCTTATACCATGTTCTAGAAAATGTGTAAGATGAATAATAATTATATAAAATTCAAAATTTAGTTAATACTATTCATAAAGGCTAGTTCATAATAATATTATAATAATATATCGTTGTTTAGTAACACCCGGTATTGCGTACAACACATGCTATCGAGGAAGGCCACGATTGCGTGTAATGCAAGCCAAGTCAGGGTTGCGTGTTGTGAAAGAATCCTTCGTTGTTTCGTATAATAGAATCCAACCATATTTCATTTATACATTGAATATATATATATATATACTCAATGTTGTGTAGAATAACTATTATCAAAATTGTGTGTAACACGATCCAAGAATACTGTTGCGTATACTGCAAGCTAATACGGTGTTGCGTATAGCGCAAGGTAATCTTGGTGTAGCATACAACACAAGACATTAATGAAATTTAAATAATATTTTTCATAAAATCTCGGGGAGTTACATTCTACCCCCCTTAAAATGAATTTCGCCCTCGAAATTCGTCGGGGTTATAAATGGTTTTCTACCCGAAATTTTGTTTAATAGAAACCCACATCGTAAAAAGGAATACCAAAACATGGATTTAAAAACTAAAGTATGAAATGTAACGGTTACCCAAATTAACTCATCACTGGGTTTACACGTAGGAGAACATAGGTGAAAATATGGATATGGATGAAAAATCTAACCATCAAGTTCTGATGGAGAGTGGTAAAGAAAAAGGCTATGAAAAATCCATCAATCACAAAGCTATAGATTTTTATGATATAAGGTACCATCCAATTCATCGGATATAAGGGAACTAGGACAAAATTTTTTGTTTTCAAGATCATTTCCCTAAATTTTATGAATTAAAATAAATACTTAAATGATTTTGGTACAATCTCACTGTTGTTCATGAATTGAACAATTTCAACTTCATCCCTTAAAGAAATGAAGTTGAATTTGTTATTCATGATGTGTTAGCAGATAATGTGATAGAATGATGGGTCATTCCATCTCTTTCAAACAAAAGGTTAGCAAAAGTTATAAGTCCATATTATGGTTAGATTAATCGTATATGGTTACAAAAATGAACTTTTACTTCATATATCATACCGCTTAATAAAAGAAAACTAGTTTCTACTAACCAGAGACTTCCTTTAGGCCAGTGGTAGGCGATAAAGGACAGTGGCACTTCAGTTTTGGATTCGATTCCCACAGCCTTGTCCGACACGATGGGCTATCGCCCGTCCTGCAGGTTGTCCTTTTTCTAAAACTATATTTCTATAACATCCCATCAACAATATCAAAAAAACATCTATCCCTAAAACAATACTAACTTATGTCCAACATAATCCATTCCAATCTTTAAGCTTATCCATAATACTGCAGTCCACTCTCATAATATAGTGAAAATGATTACCAGAGATTTAATACCATTTTTGATCCCCATATATCATAAGATATGTCGTGGTGGTCACATTCCAAACATTCGAAGGCCTTAATCATGTATTCTCTTGAAAAATGAATACCCATTGAACCTTAGTGAAAACATTAATGATGTTAAAAGTTAACAAATTCCACATACCAAAATCCTCAATGTTTTATATACTCAAACCATGACATCACTTATTCCTTATATCAATCATGAGCTCATGAATATAATCAAACATCTCATTATCTTCTTATTCCTTCATTATGCGCATATCATCTACTTTACAAAAATATATGAATAACCTTCCATGGTTACTAGTATATTAAACATATACTTTCAAATACTTTTAGGAAAAAAAATAGTGTAACAATCCTTAGATGATTCTTTATTCCATAGTACCATTAACTATACAACATAACTCTCGATAAACATACAATCATTCCAATACCTTCTAAAACAACTGACTGAGCTTCAACAATTCTTTCAGCTCATATATCATTTCTAATCTCCTCATCATCATCCACATAAATACTACCCATATGACCATGCTGATTCTCTTCATGAGTTTTTCCATTATGGAATTGGTTTGCATAATGCCCGTACATTCCACATTTAAAACATCTAATCATTGTTGATGTCGTAGAAATACTATTATCCTTGTCTATGGTGTTAACTGAACCTTTTCCTTTTCACTTACTAGCATTGTGTCCTACCCAAAGCATCTTCCAGTTCTTTGAAACAATATCCCTGATTCCTCTTCCCACATGATTTACATGAGGGAAAATTAAACTTTCTTTCCTCTATGATCATCATGAAACTCCATCTTTCTCTTATTATCTGAGTCGGGAAACGTACCAAAGTTGAGATTATTGATCATATTATGAGATTTCTGATTAGGAATAAAAATGATGTTGGGACTTCCAGATCCCGTTTCATTTGGTTTCTCATGAAGAAAATCATTCCATTGTCTATCATATCCTCCATTATCGTGAATCTTCCTGTTTCCATCCATTTTCTAAAACCCAAAAAGAATTGTGTTAGAGGCAAAAATCATGCTAGGGAAGACAACATAGTAAAGGGGGAGTATCCTCAATATGTAACATCTTAGTTTAAATTCTATGATCGTTAACATAGTTCTAGGATTGTATCCTATACGTATACTTATCCTTAGGGACATCCCTAGACATACCTTAGAAATATCTATAGGGATCTCACTAACGTTTTCGCATCCTAGTTTCTAAATGTTGACTAAAACTTTCATCTGATACCAAATGTAGAGACCCTAAGCTTGATGTACATGGAAATTACATTAATTTAGTAAAATACTTAATACAAAACAAAAACAAACGCATAAGGACCGTAATAGTTTAGTGTCTTTGGAAACATGGAACGTAATCTTCCAATCGTGGTGAAAGATCTTCAACATCTCCCATAAAGATCTTCCCCTTTTTTTCTTACCTAAAACCTTTCTTTAAATCCTGGGGAAAAGAAAACATAAAAAGGGTGAGCTCAAAAGCTCAGTAAGGGTAAGTATGGATAAAATAAAACATACCATATACATTTGAACTTAAAAACACGAACATAATGTTTAAACATCAACAGCTTGAAAAATGACAGAAAACATGGAAGTACTTAAGGCATATATCATAAAGAAACATTAATAATGATAAAATATCATGGGAAAAAAACATATAATTGTGGAAACCATTAAGCACATGATATTATTTCTATAGTAGCCAAGGAATTACTGCCAAGACAATCTTAGTGGACAAAGTCCCTTTCTGAATCGAGTTCACTCCTCGGTCCAGTCCTGTATTTCTGAACCGGTTTAACTTGCCGTTCCAGCCATTTTAATCTCATGAGATATAAATCGTTACCCAATGCATTAGAGGGAGATATAGGTCCCACCCATCTCATAATTAAATCATTCTTACTTGTTCCACAAAATAAACATACATCATTCATAATAACCCAATGAATAAAATGGGTTTCATAAACATCATCCCATCATTACATAATCCATATAAAAGAAATGGATATCATTTCATAATAAGAAAAGTGAAACTATATAAATCATAGAGACATGATACTTGAATCATACACATATGAAATAGTGTCATCTTAGATGAAAAATGGTTTTGATAAAACACTTGAAATGAATTCTTGAGGAAAATATCCTTTCTTCTTCAAAATCATTCTCTTTTCACAAAATGCCATGCAATTTTAAAAGAAAATTATTTTTTTGAAAATAGTCATGAAATATTTTTTGGAAAAAGATTAATAAAAATAAGGCTTTATAAAACCGTAAAAATCCGTTCGTGTCGTATAAGTTAAAAAACATTCTTCTCTTACTTTTGCAGGAAAAGTCAAAAAGTACCTCATATGGTAAACAAAAGAAAGATTCCTTCCATACGATGTGGTAAAAGTAGAAAAGTGTAAAAATGATTTTAAACATACATGGAAGAAATGTAAACATTTTATGAAAAATTTTTGAGAACATATGGACATGGATAATAATCATAACCCCAGTAAATATTTACAAATAAACAATCTCGGATAAGAATGAGATTGGAATAATTATCCCTTACCTTAGGTCTGATATGCTTCGTACGTATCCAAAACTCCTGTATAATTATTTAAATAATGTTATTGACTTATTACATAATCATATTAATTGTTATGATATCATATATGGTTCACTTATGACTTTATATTACCTGTTCTTTTGTAAATTCCATGTTAAAGATCGTTTTGGGTAAAATCGTTTCATTTGTCGTACGTGTTTTGACTTGTAATTATTCATATGATTACTTAGGTCATGATTACTTACATCCAAAATTTAAAACATGATATATATATAATATATATTTAGAATATACATATATATAATAGATCAATAAATGGAATGAAATACACCATTCATGGAGACAGTAGGTCGTACGTACGCATGAACGTTGTTTTCGTTTCCTCATTGAATTGAATGGAATTAATTGGATGACATACATATATATATATATATATATATATAAATCCAGTCTCATTATTATGTCATATATTTCACTATTACTTATTATATATACTTTATAATGATTTATGAATGGTTAATCATTGAGAATGAATCTCATCACGTCGTGGAGACGGTATTCCGTACGTACGCACGAGCAATGATATCGTTCCCATGATTGTGGAATTTTATTGGAGTGTATTTATACTATTAGAGAATCAATATCACTTTAAAATAATCATATATAGTTATTATTTACACCATTATACCCATCCAAGTATGGTGGTGGTGGAAAATAGATTACACCACGGCATGGAGACAATATTCCGTACGTACGCACGCACGGTGAGTTCGTTTTCCGTAGGGTGGATATATGGTGAAATAGGTTTGTTTCATACTTATAATAACATATCAGTATATTATTGATACTGATTTTGTTACTTCATAATGAAACAACCTAATAAGAAGAAGTGGAAGAAGAAATAAAGGTGAAAGAATTGGTAACGGAAATTACCTCTTCTTTGAAGCGCCTCTTTGAGACCTCCTCTTAGGGCAATAAAATTGGTCTTTGAAGAAGACAAGGACCTCTAGGATGTTTCTAGTGAAGTGGATAAGGGAATTGGGTAGGGTTTGGCCGAGCTGGATGGCTGAAAGTGGTGTGTGGAAGAGATTGATGATGTGCCCTTTTATAAGGGAGGAGAGGGGCACCTTTGGAATTCTTAAAAATATTAATTTATAATAAATCTAACCCCACCTAAAAACCTCCAAAAATGACACATATTCTAATATTAGATGAGATAGGGTTGTAATATCATAAAAAAATCAAATTTAGACATGTTTGGATCTTATTTTAAACCTTATCATTTTGATTTATTGTTATTTAATCTATTTAAGTTTATTTGTGGTAATAAAATTCTAAATTTTAAATTATAACAAATAATTACTTATTTGTTGTGAATGTTCCATAATTATTTTATTTATAACATTATAGACCATATAAATTTAAATTTATAATTTTTAAATATTTTTGTGATTTTTAAACAATTTTATAATATGTTATTTTTATAAAATAACAACAGTGTCAATTTTGACACTATTCATTTATTTGAATTTAAATAAAATATATACAGAAAATATGTTCAAACTAAAAGCTTTAATAGATACATAAAAATTCATATGTATCTATAAAACTAGTGTATCAAATTAAATAATTCCTATAATATTTATTTTATTATATTTAAAACCATTTATTTAGTTTATCTCTTAATAAAATAATTACTACAACATTTTTGTATAATTATTTAATATACTGAGTTTTTGCATAAAAATTAAAAATAAAATCATATGATTAATATAAATCTATTAAATTTCACAATAATACATTTAATCGAATTTATAATCTTAAAATCACAATATTTAAATTGTTATATTTATTAAATTATGAAGGTTAAAACTTTGGCTTCATTTAAAATAAAATAATATAAGTGTCATAATCACTTTTATAAGGCTCCAAAAGGTTATATATTAGGTCATTGGATGATTAATGTGTAGATATACACTACCAATAAGTTATTCTCTGGTTTGTGGGCCTTTTAAAGGGTATTATTATTTCAATAAAAACTATATTACTTATTTCCCACTTAATAAATAATTTCTGTATCATTAATGTATCACCATTAATGACAATTATTTAATCCCCAAAAATTCTAAATAAATTATCATGATTTAGATAATTTTATTTCCTTTCTGGAGACTATTCATGTTCTAAGTTTAAGGATGTTTATCACTAAATTAAAATTATTATACTTATAATATTTAAGAGAGTGACATGTGGTCACTTTCTTTGGTTTTAATAATAATTTATTTATTTCCATGGTTAAAAGACCATAAAATTAATCTAATCCGACCCTTAGGTTATATGGGTCTACTTTTATCCATTAAATATAATTTTGGCATTGTTAGAGTAATTTTATAATATTATATTTACCCTTAATTACCCGATTTACCTTTAACTATGATAAATAAAATTTACCGTAGTTACTATTCATAATTCCCAAAAATAAAAAGTAGCTTATTAACATAATTTGGACCCAATTATTCCAAATATGGAATCCATTTTTCCAAATTCAATACCCAAAACTTTTAGAAATTAAATTAAAATTAATCCCATTTTCGATAGAAAATGGGTTTTTCTTTAAAACATTGCAAATGATTGAATTGATTTAACCAACGAATTTAATGTAAAATCAATTCTAATGACATACATTATATTAAATTGTAAAAATATATTCTATTTATTCTTTAAAACCATTCAATATTATAATTTAACCATATCAATTATTGCGATGAAAAAAAGTTGTTTTTAATTAAAATATAGCGTGTTTTTACTATTCATCAAAATATGAAAGTTACCAGAATAATATGAAAAATTTATCCAAATTAAATATTTATTTCTTGATTCCAAAGAAGAATTTTATTTTGTAAAATTGAACTTATAAACATGTCAAAAACTAGATTTAATGTTGGTGCGCCATCAAAAGGTGGCAAAACTGCATTTTTTGAAATATACTTATTTTACTCGAAAAATTTATTTTGTTCTTATACCATGTTCTAGAAAATGTGTAAGATGAATACTAATGTTATAAAATTAAAATTTTAGTTAATACTATTCATAACGGCTAGTTCATAATAATATTATAATAATATATCGTTGTTTAGTAAAACCCGGTATTGCGTTACACACACGCTATCGAGGAAGGTCGCGATTGCGTGTAATGCAAGTCAAGTCAGGGTTGCGTGTTGTGCAAGAATCCTTCATTGTTTCGTATAATAGAATGCAAACATATTTCACTTATACATTGAATATATATATATATATATATATACTCAATGTTGCATAGAATAACTATTATCAAAATTGTGTGTAACATTATCCAAGAATAGTGATGCGTATACTACAATCTAATATGGTGTTGCGTATAGCGCAAGGTAATCTTGGTGTATCATATAACCCAAGACATTAATGATATTAAAATAATATTTTTCATAAAATCTCGGTGTGTTACATTCTACCCCCCTTAAAATGAATTTCACCCTCGAAATTCGTCGGGGTTATAAATGGTTTACTACTCGAAAGTTTGTTTAATAGAAACCCACATCGTAAAAAGGAATAACAACACATGGATTTAAAAACTAAATTATGAAATGTAATGGTTACCAAAATTAACTCATCACTGGGTTTCCATGTAAGAGTACATAGGTGAAAATATGGATTTGGAAGAAAAATCTAACCATCAAGTTCTGATGGAGAGTGGTAGAGAAAAAGGCTATGAAAAATCCAAAAATCACAAAGCTATAGATTTTTTATGATCTAAGGTACCATCTGATTCATCGGATATAAGGGAACTAAGACAACATTTTTGGTTTTCAAGATCATTTCCCTAAAGTTGATGAATTAAAATAAATACTTACATGATTTTGGTACAATCTCACTGTTGTTCGTGAATTGAACAATTTCCACTTCATCCCTTAAAGAAATGAAGTTGAATTTTTTATTCGTGATGTGTTAGCAGATCATGTGGTAGAATGATGGGTCATTCCATATCTTTCAAACAAAAGGTTAACAAAATTTATAAGTCCATCTTATGGTTAGATTAAGAGTATATGGTTACAAAAATGTACTTATACTTCATATATCATACCGCTTAATAAAATAAAACTAGTTTCTACTATCCAGGGACTTCCTTTAGGCCAGTGGTAGGTGATAAAGGCCAGTGGCACCTCAGTTGTGGGTTTGATTCCCACAGCCTTGTCTAACGTGATGGGCTGTCACCAGTCCTCCAGGTTGTCATTTTTCTAAAACTATATTACTATAACATTACATCAATAATATTGATAAAATTCTATCCTTAAACAATACTAACTTATTACCAACATAATCCATTCAAATCTTTAGGCTTATCCATTATACTGTAGTCCACTCTCATAATATAGTGAAAATGATTACCCGAGATTTAATACCATCATTGATCCCCATATGTCATAAGATATGTCTTGTTGGTTACATTCCAAACATTCGAAGTCCTTAATCATGTATTCTCTTGAAAAATGAATACCCATTGAACCTTAGTGAAAACATGAATGCAGTTAAAAGTTAACACATTCCACATACCAAAATCCTCATAATTCAATTTACTCAAACCATGACATCACTTAGTCCTTATATCATTCATGAGCTCATGAGTATAATCAAACATCTCATTATCTTTCTATTCCTTCATTATGCGCATATCATCTACTTTACAAAAATATATGAATAAACTTCTATGGTTACTGGTACCATTAAACATATACTTTCAAATACTTGTAGGAAAAACCATAGCGTAACAATCCTTAGATGATTCTTTATTCCATAGTACCATTAACTATACAACATAACTCTCGATAAACATACAATCATTCCACTACCTTCTCAAACAACCGACTGAGCTTCAACACTTCTTTCAGCTCATATATCATTTGTAGTCTCCTCATCATCATCCACATAAATAATACCCATATGACCATGCTGGTTCTCTTCATGAGATTTTCCATTATGGCATTGGTTTGCATAATGCTCGTACATTCCACATTTAAAACATCTAATCATTGTTGATGTCGTAGAAATACTATTATCCTTGTCCATGGTGTTAACTGAACCTTTTTCTTTGTACTTACTGGTTTGTGTCCTTCTTTTCCACACCCAAAGAATCTTCCAGTTCCTTTGAAACAATCTCCCTGATGCCTCTTCCCACATGATTTACATGAGGGAAAATTGAACTTTCTTTCCTCTATGATCATCATTAAACTCCATCTTTCTCTTATTATCTGAGCCGGGAAACTTACCAAAGTTGAGATTATTGATCATATTATGAGATTGATGATTAGGCATAACAATGATGTTTGGACTTCCAGATCCTGTTTCATTTGGTTTCTCATGATGAAAATCATTCCATTGTCTATCATATCCTCCATTATCGTGAATCTTCCTCTTTCCAGCCATTTTCTAAAACCCAAAAAGAATAGTGTGAGTGGCAAAAATCATGCTTGGGAAAACAACATAGTAAAGGGGGAATATCCTCAATATCTAACATGTTGGGTTAAATTCTATGATCGTTACCGTAGTTCTAGGATTGTATCCTATTCGTATACATATCCTTAGGGACATCCCTAAACATACCTTAGAAATATCTCTAGGGATCTTATTAAATTTTTCGCATCCTAGTTTCCAATGGTTGACTAAACCTTTCATCTGATACCAACTGTAGATACCCTAAGCTTGATGTACATGGACATTACATTACTTTAGCGTAATACTTAATACATAACAAAAACATACACATAAGGACTATAATAGTTTAGTGTCTTTGGAAACTTGGAACATAATCTTCTAATCGTGGTGAAAGATCTTCATCATCTCCCATAAAGATCTTCCCCTTTTTTTTCTTACCTAAAACCTTTCTTTATATCCTAGGGAAAAGAAAACACAAAAAGGGTGGGCTCAAATTCTCAGTAAGGGTAAGGATGGATAAAATAAAACATACCATATACATTTGAACTTAAAAACACGAACATAATGTTTAAACATCAACAGCTTGAAAAATGACATAAAACAGGGAAGTACGTAAGGCATAGATCATAAAGAAACATTAATAATGATAAAATATCATGGGAATAAAACATGTAATTTTGGAAACCATTAAGCACATGATATGATTTCTATAGTAGCCAAGGCATTGCTTCTAAGACCATCTTATTGGAAAAAGTCCATTTCTGAATCGAGTTCACTCCTCATTCCAGTCCTGTTTTACTGAACCAGTTTAACTTTCCATTCTAGCCATGTCTTTATAATGAGATATAAATCTTTACCCAAGGAATTGGAGGGAGATATAGGTCCCACCCATCTCATAATGAATTCATTCTTACTTGTGCCACAAAATAAACATACATCATTCATAATAACCCAATGAATATAATGGGTTTCATAAACATCATACCATCATTACATAATCCATATAAAATAAATGGATATCATTTCATAATAAGAAAAGTGAAACTATTTAAATCATAGAGACATGATACTTGAAACATACACATATTAAATAGTGTCATCTTAGATGAAAAACGGTTTTGATAAAACACTAGAAATGAATTCTTGAGGAAAATATCCTTTACTTTTCAAAATCATTCTCTTTTCACAAAATTCCATGCAATTTTAAAATAAAATTATTTTGTTGAAAAAAGTCATGAAATCTTCTAGAAAAAGATTAATGAAAATAAGGCTTTATAAAACTGTAAAAATCCGTTCGTGCCGTATAAGTTAAAAAAACATTCTTCTCGTACTTTTGCCGGAAAAGTCAAAAAGTACCTCATATGGTAAACAAAAGAAAGATTCCTTCCATACAATGTGGTAAAAGTAGAAAAGGGTAAAGATGACTTTAGACATACATGGAAGAAATGTAAAAATTTTATGAAAAAAAATTGAGAACATATGGACATGGATAATAATCATAACCCCAGTAAATACTTACAAATAAACAATCTCGGATAAGAATGTGATTGGAATAATTATCCCTTACCTCAGGTCAGGTATGCTTCGTACATATCCGAACCTCCTGTATAATGATTTAAATAATGTTATTGACTTATTACAAAATCATATTAATTTTTATGGTATCATATATGGTTCACTTATGACTTTATATTACCCGTTCTTTTGTAAATTCCATTTTAAAGAGCGTTTTGGGTAAAATCGTTTCATTTGTCATCCGTGTTTTGACTTGTAATTATTCATATGATTACGTAGATCATGATTACTTACATCCAGAAAGTAGAACATGATTTATATATAATATATACTCATAATATACATATATATAACAGATCGATAAATGGAAAGAAATACACCATTCGTGGAGACGGTAGGCCGTACGTACGCTTGAACGTTGTTTTCCTTTTCTCGTTAAATTTAATAGAATTAGTTGGATGACATACATATATATATACATAAATCTAGTATCATTATTATGTCATATATTTCATTATTACATATTATATATACTTTATAATCATTTATGAATGGTTAATCATTGAGAATGCATCTCATCGCGCTGTGGAGACGGTATTCCGTACGTACGCACGAGCGATGATATCGTTCTCATGATCGTGGAATTTTATTGGAGTGTATGTATACTATTACAGAATCAATATCACTTTACAATAATCATATATAGTTATTATT
Organism: Viscum album; assembly: GCA_963277665.1. Taxonomy (NCBI): domain Eukaryota; kingdom Viridiplantae; phylum Streptophyta; class Magnoliopsida; order Santalales; family Viscaceae; genus Viscum; species Viscum album. The sequence goes on from OY728121.1 coordinate 427,555,264, forward strand.
TACACCATTATACCCATCCAAGTAAGGTGGTGGTGGAAAATAGATTACACCACGGCGTGGAGACGGTATTCCGTACGTACGCACGCGCGGTGATTTCGTTTTCCGTAGGATGGATAGATGGTGAAATAGGGTAGTTTCATAATTATAATAACATATCAGTATATTAGTGATACTGATTTTATTACTTCATAATTAAACAACCTAAGAAGAATACGTGTAAGAAGAAATAAAGGTGAATGAATCGGTAACGGAAATAACCTCTTCTTTGAAGCGCCTCTTTGAGACCTCCTCTTAGGGAACTAAAATTGGTCTTTGAAGAAGACCAGGACCTCTAGGATATTTCTAGGGAAGTGGAGAAGAGAATTGGTCAGGGGTTGGCCGAGCATCAAGGCTCAATGTGTTGTGTGGAAGAGAGGGAGGAGGTTCCCTTTTATAAGCGAGGAGTGGGGCACCTTTGGAATTCTTAAAAATATTAATTTATAATGAATCTAACCCCACTTAAAAACCTCAAAAAATGACTCATATTAGAATATTAGATGACATAGGGTTGTAATCGCATCAACCAATCAAATTTGGACATGTTTGGATCTTATTTAAAACTGTATCATTTTGATTTATCCTTATTTAATCTATTTATGTTTATTTGTGGTAATAAAATTCTAAATTTTAAATTATAACAAATAATTACTTATTTGTTGTGAATTTTCCATAATTGTTTACTTTATAACATTATAGACCATATAAATTTAAATTTATAATTTTTAAATATATTTGTGATTTTTAAGCAATTTTATAATATGTTATTTTTATAAAATAACAATAGTGTCAATTTGGACACTATTCATTTATTTGAATTTAAATAAAATATATACAAAAGATATGTTCTAAATGAATGCTTTAATAGATTCATAAAAGGTCATATATATCTATAAAATTAGTGGATCACATTAAATAGTTCATATAATATTTATTTTATTATTTTTAAAACCATTTATTTGGTTTATCTCTTAATAAAATAATTACTACAACATTTTTGTATAATTATTTAATATACTGATTTCTTGCATACAAATTAAAAATAATATTCTATTATGAAGATAAATCTATTTCCTTTCACAAGAATACTTTTACTAGAATTTATCATCTTAAAATCACAATAAGTAAATTGTTATATTTATTAAATTATGAAGGTGACAACTTTGGCATCATTTAAAATAAAATAATATAAGTGTCATAATCACTTTTATAAGGCTCAAAACGGTTATATATTAGGTAATTGGATGATTAATGTGTAGATATACACCACCAATAATTTTTGGTCAGGTTTGTGGGCCTTTTAATGGGTATTATTATTTCAATAAAAACTATATTACTTATTTCCCACTTAATAAATAATTTCTGTATCATTAATGTATCACTATTAATGACAATTATTTAATCCCTAAAAATTCTAAATAAATTATCATGATGTATATAATTTTATTAGATTTCTGGAGACTAATCAGGTTCTATGTTTTATGATGTTTATCACTAAATTAAAATTATTATACTTATAAGATTTAAGAGAGTGACATGTTGTCACTTTCTTTGGTTTTAATAGTATTTAAATTATATTCAAGGTCAAAAGTCCATAAAATGAATCTAATCCGACCCTTAGGTTATATGGCTCTACTTTAAGACATCCAATAGAATTGTGGCATTGTTAGGGTAATTTTATAATATTATATTTACCCTTAATTACCCGATTTACCTTTAACTATGGTAAATAAAAATTATCGTAGTTACTATTCATAATTCCTCAAAATAAAAATAGCTTAATAACATAATTTGGAGCCACTGATTCAAAATATGGAATCCATTTTTCCAAAATCAATACACAAAATTTGCAGAAATTAAATTAAAATTAATCCCGTTGTCGAAAGAAAACGGGTTTTACTTTAAAACATTGCAAAAGATTGAAATGATTTAACCTATGAATTTAATGTAAAATCAATGCTAATGAAATAAATTATATTAAATGGTAAAAATATATTCTATTTATTCTTTAAAACCATTCAATATTATAATTTAACCATATAAATTATTGCGATGAAAAAAAGTTGTTTTTAATTAAAATATAGCGCGTTTTTATTATTTATCAAAATATTAATGTTACCAGAATAATATGACAAATTTATCCAAAGTAAACATTTATTTCTTGATTCCAAAGAAGAATTTTATTTTTTCAAATTTAACTTATAAAAATTTCAAAAACTAGATTTAATGTGGGTGCGCCATCAAAAGGCGGCAAAACTACATTTTTTAAAAAATTCTTATTTTACTCGAAAAATTTATTTTGTTCTTATACCATGTTCTAGAAAATGTGTAATATGAATAATAATGTTAGTAAAACCCGGTATTGCGTACAACACACGCTATCGAGGAAGGTCGTGATTGCGTGTAATGAAAGCCAAGTCATGGTTGCGTGTTTTGCAAGAATCCTTCGTTTTTTCGTATAATAGAATCCAACCATATTTAATTTTTACATTGAATATATATATATATATATACTCAATGTTGCGTAGAATAACTATTATCAAAATTGTGTGTAACACGACCCAAGAATAGTGTTGCGTATACTGCAAGCTAATACGGTGTTGCCTATAGAACAAGGTAATCTTGGTGTAGCATACAACACAAGACATTAATGAAATTAAAAGAATATTTGTCATAAAATCTCAGGGTGTTACACTATCCCTGAAACATCATCTCATAATGTCTTTTTTATGACAACCCATGTGAAGTTGCTCCATTGACATATCTCAGAATTTCCATTATTTCTAAATTATGTGATTATTTTTGATTAAATTGATACATATAAAAAAATTCCACTATATAAAAAGTATCTCCTTTTCAGGTTGTATGGTAATGTAGACTTCCTATCATCTTCCAAAAATCATTTTGATTCACCCTTTTTCCAATATAATCGTTACTGATCATTGTTATCATAGATATAAGATTAGTAACTTATTTGTATCATCCCATCCAAAACCTATTTAAGAATTAAATGGCATATTTTCTTGAAACAAGAAAATTAATTTTTAATTTTTTTGATCTTGTAAGACATGGAAGAATGTTATGTCTCTAAGCAATAATATTTCAAAATTCCAATTTATTTTTTCTGAAAATGTTTTACAAACATCTTATCTATCCCAAGAATTATCATCCAAAAAAACAATTAAATTTAGATTTATGAAGTTAAAATATTTCACATATATGTTTATATGAAAAATTCATTTAGTGATTTTTTACATTTTTAAGCAATTTTCAATTGTTGAAAACCTATCTCAGAGAGCTTGTTTAAGCCTAAACAAATATTTCTTCAGTTTACAAACATTTTTTCATTTGTATCAAGTATAAACCCAAATGGGTGTTTAATGTAATATTCTTCCACAATATCATCATTTATGAAAGGTGACTTTATATCAATCCAAAGAATATTTTAATTTTGATTTTTGGCCACTGATAAAAATTTCTAGCTGTTTATAATCTTTCTTCTAGGGAAAAAATTTCTTTTAAATACAAACCTTCCACCAATGTAAAGACTTTACAATGAATCCTTGATTAATTCATGAAAAATACCTAGGTTTATTTAACATTTTTATGTAAACCCACTTGGTTATAAAAACATCTTTATTTTATGGATGTGAAAATATTTACATTGTTTCATTTTTCTCAATCTAATACAACTCTTTATTAATTTAATCCACTAATTATTTATGTTTAATAGATTCTAAAACAGAATCTATTTCAACATTTGAGATATATAAAGTATTATTATAAAACATAAACTTTCTTCATTTATAAAATAGATCCTTCTGCTTCCCATTAATGTTTTTAGACTCAAAATGTTATTAAAAAGTAATAAATTTCAATGATTACTTCCCAATCGAACATTAATCATAACATGAAATTGATTAATCATGAAAAGGATATTTTGATTTACTTTCTCTATTTTTGGAGATATATACTTTATTGTGCTTAGTATTCTAAATATCATTTTTCACTGAATTATGATTTTCAATTAATTTCACATCATATGAGTGAATAAACGTTTTATAAAATTTATTCTAGAATTTCTAACTTCTTAAATTATAGGAATAACCTGAAAAGTTTCATCCTCTTATTTTTTATCAATCTTTCCCAAATCCATATTTTTTATTTTTTTAAAACATGGACTTCAAAAAATATTGATGTATTTCACTGATGTTTTTTTGTTGTATCAAGTTTCATAAGGACTCATGTTTGTTTCCAGCCTAAAAAATCATCTGTTTTGAACATGTATAATAGTATTGATACCTTATCTCTAATAGAACATTCAATGGTTGTATTATGGTATTATACTTCTTCCCATTTTCAATAAGCTTGTATTATTTATATATGCTACTCTATTTCATTATGTAGTATAGGGATCACTATACTGATGTTTTATTCCATGATTTCTTATATAATAATCAAAATTATTATTTGAGAACTCAGTGCCATTATATGTTATCAACATTTTTATATAAATAAAAATTTCATTATGAACTTATTTTCTACTAAAATTTCATATTTCTATGGACTTGAACTTTTTTTTGGTAAACATGATGTTTTTTATTAGATTCAAATCATCAATAAAATCAAAAATTTATAAATTTTATTTTTTTATAGTTATATATTTTACCCATATAAATTAGAATGAATTCTCTCAGTAAGCTCGGTAGACAGAATCTCAACTCTTTTATGAATTTTCTTATTCATATTTACATTCTAAAAAGAAATAAAAACATCTTATTCTCTTATTTTAAACATTGGATGTTTTATTACAACATCAACTTTAGAGATATTGTTCATGTTTTTCTTCCCAAGATTTCCAATTTTCCAGTGCCACAACTTATTTTCATATTCCACACTTAAGTACTATAGGTTATTAAATTTTAGTATTTCGAATACCCTCCTCATGATTCTTTATCCTTTTGTAATAACATTCACATATTTAATAATGTTGATAACATATGAACATTTTCTATTGATTAATTATTTTACATCATAAAAAAGTTTACTCACACTAAGAATGATATTTTTTAGCCCATCAACAAATTAACATCCTTAGATTTGAAATTTTTTGATACTATGTAATCCATTATGATTCCTATGATTTTTATGGAACTATCATTAAAAAAGTATATTGTCCTCCATAATGACATTAAAAACATTTCAAGACTTTTTTATCACCTATCAAATGTGAAGAACATCCACTATCATGTATCCACATTTTTTTTCCAATTACATTCTTTAAAATCTACATCGACAACAAAATCACTTCCATCAACTTGTTTATTTATAGAATCCTTTTATATAATATTTTAAGAAACTTGTTCAATAAAGAGTTTTATTAATCTTTTGGTATGATGACCATCCATAAACACATATTTTAAATCTTCTTATTGACCTCCAAATTTATTTCTTATTGAAAGGTTTCTAACATCTTGAGAATTAATTTTCTCAAATTCCAATAATTTATGATGCTTTCTCACTACAATTCCACTATTTATTCCACATTGCTCAAATCCTCTTCCAGTTTGAGATAATTAGTGCCAAATATTATATGTAATAATCCCATATATCCCATTACACAAACAATATCCATCAAATATTGATTTTATATTTATGTAATATCTATCATTGTAGAATCTTTATTGAGCTTGGTAACTTCTTTTAGCTCTAACATACGTAGGATGTGGACCATCTTTCCTCCTGGGTGACTTTTTAACATTTATTTATGGGATAGGTTTCTCACATCATTTTCCACCCAATACATCCCAATAATTTATATGGAACATAAAATATATGATAAATTAGATGAAACAATATTTTCGGTTGCTGGTGATTTCACCAAATTCTTGATTTGAGGATTCTCAGCAACTTTAGAAGTCTCAAAATTTACTTATTATAATTTTTGGAAGTTTTAATTTAACTTACCCAAGGTATTTTTAAACTCAATATTTTTTTATTGAAACATTTTAACTTTTTCTTCCTTAGATTCCATCTTTTTACTAAGCTCCTCAACAATATTTCTTTGTTTATAAATTACAAGTGTGATGACTCGGACTATCAGGGTCCTTTCCTTTGCCAAAAATCTGGATCCTAAAGGGGTAGAGTCTCGGCATGAGGCCGATCGGTGCGACCGATCAGCGAGACCGATCGGCAAGATCGGTCGGTGAGACCAGTCATTGAGACCGATCGGTGAGACCAATCGGCGCGACCGACCGGTGAGACCGATCAGTGAGACCGATCGGCGCAACCGATCATTGTGACCAGCCAGCCGATCAGTGAGACCGATCGGTGAGACCAACCGATCGGCGAGACCGATCAGTGTCACCCAGCCTTGTAGGGGCTTTTCCAGTGACGCCTCCCCTTTTTGCGCAAATTGGGTTTTAAACCCTATTTTGACCCCTTTAAGCTTGTTTTAAAGCCTAGTAATGCCCATAAATGACGTTTAATTAAATATTTAATGAATTAACCTATTGTTTGTGTCGGTTTAAACCACTCTACCCTTTAATGACGTGTGGGGTGTCTCAACCACGTAGTCCACTCACGACCCCGCGCCTTACGTAGTTTCGGGTTCTTTTTCTCAATATCTTAATAGCCCATGGCATGCTGTATCTCACCCTTTATAACCTAAGGGTTCTCCCTAGGTTTCTTTTCTCGATCACCCTGTGCTAGGAGTACCCTTCGTTCAGATGGGCCGTATCACTATCCATAGATTTCCACGCCCAGTCTTAGCATCAATCTTTGATCAATAGGTAGGGAATTTCACCTTCATCTCTCCCTTATGTGTATCTTGCAGGGTGGGCATGCTTTTGATTCTGTGGAATTGGATGAACCAAACCAAAATGAAGATAATAAATGGATTCTAAATAATTAAGTAGGAGGGGTGTGATCGACGATCCTGCTTTTCTTTATGATCTTCTATGATTAATAATTTCTGAGTTGTGTGGGCTTACACCTACTGAGAATCATGGCCATTGGTTGTCTTTATCTGTGCACTACCGAACCCATGCCCCTGGTGATGTTTTAAATGGATTTTTTTGTAGTTTTGAACGTCTGCTATATAATATTTGGTTAATCACGTATATCTGGATAAATAAATTGAGTCACCAAGATCAATCCTTTCTGTGATAACCCCGGTTAAAGCACATATAAATTGAAATCATGGAGTGTGTTAAATCTTATAAATCAGAAAATACCGGCATGCACCTGATTTGTGTTGGTGGTTGTGGTTTTGTTGTTTTACCTTTCACGGGCCATTTTCTGGGTGATGTGGATGGGGATGGAATCCTCTGTTGATATGGATTCAGTGGTTGTGAATTTTAAGGCCAGGTGGTTGCCTTGTTTATATCACGAATTGGGGTGGGATCCTCTGTTGATGAGAAACCAATTGGGGGGGGGACACAGGGCGGTGTCTTAGGGTTTTCTTTGGTTCTAGTACATATAGGGATCACACTTATCCGTTTGTTGTTGTGACTTTACAAGAGAACCAGGTGTGGATGTTGTACTTGATGCTTGACTGTTTTCTTTCCCTTGACTTGTGCTTATCATTACTGGTTTCCCAAATAGGTGAAGAAACTTATTTAAACATCAATAATGAACATGAAAACAAGGATGGGAAAAATGGGTTTTTGGTTTGGTGTATGTTGTGACCTGGTCATGGTACTGATTTTGTTCTTCAGGCAGGCTGAAGAAAAACATAAACTTGGGAGAGTGCTTGTTACATATATATATACATGTAGTTTTTTTGTTTATTATTCTCACCCCACCCAAGTTGAGCACTTAGTGCCGAACACCCCCATTTCATGGGGGAGTGTGGTTTTTTCAACACTTATATTAGTGGATGGTTATTTAGCTCTTTTCTACTCCCTTTCCCAGAAATACCAAGTATCATCGGGCAGGATATGATGGCATGCAGTCCATTATTAGCCCAAGAAACATCGAGCGGGGTAGTGTGTTGGTTGGACCAGTTGTGTGCAGTCAGGTGGTTTCCCAAGTGTCTTCGGGCGTGGTGGTGGTTGTTCTGGCCTAGGTGATTGTAAGCGTGGTTACATGTGACATCTATGGCCCAGGTGTGTGCGGGTGAGGTATGGTAGTGGGACTACGGTGAGGTTATGGCCTAGGTGTGTGCAGGCGGGGTATGGCAGTGGGACTGCGGTTAGAATGGTGGGATTGGTTTTATGCATATGATGTCTTCAATAACCAATGGGAAAGTGGCGTGGGGTACCCAAACATTGATGTGCTATTACAATACATTACTTTGATTGCGTTATTTGGTGAGTGTGGCCGGTGAGCGTGATGGGTGAACTCCTCGATAGTGTTGGTTGTCTATTTCTCACGAGACATTAGTACATTTCCCCCACTTGTGCATGAGAGTCTTTGGTTTTCCCAACTGAGTATACTTGTATTCTCACCCTACGTATATAAAACTACTTTCAGGTTTCCAGGAGGACTTTGGGGATCGCGCAGGACCATACTAGCTCGGACCTTTGGGACAGTTGTAGTTTCTGTTGTTATTTACTTGGTACATTACCCTTGTAGTCACTTTGTAATTCGTGGATTTTACTTTTGGAACATGCATATGGGAATGGTTGTTTTTTCTTTTCTTTCCCTTCTAGTTTTGGTGTTGTGAGATTTACCATCTTATCTCCCGATCATATAAAAACAAAAAGGGTAATGCCTTCCATTCATGTGTGATTTCCGTACCCTTGGTGCTGTTCGCCACTCCAGGACCTATTGAAGGCGGGTTTCGGGGGTCATTATCTCTTCTTCAACTTAAATAAGGAAGGGTGTGGAAATCTGCTGACCCTTCCCTTTTTTGGTGAAGGCGGGTCATGACAGAATGGTATCAGAGGATGAGGTTGAGGGATAGGATGGAGTCTAGAGTTAGGCACATTGAGGATTGCATGGGATAGTAGGGAAACAATGTTGGGAGACCTTGGTGCGTGGATTTGGCTAGGGAATACTGGCTAGGACACCGGATTTTAGGGCCCCCCGTGATCCGATGCAAGGACTCTGGACCTACCGAACGGCCAAGTGAGGCCACGCTGATTGTAGGGTTGAGACCATAGGAAAGTTACATGAATCATAATGACTTGTGTTCATGTGTGTCATGGGAGTTTTGGAATTAAAATGAATAAGAATTTTAATTTATTTTTAAGAAAAATCTTCTGCACTACTTGGGCTTAGGTATTCCTTGTTTACCTTGCAGCTATGGCACCTGGGAGACGACCACGTGTGGTGCAGGTGATCGAGGCCTTAGGGACTACCGTGGCCGATCGGCAGAGAGCTGATCAAGAGGAGGAGGACGACAAGTGGCGGAATACACTTCAGGCATTCCAGCAACAGACCCTCAAGAAGTGTGAGGGTAGCACCTCTGACATGAAGACAGAGGGCTCGCTAGAAGAGCTAGTGATAGATTTCGGCCTGATTCGGGCCCCAACCGAGTACTGGGTTCCCATGGCCGTCATCCAGATGCAAGGAGTGGTGTGTCAGTGGTGGACGCTTTACCTGGGGGGGAGGAGAGAGGCTGAGGTGGCTTGGGCCTATTTTGAGAGGGAGTTCTGGGCGGAATTCCTCTCTTCGACAATGAAGGCGGAGAAGAGACAGGAGCTCCTCTCCGTCTAGCAGGGGAGTATGTCAGTAAGGGAGGTGGGAATCAAGTTCAAGGACCTCCTACATTTTTCTTCGGACCTCTTTCCTGACGAAGAGTCTTGGGAAGACGTTTAGAGGAGGCGCTCTGACCCTCCCTCCAGTATATTGTTACCCCCTTTACCCTGCCGATGTACTTGGAGGTCCAGAAGAAGGCCGAAGTAGTGGATAGGAGGCATGCTCTAGGAGGTGTGTCATGGGAGGGAATCTAGCTGGGACCATCAAAGGGGAAGGCCGCCAGCACCAGGCCTCCAGCGTCAGGACCCTCCAAGTTCTGACCAACAAGGAGCAGGCCACAAGAATTTTAGATTCGGTCCCCTAGTCCTCGCACTTTTCCATCCAGCCCAGGACCGCATGGCTTCATCTATGGGAGCCATAGACATCTCCGGAGTAAGTGCTCGGACTGGGTACAATACGGTGGTGGAGGACAGCCCCAACACCCGCCCCAGCAGTAACTTCTAGATAGGCCTTTCCAGCAGCAGCAGTAGGGGCAGTGAGCTCCCACTCCTCTGAGGGAAGATGTTGCAGTAGGAGGCCGAACTCAGGGTGCTCCTCAGGGTGCTCCTCAGGGACCTCAACCGAGGTGTGGTCGGGGAGGTGGCTGACAGCCGATGGGTAGAGGAGCTGGGCGTGGACAGTTACACACCGAGGAGGCAGCAGTTCCAGTAGGGCTGGAGGTTGTTCGAGGTACGATCAGTTTGTTCAGTACCCTTGCATATGCCTTGTTCGATACCGGAGCTTCGCACTCCTTTGTTTCACGCAGTCTAGCCCGTGCTTTGGGTCTAGATGCCAAGAGACTTCTAGTGCCCCTAGTGCTGATCACACCAGTCAGAGTTCAGACCAACTTGTTATATGTTTGTCGAGGATGCAGACTGATGATAGGGGCACATCAGTCGGTCATGGATATTCTTCTACTACAGATACAACCATACAATGTCATGATAGGCATCGACTAGCTATTCTCTGTGTCTACCATCATCGAATGCTTCCAAGGAAGGGCTATGTTCTCAGACTTGGGCGGCTGATGTGTTACATTTACCGGCGAGCGGGGTGACTATAAGGGAAGTGGACGAGAGGAACCCCTCCCCTCCTTGTTATCCGAGATGTCATTGGACTCAGGGGATGCTGAGATAGTGGAGGTACCAGGGATCGTTAGTGAGTTTATGTACGTATTCCCTGAGGAGGTGATGAATCTACCCCCTCGTCGTGATATCGAGTTTGGGATAGATTTGTAGCCTAGTTCTCATCTGATTTAAATGGCTCCCTACCGGATGGAACCTTCAGAGCTACGGGAGTTTCGGATTCAGATTGATGATCTGATGAAGAGAGGTTACGTTTGACCAAGCTCTTCACCGTGGGGTGCTCCATTCTTGTTCTCCAAGAAGGCAGATAGTGGTCTCAGATTATGTATAGACTACAGGAGGCTGAATCAGGTAACTGTCAAGAATCGATACCCTCTTCCAAGGATAGACGACCTTTTCGACCATCTGAAAGGGGCATGGTGGTTCTCGAAGATCGACCTGCGGTCTGGGTATCACTAGTTGTGGGTAAAGGAGAGTGACATCTCGAAGATGGACTTCAGGTGCAGATATGGACACTACAAGTTCGTAGTCATGCCTTTTGGTGTTACGAACGCCCCAGCTGTGTTCATGGGGATAATGAACTCCATCTTCCGGGAGTACCTGGATCAGTTCGTAGTTGTGTTCATCGACGATATCCTGATGTATTCAAATTAGAGGAGGATCACACGAAGCACTTGAGGATGGTTTTAGAGGCCCTCCGACATCACCAGCTCTATGGTAAGTTGTCTAAATGCAAGTTCTGGACTCGAGAAGTGCACTTCCTTAGGCCTGTGGTGTCTGAGCGGGGGGGGGGAGCGGTGGACCCATCAAAGGTTGAGGCGGTTGTTTTCTTGGGCGGCACCCAAGAATGTGGCAGAGGTCCGTAGTTTCCTCAGGCTGACTGGTTACTATCGGAGGTTCATCCAAACTTCTCCTGAGTTGCAGCCCCATTGATAGCCTTGACCATGAAATACCAGGTTTTCATGTGGAGTGATAAGTGTGAGGTAGCCATCTGCTATCTGAAGGAGAAGTTGGTTAGTGCCCCAGTGCAAGGATTACCAGAAGAAGGGGCGTCATATGAGGTGTTTTGTGATGCTTCAGGACAAGGCCTGGGATTTGTGTTGATGTCGCGACAAGGGGTTATCCTTTATGGGTCTAGGCTGCTACGCCCTCATGAGCGTAATTATGCCAACCATGACCTGGAGCTTGTAGCGGTCATTTTTGCACTGAAGTTATTGCGGAACTACCTCATCGGAGAATGCTTTGTGGTCTTCACAGATCAAAAAATATTGAGGTATATCTTCTCCCAGCAGGACCTAAACTTGCGGAAGTGAAGGTGGATGGACTTCCTCTAGGATTATGACTTCGAGATCTCCTACACTTCATTGAAGGGGAATGTAGTGGCTGATTCCTTGAGCAGGAGATCACAAAAGGATGCGGTCTGAGAGTCGGCAGACACATGGAGGGAAATGGATGAGTTGGCTACCTTACATCTGGATGCGAGGATGGATAGCATTAGAGGTTTCCTATATCAGATGATAGTGCAATTTTCTCTATTTCAGAATGTGGAGGAGTCTCTGTGGAGAGACCCAGAGTGTGAAGTGATGCGTGACCAAGTTGACCAGAGCAATGCTCCGGATGGATGGACGGAGGATGCCCAAAACTGGATGCATTTCCAGGGGAAGATGTTTGTTCCAGAGGCAATACGTGGCTAGGTTCTCAGTGAGTTTTACAAATCACCCCTAGCAGTACACCCTAGAGTGTCCAAGATGTACCAGGGACTGAAGAGAATGTTTTGGTGGCCCGGAGTGAAGCGAGCAGTGGCAGAGTTTGTAGCCAAGTGCTTATTGTGTCAACAAGTGAAGGCTGAAAACCAAGTTCCAGGCGGCCTACTACAGTCTCTACATGTTCCCGAGTGGATGTGGGATGGAATCTTGATGGATTTCGCCACGGGACTACCCATGGCCCAAGGGGGATATGACACCATCTGGGTGGTAGTGGACCGATTGACTAAATAGGCTCACTTTTAGGCGATCATGGAGTCGAGTACAGTGGATTCATTGGCACAAAAGTACGTGGATGAGGGGGTGCATTTGCATGGAGTTCCGAGGTCTATAGTCCTGGATAGGGATGTACGATTTACCTCATGAGTCTGGAGATGATTACAGCATGCTTTTGGCACCCAACTGCGTATTAGCACTGCTTTCCATCCCCAGACAGTTGGATAGATAGAACATACCATCCATACCTTGGAGGATATGCTACGGGCATGTGTTCTAGAATCAAGAGGGGCGTGGGTGTGATACTTGCCTCTGGTAGAGTTTTCCTACAATAATAGCAATCACTCTACCATTGGTATGGCCCCATTTTAAGCCTTGTACGGGATACCATGCCACTCACCTTTGTGTTAGACCGAAGTAGGAGAGGCAGACATCCTTGGCCCGGAGGTGGTGCAAAGCATGAAAGAGAAGGTTCATCTCTTACGAGAAATGATGAAGGCTTGCAAGGACCAGTAGAATTCGTATGCTGATAATAGGAGAAGGCCATTGGAGTTTGAGGTTGGAGACCGCGTGTTCTTGAAGGTCTCCCCTCAGCATGGACAACGGAGGTTCGACAAGGGGAGTAATCTTTCTCTGAGGTTCATCAGACCCTTCAAAGTGTTGCGACGGGTTGGCGAGGTGGGATATTAAATAGTCTTTCCACCGCCGCTACTGAGGATACATGATGTCTTCTACATGTCCCAGCTCCATCGGTATCAGCACGACGATTCACACGTCCTCGGCTGGGGAGAGGTGGACATCGAGGACAACGTGACCTTTATGGAGAGACCAGTGATGATCGAGGATCACAAGGAGAAGGTGATTCATGGGTGAACCATCCCATTGGTTCGTGTGTTATGAAGACATGGTGGTCTTGAGGAGAGTACATGGGAGAGGAAAGCACATATGCATGCCCAGTACCCAGTGTTGTTTTGAGTTTTGAACTATTCGGTTTATACCTGTTGTGGTAGAACGTTTTACCTTGTTGGCTATGAAATACTAGTTTTCTTTCCTCTAAATGTGTTTGAAATGTCCTGGCTATGGGGAGGGGAGGACCCGACCCCTAATCAAGACGCATTAAGGTGGATGCGATTAAACCCGTGCGGGTGAGTCAGTGCCGCCCAAAGTGGAGAGTATCTTGATATGTGGAAGGAGACTCCCCAACCCACTTGGCTGGGCAGTTTGACATGGTATATATCTTGGTTCCTGACAGGGAGGTTTTCTTAGTTTACAATGAGGTTCACTCTTGAGAGGTATCTTTCGAGGTGATTGTTTGGACCCGCTCATTCCTTCTGGGTTGTTTAAATTCTCTAGGGTGAGAATAGATTGAGAGGTATATGATGGGATTACCCGGACTCTCAGGGTCCTTTCCTTTTCCAAAAATCCAGATCCTAAAGGGGTAGCATCTCGGCGTGAGGCCGATCGACCTGAACGATCGGTGAGACCGATCAGCGCAACTGATGGGTGAGACCAACCACCCGATCGGTGAGACCGATCGGTGAGACCAATCGATTGGGGAGACCGATCAGTTTCACCCAGCCTTGTTGGGATTTTTCCAGTGACTCCTCTCATTTTTGTGAAAATTTGGTTTTAAACCCCATTTTGACCCCTTTAATCTTATTTTAAAGCCCAGTAATGCCCATAAATGTCATTTAATTAAATAGTTAATGAGTTAACCTGGTGTGTGTGTCGGTTTATACTTCCTGGCCCTTTAATTATGTGTGGGGTGTCTCAACCACATAGTCCACCCACGACCCCACGCCTTATGCGGTTTCAGGTTCTTTTTCTCCATATCTTAACGGCCCGGGGTGTGCTGTATCTCACCCTTCATAACCTAAGGGTTCTCCCTAGGTTTCATTTCTCGATCACCCTGTGCTAGGAGTACCCTTCGTTCAGAAGAGCCTCATCGCTATCCTTGGAGTTCCACGCCCAGGCTTAGCGTCGATCGTTGATCAATATGTAGGGAATTTCATCTTTGTCTCTCCCTTATGTGTATCTTGCGGGGTGGGAATGATTTTGATTATATGGAATTGGATGAACCAAACCTTAATGAAGATAATAAACGAATTCTAAATAATGAAGGGGGACGGGTGTGATCGATGATCTTGCTTAGCTTTATGATCTTCTATGATTAATTATTTCTGAGTTGTGCGGGCTTACACCTACTGAAAATCATGGTCGTTGGTGGTCTTTCTCTATGCACTAACGAACCCTTTCCCCTGGTGATGTTTTAAATGGATTGTTTTGTAGTTGTGAACCTTTTCTGTATAAGATTTGGTTAATCATACATATTCGGATAAATAAATTAAGGCACCAGGATCAATCCTTTCTGTGATAACCCCTGTTAAAGCACACGGAAATTGAAATCATGGAGTGTGTTAAATCTTATAAATATGAAAATACCGGCATGGACCTGCTTTATGTTGGTGGTGGTGGTTTGGTTGTTTTTCCGTTCACAGGATGTTTGCTGGGTGATGTGGATGGGGATGGGATCCTCTGTTGATATGGATTTAGTGGTTGTGAATTTTAAGGCCGGGTGGTTACCTTGTTTATATAACAAATTGGGGTGGGATTATCTGTTGATGAGAAACCATGGGGGGGGGGGAACGGGGAAGTGTCTCGGGGTTTTCTTTGGTTCAAGTACTTCGAGGGATCTCACTTATCCATTTGTTGTTGTGACTTTACAAGAGAACCGGGTGTGGATAATGTACTTGATGCTTGACTGTTTTCTTTCCCTTGACTTGTACTTATGATTACTGGTTTCCCAAGTAGGTGCAGAAACTTATTTAAACATCATTACTGAACATGAAAACAAGGATGGGACAAATGGGTTTTTGGTTTGGTGTATGTTGTGACCTGGTCATGGTACTGATTTTGTTCTTCAGGCAGGCTGAAGGAAAACCTAAACTTGGGAGAGTGCTTGTTACCTATATATGTACTTGTATTTTTTGTGTTTATTATTCCCACACCACCCAAGTTGAGCACATAGTGCCGAAAGCCCCCATTTCATGGGGGAGGGTGTTTTTCCCAACACTTCTATTAGTGGCTGGTTATTTAGCTCCTTTATGATCCCTTTCCCGGATAGCCCAAGTATCTTCAAGCAGGATGTGATGGCCTGAAGTCCATTATTAGACCAAGAAATATCAGCCAGGGTATTCCAGTGGTTGGCCCAGGTGTGTGTGGGCAGGTGGTTTCCCAAGTGTCTTCGGGATGAGGCCCATGTGTCTTCGGGCGTGACAGTGGATCTTCGGGCCCATGTGTCTTCATGCGTGGTGGTGGTTGTTCTAGCCTAGTTTTTTGCAACTGTGGTTACGTGTGACAGTTGGGGCCCAGGTGTGTGCGTGTGGGGTATGGCAGTGGGACTGTAGTGAGGTTGTGGCACAGGTGTGTGTGGGAGGGGTATGGCAGTGGGACTGCGGTGAGAATTTCAGTATTGGTTCGATGCATAGGATGTCTTTGATAACCCGTGGGAATGTGGCGCGGGGTACCCAAACATCGATGTTCTATTACTATACATTAATTTTCTTGCGTTATTTGGTGAGTGTGGCTGGTGAGCGGGATGGGTGAACTCTGTGATAGTGTTGGTTGTTTGTTTCTCAAGGTAATTTAGTACATTTCCCCCACTTGTGCACGAGAGTATTTGGGTTTACCTACTAAGTATACTTTAATGCTAACCCTACGTATATAAAACATCTTTCAGGTTTTTAGAAGGACTTTGGGGATCGTGTGGGACCATACTAGCTCGGACCTTTGGGGCAGTTGCAGTTGTTTTTTTTCTTTCTTTGGTACTTTACCATTGTAGTCACTTAGTAATTTGTGGATTTTACTTTTGGAACATGCATATGGGAATGGTTGTTTTGTCTTTTCTTTAACTTCTAGTTTTGGTGTTGTAAGATTTACCATCTTATCTCTCGATCATATAAAAAAAAGGGTAATGCCTTCCATTCGTGTGTGATTTCCATACACTTGGTTCTAGTCACCACTCCGAAAACTATTGAAGGCGGGTTTTGGGGGTCATTATCTCTTCTTCAACTTAAATAATGAAGGGCATGGAAATCTGCTGACCCATTCCTTCTTTTAGTGAAGGCGGGTCGTGACAAAAAGATTGAAGTTAAGATATCTTTAATGTATTCACCCTCCTTTTTGATGATATATTTTCTTCCTTAAAAAACTTCTTTACAAAATTTATTTATCATTATAATTTATTTATTGAGAGATTAATTTTTCCCAATACTTGAATAATTTTTTATTTTTAACTGATACTCTCTATAAGATTCCTCACCTACTTCGTCTACACTATTTTAAGAGTATTTATAAATTTATACTTTTTCAATGATGGTTCTACATTTTTATAAACATTCAATTTCTTAATAATTGGTTTTAGTTGAGTCTAATTCATATTTATTACTCAACATACTTCTCTTATTCCCATTAATCTTCTTTATTGATTTCTTTAGACGAATTTTATTCTTTATAACTTTTGTTCCTATTCATCCATGAAGGGTTATAATTAGAATCATATTGATATTCACCCACATTACTCTTAGATAAATTCATTGAAATGGTCCCAATTACACCACACTAAAAACATTTGTGTGGAAGAATACCTTAATACTTTCCCCTTCCTCTTGGATAGTTCTTGTATATAAAAACATTATTTTATCATTAGACTCATCATACACTTTACATTTTGTGTCACAAGTATCAATATATTCATATACTTTAATTATCAACATTCACATATATTAAAAATCTATTTTAGTTTTAATATTATTTTTAAACATTACATATTTTATCATTTCATAAGAAACAAAAATGTTTTGAAATTCAAAAAGAGAACAATAATAATTATCTTCTAAAGTGGATATTTTAGTATCAAACATTTTTTGAATGTTTCTCAGAGGATTCATCACAATTTTAAAATCCTCCAAGAAACAACAAAATCCTCTAATGTTGCAAAAAAATTCATTTACTCTAGTGAGGTATTCATCAATAGTTTCATCATCTCTCATTATTGCATCTTCATACTTACTACGCCATATTTGTATCTTTTCTTCCTTTACTTTAGTACTCCCATAGAAAATACTCTCCTGCTAATCGCACATACTTTCTAAATTATTGAGAACATAAACTTTTATTATAAAGTATCTTATAAGGACATAACGATTGAATTTCTAGTATTTACATCAAATTATATATTTATATTATTATAAAATGTCAGAGGATCATCTTTCTCAATAGGTGAAAAAAATAGTAGCATCATCATCAACTTCCAGGAAAATATATCGGATAGTAAGAATCATCTCATTTTTTCATCTATAATATTTTTTTAATTCAATATTTGGAATTACTATAATGTGGATAGAATTTCTATTATCTATGATAAGGAATCAAGAAGGTAACCATTATATTTGATACTAATTATAGTTCCAAAAAACTAAATAACAACTAAGAGGGGGGGGGGTGAATCAGTTGTTAAAATTTTTATAACATTCTATAATTTTCAAAACATAAACCCTAGAACATGTTAAGAGTTATTTCATTATCATAAATTTCCAAAAATCATTCATGTAAATGTTGGAAATAAATTAAATAACCCAATATTTATATGGTTCGACCTCGGTGTAAGAACCTACATCCTTCCAATAGCCACTCCTATTGGTCTATTTATAACCACTATTATTAAGAAGTGAATACAACTTTTTAGAAATCCAATTAGATTCATTTTATCTCATGATAGTAATGAATATATTGATTTTACGTATTTTACAATGTTTCTTACAAAAAAATTACGCCAAAAAATAAGACACTGTTCAATTTTATTCATAAAATCTCACCCTAGATATGATTTTACTAGATCAAATTCTCTCAATACAATGAGGTCAATACGATTCTACCTTGATCAGAAAAACACTAACTATAATCAAATTATACATATGAACAATTTTAGTCTTATTAACTCAATCTGATTGACCCAACATGATGATTCCCAATAATATTCTTCTACCTGGTAAACAAAAACATTTATATGTCTAATCTTCTTTTGAGATATCATTCTAGAAATAAATTTCCCTCTAATTCCTCAGCGATCATACTCTTTTAATTATTTTAAATTGAACTATAGACAAAATTTTATGAGCATGTATTTACAGGAGACATAGAAAACAAAATTGGGAATCACGAAAACATTCCCCACATCATCATATTTTGAAAAATCCTTCTAACACTCACATTTAAACATGAACTTTGATATCATAAATTTTTCAAATAATTTTCTATAATTTATGAAAAATTGAATTTCATAATTGACCACTTAAACTCTTCATAAAACTATTGGAATTTTCGTTTTGACAATTCTTCAAAATCAACTCATTATGATCTTCCATTATTTCTTAGTTCATTATGATATGTATGCTTCTCATCTCATTAATAATCTATTTCATTCTCTTCATATTATGAATTTTTATCTTTATCTACTCGTTAAAAATATATTTCATTCTCAAATCATTACGAATCTATTTCCTTATTAGATCCTTATGAATTCTCTTTCTGTCTCAGCTCATTATGAATTCTATTTCACTCTCAACTTATTATAAATATGTTTTTCTTTATCAGATCATCTTGGATTGTGTTTATTTCTCATCTCATTATGAATTATTTTTCTTTATCATCTCATTAGGAATTATATTTACATTTCTGCTCATTATGAATTGTGTTTCCTTCTCAGGTAATTATGAATTTTTTTTCCTTCTTATTGCCTTACAAATTCCCTTCCCTTCTCATACCACTATGAAATCTATTTCTATATCAAATTATAAATAATTTTGATTCATCAGACCATTATGAATGATGTTTCCTTATCAACTAATTTTGATTTCTTGTTTTTATCATCTCATTAAGAATTATATTTTATTCTCAGCTCATTAAGAATTGGGTTTCCATCTCAGCTCATTAAAATTTATGTTTACTTCTTAGCTCATTCTGACGTAATTCTTCACATAGAAACATTGAAATTATTAAAACTTAATCATATTTAATCATCCTAACAATTATAATATTCTGGGTCAGATACATCTAGAATCATAAAATCTTTACAATTCCTCTATATATTCAAAAGATTTTATCATGAGTATTTATCATGATTTATTAAAACATCATGATCCAAAAATAATTATATTACATTAACTAGAAATTTTGAAAACATTCTAACTCATAACATCACAATATTCATTCAAAAAAACTTCATTAATAATAAAAATTCTTCAAACAAAAACATCTACCTATATAAAAAATCTCATTATGATGGGCATGGTACACTTCGTGAATAATAAAAAATTTCTTATACAAAAGGTCAGTTTCCAAAAAATACAAAAACATTTTCAAATAATTTATCCCAAACATTCTATAGTTCTCTATGAAATAATTATATAACTTGTGATTATCTCCTAACACATCTCTTACAAGGAATTCATAATCCTTAGGGAAATTATACCATGGTTCCTCCATAAAACACCAATTGAAACCCCAAGGTTTTCATTTTATCATGAGCATGATTCATGTTTTTTCTCTAAAGATATGCTTTTAGTATAAACTAATTCATAGTTTTCATCGGTATTTATTCTATTTCTTATTCTATAGTCATTATAATCATTCGATACATTTCCTATATGAAATAAAACCTATTTATATTAATTTAATGAGAATAAATAAATGTATTTTTTTATTATCTAACTAATACTCTACCCGTGCAAATGCACGAGACTGTTAAATTTTCTTTAATTTATATAGTTCTATATCATTCAAAAAAATGTAAATAAAATCAATATAATGATTAGAATAAAATGAAGATAATGACAATATGAATACATGTGTATGAAATAATATGATATATAATTGGTAGATATAGGTTTTCTAAAAAATAATCATTTAATAATAATATTGAATCTTTAGTAGTTCATAAAAGGTAAAGAATGTTTCCATCTAACATGTTTGGTGTGTGTTTTTATTTTAAAAAATATTTTTCCCTTCGTGAAATATAATGGTATAAATATTTGGGGGTTTTAATTAACAAATGGAAAAAATAAAGGATTTTGGGGAAAGAATTTTTCATTCGATAATTGAATCTGATCACCTTGCATTATCAAATTTTCTACTACATGGTGATATTTAATTTATTTATAAAATATGTTATATTTATATTCATCTCTATTCTATTTTTAAAAAGAAATGAAAGTATTTATAACCACTATTCTACTTATAAAAAGTAATGAGATTATTTTTAACTATGCCACTAATTAATGTAATCATCAAATTTCAAATCATGTGATACTGCGTAGTATAATAATATAGTTATATGTATACATATTGGAACTATACATTACAAAAGATACTGAATTCATAATATATATGATTAGTTGGATTGTGCCAACATATTTCATTGATATTAACCAATAATGAATAATGTTAATGATATTTCATGTTTCACATAAGTTGATAGTTTGAAATTTGAGAGTCAATTGAAACTGTACATGATAAAGAATTTTGAATCCATCATATATTATCCTTTTAATTTTATATTATATAGAAGCGTGAATACTGAATATATGTTAAAAATGGATATAAATTCAATGTGAAATAATCTACAACTTTGCAAAAATTTTATAATAGCATGTAGATTCATTTATTACTAACACTTAATCAAATGTGCATCAACTATAATAGGTAATCATGTAATTTTTAGAAAATTGAATAAATATATAGAAATAATGCTATATGAAATAAAGGAATAATATGGTTTAATGAATGAAGAAATAAAGAAATATGCATTAAAAAATGTGTCAATGGATCCAGTGAAGCGAGAAAGTATGGAAATCTGTGGTGGGGTCAAACCAAACTCAATCATTTTCTCTGGGTAATCCGTTCTGTTAAGGTTAACATTCATCTGAACCAGTCGAGGCTCCTCATAGGAGTTTTCTAGAAACATGAAATCAATGTTGTGACTTTTATCATCCGATGGAATCTACCATAGTAAAATGATGACAAATGAGACACTCTATACAATAAATCAATAGAACACATACTCATATATGCAGAATTTGTAAATAATGCTTATGAAAATAATTAATGAAAATAAATAATCATAGTTTTATCATAATTCAAAAAGTATTATTCTATTTTATGTTTTTCATGTGGATTTTTACTGAAGACCCCTAAACCATACCTCTTGTTTCTATGAAAAGAAGTCATAAGTACTGGGAAATTTTTTACATAAAAGTAATTAAAAACCCCTTTATTTAGTTAATATAGATGCAGTTTATGTAGAATATAAAAATACAATTAAGGTAAACAATACTGGCACATAAAAATAGAGAATCAGGGTGTATATGTTTTTTCTAAAAGTAATAGTTGAGGAAAACAATACTGCTACATCACAGTTTTTAACAAATTCTTATGAATTTGTATCAATACACTAGATATAGACAAAACCAGGAGGTGCATATAGCACCTCACTCATAATTATCTAGAGGTGCCCAACTAAAATAAATTATTTCTCATTACATTTTCACTAACTCAAATATAAAACCCTTTTTCCTAACACATATAAGTAATATATACAATAATGTTAAAAGAGAGACTACCTGCTTCATTGAAGTCATCAATCTTGATAGATAGTATGGTATAAAATCTTTTTTTATCCCCCAATGCATTCTCAATTGAAATGAATAAACTTAATATTATACATCACTGCAAAGAGAAATATAAGAGGAAAGTAAATACTGATTTAGGTCATACAATTTATAACATAAAAATACAATTAACAAATTTAAGATAATTTTGGAAATTTTTTCTCTATGCAATGTTTAAAAACACATGGAATGTTTTTTTCCTATGATCATGAACTGTATGAAACATTGGTACAGTATTCATGATATTATATTGTAAAACTTTTCTAGTATGAGATATATGGATATAAACATGAGACGCATTTCAATCGAAATGAAAATCCAAATTTTTTTTGGAGAAACAATATAAAAGCAACAATAAAAACAGAATTAGATCAGCAGAACATATAAAAACCTATTATAGAGAGTATAAAAACCATCAATGTAGTGATGTACAACAGTGACGCACATGAAATTAACTGCTTAAACAATGACATGAATTCTACTCCACATTATGTTCACTACTTAACATAACATTAGAAATAGAACATATTAAAAATGAAAAAACTAACAGTGAATACAATATTCGAAAAGTTAATAGAAAAACATATATAGTGTAATCAAGTTTTAGTGAATGTAACATATTAATAGTGACCACAACATATCATCCCATCCATGAACAATTAGTGAACACAACATACTAACTGGAAACACCTGTACACTAGATTCAAAATTTTAAAATTGCATGATATATGAGTAGTGAATGAGCTATGGGGGATACTCAACCATTGTCTTTCCATGGAATGAGGTAACAAGAGTAGTGATCCATGTCAAAGGCCCTGGCAGATGAAGGGGTCCTTTAGGAATCCATGGAGCAGTGATCCATCTCAAAAGACCTGGAATGGTAAGGGGTCCTTTGGGAATCCATGGACTAGTGTGCCATGTCAAAGGCCCTGGCAGGGTAAGGGGTCTATTGGGAATCTATGATACCGATCATGGCGGGGACAACACATTCCAATGCAAACTAGTCATGTGCCATATGCGTGTCATGGGTTACGAACACCTTCACCATGATGTCTATATTCAACAAAGATGCACAACAACTTGTGGAATGGATTCATAGAGGAAGAAGATGAGGGATCAAATAGAGGGTAAATTCATTCAAGTTCAACCACACTATTGCATGTTTTCAAGGAGTTCCCTTGTATTCCTTCGAATCAAAAGATCATCTTAGAGTGAAGAATAGTTTTCCATTTTGGAAAATCTTTAAGGAGGATGCGGTTGTGGACCGAGGTTGTATTAAGAAGTCTCAGGAGACCTCTGATCCTCCATCTTCCATACAATGTAAGGAAAGGAGGTTGAATGAAAATCCAAAGGTGAATGATGTGTTTGATCGGCTAAAGCAGGACCTGGGCGTACTGTTGAAGGAGTCGGGAGCTATTGAGGAGAAACAGGTCTGCACTGGTTCTGATCAGACATCTGCTACCAGGTCTTCATTGGAGATGAAGAAACTCACTCAATGTGAGCAGGAATGTGCAGCAATAGAGGCTGGCAAGGAGGCCAAACTTCCTACGAATTCAAAGGAGGTGACTGTGTCTACCGAGGTGCCCCACACTGTTAAAGGGAGGCCTGAGGAGGGCAGGGTGACCGAGTCTCTTAGGTTATAGAAGTTGTATAAGGTTTATGATACAGTTCCTAGTATAGGGAGTTGGGAGGAGGGGAGTGTGTTGGGTCCCTTGGACCCAAACATTCTCCAACCCCCATCATATCTAAAGGTTGCATCTGCAGGGGAAAACAAGAGGTCCCCTAGTGAGATGAACAAGCAGTTTGGGCAGAATCCCCCCACTAAGGGCTCGAGGGTTGAGCTAAGGAACCGCTTTGATAGTCTGGTGGATCAAGATCAAGTAATGTTGCATGAGGAGGATGATTCAGGTGCTGATAGCTTTAGTCAAATTTTTGCAGACAGTTGGGATCGTCTTCGAGGGAAAGGTCCTCACAACCCTAGAAGGTAGAAGGGTATCAAAGGAAAGCGCAACTCTGGAAAATGCATTGTGGTTCAGGGGAAAAAAATAATGGGGCGTAAAGACTATTCTTACCTACCGGAACTAATGGAAACAAGGTCGGCCAAGAAAAGTGGAAGCAAGGGAAGCAACGCCCTGAAGGACAGAGATAACATTGATCTAAGTAGAGAACCAAAGTTAATAGAAGAAGAGGTTAGGGATTGCCTGAAGCTCATTTTTCACTCCAAGTAAGAAATGATTGAGAAATACATGAGGACCAATGCCTCAATTGAGGAAATTTATGGAATTTATGAAAGAAGGTTGCAAGTTGAGGCCACTGAGGAGCAGGAAGCGTGGATTGACAAGCAAGATCGAATAATTGCTCGGGGTTTCAATCATGGAAAAATATCATTGGAAGAATTCATCCAGACAATGGATAGGATGATCTCTAATCTTGAAGAACTGCTCAGGGAGGATCCAAACACACAGGTTATCACTTTGCAATGGGAATTATATAGAGTGGTTGATTCAAATAACCTCAGTCTAGTGTCTAATAATTTTGTGAGCTCCTTTAGCACTTAGTGGTTGTGGTTTTCCGAACGATGATTTCCCACTTCACCTTAAAGTTGCTTTTTAATAAAAAAATTATATTTTGATGGATGTTACTTATGTCATCAGAAATTACAATGAAACATCAAGGTAATTCATTCTTAGTGGGAATGTGAATAAGTCATTAGCTGAAAAAAACTGAACTAACCTTCAATTGGTTGTATAAATATAATGTTTTGTTCTACATTTCATTAAACTACCTAAAACTCTAAAACTTTCATTTACAAGTCTAAAATTTAGAATGAAGTACTACAATGAATTATATAGTAATGAAATCATGTTTCCATAATATTTTTATCATATATCATCCAATTATATTTATATTTATGAGATTATTAATTATATGGAATTCTCTTGAAATACATTAAAAATTATTCTTATGGATGAAATTTAAATTTAGTGGTCTAGATTGTTTCAAATTTTTTCAAAGTATATGTATTAATTTTGAACCTTAAATGATGACACAATATTCATTATATCCTTATTCAAACAACTTTACTTCATCGATGACACTTAAAGCTTATTATTCTTCATGTTTAGCATTCATGATTCTCAATAGAACCTCCTCTATGCTACATCAATCATTCCCATCTTGTTTATTGTAAAATAGTGTCTCGTCTCCATGCCTGGATTATAGTGGAAGACCTCCAATGTTTTGTTTCATCTCTATATTCATGCACAACATATCTTCATCCTATCAATAGATTTTAAATGATTCTTCATTCTTAAATTATCCTTTACAAAAACTAAACAATGGATTCTTTTATTCTTTCAGTGTTGGGACATTATTCTTCCAAAAGATGGTGTTTTTTTATTCTGGTAGAGGCTTATTTTCCTCTTCTAATGGTGATTCCCATATTCATGCAACATGAAATGGTATTTGAATTTTTTTTCTTTACCATTTTTTCCATACAATGGTATGTCATTTTTCCCTTTCTAATTTTTTCTCTCACTCCCATCAATAGAAGGTCTTTTTTCCCTTTTCCAAAAAATTGGTTCATTCACTTCTATATATAAATGGTAATTTTCCATATTTCATAAAACCCAATGCTATTTTTTTCTTCAACATTTATAATGTCTAATAGTGACTCATTTTTAATAACCATCTATGAGTTATTGTTAAACTTAAATAGTGACTCATTTTTTAAATGTGATGGCGACTAATTTTTTTAAAAAGGAACACTAGATCTTTTTTAGAATTGAACACTAACTCATTCATTACACTCAATGATATCTATATTTTTCAATGATGAATCTTTTTATAAATTTCATCTAATACTTAGTTTTTTAAAAAAAATTATTTTTATTAGATACCTATATATTATAATTATTTTATGTGTTTTTTTTAATTTTTATATTAATATATATTACGTATGATCCATTAAAAGTATATTTATGCATTTTAAAATTTTATTAAATTGATTAATTATTGCTACATAACACTTATAACATGTGTAAGTAATATTTTTTCTTAAATATTTGGTGTAAATTTATTTGAATAACTTTTTTCAAAAATTATTATATTATTAAATTAAATATATTTAATCAAATATTATTGAATTTATAGAAGAATTATAATAATATTTTTTTTTTCAAATTACACACTATTATAAATTAACTTTCAGTCAATATTTTAAAAAAAGTTTTAATATTACTATGGGATTAAATTTGAATTATTATTATCACTATAGTGACTCGTTTTTTAAATGTGATGGAGACTAATTTTTTTTAAAAGGAACACTAGATCTTTTTTAAAATTGAACACTAACTCATTCATTACACTCAATGATATCTATATTTTTCAATGATGAATCTTTTTATCATTTTCATCTAATACTTAGTTTTTTTAAAAAAAATTATTTTGATGAGATACCTATATATTATAATTATTTTATGTGTTTTTTTTAATTTTTATATTAATATATATTACGTATGATCCATTAAAAGTATATTTATGCATTTTAAAATTTTATTAAATTGATTAATTATTGCTACATAACACTTATAACATGTGTAAGTAATATTTTTTCTTAAATATTTGGTGTAAATTTATTTGAATAACTTTTTTCAAAAATTATTATATAATTAAATTAAATATATTTAATCAAATATTATTGAATTTATAGAAGAATTATAATAATATTTTTTTTTCAAATTACACACTATTATAAATTTACTTTCAGTCAATATTTTAAAAAAAGTTTTAATATTACTATGGGATTAAATTTGAATTATTATTATCACTAATAGTGTATTTCAAACCTATATGAGTCACTATTTGGTATTAATTCAAACATTTTTTTGATTATTCAGCATAATAAATCTCACTTTATTTTGGATAATTAAACCTTTTTTTAATTATCATATCATTACCCAGATATTGTTTTCTTTGTTTTATTTTACTAATAATATTTACAACTTCCATAACACATCATTGATTACATGGGTTCAAATATTCGATACTTTTTTCCCTTGAGAATTTTTTTTGATTTTTTCACACTACTGTACAAACCACAGTCTTGTTCCATACAATGTTTCATCACCTGTATGATATCTCAAGGGCCATATTTATTTTGGTTCTGCTTCTAATACCTTAAATAGATGAGATTATCTAATCTTAAAGAGCATGTATACGTGAATTAATTATTTATATTCTCATTCATCTATATTTAAGTATGTAACACTATTTCTTATATCTCACACACACTTAGTTTTTTGTATTGATCATTTTAAATTAAAATGTATTATTTCTTCTTCTCTTCCTCACGATGTGACTCCCAAATTCTAAATTGTGGATCTGAGGTTTATGACTCCCTGTATCTAATGTCATGAATGTTTGGTTTGTGACATCCACTATCTAATGTCACGTTGTAAGGTTTGTGACATCACATACAAAATTCAGTGTCATGGTTATCCCTCTTCTAGAAAAGGATTACATATTTAGGTTATAATAACCCCATTAATATTATACTGGTGGATATGCATCTCTCATAATTTTTGGAGGTATAATTGTAGAGTTGGACTATATTGGGAAAAAATAATATAAAAAATGATTGTGTAATTTATGTTTTCCAATTCATAATAACCTTGATATTTAACATTAGTAATTAATTTAATTAATCAATTTATTTGATTAAATTTATTTTTATATTATATTCACCACCCACTATATCAAATTAAATTACCATGCATAACCATTCAATTGGTATCAAAGGATAATATTCTTTAATTATAGTTTAGCTCTTCCATTCTCTTTCCTAATTCCAAATGTTTTTGTATCAAAATTTGTTCCCTTTGAAATTTTTCCAACCATTTTATAGAGTATATTTCTATATTTAATTTTCTTAAACTATTCATAGACATCATTGTATAAAGAAAGAATATTATAAGATGAATGGATTGAACATGAATGATGCTTAGAATCCACAGAGGAAAAAATACATTGATGGAAATGATTAATGAAAATATAGATCCTAGATAGAGGCATAATTCAAGCAACTGATCGATGAGAACTGTTCTATCATCATAAAAAAATAAACACTACCAAAAGAAAACCCAAATATTGCTATAGTAAATGACTCTGTTATATATATTTTAAATTAAAAATGTGTTAATATTTTATATTTTTCTTTGAGAAGAAGTGTTTTAATTATGTGTATTCTTGTATGAAAACTCATGACATTTTGATTATTCTACAAGTCACTCACCTTGGATCTACCAAATTAAACAAAAAAATGCATCAAATGCTTTTTTATAATTACCATGACTTTAATTTGGGTGGAAATTAAATAATAAACTAAATGTTCAATAAATTAACAAGAATTTTGAATGGAATGAATTCGCTTCGAGGAGCATTGGAAAACCATGTTCATGATGAACGAGTACTATAAGAATTAGAAAATAAATGACATGAAAATAATATTTCCATTAGTGATATTATAAACGTAAATTAATAAAACCTAGATTAATTTATTGGATCACTTATTTAGTATATGCTATAATTGTTGAACATAGTTGATAAGAAGACAAAAAAACATGACGCGAAACTCTTAAATTAATAAATTTTATTTATACAAAATATTATTACTCTAAGATAAATGTCAGTTAAAAAGAAGATATATCCCATATTGTAACTGGAGTTTAAAAAATATTGAAAAATAAAGGATCCAAGAACCAATTAAAATTAAACCCTCGCTAAGAAAAATAGAATGGAGATAAGAAAGGTGGTACAAATTACAATTATTTAGATGAAACCTATTATGCGTGTTGGAATAAAGGCCATATCAAACCTAATTTCCATGGACTAAATATAAAGAAAAACCAAAAAATTGATGAATGAAGAGGCATCGACCACAAGTCAAAGTTGAATAGAAGAATATGGTTTTAATGAATAATCTAGAAATTAAAAAGAAATTGATAATTTTTGGTTCATGGATTCACTGTATTAGGTTATTAATTATGGTTTTTATTCACAAGGCTCTAATTCTAGTAGTGATTCTAATAATATTAATTCTTTTGAATAGAATAAATAAATTGAAAAATAACAAAATAAATTTTCAAAGCTGTTGTTTTATATAATAAGATTAAGTATAATAATGATAAACTTATTTATAATAATAATAATATTTCAATAAAAATAAAATTTAAGAAACACTAATTTTTCTCTTAATTCAACAGATTAAGATAATATGAAAAGTGCTCATGATTCGAATAAAAATTTTAAATTTAAAGATTAATTTCTATAAAAAAGTTAACTTTTTTTATTGAAGGTTGTGAATCATATCAGGAGATGATTCCTTTGAATAAATTAAATAAAAAAACTTATTTTCCGTTATGATATAATACTACCTCAAATGTTTAAAACTCATTTTTTAAATTGTAAAAATTATCATACTTTTATAGTTACCTATTTTAAATATTTAATAAATGGTAACTTTGAATATAATTGTTTGCTTATATTTAAACCAACAGTGGGATATGCAAAAACCTAATATTTATAAATCCTCCATGTCTAGTGTAGTATAAAATAGTTTATTAAATCATATATGGCTATCTATAAATTTTATTACCAATCCTATTATACTAGAAGTATCTTGGGTAACAAAATTATCTTATTGTTGATTATTTTTTGAAAAATATCATTGATGTCTCCAGAACGACATACGGTAGATGGAATGTGGATTATCTAGAAATATGAGAAGATTCCCATAAAATATATACACTTACAACACATGTAAATTTGTAAATATTACATTTGG
The DNA here is from genome assembly GCA_963277665.1 of Viscum album. Lineage (NCBI taxonomy): Eukaryota > Viridiplantae > Streptophyta > Magnoliopsida > Santalales > Viscaceae > Viscum > Viscum album. The sequence continues at coordinate 427,585,616 of OY728121.1, forward strand.
AGATAATTCTAATGGAAAAGTAAAGGGTTTTGGTAAATTTGTTATTTCATATTCTACTTTTACTTTAAAAGTTTTTTATATTGAAGGATTAAAGCTTAAATTAAGTAGTATATAAAAATTATGTGATGATGGAATGGAAGTTAATTTTCAAAACATATAAATGATTATATTTATAATAATATTGTTCATTATTTTTTTTAATAGAAAAAGAAAATATTTATACTATTGCTTTTATTGAGATAACTATTCAACATGTTAACCATTTTAATATTTTATAGAATTTAAACAACCTTTGGAATCGATGTTTAGGAAATTTTAATCAAAATTGATATATAATATCTCATGACATGAGAATGTGTTATAACAACATCCATTGGAGAAAGAACCCCTTCATGTTTTTTATTCTTACATGGAAGGGATTGGATACAAAATTTATTCAATACCTATCAATCAGATAATTATAAACAAACCTCCAAAATTAGTACATCTAGATTTATTTTATCCCAATCATGTTTCTAGTCATGAATAAATGAAATATACGTTAGTTATACATGATGATTATAGTAGATTTATATGGGTTTACATTTATTCTCCAAAAAACTGTACTTTTTATACTTTTAATAACTTTTTAAATTTATTTTAAATCAAAAAATGTTGAATTGTTTTTTCTAATCATATTTAGAGAGGATTTGAATTTCATAATTTTGATTTTTTAAAAATTCTGTGAATAGAATCGTTATTTTCAAAAAAAAATATTCTGATAGATTACTTCAAAAAATGGTGTTGTCTAAAAGAAAAATAGAATTGTTGTTGAAATGGTTTGAAATATATTATGTTAATATAATTTACCTACATATTTTTGGCCTGAGTCCATTTTTTATACATTTTATATTTCAAATATAATATTTTTTATAAATTTTTTAGAGAAATGTACATTATTTTAAAATAAAAAACCTTATATTAGATACATTAGAGTTGGTATTGTAATGTTTTTATTTTAAATTTTAAGAATAATTTTGAAAAAATTGTTTCTAAAAGGGATGTATATATTTTTATTTTTTATTCTATTAATAAAAATGTCTATATATTTAATAATAAAATAACTAGGTTTATTGACTAATATGTTCATGTTTATTTGGTGAAAATAATGTTAACTAAATTTTTGATTCTTTTGTTTTTTATGGTAAGTTTAGAAATTTTATTTTTTGTGAAGGAAAACCTGAAGATAATGATGAATATATTTAGGGGAGGAATAATCCTTCTCAAACTGATATAATATCACATAATATTTATTAAGGTCATCTTATTGAATTTTTTTTACCAAGGATGATTATGGTGTTAAAATTGAAATTTTGTTTTAACTTTTTTGGTAGATTCTTCTTCTATTTATGATTTTGTTCCTAATAATATAAATTATGATTTAAATGATTCTAACTATATTATTTCTATGCAAGATGAGCTTAATCAATTTTTTGAAATAATTCCAGGTCATTAGTATAATTTCTTTATAGTAATCAAATAATTTGAACCATGTTGATATTTAGAAACATAAAAGAAGAATCTGGGTAGATTGGAAAAAACAAAGCCTGAATTGCTACTCAAGGATACTCTCAAGAAGAAGGTATATACATTGGATATTAATATGCTTTTATTTTCAGGTTAGAGGATATTTTAATTCTATTAGATTTATTTATTTTATAGGTATTAAATTATATCAAATTAAGGTAAAAAATTATTTATTAAATATTTTTTTAACTTAATAAGTTTTTTCTCAACCACCGGGTTTTTGAAAGAAAAAAAATTATGAATCTTGTTTTTTAATTATATAAATATTAGTATGTTATCAAACATTAACCTCATTCTTGGTATGAAGGGCCTTATTTATTTTTAATAAATAATGTTTTCAAGAAAGGAAATATCAATTCAATAATTTTTATTAGTATAACATATAATTATATTTTAATTGTACAAATATATGTTGATGATATAGTTTTTTTTATTCAGTGAAGTGATTTTAAAGGATTATTTCTAAGTTGATGTCTTATGAGTATGAAATGATTTTAATGATATAATTAATGTCCTTTCAAGGACTTTAAATTTTTTCGATGGAAATATAGACTTTTTCATAATCCACTTATGTATGCCAAATAGTTATTTAAACAATTTGGTAACAATTAATCTAAAAAATGAAAATTATTATGGGTTTTAGTTCTAAATTAGTTATTGATTAATGTGAATAATCTATTAATATTATGATTTATAGAGGCATGATGGCTCTCTTTTATATTTCACTACATCTAGACCTAATATCATGTTTAGGGTTTTTTATGTGATAGATTTCAATATAATCCAATAGAAATTGATATGAAATCTTTAAACAGAATAATTATATATGTCAAGGGATCTATTGATTCTAGTTTATTTAACCGAAATAAAACTTTTTGATTTTATATCTCTTTCTGATACTGATTTTAGAGGGTGTATAATTTACAGAAAAAGTATATTAGTTATGTGCCATATTTTGGGAAAAATAGTTTCTTAGTCCTCTAAGATGAAATTATATGTTGATTTCTCTTCTTTGGAATCTGATTATATTTCTATTTATAGTAGTTGTTTTCAATGTTTAAGGATTACGTAATATTTATGTGATTTTGGAATTTATCCTGAGAAATTTATTATTTATTGTGATAACACTCCTTTAATTTTCCATATCAAATCTATTCTAACATTCTCCAATAATGAATATAAATCTAACATTTCATTTTATTAGAGATAATGTGAATTAAGGTTACATTATTTTGTAAGATATCTCAATATAAAATTAGATAGACGATGTATTTACTATGCTCGTAGACTCTTCTTAGTTTAGAAAAATTAAATTTGATCTTGGAATGTTGAAAATTTAATTATTTTATTATTACATTTGTTAAGCGGGGAATATGTTTTATTTTATTGTTTATATACAAAAGTAGGAGAAAATTAGTTTTAAATGTTTTGGTTCTGTAATAAATAAAGGGAGGTTTTTTGTTAATGTGGATGAATATATTTAAATTTTTTTATTACATATTGTTTTATTTTTTAATAACTTCATATCTATTTATTATTTATTGTTAAAAATCTATTATTAAAACTTATCTGTGTTTTAATTACAACATATGTTGTAGTGATATAAATTTTATAATTATCATTTATTTTAAAACAAAACATGTTTATATGCAATTTTTTGAAATAAAATATTCTTTAAATCATTATCTAGACTATTCTAATTTAATCCCGAACAAGATTCATATTTTTTTCTCACGAAATTCTTTCAGTATAATTTTTTTGTTCTTCTATATTTATTATTTAACTTATGATATACTGATTATATTATTTCTATAATATTCTTTTTTGAAATAAAACACATTTATGTTAATTTAATTATAATAAATAAATTTGTTCTTTTGTTTTTATGGGGTGAGTCGTCTATTTGACGATCATAAAATAATTATGAGAATCTATATTTTCTAGAAATCCATATATATTTTTATATATCATTCATTTTTAATTGTAACTTGATAATGTTTGTTGGGATATAAATATAAAAATTATTTCTTCATTTCATTAAACTACATTGGACACTAAAAATGTCATTTGCATACCAAAATGTTAGGACAAAGTATTGAAATGAATTCTGGACTAATCAAATGATGTTTTTATATATTTTAAATCATATCTCATCCAAATATTATCAAAATCAATAGATAACTAATTACATGGAAGGATTTTGAAATTATATACAAATTAGTCTTCTGGACAAACTCAAAATAATGTTATTAATGAGTCTAGAAGTTCATCAATGTTTATAGGTTTAGTTTGAACATAAAATGTTGAAACACTATTCATTATCTCATATCTCTATCTACTTTCTCCCATAGACATTCCTTAAAACTTCTTATTCTTCATGCTTAACAGTATTGATTACCTATAAAGAATATTCGAAGCTTGATTGAGGATTATAATCTTATTTAATGTTCAATATCTAATCATCTCCATGACTGGATAACAGTGGAAAACCTCTAATTATTTATGCATCTCAATCTTTATGCAGATCTTATATTCATCTTTTGAGTATCTTTTTCATGTTTCCACTTCCTTCAATGGCCATTTATCAACATCAATGGTTGTTTCTTTTATACTTTAAGTGGAGAGTGTTTTTAGTTTTTATTCTTGTGAGGGCATATTTTCTTCGATTAATGGTGAGTCCATAAACTCATGAAATTGTAGGTGACTTTTGTCCCTATCTATTTTTCCATGAATCAATTTTTTTGTTTTTTCCATTTCAAAAAAAAAATGTTTGTCCCACTCCCTTTAATAGAAGTTAATTTTTTTCCTTTTACAAAAAAATTGGTTGTTTCACATCTCTCAATGGTGGGTAATTATTTCATTTTACATATTTCATAAAACCCAATGGTAGATGTTTTGTTTCCATTGTAAATTTTAAATTCCAATGTTGACTCATTTTTAATGTCCAATGGAGACACATTTTTTAATACAACAATGGCTCATTTTTAATGCATCATGACACATTTTTAAAGTCCAATGGTGAATCAATTTTTAAACTCAATAGTGTCTCAATTAATCATTATTGACTCTTTTTATCAGTAACGAATCAAACTATATTTATAGACTTTTTATACTTTGATAAAATACATGTATATTATAATTATTTAAAGTGTTTTATTAATTTGGAAAATTAATATATATTATATATTATACATGGAAAGCATTTTTATGTGTTTAAAATGTTATTAAATTTATTCATTCTTTATACATAACACTTAGAGAATATTTAAGTAATATTTATGAACTAATAATTAGTGTAAATTAATTAGAATAAGTATTTTCCAAATTATTATTTAATGAAATTGAATATATTAATAAACAATTTATGGCATTTAGAGAATAATTATTGTTTTTGTTAATATTATTTTAATTACACGCTACATTAAATCAAATCATATTTAATATTTGTTTTCTATAGTATTATAATATTTATGGGATTAAACTCAACATGTTATTATCATTTATCAGGTAACAAAAATCTATTTGAATCTGTCTTTGAATTTATATTAGACATTTTTGTTGTTGTGTTTATTCAGCACAATTATTCTCTCTCACTATCTTGAATAATTAAACCGTCTTTTAATTATCCTTTCTTTACTAATAGATTGGTTTGTTAGTTTTGTTTTACAGAACCTATTTTAAGGATTTAAGACACTTCAATGGTGACATGGGTTAATATATTCAATAAATTGTTTTCTCTTGAAAAAAATCTATGAATATTTCAACCATCTATACAAACCAATGTCATGTTCCACAATGTGTTTCATCACATGTACGATCTCTAAAGGGATGAATTTATTTGTCATTGAAGCCTACTACCATGAAAAAATAAGATAATATAATCCTTGAGAACCAATACCAGTGATTTAATTATTTATCATCTTATTCTTCTTGTTTTATTTTTGTATCCCTATTTCCCATTTCTCTCACCTACTATATTTTTTCGCTTATGCTTTTATATTAAAAAGAATTATTTCTTCTTATCTTACATGAGGTGTGACACTTGGATTCTATAGTCATGAACTGGGGGTTGTGACAACTTATATCTAAATAGAAGATAATTTGTGTTGTTACTCCGATTGCTAAAATTTAGGTTTTAGGTGTTTTGACTCCCCAAATAAATGTTAGTGTCATGTTTATCCCTCAAAAAGAAAAAGATTATATAACTGGGTTATTATTCCCCCATAAACATAATATTTTTTATAAATTATTATCTTTTTTATTATAGAGGTTTATTATTTATTTAGGCTCACATTAAAATGAACAACTATAAAAAACATCTTTTTGTTATTAAATTTTTCTTGTTTCTAATTAACCTTCATAATTAGCTTCGATAATTAATTTAATCAATCAATTGGTTTGATTTAATTTTTTAATTTTTTTTATTCAAACATATATATAAAAAATACCATTAACATATAAAACCCAAAAAAATACCATATTATAATTATGATACAGTTAATTTTTAAGTTTCTTTGATATGGTTGAATTTTTGGTGAATATTGAAGAATAAAGTTTTTACAATGAAAGTAAATTATGTGGTATAATCATGATAATGTATGGAAACTAATGTTTATTAATAATTTTTATAAAATATATATATTTATAATTATAATAATTAATTCAAAATAATACGATTAATTTAGAAACCTATGCTTTAAAATTTATAACATAGGTTCCCTTTTATTCAAATCAAAGTACTATTCTTGATCCTTTTAAATAATTAAGTATTTTAAGGGATAAATTATTTTTTGGTTTTTATTTAATGACTCATAAATCTATATTTTTACAAAAAAACTACTAAATTTAATGATAAGAAATATTATACATTATTCGGGAGAAAAATCATTTTTTCTTAGAAATGTATTTTTTCAATACTCTATTTTTCTTTTGTTACTTGTAATTTTTTGAAAATTAATTATTAAACCTTTTAAAAATGTATCATGTAAATTTGATTTAATATTTGGTATCAAAAATATTAAACCGTGTACAAGTGGTCATTCTTTTTTGTCATAAAAATCAGTTACCATATTAGAAAAATATAGACACCACAAAAAAGATAAAATTAAGTAAAATTGTTGACTAAAGGGTTAAATAATTAAAATATAACCAAAAACAAAAATTAAATGAATTTATATACGATTTCTTTAAAAACCAATTACTTATTTCCTATTTTTTTAAATGTGGACTTTCTTTCCAAATGACTTTATTGTATATATAATGAAATTAATATTTAAAAAATTAACTCCCTCACCCGAATTATCTTAAATATGATAATATGATAATAAAAAGAACATAAAAATGTTATGAAATAGTTTATATAATAATGTATTTAGAAAATATGAGACCTTACCCAAAGTGGGAAAGGATATTTTATTAAAAAACTATATGTAATAGGATTCTAATGTAAAGAGTTCTATAGTGATCTATGTGTAATAAGGTGCTAGATACAGTTGTCAATTCATAATTCCATATGATATTTCTATAGGTAACATCTATATTATATATATCGTAAATAAAATAATTTTCCTTTTGGTATTGTTAGTTTGGATCAATAGCATTATTTTTGAAATGGTTACGCATCAAAGACACATAAGTTGTGTAAACTGTCAAATATTAAAAGAAAATGGTTTTAAATTTTTTAAAACATACACTATTTGGATGAAATGGATAATTTAATAATATTGAGGTATAAACATAGTATTTAATATGTAATTTTAATTATTTTATTAAAAATTAATTGTTATCTAGAAATCAATGATTAAAAAACTTTTCAATAGTCTTGAAAATGACTACCAAGGGTATTTAATTTTAAATAATATTTTATATATTGATTTAAAAATAAGAAAAAATAATTTAACTTCGTTTTTTTAAGATAAATTGTTAATAATTAAATACATGAACCATTTATTTTCCACTTATCTTTTAATAATGTCATTCTTGACCATTAATTACGTAATATTTGTGAAAAATAATTGATTTTTTCCTTTAAAAGGGGAGTGATTATATACCTTCCAAAGAAACACAGTCATTATATTTTATCTGAAAATTTTTCACAAATACTTATCCTGAAAATAAATTCCATGTCACTAATTCAATATTAGAAACATAAAACTATCTTCCAAAGGCCTTAAGATCAATCAAGAGGAGGATATCCAAGGAAGTGGTAATTATATTAAACATGTTATTTCATGTTTAATTCTTACTTAACATACTCCAAATGATTTATAAGCATCGTATGCTAAAATAATGAATATAATTATTTTACTCATATATTTTATGTTGATCGAATAATTATCACCTTCTTCCCTTCCATTCATTGTAAAATTAAATCACCGCTCATTCATATATGTAGACAATTTCCTACATGTACTCTATATTAGATTTTACATAAAACATTAAAATATAATGTTATAAAATATTCATTTAGTAACTAAATACTATATTTATTACATAATTATGATTCTATAATTTACAACATTTTTCATCCTTTATTCAATATCATTTATTACAGAATTAAAATGTAGCTTTATATATATGTACAGATGGGTGTCTCCAGTAAGGAAATATATCACATTCTATCACCACCTGACATAGATAGTTATAAAAAAGTATTGAATGAATTAATATGATATTTATAAATATAATAAGTTTCAATAAAATTATTTTTCCATTATATTAATCACATTATAAAAAACGGCCATCATAAAATTATAATTCTTATAATAACCATATAATAAAAATTTTCTTAATTTGAATTTAATATCAAAAACCTATAATTTTTTTTTGGGATAATAAAATTATAATATATATATATATACAATTTTTAGGTTAATAAAACTATTTCATCAAATCACTGACCATAGTCATCAAACTGAAGTTTTTTTAGAAAATTTTCTATATAATTAACAGTGATAAATATAATAAGAAACTTTACAATAATTTATTGAAATATGATATAAAATTATCAATAATAAATGAAATATATATAAAAAATTGTTCATAAAAAGTTATTTAATAAATTCAATTTAATTTTTTATTAGGTTATATAGAATCCATACAATCAGGAATCCAAGGTGGTTCATGGTTTGAATTGTGATTCATTGAGATAAGAATCATACTATGAACAATGAATTGTTTTATTTGGTTAAATTAGATCCCAGATAATATATTTTTTACAAATTCATACATGTAATTCATGGTATTTATAAAACTACATCATGATCTAATATTCAATGCATTTTTTTTCAAATTCACCTAATCCATAAGAGTTTATTTTTCAGTAATAATTTTCCAAATATTTCATATGTCTCAATTTCTATTATAGAAATTGTTTGTTATTTCACTTATAAATCCAATATGTTTTTATATAATATGAATATTTATAGAGTTTCAATCATTTATTACAATTTTCTACTCATTTTTACTGAAACTGATAGAATGAATAACTATATTGAATACTGAACATATTCTACTAGTTTGGTTGGTAATGTTTTTCCTCCTTATCCCTATCCATTATTCGTAATCAGGAATATTTTTTCTACATAAAATAATTTCTTAAATTAAATATAAATTAATAATAAATTTTAATTAAATTTTTGAAATTATTCATTTTATCTTTTTTAAAAAGAAATTTTTTAATTTCATAACAAAAATTAAAAATTTTATATTTTTTAAATTTTTATCGTCTGAATATATTTTCTAGGTTTCATGAACATTATTCAGTATAATTATTCCATTAAAACATACCATTTTTTCATGGAAAATATAATTCAATTTATGCAATGATATTTTAGTTTTTTAGTAGTTATATAAATACATTTGATATCAATTATCTAATTTTATTTTAATAATTTTATTAAATAATTTATCATCTATTTAAAAATCCCAAAATGGTTGATAATATTTTATATTGATATTATGAAATTATACAATACACCTTATTTTTTGGATGTATTATGAGGTTGTTTTATGGAAATTTTAATAAAATTATTTTTTAATGAGTCTAATAAGATACAAATGAATGATGAGTACACCTTTGTAAATTGGGGAATAAATATGTTTGTTTTATCATTATGTGACTAGTTTGGTCAAATATAGCTTTGAAAAAAATTGCTTAAAAATTTAAACATCAAGAGATAATTATTTTTTCTACGAACATGATTTGTGATTTTATTTTTCCAAAACATTGTTCAAGGAAAATATATATATTTATCATTGTTTCCAACATTTTGTATGGAAATATTTTTTTTCACTTTTATCCAAAACATTCTCATGGACATTATTACATTTAGCGTTGTTCACAATACAAATATTTCACTATGTCTATGAGTATTACTGATTTTAATGTTATATTAATATATTATTCTATGAATCATGTCTTCAATACATGGTTTTTTGATATGATTTCCCTATTTAACGTTCATTTTCCTTGATTACATTCTCATACCCACATGCTTATTTTCCATTATAGTCACAGATTGTTATAAATTTTTTTCACTGATTATGTTTTCATACTCAACCTTCATTTATGTCCATTTCCCCAATTAATAAAGAATGAAATTTTTCCTGATATGTGTAAAATTTCCTTATGTGTGGGGAATTATGTGGCAGATTATACAGATTAATTTGGAAATGATGAATCTCTAGTCTAGTAGAAAAAACTGATATTTGATGAGAAATTTATGGTGTTTTCTAGGAAATGTATCTTTATAAATATGTAATAATATAAACCATTAATGGTATTAGGTATATAAATAAATCTCTATTGGTTATAAGTATTATAATTATGGATAGTTAAATTTGGGTCACTTTTGTTAGTATCAAATCTTGTATGTAAATAGTAAGTTATTAGACCATATCATGATGTGTTGGTCTATGAAATCTCACATGTTATCAGAGAAGGATTTATATAACTTCATAGTTTTTAATTCTATCATATTATGTGTTTTGGATACCAGAAATGAATGATAATTTTATATTTAATAATGAGATTAAAGGCATATATACACTATTGAAGCTTTCTATGGTGGGATTTTAAGGTGACTAATGATATACGGGTTTATTTTTAATGTGACATAAAAATAATATATGATTTAGGTATATATATAAATTTTTTTGATCATGTCATTTAACAAGAATGGAATTTTGGATGAATGTTATTATGTTTTTGGGACATAAGAAAATAGGTAGTGATAACCATTAAGAATAATATATCCCATGATATTGAGGTAATTGTAGAAAATTATGTTAAATTGTGATTTGATATTGGGAATTACAAGTTGATATGTATAAATTAACATGAGTCTAAAAATTTATTTTATTACTAGGAATTTAATCATATAAGTGAAGAAGTGAACTACATTATTTATCATTATATAGTTAAGATAAAAAATAAAATAGTGGTTAGTTATTGGTTTCATTGTTTATACTATTTGATGAATGGGTATGTAGTACTTATTTTTAAGTATATTTCTTTATGTTATTAAGGAAAATGTTAGAATTTTTAGAAAATTTCATTGAATGTGATTAGTGATAATAAATATTCAAAATATTTTCATATAAAATATAATATGATCATAGAATAATAATTGATTTCATTTTTGTAATGAATTTGAATTTAGTTATGAATAATTTTTAAATTCATAGGGTTAGTGTTATTTATATTATGTTATGCTGAGAAATAAGTGTTTTTATTTAGGTTTTAAAGATTACTAAAGTATTTATTTCTATAAATGTTTATTCATATTTGGAATTATCTTAATTTTTTCAAAACATTATGGTTTTAGTAAGTAGATAAGATGAAGAGGAAAAATATTTTATATGTTTGAGGATATCATGGTCTATTCAATGTTTATTTCCATTATTTAGTCAATAAAATTTAATCTTGGTCATTCATCATTTATAATATGAAATCAAAATGAGGTGAATTTGTTTAAACAAAACAGAAGATAGAAATTACACTTTTGGGATGGAGTGAAATCTTGTATGAATGCTCTGTCGTAATTTCCGATCCTGAAGGAATAGGAAGACCTCAGGAAAAAGTAATATAAATACACCCAATCTTATGTAAAAAATATCATTTAGCTATAAATTTATGTTTTGGAATCTAATTCAATGAATGAGTTATATAGTGATATATACATAGATTTAAGAGTATTTAATTAATAAATACTAGGTTTCATAGAAGTTACATAGATATTACATGTCATGATAAAATAAACATATCATTGTATTAATATGTCAAGATACACACATTTTGGTGAGAAAACATAAAAATGTCAGAACACAATATTTTAAGGTTGAGAGAGTTTATCACCTTGAAAATTCAATATGTAAAAATTCATAAAATAAATACCATTTTAAAAATTCTCTTTTACATGAAAAACTGAATTAAAATGATGCATTAATTTTAAAAAATAATTATGAAAGTTATAAGAATAATTAAAATACCGCTAAAAAATATACTAATAAATAAACAATTATTACATTTTGAGGATATATAATAAATATTATTTAATGTAAATTTTTTTTTTCAATGAACAATTTTTTAATGTATTGTATATTTGACACTAATAAATTAAATTTATCACCTTTAATATATAATTATGATAATGTATAATATTTCAATGTATTGATTGATATATATATATACATTAATTAAATTAGTATATGAGAAGAAATAATATTAAGAACACTTAAATATTTTTTATCCTTTTTATTATAAAATCATTCTTCATATTATGTTATAATTTCATTTAACAAGAAAATTTATAAATATAAGAAAACTTTAATTTTGGAAAGTGAAGTTATTTTTTTATTCTATTATATAAAAACTATCTTAATACAATTTTTTTGGATTGTTATAAAATCTTATATTGTTTCTTGAATAGTTAATAATATAGTTTTCACAAACAGAAAATCTTTTTCCATAACCATCATATAATAATGACATGAATGTTTAGTAAATAAATTTATGAGACCACATATATATTTATAAGGTCATAGAAATCTTCTACAAGTTTCAAGTTCAATTTTTAAACCTATTTTTTACATATATGATTCATAGTGTTCATTTATTTTTGTGAAAAATATATATTTTTTATAATATTACCCATTTAAGTATTTAAAGAGATACATTAAATTTTATATTGGTTCTCAAGTCACATAATAATAATTTTTTTTAATAAAAAACTGATAAATTTCATGAAAATTAATACTTTATATTATTTTGGTGAAAATCAACTTTTTTCTTAGAAAATTTATGTTGATAAAAGTTGTTTTGTTCTCTTATGCATTTTATTTATAAAATAAATATAAACCATCATTATAAATAGAATCCTTAAAATAGATTTATATTTTTGTAATCATTAGGAAAAAATAATATCATAATAATTTTTATTAATTTTTAGTCATAATAATATGTTACCATAGTTAATAATTGTCAACACAGAGTATGACAAAATATGATAAAATTTTAAAATATTGGGTTAAACTCTTAAAATGTTACAAAACCCAACCATTAAAAAATTGGATACAAGATTTATTTATATCCTACAAATTGAATCTCCAATGTTTTTCAAATTTGGAATTACTTTCCTTAATAATGACATTTCATTTTAAATTAAGAAATCAATATTATCGCTCTCCAATAAAATTTTATGTATGGTTTCATCATAACGATAAGGATATAAACATGTCATGAGTTGATTTTGATAATAATATTTAATGTTAATTTTTTTTAATAAAATAACTTTTAATTTTAAAACAGTAGTTTAATACTTTAATATTATTTCATAGCATTTAAAAAATTCTTATACGAGTAATTGAAAAGATAAAGAAAATATTTTTTAAAGCATTAAAAATTGATAATATTTGGATGAACTAGTGCATTCATGACTATTATTAAAATGATTATAGGTAGGAATTAATTTTAATCATTAAATTTGGTTTTCATTGTTATTTTTATATCATTAATGAAAAAGGTATGAATTGTCATTAAAATGATATTAATTGGTATTTGAGGTTAATTTTTTAATTAATTTGATTAAAAATTAAAAATAATTTTTCTCGATTACATTGGATGAAAAATGTTATAGCATATCATACATGGTCCATTTGAGGAAAAATTTCATTTCAGAATATCATTCTTAATCTTTAATGACTTAGTAATTGTGAAAACACTTTTTATTTTTTCTAATAACATGGGACTCAGTGTATCATTCCAAATATAATGTTTTTAATGGAATATAAAATATTAGTCCATTGATTTGTGATTTTTGGGATTTGGGGGCCATATGATGTGTTTGAAGATGGGTTAGGATGAGATATAGTAAAATCTGTAACTATATGTGATTATTCAAAATGTGAATCACCAATTAATAATGTGAGTAATGTTTTCTAGTGTATATTCATAGCTTTATTTGATGTTTTCTCTATGTTATGATTCATCAAGAGAAATTTTAGTCATCTAGGGAGTGCTCATGGGAGTGTTTCTTGTGTCTCATGAAACAATGTGATATTCCCAAATGAATCTGTCTATTAAATTTATAATTTCTTATTATCTTTGGACACACAAAACATTAAAATAAAATAAACTGTTATTCATTTATTGTGATTAAATACAATGATTAATTATTAAAAAAATACATTATAATGTTATAATATGAAACAACATGAATAAATGTCTCTATGTAGTAAATATAAATATAAATTAAAATACTTCAGACATAAAATCATAATATTTATGGTTATCCAAAAATATTGTGACCCCAAATAAAAGTATTTATAGAAAAATAATAATCAATAATACAGTAAACGTGATGAAATAGTAGTAAATGAACAATTTTTAATGGACCACATAAGTTTATATATAGGAATTAATATGATGATTATATATATTGTTTTTGATCATATAGTATATATATATATATATATTATATATATAACCATTAGATTTATTTAAGTCCACTCGGTATATATTGTTCATATTATAAATTCGAAAAAGTTTAAATCAATACATTCATATAAATATTAGTTTATATTAAATAGATTAAGAGTACCTAAATTTCAAATTAGTATTTTATATAAATGCATTTTTCGTATATATATAAGGAAAAATTTATTTTATAAAAAAAAATTCATAAAAAGTATCCTATTTTTTGTTTCATTATATCAAAAATCACCTTAGTGTTCAGTTTTTTTTTGAAATATATTATTTTCAAAAAATAGGGAAAAAATACATAATATACAAAATAATACCTATTGAAATCAATTATTTATAAATTCCCATTTTTTAATTAGTTTTCAAATTTCATTCATTATTTTTTACTAAACATAATATAATTAGTGTTATTAAAATTAATAATATCTTAATTTTGATATCAATACAGCTCTAATCATAAACAATTTTTTTATGAAAATAAACAAGCATCATGTTTTGTAGGATTATTTAAAATATAATTGATTGTAATTATTGGAATTGAATTTCATAAAATTTATTACATATTTAAAATTAAAGGGTTAATTTTTTTAAATATAATATTTCTATTTTTTATTAGTATCCTTGGTAAAAATGGGGTCATGATGATACAGGTAAAATAGTAAAAACAAGATTAAAAATTTGGGATACATCTTTAAAATCTCCAAAACGTACCTTTATTTTTTTGGATGGGTAATTTTCATCCATAATCATTAAAAATTATAAAATGTGTCAACTTATTATCACCTAAATTAAATAATGATTATAATATTATTTTATGTTAATAAAAAATAAAAAAATGTCACTGTCTTTTTTAAATGTCTCTAAAAGATTTTCATAGTGATAAAAAGTAGTTATTATAATGATCCAAATATATACAATACATATCTTAGTGACATATAATATGATCATTTTACTTTAATTCCCAATATTATATTTGGTTTATACTTTTAGTTAATTAGGTCATAATATCTATATTACAACCCTTATATTACAAAGTGGACACTTCTAATTAGTATCCATTGTTCCCACAAACAATAACGTTTAAAAAGAAATGTGGTTTATTTTAATGGAATATCATAAAAAATTTTAGAATGATTCAATGATTATCCCTAATAATCTATAAATGACTATAAATTTTCTTTTAGAATGTTATATGTCCAAAAAATCTTAGTAAGGGGCATGAAAAAGAAGATGGAACGCCGACTATTCAATTTTTAAACCATATGATCATAAAACAATTTAAAATAAAATAACATTGAAAAAAATAAATAATTTTATTTCTCATGAAATCATTTTTACATCACAAATAGTTTTAACAAACCCATTATAATAAAACATTAATAAAGAAAAATCATAATAATTATTTTTCCTTAGAAAACACAAGATCTAACAAATAAGATTCTAAAACACATATTTTCTACCCCCAAAATAATAATTATTTATTTAGAAATATATTTAGATTACATACTATAAAAAAATTAATGAAAACTCATTATAATTAATAGAAATTTCATGTAGGTTCCATGAGATATCATTATCATGGAACCATTATAGAACTACTAAAAGAACCCTTACAATTGAATTAATAATATGGCTAACTTTAAATATAATACTTTGGATAATATATTTATCACCCAATTAATTTGAATCCCATCTAGAAAAAACCATCATATAATCGATATTGGGCTCACTCTTGATCTATAATAGTTCTTGAAACACATTAAACAGTGTCCCAAACCATATCATGAATAATACCCTTAAATAATATTTTAAACCCATGTGGAAACACTTTCAGATTTCAAAATAAGCTATTATCCTAAAAATAATTCAATACCAAAATACCTAGAAAAATTAAAGCGTTAATTTTTTGAATAAAAAAATAAATATTATAATGTCATAAAAAATAAAATAATGGTTATAATAGAGTGAGAATACATTCTCACTGTATATGTTAAAATCCAATAATCCTTCAATCGTTTTAAAGAAATTCAAACATCCCATAAAAATATTTCTTTTTTGGAAAACCATTGAATGAAAGTGACATATAAATCTATTTATAATTATTTAAAATTATTAATAATATATTCATAAAAATTTTAAAAAAAATTACATTGATGATAATAATTTATAAATTAAATCATTATGTTATTTATAATGTCATTTTAAGTTAAAGTGTCCCTTATCCCAAGTTTAAATCATAACGTATATTATTTATCATCATGAATAAAAAACTTTTGTTAATTTATATAAATTATTAAAAACCTTTATCAAGTTTATTACTCATTTTATTTAATTTAATATCATGTTACATATAATTACATAATCTTTTAAATTAGTGCAGGAAATATTCATGATATTGGGTTCATAAGTAAGAAATAATTTTTGTTGGTAAAATTTAGTCAAATAGGTTATTATTCAATCATATATAAAATAACTATCATGAATTAATTATAATATTTAATAATAAATTTAAATATTAGAAAATATCATGAATGATGATTATGAAAATTGAACTATGTTACAATCATAGAGACGATAGGTTGTACGTACTTCTGAGTAATACTTAAATTTTTTAATTTTAATTAATGGAATAAGGTTAGTATTTTTATATATTTCAATAATGAAAATAATATCATGAATATAATAATACTTACTAAAATAATCTTTTATATATTATCTATGTGATGTGGTGATGAAAAATTAATAATATATTTTTGTGGAGGTGGCAGTCACTCAGTAAGCACGCACAACGTTACCATATTTCTTTAATTAAAATTTATGAAAATATGAGTTATATAATATTATAAAATTATAAAAATTTCATTAATATCATATATATATATATATATGTATAAATATATACTAAAAATCAATCATTATAACCAGCTGTGAGAGGTGCAGATCGAAAAAAAATTATATTGGTCTGTGAGGGGGTAGTCAGCCATACACACGAGTGATGGATTCCTTTATAATTTTTTATATTTTTTAGATGTATATATGTTATAAAAATATCATAATAAAATATTATGATATATTATTTTTTTCTTTTATTATATAATCATGGTACCAGTTATTTAAAAGTTGTGGATGTAGAAATAAAAAAAGAACAATCTGTTATGAACTATAACTCTTCTTTGGACAATGTCCTTTTATTTTTTACCCTAAGTCCTCGATGGTTGGTATTAGTTCAATAATAAAAGGTATTCTAAGAAGTTAATTTGTTATCTATTTTATGAAAAATGAATTTTTATATGTGAATTAATGAGTAGAAGTAGAACCCTTTTATATGAGAGGAGAGGGGAACTCCTCAAATTTCATAAAATATTAAAATAAATTAAAGTAATATTAATATAAAAATGACACTAAATTGAAAATAATTCATGATATTATGTGTATGATTCAAATTTATATGATAAAATAAATTTTTGATATGTTTATATCATATTTTTACACTTTTAAATTTTTTTACACATTGTAAAAACTTTTAAAATTTATTATAATATTAAACTTTTCTAGAATTAAAGGGTTAATAATGTTATAATAAAATAATAAATGATCAATAAATGTACCATATTTGATTTAATTAACCATATACATTTTATTTTACAAAGAAATGTTTTTTTTAATATATCATTAATTTCAATTTTGAAAAAATTCGTTTACATTGAATGTAATAATATAAAGAAAAAATTGAACTAAAAAATGAATCCAATCCCCTAAAATATGTCAAGTTAATCATCATAAATATTTTAAATAATAATTAATTTGAGTCATATTATTTTTAATTTTTTAGTATCATTTATTTTTATTTTATAATAATTAATACATTACTGTTGAATAAAAATTTAGATCATTATTTCATAAATAAAAATTAAAATTAAATTAACATGACATTGATAAATAATTTAGATTTAAAATTGATATTTATAAATTAATATATCCTCATTTTATCTCTAAGTTAAAAATATTATAATTATTAAAAACAAGAGTGTGACATTTTTTAATTTTCATTACATAAAATATTACAACGGTCATAATCGTATCAAATGGGAAGCATTCATATAACTGAATATTGTGGGATTTTGGAAGAAAATGACTCATAAAATAAAATTATATCATATGTTCCATCGAATTTTATTTATTTTTCTAAAAAACCACTTTACGGAAAGTGGGAACCTCACATACCGACACTGAAACCAGAAACAAGATGCTAACCACATTCCACCATGCCCAGAATTCAAAAAACCACGTAAGTGCCATGAAATTAAAAATTAAAAATTGAAGTCCCAAAAACATCAAATTAAAAAATTCAAAAACCACCACTATAAGATTCGCAAGCTGCCACCAACTATGATAGAACCAAATCATCCATCAGCAGACATACCCATCGGGTCTCCATCATCATCATCCATGTCAGTTGAGTCCCACCTCCACCCAACATCATCATAAAACCTACCACCGGCCTTTACATACTCATCGTCATTGACGTTGCCGCCCGAAAACCATCCCAGTCTCCAGGCACCACCGAAGCTGTCGAAAAACCCCATCACAATGTCGTCGTGAGCCTGAAATAGCAGAACCACCACCATAGAAAATAAAAAAATCCTCAAAAGGCACTTCCGTAAACAGAACCACTAACCACCACAGAAGCAACACCAGAAACAAGGGGGAGAAAACTGAAGAAACTAATACCATCCCATGAACATTTCATTGGCACAAGATAAATAAAAAGCATCGTCAAAGATACAAACCGACTCAGACCGCGCTAAGAGCACCGTCGACCACAATATACCACCTCCCAAAACCTCAGAGAAACCACCAGTCCCATTCCGAATGAGGGAGGAAAGGACGGACTTGAGGTCAGGGAAAAGGTGTGAACAAACTAGGCCTCCTAGCATCGACATCGCGGCGAGGCTGAAACCATCATCCAAAGACTAGAGATATCCAAGAAAGGAAATCCTGAAAAACCCTTGTCCACCGAACCGCTTAACCCAAAACCACAGTGAATACATCGCTCCAGATCCTATTGAATAATAATATGTAATCCATTTTTCAATATTTAAAACACATAAGTGGTAGAATGTATTCTAATTTATACATTAAAAATGTAAATAAAAATAGTTTTTTCAGAAACATTTACTTTCTGTGTAACATTTTTTAATACTAAATTCATGTATAAAATTAAATTAAAAAATTATTAGTTTTATTTTATTAATCAAAATTTATATTTCAATTTTATTAAATATCATAAATTTCATTTTACTTTAAAAATAATTTAATGGAAAATATAGTTTTCAAGGAAAATAGTTATTTTTAACTATCCATTTGAAAATCAACCTTTTCCAAAAAATATAAAAGTTTTGGCAGATGACAATTTTTTATTGTATATTCAAAATTTTAATTATTTTTCTCAAATAAAATTCCTAGATATTTCATAAATTAGGTATAATATTTTCCCAAAAAAATAAATGAATACCATTCTTATGGAAATAAAAAGTAATTTCAAAAAAAATTATTTATTTCTTAATAATTAATATACATAATTTTCTTGACTGAAACATTTATCCATGTTTCAAAGCATATGTAATCATATTAAAGCATGTTAATTTAACAAGTAGGTTATATTAGTTATCTAATAATATCTTGTGGTTTATTTAAGCTCAGTGTTTCATGTTTCACATGTTATTGAACATAATAACCTTGTATTAAAATTGATGGATATTGTACTCTCTTCCCATTAATAAATGATGTCCATGAATGTTGGACATTTTCTCAAAAATTAAAGAGTTTATATGTGAAAATTCATCTCTGAAAAATAAAATTGGGAAGGGGTTTACATAAATTTCTTCATAAAAAGTGGGAAATGGAAATATGAAGGTAATCTATAATAACACATAAATTTTTTTTTCATGTTTGAAAAAATTGGTGGGAATAAAAAATATAGACATGAAAGAGAGAAAAATTTACAAGGGGTGGTAGAGATTGATTTGGAATATCTTTTAGAGTATGTTAACATCCAAAAAATCATAATTTTTATGGGTGAAGAGATGATTGATTCATTGGAAATAATGGTAAAAGTATATCATTTTTATTTCATTATCCTTTTCCATAGTATTGGTGAATTATTATTCTATCTATAATAATAAAATAAATTATACATAATTGACTATGATAATATCATCCTTTACTCTATTTCCACTACAATATCATCTTTTTCATAAAACTATGATTAATCACGATAAATGTTTTATGAATGGTGCACTAGAATCAACATTTAATGGATTACACAATCCTAAAAAATGTTAATAGTATATTCCTCATTTATTTATATATTAACCAAAAAAATAGTTAGAAAAAATTAACATTATTCCCCAAATTAATAAACATTCCTATAGAGAAATTATAAATTAATCTCAAATATTGAACAGTAATACCCAAAGTTTAAACTAAATCAATATATAAATAAAATTACATAATATTATTCAATATATTCTGTTGTAATATTTAAACATTTAAATTATAATGATTTAATCATATATTTTTCTAAAATAAATATAACATTTATCATCAAATCATATACATCACTATGAAATTGTCACACCAAAAATGTATATGACAATATATGGTAATAACTTCAACAAATGTCAAGAATCACCATAAATCCAAATAAAAATAATATATTATTCCAAAATTATAATTCATTATTTATTCCTAAAATATAATCCCATAGATTTGTTTTTACCATAATCAAATAATTGAACTTCTTCTAAAATGACATCAATCACAATTCACACAATCACTTCTCATCCCCATGGTTTTCTATGTGATAAAAAATATGTTCCACCAAATATTATCAATTAAACTAATTATGTAAAATGGGTTCTCTATTAACCAGGACATCACATTGGCTAGTGGTGTAATTTTCACCATTTTCCCACTTTTTTTGCATTCATGACCCGTGGACTTGTTAGATGTGATTGGTTGTGACCTATCCTATGGGTTGTCCTTTTAGTAAAAAAATCTATATAATTCCAATAATGACTCAAAAACATTTTTAACATCATACAAAATAAACATAATCATCAAAGATCATAAAAACTATAATGGTTATTAATACCTCATAAATTATATCTCAAAAAATGAAATGATAATTATTTTTTTAATAAATCTTTTACATGTTAAACTTAAGGATTACATATACCTCAATCATCTACCAAAAATGAAAAATTTCACTCAAACTATTTAGATCCCATAAAACATATAAAGGGGTTCCTATCACTTGAAATTATGACCAATCATAATTATACCACTACATCATAAATCATTAATCGTTATATGCTGAAACATTAAGCATTGAACATCCATTATTAACCATGTTTTTAAATATTATTGTTTAATACATCCTTTATACAAAAAAATATGAATAATGTTCTTTCACTCAATACTATAAAGACATAATCTGAGATATAATCCTATCATTTCATATTACATTTCTGTTATCATAATCTATAAAACTAATGGAATTTGGAATTTTAGTCATTTATTTGTACGATCTTACTACTCTCATTCTGAATATTTCACCTAATGGAAAATATTTTCCAAATTTATATTCTCCCCACATTTAAAAATCTAAATGGATGACTTGGGAATAACGTTAGTTTTATTCACGGTGTTAACTGAAAGCTTCTTTTTTCATTGAATATTGCTGTTTTATTCCCTTATTTACCACATAAAAAACATCTTCTCATTCATTAAATTAATTTTACCAGTTTATTCTTCTTATACTGTTGACATATAGTTCATTGATTATTTTTCCTGTATGACCATTATTATATGATCTTCCATAGATATTCATTTCTCTATTATTTTATGAGTTTTGAATCTAATATAGGTTCATATAGTTAACCATATAGTGTGATTTTTGGTTAATAATAAATTCAATAGATTTCACTACAATATCCATTTCATGTGATTTCTCATTCAGGATACCAATTCATCTTCCTTCACATCCATTTTAACTTTTGTTCCTTATAGATCCAACCATTTACTAAATCCCAAAAGGATAGAGTGAGTGTACTAATAAAATTTTAATAAACCATCTGTTGAGGATAAATACATTGATAACCTTAATAATGTCATCTATAAATATATCTATTTATCAATATAGAGATAATTATCTATAATATATGATCTATTGTGGTTATATAGTACTTTTATCCTAAGTTCAAATAACTTCTTATCCCATAAATTAACTTAAACCTCACTCTAATACCAAATTTAAAGGCCTGCCTTTATACATTACCTTGTCTTGTGAATTAGAAAATAAATCACTTTCATTCATTCCAAAATATATTTTTGGTTTATATTTTTAGGAAATTAGGACATAAATATTACATAAAAACCCAAATATTATAATGTGGTAACTTCTATTTAGTATCCATTTTCCCACATTACAAACTTTTCAAAAGAAACATGTTTTATTTTTGTGAAATATGGTAATCATTTTGATCTTAAAATCCTTATTATACATAATAATCCTTAAAAAGAGTATAGAACACATTTTAAAACATGGTATGAAAACAAAAAATCATTTAGGGATATATAAAATTTAATAAACCTCATTATTCTATTTTAAAATCATGAAATCATAAGACTAGTTTGCCTTTAAAATTAATAAAAATTGAGATAAAATAATTATTTACTTACTCATGAAATGATACTTACTTCTTAAATATTTTCATGAAAAAATTTATAATATAACATATATAAATGAAAAATCAAAATCATGATAGTATCTTAAGAATTAAGATTCTATGAAACACGATTTGTCAAAAACATACCTTATTTACCCTAAAAGGTTATAACTAGTAATTTTAATATATATATATATATATTACCTATTGAAATCAAATTATTTTAATGAAGATTAATTATATATAATTGAAATTTAATGTTGGTATATTGAGATATAATTATTATAGAACCCTTTCAAGATCCCTTAAAATTATAAGAACCATATGAGAAACATCCAATATAATTCTGTAAAGAATATATTATTTACCCTATACATTATATTGATATATAGATGCAACCATTATATAATAAATTTAAGGATCACTCATGATAATTTATGGGACTCAACACATCATAAACAGGGTTTGAGGATATTATCATGAATAAAACTCTTAAAAACTATTTTAAACGCATTTGAAAAACACATTATGATATCAAAATATCCATTTACATTTAAACCCAATTTTCAATAAAAAATTAAAAATAAAAATTGGAAATATTTTTTTTCTCTGAATGAAAAACATTAATTTTTTAAAAGGAATCCAAGAATGGAGTAATAGTTAAGATTTTTGGAATTGTTCTTGTCGTGGTATATGTTAAAATAGAACATTACTTTAGTCTTTTGTAATGTAAGTAAAAAATTCCTTAAAAAATTATTTTATGAAAACCTTATTAAGAAAGTTGAATAAAATTTACTTTTTAATTATTTTATTTGAAGATATATATTTTCCAAAAATTATATAAAAAATATGGACATGTATGAAAAATATTTTGAAAATAAATAATAATAACATGTAAAATGATGTTTTATGATAAAGTGTCCCTTACTATGACTTCGAATCACTATGTAGGTTTTTGATCTTCTGGAATAAAAGATTATGTTAATTTATTTACATTACTAAGAACCTTTTTCTTGTTCATTTATACATTAATTTTATTTAATACCATGTTATATATAATTAATTTATCATTTAACATAATTTTAGAAGTTTTGAAGATATTTATTTAATAAGTCCAAAATAAATTAGGTAGGATAACGATGGAATAATTGGTAATTATTAAAAAATTAAAAAAATAATAATAATTAAATAATTATCATTTTTATAAATAAATTATACTTTTAAAAATAATAATTAAATAAATATATGAAAAATTTACTCTATTACAATCATGGGGATGTTTTATCTTATGTACGCAAGATTACTATTTCCATTTCTCAAATATTATTGTGGAAATAATATATGTATTATTATATTTTTAAATAATCACAAAAAATAATAAATATCATTGTATTTTTAAATACACATATATACTATCTATTTTACGGAGTCATGAAAAAATAATTGCATTGATTTATAGAGGTGGTAGTCCACATGCACTCACAAATGCGATTATTATTATCCAATGAATGAAAAAGAAGTGAAATAGGTGTGATAATATATTTTGATAATTGAAATATAACATTAATATATATATACATATATTAATCCCATCACTATAACATATCTTGAGAAGTTGTGAGGGAAAACAAATTACATCTGTCTGTGAGGCAGTATCCAGCTGAACAAATGAACAATCTATTCCATTCCCCTTCGAGGGAGGTTATAGATTGATCTAGGTTATGAAATTAACATAAAAAAAGATCAGGGTATCTAATATGCATATTTTATTATATAACCATTGTTATGAAATACTTAGAGGTTGTTGAAGAGGAAATAAAACAAGAACTCTCTTTTTAGAACTATACAAATTCATTGGACAATATTCTTTTATTAATAACTTAATCCATCTAAGGTTGGTATTCCTAAAAAAATAAGTCCTATATACTTTTGTTATGGGTGTTAGGAAGGGATTTAATAAGGTCTCCATTGAAGAAAAATTCTTTTCATGTGTGAATAATTGAGATAAGAGGTTCTATTTTATATGATATGGTAGGCGAACTCTAGTAATTTCATAAAATATTAAATTAATATAAATTAATATTGACTTTAAAATGAATAATAATTGATAATAATATAATATAAGATTATTATGAGTAAATTTACTCTCATATAATAAAATTTGGACTGGTTGGGATCACATGTATACCCTTATCTTTTTTACCCCTTGGTTAACCCTTTTGATACTTACTATAACATTAATGTTTTCTACCCTTTAAGGTTTCATAATTTGACTATAAAATTTTAAAAATTCCCATTATTGGACCATGGTTGATGTGATGAACAAGAGATAATAAATTTTTCAAAAATAATATATTTTTATGATTTTTTAAATATTTAATAAATTACTATTTTTTAAATATCATTAACATCAATTTTAGAACTATTCATTTTCGTTGGATTCAATAACATCAAGAAAAAATGGATTTATAATACAACACAACCATAAACTTTTAATATGTGACATTAATATAAAAAATACGAGACATAAATACATATATTTAAATTATATTATTTTTATCACTTGTAAAATAATATAATTTTTTTCCAATAATTATCTTGCATGTATTGCATAATATTTTATGATAATTATTTCAACAATAAATAAAATAATACAATAAATAAAACCAATTTAGATGTAAAAAGAATATTTATGACCAAATATATCCTTTATTTCTATCCACTTTAATAATATTATATTTATTAAATACAAGAGTGTTCCATTTTATCTTTCTATGTTATAAAATATTATAAAGGTCATAATCTATTCAAAATGACAAAAGGACATATAACTGGATATTGGATGAATTCCAAAAAAATGGAATCATAAATCAAAATTGAGTGAGGTTTAATGCTCATTTTATAGTCCATATAATTTTTTATCTTTTATTACCTAATTTACCCTTTACCGTTGTTATGAAAACCTTTTAGGTTATAGTTCACAATATACAAAATATGGCATAAATATTTACCAATATTGGAACAAATGATTCAATGTATGTAATAAATTTTTTAAAATGAGAAACATATAATTTTCAGAATATAATTTAAAATAAATTATAAAAAACACAATGAAAAATAGTTTTTTCAAAATAATTCCCTTTTTAAGTATAAAATGTTTATATACTAAATTAAAGCAAAAAATAATTCTAAAATGCATAATTTATTTATCTTAAATAGAAATCAAAAAAATTTCATTTAAAAAATATTCCAATATTTAAATTTAATCTGTGATTATAGTAAAATAAATTATAGATTTTTTTATAAAAAACATTTTTTGCACTATTCATTTAAAAAATATATCATTTTAGAAAAATATAAAATTTTCACCCGAAAATATTTTTTTTATTTTTTATAAAAATTAATACTTTCTTGTTCAAATAAATTTTATATAATATTTTTGAATTAATTAAAATATTCCTCCACAGAAAGAAATATAATCCAATTTTGAAGGAAACATCTTTTTAAGAATATATTTTATTTTCTAAAAAATTGTGTTCTTATTAACAAAAAATTAATCAATATATATATATTATAACCCATATTTTTTCCCTAAATATATATAATACTATAAATACCATTTTCATTAAAGGACTTTTTTAAAATAGTTAAATAATAATATTTTGTAGTTAGTTTAATATTGAGTTTTCATATCATACACATTATTGAACAAAATGTCCATCTTTAAAAATCTTAGGAAAATATAGTTATGTTAAATTGATGAATTTTTATTCTAATATTTATGAATATATTTTATAATGTTAATTTATTTTTTATTTTTATTGATGAAATAATTACCTTATATTATTACACAACATTGGTAAAAGTGTTTGTTCATGTAATTGAAAAATAATGTAAATGGTTTTAAAAAATATTAAGACTAAAAATTGTGAATAAATTGTTGTTTTACATGAATTTTCTAAATACATATAACATATTAAATATGTTTAACAAGTTTATTTTCAAATACTATTACAATATTGATTAATTTACATCAATAAATGTGAATAGTCCTAAAAATGACTTTAATGGTATTGTTTATTAAATAATAATTTATTAAATGATTTAAATTGCCTAATAATATTTTTATACTATTTAATGGGACTTTTTGTACCATTTCAACAATTATCTGCTTATGGGACACTGTTTCTTTTATAGTAACATCATTTACCCCTCAAATGTTTTAAAAATCTTATGTCGAGATAATCATTATTATGGTTAACATGGTTAAAACTGAGAGATGAGGGTTTTAATGTAATCTAAAATTAGAAAAATATTATTTTATGAGAGAATTTAAAATCAACCACATCTAATATTAATAATATAGTATCTTTTTCCACTTTTATGTGATATATAATTTATTACATTGAAATCTTTTACCAAATCTGACGTGTGTCCTTTCCTTCACTATAATGTGACTCAACACTTCATCTCTTCCTCACACACCCTAGAGAAACATTACATTATGAAGACATTCCAAAAAATATTCTAAAAAAATTATTTATGTTCTATATGTTCTGATATCTTTAAAAAACTATCCATATTGTCCTCAATAAAAAATTAATTGGAGGTCACTAAAAGACTAGGTGGTTGTTTTAACTCCTCTCTTTCATCATACATATTATTTTACAACTTTTAGTTATATCCTAACCATTTAAATTTCATAAAATTATTATATAATATTTAATAATATTTTATTATATTTATAGAATAAATATTATCCATAAATTTTCCATGAAATGGGAAATAAATGTATTGTTCATGTGTACATGTGAACTACTGCTTCAACGTAGTGATATAAATCATTTTCCATCAAAATATTTAATTATTTACTATTATAAGGGATCTAATATTTATTTATTATATTTATTAAATAGTTATTCTTCTATAATTATAATATATTATAAAACATCCTACCATACTATCCATTGGATAATGATAACATCATCTGTGAGTATGTGTACACTACCGCTACCACAAAGCGATAAAATTTATTTTTTATATATTCATTTAAAGATTTTTAATAAAGATTTTTTTAATTAATAAATATAATATATATGGTACAATTATTTTTCTATAATGTTTAATTATTATTTACCATATTTATTATATCCATTAAGAATTGGAAACTAACTTTTCTATACTTTCACATTACACTCTCCACTGAGTGATGTAAATAATTTTTCATCACCAAATTATTATGATAATTAAAGAGTATATAATGAAAAAATAGTTTGACTATAACATAATTTCCATTATCGATATGTTGAAACTATTACCAAGGGAAATGTATTAAAACTATCAAACCAAAACATGCATGAAAAATGGATCTATTTTCACCCGAATAATGATTGTAATTAAGATTTATAAATTATCATGGAATCAAATATAATAATATATATTTTCATAGGTCATATGGGATAAAATTAAATTTGACAGACATAGAAAAAAATTTAAACACCTATTTGGATTATTAAAAATATTTCATGAATAGTGAAAGTGTAAATATGAAATAATAGAAGAGAGAGTACACAAGAAAAAAAGAACATAAAAAATAAGAATAATATATTTCATTAATTTTTTAAAAATAGTACAAAATACATAACAGATTCTAACCAAAATTATATTAATTAAGAATCATTTGTTCTTTCCCTATTCCAACAATAGTATTAGGAGGAGTTTCAAAATGTTATAAATTCTTTAAATAGCCATTCCTTTAGTAATTGGTCAGATCTACCTAACGACATGAGAAAAACTGACAACAAAATGTCATATAGGTTGTGTAGGTGTGATAGACGTTGGAATATAATATGTTTGATTTCTATCTTGGGAAGGAGAGGTAGATAGAAATTTCATTGGAAGAGTAATAGGATAATGCACTTGAGAATTAACAATAATCATATATGGATCCTAAATACCAATAATATCAATAAAAACCATTGTTCCATTTTCCATAAACTGATGGAACTCATCTTTCCTTTTTATGAAAATATTGAGTAGAGTTTTCATCTCAAATAACTTATATATAATATCTTTGATGGTTTTGTCAGACGAGGAATGATAAAATCTCTTTCCAATTAAAGGAATTGAGGTTTGAGATCTTCCTTGGTGTAAATAATTTTAAGATAGTTAATTATTTAATGATTGATTATACGTCTATTTTTTAAATTATTAATTGATTGTAATTTAATAAAATAATACTTCATCTCTATATGGGAAGGAATATAAATTTTCATTTTATTTCTTATATCCTTAAAAATTTCGAAAATATCTTCTATCTCTTTGTGATTCAAACATCAAATCAAATCTTGATTAATAGAAACTAACATGGGAGGTGGGTTTGATGAATAACTAGATGTTATGGATGGAATAGTCATCATAGATAGATACCTTCTATCTATGGTCGCTATCATATCCATAAAATGAGCTTGAGGTTCTCGAATGTGGAACCTAAAATTAACCATTTTACTTCTCAGGGGTCAAATATCATGGTTTATATGGTCTATCTTCTTGAAAAACCTGGGCCAGATGTGTGACGAAACACTTTAAATAGTGTATGAAATATACTCATCTCTCCCATAGTTATTAGTCAAACTAATACATAAAAACACGTACACTATAACATCAAAAAGTTGGGGTATGAATTAAATAAAGTATATCAATTTATCAGTGATGGTTTACAATAAGACTGTTCATGTTGTTATGATGAAGCACCTTGATCTTGAGTAAAGGAATATTTATGACGTAATTCATCAATCCAATATGAATAATGACTACTGAACATAGAGAACATTCTCCTAGATTCTTTTTAATGATACAAAAAACTAGGTGGTTTATAAATCTATATAATAGAGGAAATGAATTCATCTATTTCTTTAAATTATCCATAAAAACCATTCAATATTTGAATATGTTTTACAACCAAGTTCTTCTTGAGAAATATTTCTAGGAAAATGTTTAGGAGATAGATGAGTGTCCAACATATTTAATAGATCCTTATAAGACATAATTATGATTTGACATTCTTAAATATGAGGATAAGGATACTTTCTTAAAACAATGTCTTCTTTCCTCAAAACCAAATCAAGATCAGGTCCCTCTATTATTGGTGGATTATTATCCGCATCATAATTCATTCCATCCTCATCACCCATTTAATCCTTGTCATCATCTTTATGACCATTATAATTTACATTAATTGTAGAATACATATCCATATTAAATGAGGGGTTATCACGAGGGGATTATTCACAAGATGGAGAGGAATCAATGATGAGATCTCACCATATCTCAAACCTCATTGGAATATCAACTGTTGTATCTATATCCTAATCAAATTATGAATTAGTAAGAACATGTACAGACAACATGAATCTTATAACTCTATACCACTAAGAAGATACAACTTCTTCTGTTGAATCAACTAAAAAAGGTATTTCATGCCCTCTTATGGAAACAACAAGAACTCCCAAAGAAAATGAACATTGTAATATTGGGATACATATTCCCTTATATGTTTTCCCACATTTGAACCTCATGAACATGTGTTCCATATAAAATCTCCAAAATTTTACTCTAGATTCCTCAAGAATATCCTCTAGATTTTGATATTCTTCTTCCGTATGAGTGAAATCACCATAAACAATCTCATCTTTCATGAAACTCACAACAATGATATTTCATGACCTAGAATGATGAGATACATAATTGATTTTCTCAAAAATGTTCTCATAATTAGTGATAATCATCCATTTCAAAGGATTAATGATTATCTTCATCCATTTTAAGATTTCCGTACTCAAAAGAAAACCACCCAATAACATTTTTCACTTAACTCCCATATAAACCAATCAACTATATACCACCAAAATAGAAATAAACTTTTAGAATGGGAGAGAGTATAATCTCTATAATTTTTTGGTTAAATCTTATTTATTCATCTTCAATAATAAAAGTATTCTTATTATAATACTGTGAATCATTATATATATAAAAAATATCATGATATGTTAAAAATATAAAATCTCCATTATTATGATAGCAAGTGTGCTGATTGAAATTCAATAACAGCCTTAGTTATGCACATAGACCAGTTTTTTTGTTATATATAAACATTTCTTTTTTATATAAGTTATTCCAGA
Organism: Viscum album; assembly: GCA_963277665.1. Classification (NCBI taxonomy): domain Eukaryota; kingdom Viridiplantae; phylum Streptophyta; class Magnoliopsida; order Santalales; family Viscaceae; genus Viscum; species Viscum album. The sequence continues at coordinate 427,617,076 of OY728121.1, forward strand.
AAATTACCAATCATGAAATGGATATAATTCTTAGGATATGATATCTTCAAGTCATTAAACTTACTATGATGTGGGAATGTTAGGAAATGACACCAAAATGTTCACATGAACTCACACTTCATGAAAATAGATAACTGTTTTAATCATGTCCTCATGATCTCAAGCTTCAAATAACATATTTAGGTAAAACCCTTTTATAAGATATAGATAAAATGGTTGATTATCCTCCATTAACTAACTGCCCCAATTCTAAAGAAGAAAGGATCTCCACACCAACATGTGGCTGGTTCTATACCATTAAACACTGTATTCACTCTAAGACACTAGTTGATAAATATATGTGGCTTGGAAGTATTTTTATATATATTTAAACTAACCCATTATGTTCTTCATGATTCCAGATCCTGATCATAAAAATAAAATTTATCACAACTAAGAAAACAATTATTTGTGATATGAGAACTAGGGAATTGAAGAAGGGGTCTAAGAAATAGGTTTTCCAAATATGGAGCAAAAAATATGGGTTTTATGGGTTTGATATAGGTGTGTAAATATGATTTATTATTAGATATTTAAATCATTTATAGATTTAATTTTGTAGTAACATGCGAAGAATAATATTATGTATTTTGTATATTTGTAAACCCATATGATATTTTTTATAAATTAAATAACTAAGTAAAAACACATTTAAAAATGAACACATATATATATATATATCAATGAAAATATTGAAAAAAATATTATAATAAATGTTACAATATTTATAAGAATATTATAAAAAACATTAATCCGACCAAGTTAAATTTTTAAATAATCAATTTCTCGAAATATTTAATTTTTTATGAATATGTCATAAAGTATATGTTTAGTACTAATGAATTCAAGTGTTATATTACACTTTTAAAAAAGGTATCTCAAATAGTGATGTCTTATATCAAAATTTTATTTCTCGAATGATAAAAATTATTTTTATAAATTTTTATAACATTTTAATTGTTCCAATTTATAAGGAAATATCTTAATTGACATCTATTGTCCAATAATGTGAGATTCGTCCAATGAATGTATACATAAAAACTACATGTATTTATATACCTTTATTGAATAGTAGATAATGAAAAAAAAAATTCTTACTACACCTAGAAATTATTAAATTTTCTAATGTGTGACATATTCCAAAGGTTGCAATTTAATTTAACATTCAACCAATAAATTTAGAATCTGAAGAACTTATTAATTCAAATTCATGTCCTCTAGGGTGAAAAAATAAAAAATTTAGTTTCTTCATAATGAAATTAAAAATTGTTTTCACATAATTTAAATGAGATTATATATATTTTTCTTAAAATTGGTCATAAAATAACACAATATATTTAATACCAAGTTTTATAGTTGATAAGTATAACAATATTCCAATCATACCTCTATAAGAATTTTTTTCTACAAACATTCCATTTTCACCAAGATATAACTTACATCTTGTACCAATGGTAGAGTCCCTAATTTTGGTTATATCTGAGAAAAAATGTTTTAAAGGATCATTTTTGTATTTGATTTTTTTTTAAAAAGTGATTTTTTTTTAAAATGAAATCCATTAATGTTTTTTAATCGCATATTAAAATTATTTATAATTCATTTTTAATCATTTTTGAAACTTCAATACAAAAGGCGTTTTTAGATGATCAAAATATAACATAAGAAATATATATCAAAACTACCAAACCTTCTTTTAATTTTTTTTATATATATAATAATGATAGAAATACATTTTGTAAAACCATTAGGTATAATTAGTATTTTTATCGTATCATATATAGCTATATAGGCTAATTTTAAACAATACATTAATTTTTGAATGTAAAAATATTGTTTGGAGAATGAGGGTTTTGAAATCTAGGAGTTTATTTTTTTTAAATACATCCTCAATAATATATCCATATAATAATATCTTTTTAGTACCCAATTTATAATGTTGGTAATATTTATTTGTAGTATATAAAAAAGTATTATAACGACCACCAGTTAAACTATTCAAGAAAATGGTTCTTCGTAGTTAATACCTTCTTTATGACTATATACTTATTGAACCAAACTGCATTTATGTCTAATTATTTTTATGTAATTATCCAAATTTATTCTATACATCGACAAAGTACCAATGGTTATGTAGTATTTATGTATATCTTCTAATTCCTAGAATTTATTCCATTCAAACTATCTTAATTCTTATTATATTTGTACTATATAATTTTAATCGTTAATTTATTCACGGATATTCATGGTTTCAAGATACAAAAAGAATGATTAATGTTCAGATAGGTTTCTTAGGGTGATATAGTTTGACTTCCTCTATCTATATTTGAAACAATTTCATCAAAAGGGTTTTATTTACGGTTTCTAATATTTTAAGTGATATAAGTACATGGTACTCATTTTTTATGTTTAAGAAGATATTGATGTTCCCTTACATGGGATTTACCATTAAATATAAAAAAAGATTAGAATATTTAGTTGTATTTTTGATATTTAGATTTGATATATAATCCTTATGATTTTATAAATTAGTTTAGGTTTTATGTGGATCTATCTCTTCAAAATTTACATGAACTGTTTCCTCAACAACTTTAGATTTCCTATAAAACAATCTATAATCATTACCAGTGGTAGAAATTTTTTGGAAAATTCCTTCATATCGTTTTAGGGTAAATTTTTTTCAGATTCACTATTTTATTTATAATATAAACATTACATCGAAAAAATATAATATAGTTTACTTTAGGTTTTCTGCCATTCCATAATTAATATAGTGTATTTTTGAAGATAATCATTTTAAGAACACTATTAATTACATATAAATCTATGTGATTAGATTTGTCACATAAATAGATAATATTTTTATATACATTGATCATTTTTCTTCCAATTTCATAAATATTCATATTTCTCTTATCAAAAACCCAATTTTTTAGGTGTTTGCAGTACAACGAAATTATGAGTACAAGCAATCTATTAGTTGATATATTCAAATTATTTGTTATAAAACTCTTGGTCGCGGTAACTTTTGAGGGTAATTATTTTAAGACTACAATATTTTTCTACTGATTTATAAAATTTAGATAAAAAATAAGATGATTCACATTTACATGAAATGAAAAAAGACATTTTATATATTGAACAATCATCAAAAATAACATAATCATAGTGTTCTCATGCTAAATTATAAACACAATATGTTATAAATAAATCTATTTGAACCTATTCATATTGTTGAGGGGTAGAGACCTAATTATTCTGTTTTAAATTTATTTCGTGTTTCTTTCCTTTTTCAATGGGATGGAACACCTTGCCTTTATGAAATTTTAGCATAGGTAGATCCCTGAATAACCCTATATTATTTGTCCTTGCATGTTAGTCTATATAGAAATGGCCTAGTCTCATTGTCATATCAAATATTATCTATACAAATAACTAAAATAAGAAAAATTTTAATAATAAAAATATTCTATTTTAACAACAGTAACATTACCATATATAAAAGATGTAATTACAATTAATTCAATGAATATACATTTTCTAAATAATTATTTTCGAATTTTTCATGACAAACTTTATTAAAAAACTGTCAATTAAAAGTAATATTATATTAGAAACCTTCACCAAATAAACATTTATAAAATATAATATATCCTAGGAAACCAATTTTTACAATCCCAGTGTTCATTACTCTTGTAATTTCACCAAATGTAGCATTTCCAACATCAACCAATATAGGTTATTTAAATCATTAATACACTCCAATCATATGTTCTGAACATCCACTATATTTATATCACAGATTCTTAGTTGATCTATTAAATAATTTCTCCTAAAATCATGTAAATACCAATTTAATTTTGTTTTAATATTTATTTATTTATAGATAGGTTAGTAATAAATGAATTTTGAATAAAATTGTTTTGCAGACTTATTTTAAATGGATATAGAATGAAAAGACTTTTTAGTTCCAAAATTCCTAGAATGATTTGTCAATTTAGTAGTATTCATAAAAATTAAATCTATATTTTTGAGACAAGGAAGGAAATAATTTTTTAATAATTTATTTTTATATCTACATTAACAACACAAAAAAATATCTTGTTTTAGGGATAAGCTAACAATATATATTTTTTTTCAAGATTCTCTTCTACATGAAAAACCATTAATGTCCATTCTTATTTATTCATTTATCTATTTTAGAATCAGTATTATATTTTATCATATTCAAATTCTATTCTTTTTCATTTTTTAGATCATATTTTTTTTGTAGCACATAACACATTTAATTTTTTCATATTTTAATATTTTTCTTTTACCACAGTGGTGGTATATTCCAAAATGGAACAATATTCATGTTTTGTTTCTTTAGAAATTTTATAATCATTATGAATAAGAATAGAAAAATAAATTATTTCATAGACATTACATATAAATAATAAAATATCGTTTTCATTCATTTCTTCACAAATTAAATATGATCCACTAGAGCAATCCTTCAATACACTCTAAGTACACTTCAGTTAACCTTAAAATATTTTCAAGTTACGTTCGTGTCTATTTTTTTTAATATTTAGATAGTGAACCGTTGCATGAATTTTTCTTTTTCATTTGTAACAATGATCTCATTAAATGAGTCATTATTTTTCCAATGTTTCTTCCAATTTTCACTAATTTTAAATTTTAAATTATAGTTAAGCCTTCTAAAAAACTTATTCTTTTTGTATAAATTCGAAAACCCTCAAACTGGATGATCCATTTATTCATCTCCTTTAGTTCCAAATTCACTTCCAATAATAATAAAGGATATAAAAACAAATTTTGTTTTTGAATATGATTAATTAAAGGAAAAATATTTTAATTATGTTTCACCATCCACCTTTTTATGTTTAATTATTCGTCATACAGCATAATCTTATATGTTAATTCATTTGTTGTCCATTTAATGACATCACATGACTCTTGAATAGAAATTTTAGTGCCAATCAATATTTCTTGTTAAAACCTCTGGATCCTCATTACTTGAGCACTATTATCCCATGAATTTCCCTATGTAATCATAGTTTTTATAACATCATTAAATCTACGATACATATCAAACATATAATCATATGAATTCATTATAAAAATATCATACTTTATATTATATATATTCAAAGACATTTCTTCCACATTAAAAGTGTCTTAATGTGATATATAGAGGGTATACCAAATAAGTGAGAACTACCACATAAATATATTATTTTAAATTCATCTTCAAATAAGGAAAAAATAATGTGTTCAAAGATTTAAAGTTCAAATAATATGTTTCTTTAATAGTTCAATACCATTAATTTCTATTAGTTTTGGTTTTCTCATATTTATCTTAAATTTACTAAAAATATCAAAACCCTTTAACTCATGATTAATTTTAATTTTGATTTTCCATTGAGAATATATTTTACCATTAAAATATGGAAGCCTTTTGGATTCATAACCTTCATACATAGACCCCATAATTAAAGATTATAAATCTACAATTATATAGATCATTATATAATAACATGATCATAATAAACAAATAAAGAAAGAGAAATAAATAAATTCTTTGAAAAAAGGTTGTTTGGAGTGGAAAGATTAAGAGTGGTGGGTGAATCAGGTTTTCAATTAATTTTGTTATTAAATATGATTTTATAAACTATATCCCACATTTTATAAATATATTCAAGCAAACTAAAATTTTCTATGTATATAATTTTATATTCCCAAATGATTCATAGATGTTTATCATAACTTATTTGATATTGGTTTATTACTATTTTAACTTTTGGAATAGATTTTCCCAAATCAAACATGGTATACAAAATATAAATTAATTTTAACAATAAATGTAATTGTTTTTATATTTTTTATAATACTATAATAGATTTTTTAAAAAACTAAAACAAATAATAAATCACTTTACTAAATAAATAAAATAGCTTGAATATGAAATTGAGACATAAAACTATCAACTTGGAAATTGCACTTTATTAAGAAATATATTATAAAAAAATGATCAACATTCTAGAAATAATTTTGGAAAAAACATTAGAAAAGAAAATCTAGGCTATAAACAACTTCAGGAACCGTTATACACTTGAGAATAAAAAGATATCAAATTACCCCCATGATTTTTAGCATAAATATACTCTTCTAATGTTATTAATTGGAGAATTAATAAAAAATCATAATAAATAGTGTCTTTCACTCTCAAATATAATACATAACAAATTATAAAAATATAAAAAATATAAAAAAATCTCCAAACTAAGTAAAATAAAGTAAGATAAGGGAAATAATTAGGTGTAGAATAATATATAGTTCTTTTTTATTCAAAGTGTTATTCTTTTATCAAGGTCTTATTTTATGATATAATTGATATGTAAATATATTTAAATTTTCTTAGTTTTTAAAAAATAGATAACCGGTTCAATATATTCTTTCATGAAATATTATGTTGTATGTGTGTAATGCGAGTCTCTGTTGTATTAATTTATTTACGCATATCTTCACTATTATCATTAATCCATTAAAAACCATATTTATTTGAAAAAAGGCATTTAGAAATTCATTTAAGGATACTTGTACTTAAAAATGAAATTCATGATCAAAATATTATTCTAACATACAATAATTTCTATACATGAAAGTGGTTGGATAAATATTTTTCAAAATATAATAATTTAATATTTATATTTACATATTATTGGTTAAATTTTTTTCACATCATAATCCATGATTGTTTTAATAATTTGTGAAATTTTTTCCCTAATTACTTGGTAGGATATATAGTCATGAACATGAACCAAAAAACAATTAACTAATCTTATAGATGATCATCCATTACTTATAGATGGTCAAATAATTTTTTAAATTGAATCTTTTGACTATAGTTTCTTATTTTTATGATGAAGTCAATTTTTTTATTCACTTAAATTTGACATTTAAAAAATTATTGCCTCTATTTTTCCATTAAATCACTTGGTTTCTTGTGTGGCCTATCAAACACGCCTTGTGATTGATCAAATATTTTGATATAAGATTGATGTGTTCGATTTGTTTAGACGTGTGGTAGATCAACTTATCATTCAATCAATCCATTCATTTTTTAAAAAATATTGATCAAAATAGTTACATGGTTTTTCTTTAGGTCTCTTTATTTTTTCCATATATTTTTTATGTTCGATCTGGTGGTCATGTTGTCAATGCATATGTTGTGAGGTCGATTGCATGTATTTTATGATTGATCACTTGCATTTTCTGGTTGATCCAAGAGTTTTATAATTTTCTATTATATTACAATAAAGGATTCGTCATTCATAATACATAAAATGTATCATAAATAACACAAAAATGATTTGTGATTATTAAAATAAGAAATTTCTAGACAAATTAGTCATTTTTATACATGAAGTTTGAATACATATGAAGAATGACAAGACTGGAGGTACGGGTTCCTAATCTCAATACTGTTTCATTGGGACATATTTTATGTTATGAAACTATTAATATATATGTGAGGTGTATATACATCCCTTTTGTCATGTTATGTTATGTATCCTTCTTAATTCATTGTATTTTATTTTTTAATTCAAATTAATTTATCCAATAAGATTTTATTTAAAACTAACCAAAGTGCTATGTGTTTCTCATCTCACATTTTTTCTATGATACATATTCCATAATCACAATATTATAATTCATTATGTTTTTATATTTCCCAATTTATATGATATATCATGAATCCATTTATATTCAAGGTATTTAATATTTTATTTGAAATTATTTATTTCATTGGGGTTGGTCTTCCAATGTTACTAAGGAGGTATGAGTTTATCTTATAGTTTTATTTATTTTTAGGAAATTATATGTTAAATTTAAATTAAGGGAAATTATATAAATTATATCCTTTAAACCTGATATATTTTATTTTACTCTGTATTTCCCAATAATTTATATCAATTAGTACTATTTTCCTCTATTTTTTATTTATGATGTTTCAGAAAATGTTATTAATGAATATTTGACCATGTTTAATTTTTGTTCGATGAACTCTTTTTCCATGTCAATTATTTTCAACATCATTTTTGAATGTTTTAAAGTATACATTAAATGTTTTATAAAGTTCATATTCACTAAATTTTAATTGATTATCATATTTTCTTAAAATAAATATTTTTATAGATACATTTTTTGAAAATGTTGATTTTGACTTTTATGGAGAAGTGTAAAGAAATTACTCTCATTTAATTTATATAGTATATAGAGATTTTATAACTTTTATGGAATCTCTTCTCATATTTTCATTTTTAACAATTTCCATGATCAATTTAATAGAAAATAATTTTCTCAACAATGTTTTATTTTTTAGTTGAAATGTTATCATAAAAAATAGATAATATTATCATGGTTTCAAATAAATATTTTAATTTTATTTTAATGTAATTTTCCAACTACATGAACATAAATTAGGGATTCTTATGTTCACTAACAATATGTTATTATCTACCATAAACATTCATTGTCTCTATGTCTTAAATTAATGATGATTTATCTATTAATATATTAAACCCATTTCATTCCCATGTGTTAATTAAGGTATTATGATTCTTTTATAATCCCCATTTATCATCCTTGGTTTATAATATAATGAAATGATGAAACATTTAAAATAAAAATTTCCATTTCATGGGTTATGGTAAGATGATACAATGATATGACTATTTGATAAATGTATTATTATATTATAGTAAAAATAGGTATTAATTTCATTATGTGATGGGTTGTACAATAATTATATAGCACTTAGAGGTATTAGGTATAAAATAAAAACTCAATAGATAATAAGGATCAAAATAAGGAGTGAAACTAGTTTTGTAAGGTGTATATCAACTATGATAATCATGGGAGTAAATAATTACTAATCCAATGATGGAATGATGTGTGAACCCAATCCACTATGAACGTTTTTGAGTCAATGTTACATATGAATTTTCCATTTCTTTAGTATTGTAAATAAAAATATCTTTCAGAAACACTTGATTACTAATTTTGTATATAGAATGTATTTTTTTAATGTTCTTATAAAAAATTTACTTTTAAATTTCATATACTTATTTCTATATTATTCAAGATTATAATTTTACTCTCATCATTACAATTATCGTATTGACTATGGATATGGTATAAATCAGATTCACCATTACCAAATCTGATTTATGATAATCTATATTTTCATCATTATGAAAAAATATAAATAATTGGATTGTTTTTCGATCCAATAAACAATAGATTCACACTCATATATATTATCATAATCATATCTTATAAGGAAAACCATCACATTGTAAAAGATTAAATTCTGAATAAAGAAAAATAACTTCTATCATAATGGAATAACTTTTACATTGTTATTGTGTAATTTAGTACAACATATGACAATTAGTTACAAAATAGTTTTTTAAGTGTAAGATGTCCAGGTAGTTCCAAAAAACTCAACGAAGTATTACCATTAGGAATGAAATATTATCATTATGTATTTAACTATAAATACACAGTCATACAAAGAGTTTGGAGTAGATAGATATACATTGTGTATGATTTTCTAATATTTATACTACGTGAATCCTCTGAAAATTGTCAAAAGCAGGGAAAACATGTTTTTAGACATTATTAATTATTTATAGTATTTTTCTTCAAATGGAAGAATTTTGTAGGTTGTTTACATTTTAAAATTTATTTTCGCATCTTTTATGTGATTTTAACCTATGGCTTGGGGGATAATAAGACAGATAGTGTTTCAGCATCATGATTGATAGAATGCAAGAATGGAAAGACAGATAAGTCAATCCATCTGATCGAGGGCTACGTACGATAGGAAGATAGTTCAAATATGATATTCATATAGAGATGTTTCCTTAAAGAGGAATGATATACATTATTACAAGTATAAAAAAATAGATACCATTAGAAAAGTTATTTGGATACCTTACCCTCAATTATAAAAGAGATGTATTATTTTTAAATAACTATAATTCATTCTTACAATTAATGTTTTTATTTTACATGTTTCTTACATGTACTATATTTATCTTTGATTATTTGAAGATTTTATATCGTAATGATTCCATATATTATGAAACTCTATCTCTACTATTAACTGGAGCTTCTATAACATTTTGTTATATTCTAAATATGATCGATTTAATCTTTTTTAAAATGATCATATGTGATTGTGATTCAACTACTCTGATAATATCACAATCATTTTGAATATGATACTTTTGTAATTATATAGAGGAGCAAGTTTTAATCTAATATTTTATATAAAAATAATTTCGATATAGTTTAGTTTAATTCATTTAAACAAAAAATAATTAAAATAAAATTCACAAACAGTTCCAATTGATCCATATATAACATATTATTTCAATACTAATAAGTATAATTTTAATATAATGATCCAAAACTAGTCTAAAAATGTTCCTTTAATATATAAATTATTTTCTATACATATGTTTATTTCACTAAATTATGAATTATTCTTATGTTCTAATGGATCAAAATTTATTGTTTAAAATACCATAAACATAAAACTAATATTTTTATAACAACTACTTATTCCATAATTTTTTATTAATGAACTTTATAAAATGGGTATGAACATTGTATGTTATGATCATTATCTCATACCCTTGTTTATATCTTATGATTATTAATAATCACAAATTGATGCATCCCATGTATTCCCTAACAATGGATTTGATATAACCCTTTCTTATGTTCCCATTTTCTACGGTTTTGAATATTTTAATCTTTTAATATTTTTTTGGTGTGTATTAGTGGTGGAAAATTTTTTGGGTAATGTTTAAGTCTTCTTATTGAATAATTAAAATTTTGGTATAATGGGATTAATTTTCATTTGAGGGGAAAGACGTTGGTTTTATTTTGTTTAAGGGTTTTATTAATTATCTAAATGATTAATCCTAAAAATTATTGGTTTTTTATGTGAATTAATCTTACATACATATATTTTAATTTTATATGTTTAAAAAGTTGATATTTCAGTTTATATAAATTTTATTATGTATATAATAAAATTCTAGTGTAATATTTGTTTGTATAGGTCTCATGATACTATAGTTTGTACATAAATTTTGAGGTGAAATATTATCAGAGGAGGAAAAAATACAACGTAACTATACAATTATGGGTTTATTTTTTTATATATTATTATAATCATAAATGAATAGATACCCATTTAGGTTTTATGTCATGGGATTTTAAGATGACTAATGATATTTTGGGAGATTTTTTTATTTTAACATATCACTAAGATATTTTTTAGCCTCATCTTTATCATGTGATTTAGTTTTAATTCATTTAATAATATAGTTTTTGAGATAATAAGTAGATTTAAAAACACAAACTATAGTATAATATATTTTTTGATGGTCATGTTAATTATTAATAATTGAAAAGTTTTTTATCATGTTTTCAGAATACGAGTGATTGGAATGTGATTTGTTTACTATATGATTAAAGTTATTTTTGAATAAGTATAGTATATTGGAGACATTATATTATTATGGTAAATAGAATATTATTTCTAGTATGTGGATTTATTTGAGGAATAAATATTGGGTGATCATTTAGAAGAATATATGATTTCATTATGACTTTAGGATGATTTAGCTTGTTTTATGCATTTATGAGTGCATTTTTTAAAAATATATGATTATGATATACTGATTTCTAGTATATAAATATATGAGATGTTAATGTAATTGGTTATAATATTTAAGTAGTTATTGGAATAATATGTGACCAAATATTTTAGTTTTTTTTTGTTTTGAATTTGTTTGTGATTATTTTTAAGCATTTAATGATTACTAATTTTTGGAATCATATAGTTTGTACATTAGAATTTGTTATTGTGGTTATGAGAAATATTGTATTACCTATTCATATGAATTTTTATCAATATTTAGTCTTATCATACATCATACTAAGAATTTTTTTTTAAAAATATCTCAATACATATGGAATAACAATTTATTATTTTTGGGATATTATAATCCCATAAAAGATAATTGTAGTGATCTAGGCATGAAAAATTCATCATAGTCATTCAATATGAGGTAGAGGTGGAAAAAATATAAAAAAACTGACTGATGAAATTTTGGGATTAAATCAATTAAATATATTCTATCACATTAATTATCACAACAGTAAAATAATTCCTCCAACTCAAGAAAGAAGAAAATAAATATATTAATTCATGTGTGGAAAATATTACTTTATTGAAAATGATTTCTTAATCTCATTCACAATAATATGTTTTATAATACACACATACATTAAGAAATATATACAAAAATTTATGTTTCATATTATTAAAATAGACATTAATTTCATTTTCAAAAGGAAATGTAAATGACTCGGAATAAAATTTTATTCATTTTCATTTAGAAAAATTATCCTTCTACTCCTTTGATTTCATTTTGAAAATTTTTCCAACCCCTTTCCATCAAAGATGTGAATGAAATTATAGGGGGAAATTTCATTAAGGTGTGTAATTGAACATCCTAATATTTAATTATTTATTTCTATTTTAGATGAATATTAAGTTTGATTGCTTATACGACACACAAAATTAAACTAATTGAAATTTGATTCTTTTATTTAGAAAACAATTTACATTGAATGATAAAAATTAATAAATTATGAATCTTCAATATGAAGCAACAAGAATAAAACTACATGTAGATTAAATTAACATATATAAAAAATAACAAAATCATAAAATCATTTTCCTCATGGGTATCTATAAAAAATGGGACTCAAACTTAAACTATTGAAAAATGGAATGGATTGGATGTATAATATATGTGAAGAGAGAGAACTAAATTAATTAATTTTAATAAACATGTAAGGTTATACATATTTATATATATAATACGATCGTTATATATATAGTCATAGGACACATATATGTTGTATATATATAAAAAATTAAATTTATAACAATTATGTATATTTATTTCTAATTGATATGTAATTTTATTAAAAATAAATAAAAAATAATATGATCCACATCAATAATGAGATTTTTAATTTATATGAAAAAGATTATGAGTTATTAATGATCCAAAATACGTTTTTAATCAGTTTTGAAGTCTATTGTTTTTAATTAAATTTCAAATTTATTGAAATTTAATTTGAATAAAGATACATAATTTTTTTATTCATCATATTAAAATTATCTTACTATAATTGTTTTAGATTTTTTAGATTTTTTTCTTTTTAAAAAATACTGAAAAAAAATATATTTTTTTGAAAAATGTCTCTTTTATGGAATTATTTAAAAACTATTTTTTTTGTTTTGAATTTGATTTAAATATAAATAAATGTTTTTTTATTAAAAAGTATCCAAAAAATGTAATTAAAATCAATATTATTCTTAATTTTGATATGAAGAAATTTTGACACATTAAAATAATTTTTATAGAAATTTTTTTTCAATATGATTGATGATTTTATATTAAAATTATTATTTTTTTCAATTATCGGAATTAAATTAATAAAAATAGATTATGTATTTAGAAAAAGTATGTTGAAATTTGGTAAATAGTTATCCTTTTATGGTCATTATGAATAGTATCCATGGTAGAATATTCATCATCATGGTTAGGGTAAAATGGGTGAAATAATATTAATACTATGAGATAAGGCATTAAAGTTACAAAAAACTATATTTATTAAATTTGTTTAGTTTTTTTTAAACATAATATTCAATAAATCAGACATGTGGAAATTTATTTCCATTTTCCATTAATAATGACCTAAATATTTTTTTACATAAATAATAAGTACAAATATCACTATTTTATTTCTGTGTCACTAGTATTAATACATATGAATAAAAAGAAGTTATCTTATATTAAAAAAATGTTTATTTGAAATAAAATTATGTGAATAGTCCTAAAAATGACATTAATGGTATTATATTTTATGTTATAAAATTTTAAATGATTTAAAATTCATATAATATTATATCAGTCCATCTGAATGGTATATTTTCACTAATATTATCCATTTTACAATTATAGTTTTGTTCTAATTTTATAGTAACTTTTTTCACCACTAAAAAGTAAAATTATATATATATATATATATCATAGTAAAAATCAAATCTTTTAAAGGGAGTGGGGGTTAAATCTATGAGAAAAGGGTTAATGAATCACTAAAAAAGGAAAAAAAATTATTATATGGGAGTATTTAACCACAAACTCACCTTATATTGTAAACAATCATCTGGGATCCACATTAACATGAAAAATAACTTATTATATTTAAGTCTATTATGTAATTTCAAGTGTGTCAAGTCCTTCACTATAAAAGGATGTTTCCATACCTATCTTCCATAACACTAAATTGAGGTGCATATATCAACCAAATAATACCAAAACCTAATTTAAACATCATTATTCAATTTATATATATTTTTATCTCTTCAAAATATCATCCCTATGGTCCTTAATATGAAATCCAAATAAGGTAATTCAAATAAGAGGTAATCATTTTTACCAATCTCTTTCAATTTTAACATTATTTTAAATCATCAATTTATAACCTCAAAATTAAAATATAACGACATATGAATCTAACATATAATGATATTTTATTATCTTGATTCCATAAAATTTATCCATCTCCTTTTCCATCAAATGGGAAATGAAACTATCGATTTTTTCCATGTATGGACTACCAACTCCAAATAGAGATATGATTCATTTTTCATCACTATAAATTATGGTTTTTTTTATTATGTATTGAAGTATTATATATGCTATTTATGATAAAATTATTATTTAATAATTATATTGTATTATATATCTTCTTACCTTATCATCCATTAGAGAATTCTAGTGTCGCTCATGCGTATGTGTGGACAACAATCCCCATAAAGTGATGTGATTAATATTTTAGTTTTTTATTTACATGTATTGTAATGAAGATAAATTTTATGAATATATATTAAATTTATGATATAATTATAATTCTATATGTTTTATACAGTGATTAAAACTTCCTTTATAACCATCGAATATTGGAAACACAACACATGAAAAAAAATTAGACTACAATATCCACAAAGTGATGTATTTCATTTTTATTAAAATATTATCTATATGATTATAAAATTTTATATAATGAAAAATATAATTATTATTAAAATTAATATATATTTTTAATATGATTAAATAGTTACCACGTTCCATGGATAGAAACAACCAACAGAAGCGTGCATGGAAAATAGACGAGTTTTATCCCAAATAATAAATTTAATGATTAATTTTTAACAAAAATATAATAAAAAATTATTAGTGAATGATATATTGTAATATATATATATATGGATTCTGAATAAACATATAATAAACATATATTTATTATACAAGTGGTTTGAATCTGTACAAAGCAAGACAAGACTTGAAGTAATGGTCCTTCATCTTAATATTATTTTGTTGAGTCATGTTTGATGTAATGACCCTATTTATTTTTATATAGAGTGTATAATTCCAATTTTTCATTGAAACAAATTTATAATTATCAAATAATTTTATTTTCAGTTATTCTTCTAATTATTTTCCCATGGGGTTTGATTCGAAAAATACTAATGTAATAAGGGTTTCTCATCTCATTTTTGTTTATCTGAGACATATGGAATTTTCACCACCATTCTCCATCCATTTGGTATATATAATTCCCATATTATGTTATATTTCATTAATTAATTTTCATTCATTTTATTTATATTTTTATTTGATGTTATTTCATTCACGTGACTTATGATTAAAAATTAACCAAAGCGGTACGGGTTTATGTTACAATGTCAATTCTTTTCGACATTTTCTATGGTAAATTTAAATTTACTGAAATTAAATAGATATAATAATTTAAATCATATATACATTATTCACCCCTAAATATTCCTATAATTTTTATATATTAGTACCATTTTACTCTTATTTGTAATTAAAATAATTTGACAAATTTTTTTAATTAAAACTCATCCTTATTTTCTTTTTGGTTGCCTAAAAATTTCTTTTATGTACATGGACATCAAAATTATATGTTGGTAGATATTACCTATACATGAATAGTTTTAAAAATATATCTTTTAGTAACTTTTACACTATTTACCAGGGTTTTAAGATTAATCTACATAAATAATGTTTTTTTCAAATAATTTATTTTGACTTTCTACAATAGTGTGAAAATGATGTCCTCTTTCAATTTATACGATTTGAATATATTTTCCCACCATCAAGAATGTTTTTTTTTTAAAAAATAATTAAATTTTATTGAATTTTATTTTCAATGAAAATAGTTTCCATAATTTTATGTGTATTTTCAATTAAAATGTTATCAAAAGAAAATAGTAATTTTCTTTTGTTTTCATAAAAATATTCAAATATTATTTCAATGGTATTTAATAAATATAATCAATATTTGAGGGTTTTTATGATGTATTGGGGATATGATATTATGATACTGTAAAATTTATTTCTCTTAATGTCTTATGATGATGTTGATTTAAGTAAAACTATATCAAAACGGTCAATTTCCCGTGTGTTAACTTAGCTATGACGAAAATTTTATCATGCCCAATTTATTCCAACTAGGTATGCTATGATTAAATGATGAAATTTCTATAAAAACTATTTCATTTCCATGGGTTATGATATCATTATTTAATTGTATGTTTAATGTTTTATGATCATGTCACTCACATACGTATAGTTTTCATTATATGATTGGTGGGCCTAGAAATATATATTCATCCAACGAATTTTGTAAATAATGATTCCTAATAAGATAATAAGTATTTAAATGTGGAGTGTACCCAGTTGAGTATTGTAATCTATCATCTTTAATTGTATTAGAAGTGTGCATTGACTAATGAAATGATGGAATTGTAAGTGAACACCAATATATTTGATAATCATGGTAGTGATCCTTGACTGGGGAAATGTTTTTCTATTCATATTTTCATACCAAAAACATAGATAAAATTCATATTATATGTTCTCATGTGTCTTGATTAATTTTTCATGTTTAATTACACTTATGAATTGTATCGTTTGTTAGGAAAATTATTTTATCCATTGATTTATGATTGTTGATCTTCGATTGATTGGGTATAAAATTATTAGGTTATGACATTGATCACATAACCATATGATTATCTTATGCTTTAATATGATAACTGATATATATCTCCAATTTTTACCCTTATTGATCATCTAATATCACCCTTTATTGTGTTTTAATTTTCCCCATGTTTTGAAGAATGATATTATATAAGATTGATCTAAAAGGTTTTTGTGTGTATAGAATTTTATAGAAGAATGTAACGTATTATAAAAGAATAAGAGTTTATGGTATAACGGAAAAAATTGAATTTTAGGATAAATACATGTGTTTTCTAAATAAATGGGTTTTATAATTTATCTTAACATTGTAACCTAAATGTTTCGGGTCATGCAAGTGGCACAATGTTAGCTTTGAATATTGTTATTATGGATGGATAAAATTATGTCACTTTTTTTTGGTATAAAGGATATTATATAATGAATGAAATTTTATCATTGGATCTTGGTGAATGTGTCTCAATATGTCATGATTCTATCTTATAATGTTACAGTGTGTGAAGGGATATATTCATGAGGTTAAATTCCTTTTGACCTATTGGACTGAGAACTTTGTTTTTTGTAATGTGTAAACTGTGTGATGTTCATGACATAAAAAATCCTTTAGATTTATGAATGGGATGATTTTGAAGGATTTCTATAAATATTATATTCCCTCTGATATCCCTCATTCTCCATTAATTTATCTTGGAATCCATTTCATTTTTTGATCTCTAAAATCCTATGATATTTTTCATTCAAAATTAGCTTCTAGAGATTCAATGTCAATAATTTTTAATGTGTTATTCTTCAATTTATCTAAATGTTCTCTCTTGTTACTCTAGATGTATCATAGTCGATTTGTTTTTTTGATCTGGGTTGTTTCTCTTAGTTACAATTTTTATGATCAATATCTATATTTTATATTGATTCAATGATCTTGTCTGTGGTTGTGGCCCAACTACTAATCCCTTATATCGTTGGATTATGTAGTGAATTAAAAAGATTCTTCTTAGGTAATGGATTTGATTTCTCTCCCTTTTTATGTCAATTATATAGATCATCATGTTTTTTATTTCAATTGGGTGAGTCGAATGAATTATCATGAAAAGAAAATAATTCCAACTAATGAAATTGAACGGTAGTGGTATAACATGTATATGGTTATTTATATTCCTTTATGTTTTTTATATTTAGTTTTTTTGATGTTTTTATTTAATTACTATACATATTATGGAATTATTTCTTTTATTTTTGAATTTATTTAAATATATTGTATAATTTTTTTAATATATATAATTGGTAATTGAAAAGCCTATGTTAAAAATTCAATTTCTATGATTTATTTTTTTTTTGTCTTTTTGGCCTTCATTGTATGGCTTGATGGCCGTAGTTATTTTTAAAATGGTGGGTTTTTTATGATATGGGGGATTTTAGTGATGGTTTCTTGGATTATTTAAGGTTGAAATGTAATAATAAAATCGACATATATAAATGTGGTAATGGAAAAAGAATTTTTTGTATCGAATTTATGTTAATAAATAAATGAGTGTCATTTATTAGATGATCATTTAATTAAAATGAAAAATTAAACTCTAGTTATGGAACATATGGTATTCTTAACGGAAATTATTTCATCATTTGAGATAGTATTTTGTGGCATGATACTAGTAGTTTTCTATGAGGGTTAGGATGGTGTTTTTTGTTTGAATCAATAGGATTGGGATTGTGTGAGACAATTATATAACTGTATATTCTTGATTTTTCCTTTCCACACCATATAGTTTAGTTAACCATGCTAAAAAAATAGATAGCATGGGTTTTTTCCTAACATCTTGGATGGGTTAGAAACAGGAGGATGGAAATAGCCTATCCACCACCCTCTCTTTAACAACAAATTCTAGTGAAACTTTTTATGGATGATGTGATACATCGTGGGGGTCATTACTAATAGTTAGAGGTCATGATTATGATTTCCTACATGTTCGTGATACCCTGAATCCATATATACATGATACTATATGTTTTTTTTTTCAAATTGTGAAATGTTATTGGAATTATAAGATATAAATTAGTTCTTGTTATCATTGGTGGATATGGATGGGATGGGAGAAAGGGATGTATTATCATTAGGTGATAGTGGAAAATATGTGGTAATGTGGTTATGGTAAACCTAATCTACATTATTCTAATATTACATTACAACTATTATACGATTTATATACTAATAGAGCCTTGATGATGTTAGAGGACCATATGACGGATGTAGGTGCTTGATAGTTCTTATATTTGTTCACTGGGTATTAAGATACTCATATCATATTTCAACAACATAAAATCGGTATGATATGAATGATTACACATGTTTTTATTTCCTCTCATATTAATAATCTTTTTTTTAGATTTGTAAGAGGACATTGTTGTCAATTCAGGAAGTACTATTTTATTATTGTGAATTACTGCAGTCACCTCCAAAAGAATTTTTGGTGTTTATTTTCATTTAGAGAAATTTATATCTATTTTATATTCAGGAAAATAGGATATTTATTATGTGGTATTTTGGTTTTTTAATCATGTTGGATATCTTAGTGGTTTATTATTATACCACATTGGTATTGAAGGTAATTCCGTCAATTTGAGTGTTTTACACCCTCAATGGTAGGGGTCGTATTGGGGCCTATTGATGGATATAATTGATGTTCAAACCTTATCATTATTGTTAAACAAGGAGGGGTATGATTTGTGGTGGGGTTACGATACAGGGTTATCAGAGATGGTGGTTCAGAGATATGGTGATATTTTATGTTAGTAACTTGTGATGATTTCATAACATGGTATGTAAAGAGTTTCATTTGAACTTATTTTTTAATGTCAACAATGGAGACCATTTATGATATATTATTTCACAGGCCACTGTGATACAACCATACATGTAAGGGTGAGACTTAGGAGAGATTCATACGAAATAATTGCTTGAGTTCTCTTTTGATTTTTTTTTGAGAAATAATAAATGAATAAATAAAAATAATAAAAATAAATCCATTTCATCCAAACATAGAAGCTTATGATTTCATTTCGAGATGTCAGTTTGTTGGTGCCCATATGTGTTCAGAGTTACAGAGGTTGGGAGAGATGACTTTATTTATCCATAGAGGGTCAATCCTATTTAATAGGTTGATTAGTGGAAGTAGAAATTGTGCCCATTTTAGTGTTGTATCCTATAGAAGTTTGAGAAAATATATTTTATTAATATTTGGAGAATTAGATACATGATTTTGAAATTTATTTTACCTTCATTCGATCCCAATATAAATATTAGATTATATTTGCAATTTTATAGTTGAGGGTAAAAGCATGTTAGTGGTTGATATTATATCCCTGAGAGTGGAATAAGGTTTATGCATCATGGGTTGGTTTCTAATTAGAGTTCATTAATGATTTATTACCGATGGTAGAGAATTTAGTGAAGATTAATGAGCTTCTCACCCATTAGTAGGTGAGTGTGATAATTTAATAGCATTGGTCTAAGTGTAGGGGACCTCTATGATTTTCCCCTGAAGTCCTTATAGATGAGGTGTCCCAAGCATGATTCATGGAGGAGGTGTTGCACCCCAACCTTTGTTCTTCAGTTAACCTATTTACATTACCAACATATATTCACTTTGAAAAAAGGTATATGTTATAGATATGGTGAATGGGTGGGTTTGAATTCCCCAAGTCAAGAGTCAGTAGGAACCACTGGGGAGAAGGGAAGGATATAGAGGTACATAGATGATGGGCTATTAAAGCATCAAATTAGTAGGGAATCCACCCCAATAATCAACATCATATTTCTCAAGGGCTAGTAGTTCTTATAATTTTTCAGAGATCTCTACGGTTTTGGTCATTGGTTAAGGATGTTGTCGTCATTACCAGTTGTAGTGCCCTATCACCTGGAGAGCCAATACGTTTTTGGGGGTCAAACCACTTTCAAGTACAAGAATTTATTAAAACCATAGAATTTTTATTTGAAGGACCATGCATATTTTATTTAAAAACATATTATGTGGTGTTATTATAATCGAGGATGGGGTTAGTAGAGGGAATCCCTGGTATGTCCCTTACCATTAGGGACCTTGGATAGATCCTGAACATAAATTATATCTGAAGTGACATTGAGGATCATTCTGAGGCTAGATGCATGTGATATAAACCCCATTTTCTGAGGGTCTAGAGTTTGTTCACGGTACATTTAGTTTATCTTCCACCCATGTTACAACTTTCTTATATTTATTAGCTTCAAAATCTTTTGTTAAACCCACTACATATTGTTTTTTGGTACTATACATAGAGAGGGTTACTGCACCAAAGTTATTATCAAAACTAGTTTGAGAATATGTTATATTATTTGAAGTTTTCCAAGTATGAAAATTGAATAAGGAAAAATATTGATCATTAAAATAATTCTTTGTGTTGCAGGTATAAGCATATGATGTTATTATTAGCAAGGATATTTCATATTTCATTCATGTGCTGGTTAAATATTTCCATTTTATTGTTTAGTTTTTTAATCTGGGAGGACTAGGTGTACTATTTTTTTATTGGTGTTTGCTGATGGGAAGTAGGTGAGAATATCCCCTTCCCTTGTTAATATATAGTTCATTATAATATCTTGTGATAGAAATGGTAGTGGGAACTCCTAGATTTTTTATGGAGTATGTTAATGTTTTCCCTAAGAGTATGTGACACTATCAACAAATAGATATTGAGTTTTGGATCGATATATATCTCAGTGGTGTACATATTTAATTGGATAGTTATTGAATGTGACCCTCAATGTTATATTGATATGGGATCTATATGCATGACATTTTGTTGAAATCCTTTATCACATTCTGTGTGTCATTGTGGGGAGCTCTATTTTTTCTCAATAAGAAGATGAATGGTAGTACGATGTGTTGTATAGACTATCATTGATTTAATTAGGTAACAATTAATAATATTTACCCTATTCTGAGAACTGAAAATATATTTAAACAATTAAGAAGATATAGATAGATTTATAAGACCGGTCTATGATATGGATATCATCAGTTGAGGGTGAAGGAGGAGAACATCCTGAATACTACATTATGATGTTGTTATTGGTATTTTGAGTTTTTGATTATGTTATTTTCAATACATCAAAGAGGTCCATTAACAACTCTATAATATTCCTTTGTAATTTAAAAAGGTACTAAAAATCGGAGCACCCTTAAAATCCCTATTCCTTTTCAGCACTATAAAAGCACTCAAAAAGGGACCATATATCAGTTCTGAAGAATGTGATGAAAAATGGTGTCCTTTATCAGTTCTAGTTTTTGGAAGATAAATTATCCAATTATCATAAAATTTTTTAATGTTGATAAAGGATTCCTTTATCATCTATTTTCATTGTGGTGATAAAGGATCCATTTATTTTTTATTTTCCTATCACTGAGATAGGGTCCCATTATGATCCCTCTTACTAGCATGGATGAAGGGGAAAACTACTAAAGTGTGCTGTTAAAATTATAGCACACTTCATTAGAAAATACCATATAAAATAAATAATTTAATTGAAATAAAATTTACAACAAAACATCCATGAATGAAAAATTTTTTATAGACATTTAAAACATTGGTTTGTACAAATATATGATTAAGTATAGATTATCATTGAAATTAAATAGCATTAATGTTTGTTTTTTTTGGTTCCCAACCCCAGATCATGAAATTAATTTCAGATCAAACCAACCCAACTAAAAGAAAATAGTTCTCCTAAATAAGAAAGTTATTCATATGTTAGTAATACTATAATCGAGAAATAAATAAAGGAGAATGTATCAAATTTTAAAAAATAACACATAATTTCTTCCATACTATGAACATCGCGTATCGGATTATGTTATTGTTAATTCTTACACACCATATAATATCATTTTGTTATAAAAATATTGTTCTCTTGAATTTGATAACATTTATGATGAAATGGAACCTTTATATTGAAGATAAGTACATCGAGTCATACTAGTGACATTAGGGGTCAAATAGATTTGTGGTTGATACTACCAGATAAAAAAATAATTATGGAAAATTTTACTGGTGATTGAAAACAATATGAGATCATTTTCTTTTTTCCCATTGATGTGTGTTGTATACCAAAATGACACTTTTGTATTTAAAACACAAATATAGAGGCATACCAACCACATCATGTTTCATATTATCATGAGGTCAATTTCTACACATGAAAAAAGAAATATGGATCATTTTACTAATTTTTGAAAACAATATGAGCTTTTTATTCTTGGTTATTCCTATGTGATTCATGTTTTGACCTAAAATGACATTTTACTATTGAAAACATAGACTCCAAGTCATACAGAACACATCAGGTTTCAGATTGATATGTGGTCTATTCTTACTCGTCAAAAATGAAATATTGATTATTTTTCCAAACATTAAAATAATCAAAGTTATTTAGATCATCAGACCCACACATGATCCTAGTACATCATCATACCCACACAAGATGCCAGTACAGCAGACCCATGAAGGATACTAGAGTAGTCCTAAATGGTTTCCTTGAGCGGATCCATGTGGGAACATCAATCATAGACCCATGAAGGATACCAAAGCACATACTCACATAGGGTCCCTTTATCATATTACAGCCAGCTACAGTGTTCCCGCACTAAGCACACATGATTCTGGGAGGGTCCGCTCCTAAAGACATAGGTCAGTTACTCCAACTACCATGAAGTCCCATGAATAGGAATCCCAAAGGACCGATAGGTAAAATGGGTCTCAACACAACATGTTATGCATCAATTAGACGTCTAGTCTGTAAGTTATTTGTCTTTTAGTCCTGAGGGTCCGGTTGGATTCATGTTTGATCCAACTCGGTTGTAACCCAACATTATATAAAACTCATGTGGGGTATACCAAAAGTTCTATCTGGACCCAAGGTTTCGGGCGCTGCAGACGGTTCATAAAAAAGACGCCTGTAACATAAGATATTCCCAAAAAAGAGAAAAGGGTTGAAGTTGGTCTGAGTCTGGTCCGACCCGACCAGACCGAACCGACCCGCGAGAACCGACCCGGAAGGAAAGAACTAACCCAAGGGATCAGACCCAGCCCGATGGGTCAGCCTAGCCCACCGACGTGGCCTAGACCATGGTGGCTTGCGGTGCCACGGCTGGCCGATCGGCCAGCCTTCCTCCACGCGGAGCGGTCGTGCGTCATGCCTTTACCGACGGTTGGTTCGGTCAGCCGCCCTCCTTCACCACCGCACCATCGTGCCATGACTCATGCTCCATCGAGCAATGCAGAAATGCGCCGCCGCCTCCCTATCATATAGTTGGCCTTCACCCAGCCGCCCCCTTGCTGCCCTGTAGTCGACGGGACACAGCCCTTCTCCGGCGGCGCGGTCGCACCGGCACCAGATTCCATCCACCTACACCATGAATAATGCGGCATAAACCAAAAATATTATGAAGAGGATGGTCCATATTCATTTAGTATGCACCCTCCCCATTAGGTTGGTAGAAAGCTGCTCAATTATTTCTGGAATTATGAAGACCATCAAGAATAGGTAAGGGGGTATTCAAAACAACAAACCCTACAAGATACCCCGCAACATCCTCCCATAAAGACGTAGGAATCATGGGTCAAATCATTCTTTGGTTTACCATGTTCTTCGTATAAATTCAAAAAAAGGTAAGAGGAAGTCAAAAACACCCAAAAATAATAATCCCATACCTCAAGTTCGTTGGAGAGCGTCCATGTTTGAGGAATTGTCATAATTCGTCATCCCCCACAACTAGCCTCCAACAATGTCACTCATTTTTCAATATCTAGTTCTGGGTTTTGGTGTTGCTCATCAACTATTGCTGGTACTGGCTCCATCCTCCAAGGGTTTGACATCACGACATTCCTTCAACAATTCAATACTTGGTGAAGCTCTCTGATACCCCTTTTCTAGCTCCATTTTTATAAGAGAGGGGGAGGGAAAGTAACGATGTGAAGAGTTAATGGGGCTCATTAATTAGGTAGATTCCTAATTTCGCCCAATGTTTCTGTTACTCAGATTAGAGGCTCAAGCCATTTATTGGCAAGAATCGTCACTTGTCCCACCTTACTGCTCGTCCGTTGGAGGAAAACAATAAAAATAAAATAATAAAGTTATTTTATTTATTCTATAAAAAGTTCCAAAACTAACTTTTTATCCAGACCTACTGAGGAAAAAGTGAAGGTCGCATTAATCGAATATCTGCACTGTGAGTTCAATGGTGTCCTTGGATTTCAATTCCGATCACCAGTTTAAAAGTTACAAAACGCCACTTCTACATTTACTAAACTCACCTGAAAAAAAAAGTTTGAAAAATTATTTAATGTCACCCTCGACCTGCGACGATCAATGTTAGTCTCTACTTATGTGAAAAACTCCCCAACGAACCCAATAGTACTCATGGATTTCCAATCCGAGTTACGGTTTAAAAGTTAAGAATTTTTCAATAAAATAATTGTCACTTAATTATTTTATTTACGGCCGAAAACTACCTTTTACTGGTGGTCCGCACTAACCAATATTAGTGTCTTCCTAAAGAGAGAATACCCTCATGAGTTCAGCGGTGGACCCGAATTTTCAATCTAAGTTTTGGTTTTTTAGTTATAATCATTTGAGAAATATAATGATTTATTTAATTATTTTATTCATGATTATTCCATTTTTTGGTTTTCTCACAGGAGGATCACGCCGACTAAACATAAGTCATGCCAAGGGTAAACCTACCCTCATGAAGGAAATGGTTCCCTTTATTTTTCTTATTCAAGTTAACTTTTAAGAGTTATTCCACTTTTTCGGGAAAAATACATAAGCGCGCTAAATAAAACATAACCAAATTTCGACAGATCATTCCGGGCACCCCAGGCCTCGGAATTATGCGCCGTCAGATTTCATAGTCTAGAAATAATTCCATATAATTATAAATATTATACTGAATTTCTAGGACATTACACTCCCTACTATAGAAAAACTTTTGTATGAAAGAACATCATATGTCCTCGAGAACCTGAATGGTTCTCCCTATCTGACCATTTTTCTATGGTTGAAATGATGTGCTCAAATGTAACTGAGCACCAAATTTCACCTGATATCTCTTTCCGCAGCCGAGATGTGAAATGATCATCATGATCTCAAATGATTTTTGATGGTATTCCATGAATCCTAACAATCTCATACACATAGAGGCATCCCGTGATCTCTACTAAAATCTACACATGGATTGGTAGGAAGTGGTCCGGGTTGGTGAGTCTCTCAATGATCACACATATAGTATCATTTCCACTGGATGTTCATGGTAAAATCCCAATGAATTTTATCGATATCCCATCCCACTTTCACTATGACACGTCATGTGGTTGGTTTATGCCTTCTAGAACCTGGTTCTCATCCTTCACTAGATGGAAAGTGAGGTATCGAGAAATAAACTCTCCCACTGCCTTCTTCATCCCCAACCACCAGAACTGACGTTGGGGATCCTGGTACAAATTCACCACACCCAGATGTACCACCAAAGGTTATGTGTGTAAGTCCATCAGAACCTCCTCCCACAATTCCACTGGTACAACTATTTTCCCTCTGAAAAGAATGATGTTACCCCCACATATTGAATATCCATGAAGGGCACAACCTATGCACAACTAAGAAAGTCAGGTCTCATAGTCAACATTCAAAAATTGTGCCCCCATAACACACTATACTAGTAGAGGTATGAAAACCATTAACTAAAGGTAAGATACCCTATCTCCATGCAAAAAGGATATTGTCAACATGGAAAACTACTCTAACACGTCATTTAATAGCTGAAAGTTGAATCTTCCACTAGAGTGTGTGCTACTATATTCCCCTTCCCAGAAGTATAGAAAATATTAGAATCATAGTCCTAGAAGAAATATAGCCACTAAATATTTCTAAATTTCAGATACTTATGAGAGAATATATACATGAGACTCTTTTGGTTTGAGTATATGGTAAATAGCTCACTAATTAGGAAGTGTCGCTAAATATTTAATGCGAAGACTACCACTGATAGCTCAGGTTCTTGGGTCACGTAGTTCTAATAATGTTTTCCCACCTGGATCAAACCATTGTAAATCATTTAATTCCCCTACATTAGGACACAACCATTCTCTATCCTTGACGCATCACATTCCACTACATACCTAATGCCCTACTTTGGTAATTTTATATTGGGAGAGATCATCAAGCACTTCCATAACTCTTGGAATCACTTTAGGAACTTCTCTGTTTACATGAATGGTAGACCCATCCATTTTAGAGCCATCAAGGGTGATTTTGATATATAAAATCCGGGTATAAACCTCTGATATTACACTACCAAACATAAGAAACCCCAAACCTCAGTATCACTCATGGGCGGCTCCCAAGAAAGAATCTCCTCAATCATTTTTAGATCCACTGAAAATCCATCCTATGAAATGATGAGTCTCAGAAAGTGGACCTCTCGAATCCATAAAAGACACTTTAAGAGATTCCCAAAGAGGTTGTGCTCTCAATGTGTGTAGAGGAACAACCTAATGTATATTGAGTTTTCTTTCTCGGACTCTAAGTACACTAGGATTTCATTAATGAAGACTATCATGAACTAGTCTTTGTAATTCTGCAACATCATGTTCATGAGTGCCATGAACACTTCTTGGGCATTCGATAATCCAAATGGCATCACTGAGTACTCATAATGGTCATACCAATATCTAAAGTCTGTCTTCATTACATCATCATCTCGTACATGAAGATGGTGATTTCCAGACCCGAGGACAATCTATGAGAACCACCTCTCTCCATTCATCTGATTGAAGGGATCTTCATGCTCACCTAATTCATGTTCCTGAAGTCCACACATGACCACATGATCTCATCTACCTTCTTGGAAAACAAAAATTGGGGGTGCTTAGGGTGAGACACTAGGTCCCACAAATCCTTTCCTTTGAAATTCTTCCAGTTTCTCCCAAAAATCAAGATGCTCCATTGAAGCCATCCAATATTCTAGTGTAGATATCAGTGCATTCTCAGGGTAAATATCAATTCAAAATTTAACCTTCATGAACAAATTCAATCCTGATACATCCTTGGGAAATATGTCCCCATAATATTCCACCACTACATGAAACTATGGACTCCTATCATCCAATATACTAAGGGTGAAACTATATAAGGGATGAGTAATTGATTTCACCCACTTATGAAAACATCCATCCTAGGCTACATGCATTTAATTTTCACAAAAAGAAAAAAGAAAAAATGGTCTCCTCACCACAGCCCCACAACACTATGTGCCTAAAATAGTCAACCTAAGCATGGACTGAAGATTTCTAGTCCATACCATGAATGTAATTGTGAGTCCATGAAGATGAAACCATGATATCCCCACTAACACTCTCACCTCCAAGAGTATGGTCACTCTATCAACCCTAGTGTGTTGTCATTGAAGCGGCTCTCCTAGGAGCCTCTAAGAATAATGGTTATGTTAATGGTTCAACTGAGATATCTGATCCTTAATCAAGGGTGATGGAATGAAACTATTGTCTCATTCCTGTAGCTATTAAAATAGAATATAATGTGTAAATTTCATATATAATACCTGTAATCGTCCCTAGAGAACCGAGGTCATAGATATCCATCGCCTACTACTGTCCTTATCCGTGTCCACCAACTCCATGTTCATGGTGTGGACCACCGGGGGATGGTGGTGGTAATACATAGAACCTCCGCCCCTCCTACTACTCTACATACTACTCTTAAGTTTCCTTCAGCCTATGGCCCACCCTAATCTTGAATCCCTCCCAGCATTGGTAGTCCAATGACCATTTCTGGATCGACCGTATGATGGTTTGGGCAATCACTTTCTAAATGTCCCCAACCAGCGCATGAGAAACACCGCTTGTCCATCACCAGACATTCTCTACCCAGGGAGCCCTGCAACACTGATCCCACATCCCAGGGTTATCCCATGGAGTTAATGACCCACTAGGATACCTTGGTCTATTTTTGTATACCTATGTCCAATGACACAACTGCCTTGTGCCTACTGGTAGCTCATACAGCTGGTGTCAGCTCTGTAACAAATCTCTCTACTAGAAGAGCTTGCTCTTGTACCCTGACATATGTAGGTATGGTAAGGGATATCATAGATTCTATTATCTCTCTGTGTATACCCTAATCTAAGGATTGATCCCTGATCAATGGCTCTCACACCATATCCGTGGTGTAGTGAGAAATATCATAAAACCTATTTGAGTACTCCGCCACAGTCTGACTACCGTACTGCAGATGCAGGAGCTCCAGTATGTGCACTGAGTGTAATGTAGCCGGGAATAAATCCACTTAGAAGAGTCATTGGATGTCTTCCCAAAAGGGATTTGACTCATTATGTGTCTAGTTCACTAAGATATACTAATGTCCCACTAAGACCTGAAGAAGACACATGTCTAGGACTACCATCTCATCGGTAT
The DNA here is from genome assembly GCA_963277665.1 of Viscum album. Taxonomy (NCBI): domain Eukaryota; kingdom Viridiplantae; phylum Streptophyta; class Magnoliopsida; order Santalales; family Viscaceae; genus Viscum; species Viscum album. Next base: position 427,646,868 of record OY728121.1, read on the forward strand.
ATTTCCTCATTAGGCGGAGGATGCGTGTAACTTCCTCCATCCAATCCTCGACTATCTAGGTGTCTGGATGACCCCAAAACTAGGATTTTGATGACTCTAAAACTCAAGCAACACACTCAACCAATATGCATCCTCAACCAGTAGTGTTAGCAGTAACTGATGCTCGATGGGTGGTGATATCACTTGTAAACCACCTAGTTGTTTTATCCCAACTATATGGTATATAAATTTTATAGGCCCCTATATCGATGCCTCATCACATGGAAGATCCACATCATGATCACACAACAGATTCCTAACTAGCTATCTATGGGGAGGCATCCTAAAACTGATAATGATGGTCCATGGTCAACAGATTATACCTAGTGAGCTGACTCAAGGATGACATGAGAACACACCCAGATCCTATACGATACATCTACCATTAATTTTCCCTATAACTAGTGTTTTGATGTACTGAGTCAAAAAGTAGGTTTCCAAAGTCCTGGGGTATAGATACCTCGACCACTGCACCAACACTAGATTCCCTAGACTAAAAGCATAAATTGAAACACTTAACACTATTTACTCAAACCAAACTAAAATACACTTGTTTCTTAAGTAGAACTGACCACCATTTTATACAATGCTATCATTATCCATCCCATAGGGACCATACCCTTACTATCCCAATCCCACATATGATAGGCCAAGGGCTGGAGACTGGCGTGGAGTAGGAATATCCAAAAATGGGAGGCATTTTCTTAATTACCTATACACACGAACACATCACCATTCCCTAAATAGTACAAATTAAAAAAAGAGAGTAAATAGTGCATTCATACACTAAGATACTAACCATAGAGTACCACATTAAGAATCTGGAATGTGAATATAGATAGAATACAAGCCCACAAAAAGAAGGAGTCTATCAATGTGGATACACAAGTTAAAAAAATGTTGTCTATAGGAGGCAGTACCCGAATGGAAGGTGTAGGATAGTTGTCTGAACTCATAGGAGAAAACCTCATCTGTCTGAACACTTGATGCACCACCTGGTCTTGGTCCACCTAGTACTCCTTCAAAGAATCAATCATCAACACTAGACATGACACGTGTGGCCAAATCCAGTGCATGGGTGAGTAAAACTAAACTCAGTAGAACACCCTAAAACCACAAATGAATACCACTATGAAATACATGAATTACACTAAAATGAAATAAAAAATATAAACCACAAATAAATACATGACCTATGCCACAAATAAATATGCATTATAGAAAACAATCATATGTATAGTCACTCAAACATGTTCAATTCGACATCATAAAAATTATGATAATCAAACTTATTCCATAGAACACCCTGAATTGGTAACACATGGAGTGTTGATTTCACATGGAGTATCAATAACACACGGAGTGTCGATAACACATGCAGTTTCAATAATACATGGAGATTCAATAAAACACATAGTGTCGATAACAAAAAAAGTGTGTCTATAAGTCATGAAGACCCAATGGTCATGTAGACTTCATGTCATATAGTCTCAAGATCACAATATCAAGATCACAGTCTCAATATCACGGTCTGAAGATCACTATCATCCACAAGATTCCAATCATAGAGAAATTTTTCGGGAGAAACCTATTCCTCAATCGGAAAACCAAAAATACTCACATAGAGTATCTCATTATATTTTTCTCATTATAAGGGTCACAATGCCGCAAATATCCCATCAAATGGTCACATGGTTTGAAAGTTATGGCTATTTACTGAAATAGACCGACTTGTGTTCAGTCCGGGTCAGATCTGACCCGGTTGACCCAACCCAACATGTCGGATGAACCGACCCGGTCCGGTCCACCTTTCACTGGATCCACCTGAATCCTCTGGCCTATCCTAACAAGTGCAATCTATTTTAGTGTACCACACACAGTCTTCCCCAACCACATGCCTCTTACGGACGTGATGTTGTTCCGTGTTTCATACGGCCAATTATCCTTCTCTACCTGGTCCTGCGGCCTCACTACCATCATGGGACACTTCAACTTCGAATCAAAACACCTCATCTAGTCAGTGTCGCTACCTCCTACCACGACCCATTCCCTCCATCCACATCATCACCAAAGTGGGTCCTTGCCGCATTCTGCCACCACTAGCCAACCTTCTTGTGGACTCTCCTTTCTGGTGCACCATTCGCCTAGATCAGCACCACCTCGCCTGAACCAGTCGGAGTCACCACTTTTGGCAACAACCACCTCACATAAAATCCTCTATTCGACTCCTCCTTGTGCAACTACCCCACACAAATATAAGCTTCTACCTCTTTCGAACATTAATATGCATATTGTCTCACCATCTCTGTTCCATGGGGGTGTTAGATCTTTGGTCATTGGTTTTTGCACCATAAGTCAAATATAAAAAAATTATCTGTTCATATAATCATGAATAAATCAATGAACATGGGGAAAATAAGAAGAAAAAAAGCACCTGAATGATGGATTATCACCTTTTTTCATGTTGGCCTTGATTTTTCCTTGTTAGATGGATCACGGTGAATGATATAATCACACAGATATAACCCCCCTTAAAACCCAAACACATAATTCCTATCCCATAATAGATCAAACCACAGATCAAAATGTTCATGGGTTGGTCCATGTTCATCATCTAATTTAATAATTAGAAACGAATCACAAAGAACAATGCCCTATCGGGAGTTCATATCGGTTGCTGACGAAGGGCGAGTATGCTTTTTCATATTTCATCGATCAAATAAATTTAAAGTTCGTCTATCTTGATCAACCTATCCATTCATGTTTTTGGGAGGGAGATCCTTCTCCTTGGATTATAAAATTTCCAAGGTTATGTCATAAACCTGGATTTCTAACAATAGGCTACATTATTGTGAAATCTAATAGAGCGCCAAAATAAAATATTTTTATTAAATGTTGAAATTAATTTTACATCTAAAAACTACCATTCATGGTCGACCAGTATTGGTTGATGTTACGCCTGGAATAATGTAATGTCACTATTCTGAATTCAATAGATCCCTCAGATATATAATTAGGACACATGTTTATGAGTTATTCTAGTTTTAAATAAAAAAACATGCATTATTTATTAAAAGTAAACAAAATTCAAAGAAATGTCCTTGGAACACCATGCCTCAGAATCACATTCCCTCGCAGATTCTTATCTTTTAATTTTACTAATTAATTTATAAAAATAGAACCATAGAAAATATGAGTCATTAAAAATAATTTGTTAGATGGTTTTAAGCATAACAATGAGTGATGATAAAAAAATGGGTTTCTTTATAGGATGTGTCATTTGAGATGGTCAAGGCCCCATAATCATTTAATTCAATAGTTTTTATGATAATGGAAAATATATCATTGTGGAGCCTCGATAAATGGTTAATGGTCTACTTTTGAATATGAATTATAACATTAGACCGTGTTAAGTGAAAATAGAATCACCATTTGTTACCTCTTCTAATAAAGGTTTTTCTCATACTTATTGTTTACCACCTAACTTATTAGTTAACATAGGTTCCTACTTGAGTTTTATTTAAATATCTCACATACTTGGATTAAGGGAAATAAATTATTAGACATTATAGCCTTTAGAAGTATCCATATGACACTCATTAGGTTTTCATTATATTCATTTCCCTCCCGTGTGGTTGTAATTTTTTATTCATTGGATTTTCTCATGTTCTAAAATATGGTTCACTACCTTAATCCATTTTTGGTTCTTCTTAAAAATTTAATATGGAATGGTTGATGATGCTAAAAAAGCTACAAGGGCTTCATATGAAAAATTGAATGGATTTGTACTTCAATTTAATTATGCTAATTGAAATGTAGTTCTAACTATATTTATCATGATTATATATAGTGACCCCATTATTGATTGAATTTTTATTAATGAAATATTTCTTTCTAAACTCAGAAATCTCATTAAAATGGATTTTTTAGAAAATATGAAAATAGAATTTGAAATGACTCTGATGGTTGGGCTTAAATATAATAATTTTTTTCAAATTTCCTAAAAACTAGATGGAAATATTTTACCTCTACATAAATATATTAGATATTTATTAAATAATATTATCATTTGAAATTTTTATAGTATATATAAAACACTATAAAAAACATTCAATCTTAATCTTGATGAATCCATGAAATTGATTGATCAAATACATTATAGAGGTATGACTGATGGTTTACTATACTTAATGGTTATTTGATAAAAAAACTTCTATATGATTTTGTATGAGTTTACATTAAAATATGAAGGAATCACATTATAAAATGTTCTATATTATTTTATATTATCTAAATGGTATATTAGAAGACTTATTGTTTTATTCTTCTTGAATAAATTTTTTCTTTGGATATAATCATATGTTGACATTTGATTTTATAGTTTTTTTAAAAATAGTACTTCCAGAATATTCTATTTTCTAGGATAAGCATGTGATTTTATTTTGTAAAGTAGAAACACTCAATTTCACTCTTTATATGTTAATCTGAATTTATAACTACCATATGTTATTTCAATCCATTGTTGTAGATGAAAGAAAAACTCTTGTATTTTGGATTTTGTTTCACTAAAAATTTAATTATTTGGGATAATATATATTCAATTTATATTTATAAGAACCCTATCACATCAATCATGTGAAAAATACATAGATATAAGTCACTACTGTTTATGGGATCACGTATAAAAATTAAATATAATACATAGTTTTAATTTATTAATGATAGGATTGATATAATTTTAAAAAAGTATTTAAATTATGGTATATTTTTTCTATATTATAAAAAATATATAAATGATCTATGTCAAGTGATCATAATATCATCTTTAAATTCTAACCACCTCCTAACATTCAAAAACTCCTCAGAAAGGGGTAGGACATTCATTGTATTAGAATTATAATAATACATAATGATAGTAAGATATATATTTTTATATATTTAATGGATGGATTTACATTAAATGAAATTTTCTTATAAAACATAACACAAATTACCTCTATTAGGTATTATTTCATTCCATGTAAAATCTTATACAAAATATTTACAAAATCTTTCGCAAAATATATTAGAAAAATTTCCAAATAATAACTTATTTTTTCATACCCATGATTTCTTTTTTTTTTGTAATATTATCTTTAATTCATTTATATCATATTAAACTCTTATTTTTTACTCTTTAAGGCTCTATTTCAATGAATTCTAATAATAAAAAATTGAATATTCTACTCTTATCATAATTCTTTTGTGTAACTTGAAATATTTCTATACATTCTTTTCCAATTCAGAAATAAAATCTATTTATTGAATTTTTTTATAGGAGTCAAATTTTACAATATATAAGATAATAAATTTTTTTAAATCCTCTATCATTATCAATATAACAAGAATATCACTCAAAGGTACCATGAGATATCTTTTGAAAGGCTTAAATTTAATATTTTTATTATATACATATTTAATTTATGACCATTTTCATTCCCTAATATTATATCATTAAATATGAGTTTCCTTCTAAAAAATTTATAATCTTGTTTAAAATGATTATTTAAATAATCATATTATATGATCTAGTTTTTATTTTTCATTGAATTTATTAAAAAATTGAGAATGTGAGAGATTTTATAAATAAAATTATGAAATTGTTTAGAGGTAGATAATTTTATTTAAGTGGGGATATCATATGCGGTAGTTTTTTATGTTTTAATAACCTTTTACAATTCTTAAATGTTTTTTTAGGTATTGTTGTGACGATTTTTACATTGTGTCCATATAATGTATTTCTTGGTAAATTAATTCATCTTATCAATTTAAATTTTTTTCTTATGTATTTTAATAAATGAGAGATTATTGAATAAATGACTCTTTTTTACTCTTTTTATGAATATAATAACTCCCATTAATATGAAAATGATTTAACATTAGGTCTGGATAAGTTTCCTTGGGCATAAATTGAAAATCTAGTGAAATAATTTCTACTGAAATGTGTTCTATCTAGACTTATTTTATTAGAGAATCCAGTGTTATAGTTATGTTGTTCGATTTTATTAGAACATTTAAGGAATTTCTAAATCCAATTGGACATAGATTTTCAACTTCTAATTCAATTATAATTGAATTATATTTTCCTGGAATCTCACCATTAGGGGCCAAAAATTAAATAAATCCTATACATAAAGAAACAACCATATAAGACTCACTATCTAAGATGTTTTCATCATTTAAAAGTATCAAACACATAGTTTTCTAGAAAAATTTACAATTTTGAAATTTTAATTATGTGTGTTTTCATAAGAGCACTATTATGGTGGATATTTACTTATAAATATAATATATTATTTTATTGTAATTTTTTCAATTATTAGCATTTGATTATGAATCCTCTTGTGTTTTTAAGGGTGGTTTTCTGATCTTTCGGATCAAGGGAATTATGGGGCTTAAAAGTGTTGAGGGTGCTTCTATTTGTTGAAAATTATTGTTTCTGATTGTATTTATTAGGGGTGATTTTGGATAATAAAAATGGTACCTAATGTCATTCTAAAGACTCCCATATTTTTTAGATTAAAGAAATTGCCTACCTAATTGGTGGGAGTTTTATTTTAAAAATATAATTTATAGCATTCATTATATAATAATCCACTTCTAACTATTTTTTATTATTTCAGTTTTTTAATGATTTTATTTCCATTGTGCGTACCATTTTAACAATAGATTAATTTTACATTTTTTTCATGGAAGACAAGTTTTATATAAGTTCTCTCTTGATTCCCAACATATCTTTCTTCTAATATATACCTTTTATACATTTTTTAGATTCTTGTCTCGTAATGGATTCTTGAATACTTCATTTATAAAGAACTAATATTGATTATATTATAAGTATTCATAGTAATTAATTATATCTTCATGTTCTTTATAATTAACATTAAAAATAAACACTTTATAATTATCATTCAATAGTCTAATGATGATGTATTAAGAAACATTATTATTCTTTTGAAATAATATATTTATTATATAAACATAGTCCCCAACTATATAATTTTTATAACATGTTCTATATTGAGCATTTTAATCCTTCATGAAAAATGCTAAAATAAAAACATCATTTTTAACTTGATAAATTCAAAGGAAAATTTTTGGTAATATATTATATTAAGGTGTAATTAATTTCTAGAATATAGTTCTACGATTATAATAAAAAATTAATATTCATTGTATAATAATTAATTATTACAAATATTACATGGTATATTCTCATTATAGATTTGGTTCTAGTGAAACAAACCCATCACATCCATCATAAGTAAATAAGAATAAATAAAAAAATTGGATCATAGTAATTCCCCTATAATTTATAAAAAAGTATTAATAATGTTTTTTCAAATAAAGAATGGTCGATATATCCATTATGAAACATGTATGAGATAATAAAAATTACTAATACAAATTGATGAAAATAGACAAAAAACTATCTAATATATGTTTAACAAATTATTAAAATTGATGTTCATAAAGGTTAATAAATTTTTTTATAGTTTTAAATAATTTATTAAGGTTAAAATATTTAATATAGAGGAGTTTAATGTGCTTTACATGAAGTCAGGAGTAATGTTAATGTTTTATTTTCCAATTTCACTTAGAAATCAATATAATAATTATTAAAATACCAATATAGTAACTATTAATGTCAAATATCCCTAAAACCCAATATATATTCTCTTTCAATCATTTTTTCAAGGGTTTACATGTCTTAATAACAATTCTCATGTGTTTGGATAAGAATTTGACTGAATGGATATTAATATGTGGAGCTGAATTTATCTCTTCTTTTAGGTCAATATTTTTTATAATCCATGTCCACATTAATTATATAGTTTTATGGCAGTCCATTTCCATTATTCTATCATTTAATAATGTAATATTTTGTTATAAATTAATTTAATTACAAAACATTATTCTGAATTTTTTAATTTTTTCCACACAAGTGATTTTCTATAAACATGATATTCTTTATAAATGTGTGAAAGTAATTTTCTTTTTAACATATTTTTCACGACATAATTTTCTCATCATATTAAAATTTTTTCATGAAAAATCAACCCCTCTATGGGTTCATGGTTTTATAAAGTAATTTATATTCTTTTACTTTTATAAATTGTTTTCATTTAAATAAAAGGCAATAAAAAATGAAGAGTGATTTTTAATTTTGTTTTCTAATGTAATTATTTATTAGTTAGAAAATTTCATCTATATCCATACACATAAGTTATTAATTAATCACTTGGAATATACTCTAATAAAATTATCCTCTTTCTTTCCCTAATATTTTTTTTGATTTAAACTTGTATCATTCTTATTGACTAATTAAGATATTATAGAACTATTTCTGTTTTCATGATTATATTGTACACATAGGTATATTTTATCATTATTTTATGGGTGAGTGTATTATTTACCTATAATTCATTGGGTAAATAATTTAATCCTGATATGATAGGGAATGTGTAGTAAATCTAAAATGCAAAAGGATTCTTTCCACTGTGGGAGGGGTTTATCCATTATACCCCTCAAAGGAAATATATCAATAATTAAATATCACAGTATGTAATTTTAGATATTTTATTTTCATATTAAATATATATACCATTATTATAACATCATACTCATATGAACATTTTATGGTCACTTATGACTTCTTATTGTTATCCATTATGTTTATCCGTACTATAAATATGACCAATACCCTTTATTTTATTCAATTACATATTTTATGAAGAGGAATATAACATATTATATGTATAAATGGGGGTGTAGTGTCATGATACTATGTAAAAATTTCCATAACATTATATCCTAAAATTTTAATGTGTCCAATCTGAAATGAAAATAAAACTATTGTTTTTAGGATGTGATTTGTTATTATTTACAGTGAATATTAAAGTAAAATTATTTAATATGTATGAATTTTATGGTTGGGCTCATATAGTAGGTCAAATAATTAACACATAACTCATTAGGTAGAATCAATAAATACAACAACTTTCTAATGACAGATATTTTCTCAAGATTCGAGAATTTACTATGAAGGTAGGGACTATCCTATAATGGAAAAATTGGCCATAGCCATCCACATCATAGATAAAGATCAAGAAGAAAAAATTGTTGTATATCTAAAATTAAATGTGAACTAAAATAATATATTTATTTTATCCTAGAATAAAATCTAATTTTAAAAAATCAATACTTTTTAAATATAAAAAAAATAATGTGTGTTTAATGCTTCAATGTGTAGGTTAAAAAAATTAGTATACTTAATTATTATAGAGTATAGTCTTTTATGAAGGATCCATGTAAATTTTTTTTACCAAAAGGCATTATTTGATAGGTATATTATAGAATAATATATTTTATATAATAAAACTAGATATCTATTTATCTCTATTGGTGTTTTTTTAACTCCACCATTATATCTAACATGTAGGGTTAATGGTAGATATTCATAAACACCTTATGAATATGAAAAGAAACATATTCATATGGAATAATTTTTTCCTAAAAAAATTAGTGATTTTTTTCTATATATATCATATTTTGATTGTGGTACACTAGATAGGTGTCTGAAACATTGTATCTAATATTAAAAAGGTGATTTGGGGAAAATCAAATAAAAAATTTCCCAAAAAAAACAAATCATGAATGAGAATAAATTTTGTGGTCTCTAATGAATTACAGGTCCAAAAATATTTATATATAACCCAAATATTTTATGGTCCAATGAATATAATTGTCTATAGTGAATCACATTTTGTGTTTTTTAGAGTGTTAATTACTTTTGTTTCAAGAAACTTATATAATGACCTTTTAATATAAAGTATCAAGTGTGTTAGTTCATAAGTTCATGTGAAAATTTTATAGACACAATTCTTTTTTAGTTGAGAGGAGAGAGAATCATGTATATGTAATATTTTAAAAAAAATTAGAGCCCTTCATTTACTGGGATGTTAAATAAGTTTTTTCTCAATTATTAAACATTTATTCATTCATTTTGGGAGATTTGGATTCTCAAAGATGAGGAGAATGAATAGTAGAATCATTTTCAAGATAAAATTTGCAGATAGAATCTTTGAAGAGTAATTAAATTAGGTTTATTTGAATGAAATTATGAATGATGAGGGAGTAATCCCCAAATTCATCAAAAACATGTACACTACCCAGGAAAACATAAAATCAATATTAATATTATTCAACATTCCCTGGGAGATAATACCAATTAGAAGGGGTGAATTGGTGGTATATTTTTACAAATTATTCTATCAACATACATACTTTATATTTGGTTCAAACCAATATAATATCATTATTGTTTGATCCACCACCATCAGATTATAGTGGAAACTAAGTGCATAAGAACACAAACAATTACATGGTTCTATGTTTAATTAAACTCCTTGACATGATTTTCTTATCCTTATTATCAAGAATTTTACACTATATAAAAAAGTGGTAAATCCTGGAATTTCCTTGTCATAGAAACAAAAAATCACACTATGGTATTTGTATCAGTAATCCCAAAGGAGATGTTCTATAACATCATTCAAACCCACAATAATAATGTTACCTAAAGGTAGAAACATTCCCTATATCATCTAGTTTATTCTATGAAAATAAATGATTATATTCCACTATAGAAAACCTAAATTATTTGTATCGATAACGTATAATTATAAAATAAAATTAGAATTTGATAATTTAGGTTAGAAAATGTTTCCACAAAACACACTTTATATCACTGATGATTTGATTCTTTTTTATCCTTCAAAATACTCATGGACACATGAATTATATTTCTACTAATGATCACCCAACAATAAAATATTTTTCTCTCATAAATATAGTGATTGTTTGGTGTTAATATAATTTAGAATCTCACATTTGTTATTTTTTTTTAAATCTACAAAACAATACATTTTTCTCATTATAATCTCCAAAAACATGTGAAATAATTACCATGACATTTTGAACATCAAATTATCATAGTGTATTGGTCATTATTTTCATATAAACCATATATAATTGTATATTTTAATAGATTTTAACACATAGTTATGAATATCTATGACATATTGGACTTTTCTATAAATTATATTCTCCACTAGTGGAATAACATTTCAGTTTGTTCTATATCTACATGTTGTACACCACACAACGACAAATATTCCAGTGTTATACACCCCATATAAGACCTTGTTACACATCTAGATTAAAGGACCTGCCAAAAAAAGTCATTGGTAATGGAAAATGGAATGGTCCTCATAATTTGGAATTTATTTCATCACAATACATATAGTTAACCAAAACCATCTCTACGACAATACATATTGAGATATTACTCACATGGGATTTCCAAACTCACCATGGTCACCAAAATAGTTTGGTTTCCTGAATATCCCAATTTAAAAAATATCATAACTCTTTATTTATCATTTAGAAGAATATTATATAAAATTCACAACCCCATAATGTAATTATGTTTTCATTTCTTACATGTGAAACTCAAACTTGAAATTAATATAGAATGGAATAGCTTCAAATTATTTTATGTGTTTTCACTATAGTATAAAAAAATATGATTCATGAACCCTTTATTTTGAAAAATAACCCATATGAGAATTATCCCTGATATTTCCATGTCTTCATTTCATGGTGACGAATTCCTTTACAATGACACCAAAAAAACATGTATGTTTTTTCACCAGCTTTGTGTCTTCTGTTTTATATCATAATTCAACATGGTCGACATCTCAATTTCTATCTTCTAACATGGATTTTTATTATTCAATATTGTATTTCATCACAACTAATAAAATTAATAGTGATATATTTTTCAGAAATAGTTGAATAAAAGTATCTCTTATATAAATTAATTTTCTTAAGCTCTTAATTTGATCCATCTAAAACTTATACGTGATAGTGATGTCCTGAAAGCACATATGAAAATTCATATTCTAGGATAAATGTAATATATATAAGATTCAATTATTTAACTTAAACCCTAAAAGTTATATGCAATATGAGGAAGTCATAGGCATAATTTTTATGTCGTATACTCATTGAACACTTTTCCATATTTCTATTACATTACAATTAATACTAGAAACTAAAGTATCAAAACATAGTTTAAATTATTTGTTGCCTTATCAAGCATGAAATCCATTGAAAAAAAAACATTTTCTATATAAAAAGTATTAATAAATAAAAAACCCCTTATGAATAACAAATTTCTATTATAAAAAACATATTTATTGATTTTTTTTAACACAATCGTTTCACATATTTTCAACAAACACAGTTCATTAATTTTAACTTTAATAACCACCTAAATGTTTTCTATGAATACAATATAACATGTTGGTCAATATTTTTATTTATTCTCCTATTATAATCAATAAATATAAATAAAATTTTTGTGTCTTCTAATATCATCAAAATTATTCAAAACAGACTTTTTCACCATTTTCACACAAAATTACTATAAGGTTAACTTTTGAGTGATTTAAGATACCACAATATATTTGTAATAATGAATTTGAGTTTGTCAAATATAATTCTATATGGGATAAACCCATGAAGAAAAAAAACAATAATTAATCGATGAAATAAAAAAATTCTATAGACATGGGTTGTTTCAATCGGATCCATTAATACTAATGTACCCTATAATAAACTAACCATCCATGTCAAAATCATTAAGTTAAATACATAGAAAACGCAAATTATCAACTTAATATGATCATCCCCTTAATCACAGACACCATATAATTCTAAATAGGGATTTAGGAGGGTTTATTTAAATCAATTTACACATTTTCATGGGTTATCAATAAATTTATTGATTATATTGCAACATTTAATTTATAAAATATTAAATTACTACCCACCCACCCCCATTGGATATACTTAGTTCTTTATCATCATGTTATAATACTCTATGAACACTAACTTATCCATGTTTTCCAATGGTGGAAAAAACATAACATTCTGCTACAATTCACGATATTTTAGTGTAAAATAAATAATAAATATGGGAATATCGGGGGACCTATGTGATTTCTATAATATAGAATCATGTTTTATGATTCAAGATAATCATAGAATATATAGTACAATATTATCTGGATTTATATTATCTATATCATAAATTGTCACACACCCTATGGAAATAAAGGAATAGTGTCTTAAAGGTTAGATATATATAGATATTTTGCATAAAAAACAAGAAGAACATTCTCTATAATAACTATACTCTAGAACCTTTCTAGAAAGATTAGATTAAATAGTCATCTTCATAACCTGATGGATCTAAAACATAATAATGATGTGATATCAAATTCTAAGTAAGGGGAAAACATCTCATAATGTAACATATCATAAACATGAAGGATACCATGGGGAATATATTAATTTATTAATAAAGGATCATAATACCAAAAATGATAATCATAAAATATGACATAAAAACATAAGATCATACCATTTTTTTATATAATATTAAAATTTATGACATGGCTTGAAATACATATCAATACGAATAAAACATGTGATAATCATATAAGAGAGAAGAATACATTTAAAATAATAAATAATCTATATAATCAAGAATTTCCTAGAAATGAAACGCATCATGAAAATTTTGAAGGATGTGATTAAAACCGTGATATGTTACACAACTAAAACAAAAAAACATTGTTAGAAAACCCATTGTTCCCTTTCCTATGTGAATGAAGACATTGTGTCTATGACCAAAAATGTGAGAACACCCATCATGAACGTACATCTGTGGAAAAACTCATTATGTTCATTCCTGACTATATCAGGATATATAAAATTAATCCAATGAATCGGATGGAGATATAACACCCCACCCATCATCATTGATACATATTTTTTCTACATTAAAGCAATCGTTACAATATCTTAAAAACTCCATATAAAAATAATGGGTTTCATAAATACCAAAATGTAAATCAACCAATTTTAATAAATTACCCATGGAAATAAAATTGTATTCATAAAATATCCCAGTGGAAGAAAATTAAATTATTAATTAAATAGTTTGATACCAAAAAACTGATCACCCAAAATAATCACATGATAAAAGATAATATAGGGTGAATCATGAAACATAATTACATTGGAGATAAATTATTAAAATGTAATGAAAACCAAATAATGGAAATATATTTTAAATATCATTTTGTATTAATCATTGTAAAATTAATAGTAATTAGTATATTTTCAGAAATTATTGTTTTAAATTAAAAAGGTGATAAGAAAACCACTCATGGAAATATATTTTGATTAAAAAACATTTTCCCTACAAATTAAATAGGGAAAACCATTCAAAATATAATTTCCTGGATGAAATAAGTTCAACAAAATATTATATAACTAAAATATAGTAGTATGATTTACCGAATCCCTTACATATTACATTGAATTAAAAATAATTGATTTAAACTACTATATATTGAACATAACAATATTAGTAACATCTCTCATAACTATAATACAATAATACTACCAATTTTATAAATATTTTATGACCATATATTACAAATATATTAGTGGATTATAGGTTACTTTCATTGTCAGGTTTTAGGACATTAAATTGTTTATTTCATACAAACTTATCAAATAAAGGATATATTCTAACTAAGTGGTCTCAAGTTAAAATTTACTAAATAAGTAATTATTTAATAATTATTTCCTAATCCAATTTTTAATAGGTGAAATAATTGTCTTGTGAATCTTGAAATTTTATAATTGAGTTTTAGATGTCCTTAACGATTAAATTGTTATATATAAAAAATATTTTAATTACTAAAAATACATTTATATAATCCTTAAATCAACATCAATATATCATTATTATATGATATTACCATTATATATAATTTGATGATAATTAATTATATAATGTTCTTTAACTCCACTATATAGGTAGTTAAATCAGAACAAATAGCAGGGTTTTAAAATGTTTTTATGATTAATGGGATGTATTTAGATGATAATATCACATATTAGAAAGAAGAAACAAGTAATTAATATCATAATTCTTCAAAAAAACATTTACTTTTACCATATATGATTGGTGGTTATGTTAAAATAAATTCATTTTTTGTAGCGGTGGTAGACAAAACATACAAATGATTAACAATCCAATTTCTCAAATAAATATAAGAAATTGATGTTATATGATAAAGGATAGTTTCATAATTAAATTTAAAGAATATGATAAATATTTATCCAGAAAATACATAATTTATAATTTACTAAATTTTATGTGACGGTAACAATCTACATGACTTCTAGGATGTGGTTGTTCGTAGGTACGCATGATCAATATTGTGGGTTTTTTACGTGGATAGAATGGGACGAATAGTAATTATTTAATTTAAAGAAATTTTTATATTCTATGTATACTGAATTCATTATATTCATTAGATATGAAATGTTTATGATAGTAAATAAAAATATAGAAATATTATAAATAAGTGTATAATTATGTCGTGGTAATGAGTTTTTGAAAGGATTTCTCCATTTAAATAAAGATCTTGTGAAAAATAATAGTATACATAGGATTATAGAAGTGTGAGATGGTTATATAAAGATAAATTTGAATTAAAATTTTCAAAAATATTATAAGAGTTGTCAGTTATGAATTGGGGGAAGTGTTATCTTTTCATAATTGAAGAAAATGGTAGTTTTGGAATTAAAAATTATATTTCAAAAATGATTCATAACTATTAAAATTAAAATTCATTTAAAAAGGTATAAATTATTAATTGGAATGTTTTGGGTTGATTCAAATCTTAACCATCAATTTGGAAAAATCGTTTTATTATTTCTTAGCCTTTTTCCCAAGGAGTGAAATATCTTTTTTCGAATTTTACCATTAATCTGAGTAGAATATTTTAAACCATTTTAATTATTTTTAGTGAAAAATATTATAATTTTAATTATTACCTAATTTCATATTTGCAAATAATTTTATCATGATATTTTTTAAATGAACACATGTAATAGTGTAAAGATAGTTTGTAGATAAAACATGTTTTTATGATTAAAAATTATTTATAAGGCCAATAATAATTTTTACTTATTTGTAAATAATAAATATATTTGTTATTAGAAATATAATTTATTAGGCATTAAAATAATGAAAAAAATATTTTCATCTTTAAAATTCGTTATTTAATGAATATATCAGAGCATGTTTTTCATAAAATAAACATTTTATACTCCTAAAAATATTGGACATAGTTTTTCTATGAACATATAATATTTATAAATACATAAATTTTTTCCTTAAATACATATTTGATAACTTAAATGTATTTTAGTCTTCCAGGTCATCCTTATATAATGATTAAATAAAAAATCCATCATTTTTATAAAAACTGTATTTTTTTTAACAAAAATCCACCTTTTTAGAAAATGAAAAAAATTTGATGTAGTAAATTAAAAAATATATTTTTTAATAATTTAAATTTAAAAAATCGAAAATTTATTTTTGAAATGAAAGTTCAAATAAAAGAGAAATCTTTTATAATATATTTTTTCAAAAAATTATTATAATTAATTTTCATCTAAAGATACTAGAATTTAATTTTTTTCACTATATTATAATCTATTATAGACTTGATAATAATGTTATAATAATAAGTTTGTAGTTAAATTTTATTCAGTGTAGTGTGTATTAAAATATATTGAACATTATATTATTTTTAAAAGTACAAGCATTTCATCTCATTACATTCTATGCCCTTAAAGGAATTTTACCCAAAATATATCATTACATCTTTAAATTTTATGAATTGACCCTATGGGGTCTTTTTTATTGGTGATAAGATCATAGTGACACCATAATACCACCTCTAATAGTCTAGGGGATGGAGAAAAACTCTTATTAGACATATCACACACATCAGAGGCTTTAGCCTTAGGGACCCGTATACACACACACTTCTCCAAGCACCCATAAAAACGGAAATGTGAATAAATAAAATACCAAAATTCTTGAATACATCTATACACTATAATAAAATTATAAAAAATGTACTAGAAATTATAAATGTCCAAATTTAATAACACCAAAACATTAACTTCATCTAACCAACTAAAATGGGATGCGACTGCTGGAAGATGAAACACATGGTAAGAAACATGGTCTGTCTAGTTCTCTATTCTCAACTTACTCACGGTTCTCCTTAGACTCCCTTTAAGGGTCTTTCATATTCATACGACATGACATGTTCAAGTAGAGATCATGTATATGTTACAACGACAATACCCAATAGGACCCCCTAAAATCACCAAACATAAAACATCAAGATATTAAAGAGTTCATCTCATCATCACAGTGTTATGTTAATCGGAATATGAGAAATAATGATAATAAAGTTACCCATATATACTCAATATATACACCAATTCTCAAGGTGGTCATAATCAAATATCCATGCATAAGATTCTAATCAAGGATTTAGGGTAACACTCATCTGGGAGAACTCCCTCCATGAGCCTAATGATATTGATGACTCTCATCTGAGATTCCATTCTGATCAGACCCCACTTTAATGAATTACTTTCTATAACACAAAATATATCAACTCATTTATAGGAGATCTCACACACAACCAAATTAGTTTTCCAAGCCCTACCTAAAATAACATACTAAGTAGAGGATTATGATCTTTTTATATTTGTAATATTGATTCCATAAAACCCACCTATGAAAAAAGGAGGAATGATAGAGGATCCCACCTTATTCTCATATTTTGATTCCTAAAACTATATCTAATAATAATCCCACGTAGGGGATGAAATTCTATTCTATGGAATTTATACTCATTATAAATTCATGGGGATGGACTGAGGGAACACACACTAGAGCTTTTTTTTCGAAAATAATGATTAAAAGGGACTCAAACTGCCCTAAATAACATATAAAGTGTGTACTATGAGTAAAAAGTTTGTATTATATAACATGGGTTGAATTGTGTACTTTGGGTCACACCCGTGTACTTTGGGTTGTTCCCATGTAATATGGTTGTGCCTATGTACTTGGTAATGTTTATGTACTCAAGTAATGTCTAGGTATCATGTCGTGACTATGTGCTCTAGTTGTGCCCATGTATCTGGACATGTCTATGCCCGTGTACCCTGGAAAAATGCCAATTCACCATTCAAGTGTAACATAGCATGTAGTAACTCCCACATGGTGTATTTCATTTTATTCCCTCCAAAAAATATCCAATTTATCTTGGGCCTCACATGTTGTGTGTCCTTATAGAGTATACACCGTGTAATAAATAATTTTAGAAAAATCAATAAACATCATGTATCCATGCCTGAAACATATACTTATTATATTAAATCCATGATTCTCACTGTTGAAGCTAGTCTAACATTTAAAAAAATAAATCAATCATCACTAATGGATAGATTCTGGAAAAATCCACTACATGGTATTCTCTGGCATCATGCTACCCTAATAGAATGCCAAAAACCATGCATATGAATCTCCCATTCCAATCCCAAGTATCATCCATTATCATATATAATAATTTTAATTTTGATATGAAACCAAAATAATTGCTATTAACTTGATTTCTGTATATGATTGAATCTTGATTATCGATTTCTATATATTTTTTGAATATCCATCCAAAAAAATTACACGCAATTAATATCAGATGAATAGGGAAAGAGATGAACCTAAGAAAACAAGAGTAATAAAAAACAGACATTGATCTCTATATAATCAAAAAAAACTTATGAGAATTAAAAATGAAAAAAAACAATCCAAATAAATAAATTCCCAAATCCTAGGAAGATAAATCAGCACCCATAATACACAGTTGACCTGAAAATAAATTGATAGTATTATTAGTTTTCATTTATCATGTCAGTGAATAATGGGGATTAAACAAACAAAATAAATACCATAACTTGTGTTTGTATTGATACTTTATGAAAAATATTTTCATGTCTTTTTCTATGATGAGATCCTCAAACTCTGATGGCATGCTAATTTCCAAAGCATGGTCCATTTTTTATCATCTGAGAACATTCCTCTAACGAATCCTCTCTCAATCCCTTTGGCTATTTCACTAACCCTAGGACTACTCCATAAAAAGGATTTCATATAGGATAATTAGATCATTGTTATTTGATAAGTAGTAAACAAATTAATTTAATTATTTAATGACTTGTGCCTATAATTTTACATTAACATAATCATATATTCCAAAAAATTATTATGTCATTCTTAGGGTAAAACTCATGATCTAGAATTTTAATTGGTCTCAAATTTCCTATCTAAGACCCCATTTGGGAGTAATTATATTATTTAAAAAAACTATATTTATGATAGATTATTTTATATTTTTTTATTACATCTATACCAATACTCTATAAGCCCTGGAATTTCATGAGAAATTAGTGTCCAGATTCTAGAATATTTTTTAATATAATCCAAGGATTTACAATGGAAATTGAGTGATTATATTCTCCTAGCCTCGGGGATTTTTACCTGAAATGGAACAAAACTACTTACAATGAATAGGGTACTAGTCTTCTATTTTTTTCTCCTTATCCCATGTTCTCTCCTTAATATTATAATGCTACCACAAGACATACACCACGGTAATCACTCACACATAGAGGATACTCTCTTATCGATCCTTAATCTCAACTGGGTATAAATAAATGGTAGCTCTACCCCAGTGTCTTTCTTTCCAAAATTTATAATATATCACTAATCATGAACATATCTCCTCTATTGTGACATAATGAAGGTATAATGTACTTGGTATAACTATGGAGGTAGGGAAAAGTGGTATTACATATCACTAAACCTATATAGTATTTGTAAATGTCCAATGGATCACTGAGATAACTTTATACCTAGAAAGAAAATATATGCAATACTCTCTGATGTGAGACCATCATGAACACATATTATCCCCAATGGAACTCAAAAGGAAGACACCATCAGCCCTTAGAAGACTTGTAACGACTCTATGAAGTCGACATCCACTCTTGGAAAACATGCACCTTTTTTGCCAACACATGCATCAACTCTTGGCCCACGATCGAAGACTCCATTAGATCAGTCCATCATAGATTTTACATATAGGGTATCTTATAAAAGGCAATGAATGGTTAAATACCAATGGTGTAATGGTAGTTATTTTTATACTCAAAATATGCCAAGGGTAATTGATCATACCAATTAAAGAAAAAGTTCAACCTAAAATCCCACAGTATGTACTATAGAGCCTCTATGGTCTAATCTGTTTTTTCATTAGTATATGGGTGAAACTCACTACTCAATTATAACTTACTCCAAATCAACTCCTAAAATCCTCTCTATTTTTGGTAGGTGAAGTTTTAATCACATTCTAAAACACACTTCAATGAAACATTGTGAATCTAAAATATATAATATATATATAAATATATAAATGCATCCCATGATCTCTACTGAATAATGACGTTGGATAGATATGAAGTGATCAATTTTTGTGAGCTGATCAATGATAACCTAGATAAAATCATATACCATATATGATCATGGTATATCAATCATAAATTATCTAGATATATCATATCACATTCACTCTCACTATTTAAAGGGCTGATCCACACCCACTTGATTATGGTACTCAGCCTTGACCTACCGATAAGTGTGGCATTGAAAGACAAAATCATGTAAACACTTCAACATACCTGGCTATCCAAAATGATTTTGATTTCCCTGGTGTATCTTTTCCACTCATTGATATACCACTAAGTGGGTTTATGTAAAATCCCAAAAAAACATCCTCTCATAACATCACTAGTATGATTACACACCCTTTAAAAATGGAGGAAACGTTCCCCACCATCATAGAACCCATTAAGTTCACATCCAATAGATAATATAATATATATGATATTATAGTTGGAATCACCAAGATGACCCTCCCTAACATGCTATGTAAATGTTGGAGAAAACCATCGACTGGAGGTAAGAAGAACCATCCTCATCCATAAGTTAAAACATAAATGAGGCTAACTTATCTGACACCTTACTAAATAATCATTTAAGATCTCTTATAGATTGTATCTTTTACCACCTTCCTCATACTGAGGGTATATACTATCTCTATGTCATAATCCTACATGAACTCTATAAAATCACCATTATCTTAAGTTATTATTTTTCTGAGGAAAGGTATACATGAGACACTTATGGTCTAGATAGATAATGAACTTCCCACCCATAACAAAATTTTGTTACATCATCCTAGTGATAACCACTAATGTCAGATCTAGATATAGGGTTTCATAGATCCACTCATGGGGACTCAATTTTTAGGCCCCATTAGAAATCATGTAACACCCTGATATTTTATGAGATAATTTTTTTAATGTCTTTGATGTCTTTTGTTGTATGCTACACCACAATTAGTTTGGGTTTTATGCAACACCGTAATAGCTTACAATATATGAAACACTATTCTTCGGTTGTGCTATACACAATTTCATGTTATTTAGATAGAATTCATTTCATGGAAGACTGTGTATAATTATAACTAAATATTATAACCTAGTCAATATAATGGCGGATATTGATAGTATTAAATTCCTTCTAAAAAAATATTTAAATTAAAAAAAGTTCACCTATAAAACACTGAATTCAATCTTTATTTATTTTATTAGTGACATATGTATTTAATTTATCTAATTTAATGTTTAATGTTCATCTTATATGATATATACATATGATATACGGACAAATGAAAATTTATGGATAAAATGATCATTTTCTAAAAATACAGTTTTACCACCTTTTTATGACCAAACCATTTTAAATATAGTTTTTTAAACTTTTATAAGTTTCTTTTGAAATAATAAACTTCTTGTTTGGATGAAGTACAAAAAAAATTTACTTTGGATGAATTTTTGAATTTTTCCTATAATACACTTTTTTAATGAGTTTTTAAAAATAATTAATTTTAATTAGAAAAAACTTTTTCATTTTATTTATTTATACAAAAAGGTTAAATTTTTTATTTTTTTAAAGTAAAATTATATTATGTTTTATTCAGTTAATATAATTTTGGTTATTGGAAGTAATTTCCCATTGAAATTTGATATAAATACACATCAATCCTATAATGGTTTTTACTATAAACCCCCCCCCCCATATTATCTCTTTGACAATGGGAATTAAGCTCCCAACATTCCTCCATTCCATACAGAGGCCACACTTTGGGAAGAAATACATCCTAATGATACATTATTTTTAAATGAAAAAGTGATATTCGAAAAAGAGGTAATTGTTTTATCACACCATTCAAAATTATTTTCTTCTTCTAGTACCTCTTGATTTGTTGTTTACATAATAAAGTATTAAATATAGTATCTTATAAATTCTATGATTTAATTATAAATATGGTACATACTTATACCTCATATTATCCATCTTATGAATATCAAATACCACCATGCTTGTGTATGTATGGATTACCATCTACACGCCGTGGTGTAATTTGTTATTCAATAATACATAATTAGGATGGGTATAATGATGAGAATAATGGATATAAATAATAAATATAACAAGATAATTTTTCTGTATAATTAATATACCATCCAATTCCATACCATTTAATGATTAATTAAATTATATCATCGCTCGTGCGTATGTACGACCTAACATCTCCAAGTTGCGATGGGATTCATTCTACATGATCCTCATTAAACAACAATTATATACATGAATAAAATGAAAAAATATGATATATGTTATACTAATATCATTGTATAAATGATATTACTATATCTTAATAACCGAAACATGAACATATCTGACAAAACTAGCATATGAAGATAAGAAATTTAATTTCCAAGTAACGAGTGACAATGAAATGCTACTAACAAACAGATGATAATATAACCATATATGATATTAGAAAAATGTTTATGATTCTATAATAAGTCAATAAAATTATTTAAAACATTATACAGGAGGTTCTTATACAATTTAATGATATTAATCCTAAGGTAAGGGTTAATTTTTCAATATCTTTATTATCTGAGATTCTTTATACATAATTATTATTTGGGGTATATTTATCATCCATATCCATTTTACCTAAATATTTAATACTATTTTTATTCTTATACAATTGTTTAAAATCAATTTTACCCATTATTTAATTTTTACTAAATGGTTAGAAAGTAATATTTTTTTGTTATTCGATACGATGTACTTTTTTACTTTTTTGAAAAAGGTATGTGGAGAATGTTTTTTTAACTTATACGAGATGAATTGATACTTACAAATTCATAAATACTTATTTCTACGAGATTCCATTACAATATTACATATTTATTTTCAATTAAATCATTCTCATTTAAAATTTTGTGGCATTTTGAGAAAATAAATAATTTTTTAAGAAGAGATGATTTTTTTCTCAATAATTAATTTCATGTATTTTATCGAAATTATTTTACATCTAAGATAACATATGGTTGTGTTTATATCCCTATTATTACATTGAATTGACTTTTTTCAAATGGAATTTTTTATGAAATCCATTTATTTTGTTTAATTATGATGGAATGATGATTAAGAAAACCAATTTTTGTTCCTTGGGTTATGCTATGATGAATGATTTATGTTTTTGTGGAACATGTAAGAATGATTTCTTTATGAGATGGTGGGACCTATATCTCTCTCCAATGCATTGTGTAATGATTTATATCTCATTATATATATATGACAGGAATAGAATGTAAATATTGTTTATTAATGTAGGGCAAGGATAAAATGTTACCCCGGTTCGGTAATAGACTTTTTCCCTGAGGATGGTATTAGATATATGCCTAGGCTAATATGGAAATGATTTTTTATGCCTCTTTTTCTTCCATAATTCCATTTTTTATTCCAATGTTATGTTTTAATGGTTAATGTTCCATTATGATTTATGCCTTACAAATTTGTAATATTTAGTTCTTGATTCGTGATTTTGATATTCAAATGTTATGTTCTTGTTTTTTTACGTTCATATGTTCATCTATTGTTTTCTTTCCCTTATTGAGCATCTAAGATCACCCTTTTATAGGATTCTATTCCTCAGGTTATAATGGAATAATTTAACTTGGATTAAAAAATATGAAGATCATTATGAGAGATGATGAAGATATTTCACAAGTTAGAAGAATGTATTTGATGATTCCAAAGGAACTAAACTATTATAGTCCTCAAGTGTGACTTTGTAAAATGTAATGAATATTAATATTAAAATTTGTAATAATAATATATGTCATTCTTGGGTCATTATTGGTGGTATTAGATGAATGGTTTAGTTAACCTTTGAAAACTAGGATGAAAAAAATTAGTGTGATCCCTAGATATATTACTAAAGGATTTATTAAGGATAAGTATAATTATAGGATACGCTTCATGAATTATTGTAATGATCATAAATAAACTACGATCAATCATAAGATGTTAGGGATTGAAAATACACCCTCTTGATTAGGTTGTTAACTAGTATGAGTTTTTCCTCTCACACTATTATTTTTAGGTTTTATACAATGCCTGGAACCCAAAGGAACTCTGTTAATGATCAATGCAATAGGAAATTCAATGATTTTCCTCCTAAACAATCACATTTTGTGTGATATGTAAGGAAAAATGTTATCACTATAATTACACATTATAATAATCATTCTGGACTTCCAAATGAGCCGATAAGGGAACAACATTCGGTTGATTCCATGATGAGGAAACATCCACCTCATTTTAATTAGTCTTCTGATCCACTAGTCACTGAACAATAGATCAGTACCATTAAAAATATACATTCCATCCTTCCCTCTTAAAAATAAGAAAAAATTATTTTCCCTATTTATTATTTAGATAGTGAAGAAGACAAATGGTGGATTGTAATCAAGAATATGAGGCAATAAGATGAAATTTAATCCATGGAATTGGACGACTTAAAGATATTATTTTTCAATAGGAACATTCCTTTAAAATTTTTAATTAAAATGGAAAATGAGTTCATTGATCTTAAGAAAGATGATTATGGATCTGTTGGTACATATGAGGAAAAATTTACAAGACTTGTAAGGTATGCTTCTAGATTTATTATATAACACGAATGTAAATTTAATCTATTCTTCAGTGGCTTTAAACAATGTCTTCTAAGGGTGTTATCTATAAGAGACATTAGTTCATATGAATATATTTTGTGTCATTCTATCAATATAGAAATGGAATTTAGTGTTAAATAACAATCTCATGGTCTTGATAAGAAACAAAATATGCAGTTCAAAATAAAATCTCAAAAAAATGGTTAAAATAATATGAGTGATTCTTTATGCTCAATGTGTGGAAGGAATAATGGTGGAGAGTACTGAACCAATGAGAACAATGTATATAATGACGTGAATATAAAAAAGGCTACAAAGAATGAACCACCCACAATTCAATGATACAAGTGAAAGGAAATGGGGAATTATGATAACTAATCCCCTAATCCATGGGTGATCAATAATGATCTATGTCAAAAACCTATTAATTCCAGAGAAAAAGAAAAATCACATGTGGTTACTATTGATGATGTTGAGTATGAAAATGAAGTGGTGGAATGATTCAATGATTATATATTATAATTACATAATAATGTTGTTGAATTTATGTTATTGTATTATGGAATAATGAAATATCAATGTAGTGGTACACTATGGTTTTATAAGTGTATTTGAATGTATATGGGGAGTGGTACTAGTAACCATAAAATGTTATTGATGTAATAAGCTTATTTCATTGGAAAACTCTTGATTAAGGGAAGGATTACGATTAATGTGAACATGATGTTGAGATAATTCTATTTGGATAAATATATGTTTGAAAGAAAAAAGTAAATTGGAAGATCGTAGTTATATTGGAACTAGTTATGTATTTAATGACATGTGTGTTATGCTATATCAAATTATGATTACAGCTTTATGGACATAAGAATAAGAAAGCATTCATGTTTTCAATAAGGATATTTGATAGTTCATGCTATTACCATGCCGCAAGAGAATACATGATTAAGGTATTCACAAGTTTGGAATGTGATAACCAAGAACTAACTTATAAGATATGGGAGATAAGTGTTAATCCAATTTATTTCACCCCTTTATAAAGTTGTAGATTTTCTATTGTTGGAATGATTGTATAGATATCCATTTATAGATAGTATAAGTTATACTTCAGTGGATGTTGTTAGATTAATATATTATCTCACTATAGGTGGAATTATGAAATTTTTAAAAAATGTGTTAACTTTTTTTGAGATATATGGGATGACCTATCATTTTATTTATGGATTTCATGATCTATTAACACTTCAGGAATGAAAAATTATATATCATTTCTTTGAATAAGTAATGAAGTTGAAATTGTTCATGGAATGACCAATACTGAGATTATAATGAATTTAAGTAATTATTTCCTCTAATGTTCATAAAATTTAGGGAATGAATCTTGAAAAACAAATATTTTATCTTAGTACATTCTTATCTGATGAATCATATGGTCCCTTAAACAATGGCGGATTTATACGTTTCTGGTTGTTAACTCTCTCCAAACCTTGTACTCCATCAATATCCATTTGAATATGATGGTAGGATTTTTATTCCTTATCCATGTTTTCACTTCCCACCGAGTTCTCCTTTTTTGAAACCTAGTGATGAGTACTTTGGGTAACCGTTTTGTTTCTCACTGTCTAATTTAAAAATAAGTTTTAGTATTCCTTTTTACAATGTGGGTTTTTATGAAAGAAACATTCATGTTTTCAAATTTTTATAACACCGATTAATTTAAAGGATGAAATTCATTTTAATAGGGGTATAATTTAATATCTTTTAATTTTATGTGATATATTATTTTTAGTTTCTTTGACATATTGTGTTGTATACTACACCATGATTAGCTTGCGCTATACACAACACCGTATTAGCAGGAAGTATACTCAACACTGTCCATGTATTGTGTTACAAAAAATTTCATGTTCATTATTTTGAATTAATTTCATGAAATACAGATTATATTTGATAACTAAATATTATTACCTAGTCATTATAATGGTGGGTATGAATAGTAATAACCTCATTCTGAAAAACTATTTAAATGAAAATAAGTGAGTCTATAAAATTAAAAAAATAAACCTTATGGATATTATTATTGAATTATATATATAATATATTCAGTTTAATGATTAAAATTAATATTTTGTGTTTTATATATATGATATAAGAATAAAATTGAATTTTATGGAAAAAATGAGCTTTTTTCTAAAAATGGAGTTTTACAACCTTTTGAGGAAAAATACTTTTTAAATATAGTTTTTCACAATTTTATAAGTTAGTTTTGAAAAAATAAACTTATTACATTGACCATGGAAGAAAAATTTTATTGTGGTTGAGTATCTGGTATTTTTCTGATAATATTCATTTTTTAATTAATATTGAAAAATAATACATTTTAATTTAAAAATACTTTTTCATATAATTTATTTATATATAATGGTTATCTAATTAATTGGTTTTAATGTATAATTAGAATATTTTTCTATCATTTAATCCAATTTTGGTCATTGGAAATAATTTTACGTTAGAATTAGATATAAATAGACATCAATATTTTGATGGCTGTTACTTTAAAAAACCTTGGTTTCTCACATTGAAGACAAGAATTAATATTAAATTAATTACTACAACTTCTTTTTATTTTGAATTTTAAAAAATGGAATCCATATTTGTAATCATTGGGTCCTAATTATGTTAATATGTCACTTTTATTTTTTAGATATTATGAATAGTAACTACAGTAATTTGTTTTACCGCTATTAAAGTTAAATCAGAGAATTAAAGGTAAAAAATAATATGATAAAGATTATAAAATTACCTGAACACATGCCAAAATCCTATTGGATGAATTAATGTATAAAAATATATCATAAGGGTAGTAATTTATTTATTTAATGGACTTTTTTCCGTTAAAGTGATGTAATTATAATTAAAACAAAAAAGTGACAACATGTCACTCTCTTATCTCTTATAAGTATAATAATATTAATGTGGTGATAAACATGATAAAAATATCAACATAAATAGTCTCCCAAAATCTAATTAAATTATATACGTCATGTGAATTTATTAAAACTTTTTAATATTAAATAATTATAATAAATATTGGCTCAATAGTGATACAATAATTATTTTATCAAGAGATATATCAAATAAGTGATATAATAAATAGTAAAATAAATATTATATTAAATAATTTGTTTCATCCATGATTTTTATAGTTCAAAATGACATGTTATAGGGCTATTAAATAATTTTTCTATGTTATATCTATATTTGGATTTTATTTTGATTCAATGAAATGGATTTTGTAAAAATTGACACTATTGATATTATATTAAAATAATATGTTATTAAAATATTTAAAAAACATAAACATATTTTAAAATTAAAATCGTTTTTTAAGAAAGTATAAATTTAATTTAATTTCCCTATTATGGGAAATTTACCAAATATAAGTAAAATTAATAGCCTCTTAATAATTAAAATGTTGTTACCTCAATAAAAATTAAAATAGATTAATTAATGGTAAACATAAAAGATAATGTTTAAAATAAACTGAATACTTTTCTAAAAATTATTGGATGAGATTATTTTGAATCACCCTCATGTCCCCCCTAATATATATCACATTGGAGATATTATAATTCTAGAATAAATTTATAATAAAATAATATTTCTGGACTTTCCTAAAGTGTCATCCTCCCTCTTATAATAGGCCATAACATTTACCCACATACTCACACCTATCAAGCCCCTTGCCTCAGATAAAT
This sequence comes from Viscum album, assembly GCA_963277665.1. Taxonomy (NCBI): domain Eukaryota; kingdom Viridiplantae; phylum Streptophyta; class Magnoliopsida; order Santalales; family Viscaceae; genus Viscum; species Viscum album. Next base: position 427,675,883 of record OY728121.1, read on the forward strand.
TCTTCTAAAACAATCTCTCTACAAAACTCATTCCTAAATAATTACAAATTTTGCGAATAATGTCATCCTATGAAGTCCTTTTGTGCAAATAAAAATGAAATACTCAAAAACGAGGTAATTATTTTATCACCACTTTAAAAATTATTTTCTTCTTATACTACCACATATTTGTTTGTTTTCATGCATAAGTAATAAATAAAGTAACATATATATGATGATTTTTTATTATAATTATGGTTAAACCTTATACCTCTTTTTATCTATCATACGAATAGCAATATCAACATGTGTGCGTACGAACAGCTTACCATCTCCACATCCTGGTGTAATTTTTAATCCAATAATACATAATATGTATGGATAAAATTATGAGTATAATGGATTTAAATAATAAATATTACATAATAATTACTGTTTATAATTAATAAACCATTCAATTCCATACCATTTAACCATTAACTGAATGATATTGTTGCTCGTGCATTCGTACGTCATATCGTCTTGACGATGCAATGACATTGATTCTATATGTTCTCCATTAAACCAAAATTATATACATGAATTTAATGAATAAATTTGATATATATTATACTAATATCATTCTATAAATGATATAACTATAACCTAATAAGTGGACCATGAACATATCTGAAAAAACATGCATAAGAACATAAATCAGTTTATCCTTGAATGATGATTGAAAAATAAATGATACTAAAAAAATAGATGGTAATATAATCATATATGATATCATAAATATGATTATGATTTTGGAATAAGTCAATAAAATTATTTAAATCAGTATAATGTATGTTCAGATACATATGAAGGATATCGGACACAAGGTATGGGTTAATTTCGCAATCCAATTATTATCCGAGATTTTTTATACGTAATTATATACTAGGTTATATTTACCATCCACATCTATCTTCCCTAAATACTCAATACTATTTATATTCTTATAAAATTTTTTAAATTTAATTTTACCTATTGGTTAATTTTTATAGAAACTGTATGAAAGGAATATTTTATCATTATTCGATACAAGGTACTTGGTTGACTTTTCTTACAAAAGTACGAGGAGAATGTTTTTAAACTTATTCAGCATGAATGGATTATTAATATTTTATAAATAGTTTTTTATCAAAATTATTTTCAATCTAAGATAACATAGGTTTGTGTTCCTATAATTATTATTACATTTTTTTATTATGTTTATGGTGGAATTATTTATATGAAATCTATTTGTTTTATATTTATTATAATAAGATGATGTTTATAAAATACATTTTTTGTTCCACGGGTTATTCTATGATAAATGGTTTATGTTTTTGTGAAATGTGTAAGAATAAAATCACTATGAGATTGGTGGGACCTATATCTCCCTCAAATGCATTGGGTAAAAATTTATATCTCATTATATAGACATTATCCGAATGGCAAGATAATGTGGGTCAGTAATACATGGTTGGAACAACATGTAAACCTAGATCAGTAATGGAATTTTTCCACTATGATGGTCTTGGATATGATCCTTGGATAAAATGAAAATTATTTTCTATGCTAATATTCTTTCCACAAGTTAATGTTTTATTCCAATTCTATGTTATTATAGTTAATGTTCCTTTTTGATTTTTGCCTTATGAACTTCTAACATTTATTTCATGACTGGAGATTTTGATATTCAAAAGTTTTGTTCTTGTTTTTTACATTCACATGTTCATATATTTTTTATTTACCCATAATGGTCCTCTAAGATCACCCTTTCTTATGTTTCCATTCCATAGGTTATAAAGAAAGCATTTAATTAGAAGTACTAAAGGGTAAGATATTTGTGAGAGATGTTAAAGATCTTTCACAAGTTATAAGAATGTATTCTATATTTTAAAAGGCACTAGACAGTTAAGGTCCTCAGGTGTGCATTTGTAAAATGTAATGAATATTCTTTTAAAAAGATGTAATATTCATATATTTAATAATGGGGTTATTAAAAATCACCACCAACCACTATATCATAACACATCCACATCTAGTCCTAGAGGCATAAAAACCATACATAATCAACACCCACCTCTGGGAGTATAAAAAAAGAAGCACTTGACATCCACTATTGAAACTCCTAAAATTCTTACCCCCTAAGCCTAAAGAATAGTTTCCCCCATCAATTTCAATGTTGTCAGGGGTGTCGATATCATAAAGAATTTGAGCACTAATCTCCAATAGTATCCAGAAACCCGCTGTAAGCTTTATACCTTAGTAATGCGCTTATGTGGCTCCCATGTTAACCATACCTCAAATTTAATCTTGTAAATTTCTACTCTATAATTTGTGATAACATGTCCCATAAAGATTAAATCATATATCCATGTACGGCACTTATAGTGATTCCCAAAAATTAGGTTCTATTGGATTATGTCTGGAAATATAATCAAATGTCTGACATGCTCCTCTAAGGCCAAGTACCCATCGATATTGTTGATAGAGACTTCCATGAACTAATCCATGAAGGGGTGAAATATATGTTTTATGAGTCCCATGATCATCGATGGGGTGTTAGTCACATATAAATTCTTCTCTAAAAGATTATAGTGACCATAAAGACTTTAGAATTCTATCATTAGTATATCCTCTTCCCAAACTCATTAGCTGGTGATATCTTACTATATAAATTATCTTAGAGAACCATATCTACCCATTTCTCTTCTTGAATAAGTCATTAACCCCTATTAGTGGATACTTATTCTTTTCAAACACCAATTTTATGTCAAAATATTCTATACAAAACCACAAGAACTAATCTTCCTTCTCGGATAATGAAACTAGGGATAGATAGAGTGACACATTGGGTCTGACATATCTCTTACTATATAAATCCTTTAAATGAACCTCAATATCCGATATATATATCGGATGCATCCAATATACTGCCATATATATTTATGGTAATCCCTAGGTGTATTTATATAAACTAGTATCTCTATTGGTGGGGAGGTAATTTCATCATGTCCTCATAGAATACATCCTGCTACTCCATCACCACCATAAGAAAATTATATCCCATAGAATATAATTATTCATGGGTTATATGAGCCAACTGGTGACTAATTTGTTTTATCCTCTTTTATGGGATCATTTATAATTTTCCTTGGTTAACCATCTCACCCATAAATGAAAATCTCATCCTATATATGTCAACGCAATGCATCCTCCACCTAAAATATTCAATTTGTGCATTAATTATGGATAGCCAATCCATATGTAACATGACTTCATAATGAATCATCACTATAATAATGTGATCCCATATAAAGATCTCTCATCCATGATTATGATCATATTATTTTCAACAAGAGTGTGATCTATGAATCCCTTACAGTAAGAGTGTCCAACTATAAATTTCAATAAAAATGATCTCCTAGAATATATAGATTGATAATATGTGATGTGGTATGAAAATAGTGTCACATACTTGTGCATAAATGTAATATATATAATGTATAGAATACACACATCATACCTTTAGTCATACATGGATCATCTAGGTCATAAGCCTCTACTACCCACAATTTTTCTCATCCCTAACCACAAAATCCGTAAGCTTGGTGTAGAACACTTAGGGAAGGTGGTGGAAGTAGGTCAAATCCTCTGACTCTAATATTCTCTCCCTGGTTCACATCCATGTACATCACCCTTTTGAAATCCTTGATATAACCATTATCTAATCCTTGATGATGCATCAAACATCTTTTTTTTTCTAATGCATGATTGTTCAAAACCCCCAACATGATATTTCCCAATCCATCATAAAAGAAATACCTCATATCCCTTGTCTAACTCAATTAATCATCAGAGCGCTAAAAAATAGACCCCATATCAAGTGGTTGTCTCATAAAGAACGTCTCATGTGTGGATCACTATGTTTTTTAATAGCTACCCATTACAAAATTATTAAATCTTATGTTCCCATTTATAGCACCAACCTTCATTGTCTTATTATATAAAACATTATCCTCCACTAATGTTCATGCAGGAACTGTATCATATTTATTAATTTAAATAGATGTCACAAAATCTATGATAGGTCTATTCTTGAAATAATGGATGAAGGGCTATATCCATAGAGTATCTGGATAGGTTGGTGAACCACATAGAATACTATGAATCTATTATGATTTCCTAGTGAAGGTATATAATCACCTAGATGTGAATTTCTTGTAGTGTGGCTATAATTAATTCTTATATAAAGAGACTTTCCAACACTATCCAATATATGAATATATTATCATGTGTCCGTGTCATCAGAATCCACCATCGCCTAATGGAGGCCTAAAGAAGACTCATCACTAGCCCCAACATCTGATATGTATGAGTCATTATAAAGAATAAAAATCATGTAACTTCCTCAATATAGTCCTCAACTTCCTGGGGGTATAGGTCTAATCAAAACATAATATTTCATTTCAAATAATACCCATAGTGGAGGATAAACCTATGAAAATCCTTAACCATTACTATCGGTGAAGCATTATGGTCAACAGTTTGTATTAAGATTGGAAGTAGCATAGAGGTACTACCTCATGCATATGTTCATACACTAATGCCTCATATGTGGGCAGATCATTATCATGATCCTACTATGGAATATGGAAATTTTACCATAATATATATATCCTAAAATAATCAACATGTTCCATGGTCATAGATTATATCTAGGTAGATGAATCCAAAAGGACACAGAAACCACAACTCCTCTGATGTGATTCATATACCAATTTCTTCCCTCAAACGAGAGCAATCATATATAGATTCAACAATAATGATTCAAAATTTTAGGTGAGCGGATATTTTATCCGCCACGAAAATGCCAGATATTCTTTCCTCGGAGTCAAAATCAAAACAATTTAAAACTGTACAACTTTTTCCAAAACCAATCCTCATGACTAAAAAATCCTCAAACATCGGTCCCACGATGAACATATGGGATAAAAATCATTAATGAAATTTCCAAATAAGGCCCTATATTCTAGTGATAAGTGAATAGTAAAACCCGAAATCCCTACTAAAATAGGCTTTGGGATTGTGATAAGAGTCGAGTAGGCATATCATACTTGTGGGAGGCCTTATCCTAAGGTACCTATATTCACACACACACACACACATCTCTAAATACCCATTCATTGTCGAAAGGTAAATACAATGTATACAAAAACACATGAATAAATCTGTTTCCTATAATAAGAGTATGAATAAATTATGTAATGTATAATGGTGAAATTAAAATCCCACCAAAATAGTAAAATAGTCCATCCATATAAGAATGTAGGGGACTTCTGGAATATAAAAATCCTAGTACAAAACATGATCTATCTATATTACTATTCTCTACCAAATATTGGTCCTTCAATGTTTTTTTCAAAAGTCATTTCATCTATACATGACATGAAATTTGTATGTAGATCCCATGCAAGGTTCATTTTTACAATACCTAGTATAACACCCCAAAAGAAGAAAAATCGTTATGATATTAGAGAGATGAGATTATCATGGTAGAGGTATTTCAATCATAATATTGGAAATAAATATTATAAATTAACCCTATATACTCAAAATAGATACCATGTCTCATGGAGGTCACAGTCATACATTAAACCATGTGCTTCTTCATGAATATTCAGGGGGACACTGGTTTAGGAAAACTCACTCCACAAGCATGATAACACTGAAGGATCTTATCTAAGATGTTGTAATCATTGGTACCTTCCATGAATAATTACATTATAGAATATAGAAGAACCATATGCATAGATATGGGATCCCACCAAGGACCTCTGGGGTATACTAAACCATACCCAGAATAAACTATTTAGTAGGGGATCGTACACCCATCTATGTTGGTCATGATGAATCCTAAAACCCCACCAAGGGAAGAAGAATTGATAATAGATAATCTCAACCTAGAAACCTGGATGGATTTAGGAAACTCTATATGATACTAATACCACATATAGTATCACACCTTCTATCATGATTTGATGCCTCATTATACCCTCATAGGGATGGAACAAGTAAACACACCCTGGAGATACTGGTCAAAATTGAAGAGAACGAGGACCTCAATATACCATACATTATTTAAAAGGAATTTACTCGGATTACATGGAAGGTATTCAGTTATCAGGGTCTACACATGAAATTTGGACCATGCCCATGTACCTGGATGTTTCTGAGTGCTCTGTCCTTGTGTGAGTATGGGTTCATGCCTGTGTACTCTGGACATGCTCATATACCTAGACATGTACCGTCTTGTGCACCATGTGGGTACACACTAAGTAACCATTAATATATCACATGATAAATGTTAGGTACCACATGACATGTTCCATTTTACTTTCTTTAAACCATAAAAACTATAGATAGGGTCCCACACAATGTGTGTTCTTTTGATGTACACGTCATGTATTTTGAATTTTTTTTAAAATATAGATACTTCACTCATCCCTTCGTGAAACCTTTGCGGCCTCCATTACATCCATGATTACCTACATATAATCTAGATTAGATTTTACAAAGCCTTTATTGTCATATATGGCTGAATTATATCCACAACATCCACTCAAGAAACGCCACCCATCATGTTGCCCCACTAGAACAACAAAACCCATGAAGATGAATCTCCTAACTAAATCCCCAACATCCACTATCATCACACATTGTATTATTATATTAATATTGAATCCATATTCATGGTATCTATCCCCTATTAAAAATAATGGTTTCAAGATGATCAATTATCAGTTATTTTATGAACCTCTAGACAATGAAAATACTAGCGATGAATGTGTGGATAATTGTGAAAGGAATGCCGAAAAAATAAAATAAGGAACAAACATCAACCATTACATGGGTTTTCCATAATCTATTTTTGTTAAAATTACAAATTAATAAAATATAGTCCTCATATATCAAATAAAAAATCATATGAATATTAATCCAAACCCTAAATACATGATCCACTCATCAATCAATATATTAGTGGAATGGATTAACGTTCATCATTGGACAAAAAATGAGGATTGGAATAGTAGAAAAATAATCCAAAACTGTAGTTTGGTTCATTTTTTGATGAATAATGGTTCTACATTTTTGATTCTTATGATATCTAAAAATACAATTGGAAATGATGATCAAAACTTGATCAACTATTAACAATCTGAGAACAATCCTCTAATTGCTCCAGTCTCATTACCTATGGTTATAAGGATAACCCTATTGAATCACCATGTGAGGGATTTTATACTATATGATTTTTTTGTAGATATTTAATAATATAATAAAATATTAACTATTTATTTATTTTCACCCTTTACCGTACATTTACACAACATCTTCTACTAAAATAGCTTATATTGAGTGTATAGTAAAACTTAAATTCTAGATTTAATGCAAGTATGTAATTGTAATCTGATACCCATTCTTATTTTTACTCTATTATTTTCAAAAAGAATACACAATGAGATATAATATATGTTATATTTTGATAATATAGAAACCAAGACTCCCCATGCCCTAGAATCTTGCAGTAAATCAATACCTAGCGGTTCTAACATTTCCAATATTTAAAACTTGAAAATATTTTTATTACAAGGAAACAAAAATGAGAATACTTTTAACTATTTGCATTATAATATTCCCATTTATCTTCCTAAATCTTATAGTCCCACTGTATTACCATGACTAGATGGGTGGTCATGATTATAATAATCATCTCTCTTCAAACCATAATTTCCATGAATTTTTCTTCATAGGAAATGAAATGTTCCAATTGTATAACAATTGATCATAGTAAATATGATGGACTTGATACGTAGTTTCTAAAAAGAGATATGTGGAACACATATTGTTCTTGAGAGAGGTGTGTAGGGAGATATAAGGGATAAACCACCACCCTGACACAATAAAATATCTCGAATGGACCGATATATCTTGGTATCTTCTTTCATTTATCAAAAATAAGGAAAAACCTAATATAGTTACATTTTAGGGAAGACCATATCACTAACTAAATACTCTATATCTTGTTGATGATTATTTCACAAACCTTCTATAGAATTTTTTCCACTTTCTTTATTCAAAAAATGGTTTGATAATTCTACCTTAATTCACTTAAAAGGTCACAAACTATTAGCTTTCAAACTCCAAATTCATCCCATGATGTTTTTTACCAACAAATATTCCCATAAAGAGACTCACATAGTTCCTTATTAATGCTAGAATGAAATTTTTTTTTCATATAGGAACTATATTTGGGGGAGCTGTTGAACCTGTTATCTTTCAAAATATATAAAGAAAGATCATAAAATATCCTCAATAGATTTAATTATCCTCTTATGATAAACATCACTCTCAGGATGTTATGTTGTACTATATATTATTTATGTCCCTAATGATTTCATAAGACTTCTATAGAACCATGAGGAAAACAAAAAACCCTGATTAGATTAAATGGATAATGGTAATCCATGAAACCTTACCACTTTATTTATGTATATATTGTTTTTTATTTCACGGTAGATATCAATTTTTATGGTAATATAATTCACTTACTTCATAAATGTAATAAGAAATACTCAAAATTTCATTATGACCATTAAATATTTTGGGGAGTCCTATGATGTGATCCTTGGTGATTTTTCCCATTTCAATATTATTGCGGGTAACGAATAAAATATACCCTCATTCTTTTTCATTTGGGATTAACTTGATTTCAAACCAAACATTTACATATATATTCTGAGAATTCACTTGGCATGTTATCCCACCTGATTTTTTCCCATGATCTTTATACATATTTTTTCTTCCTTTATGTATACAAAATGATGATATATGTGCATCATCCAAAATTCCCTAATTCAATTTCACCATTGATTGGACATATTTATAGGATCCCGTCCTTTTAACTCCATATAAAGCAACACTTATGAATTTTAATCATTAGAATATATTCTCCCTTTTTCTATAGATCTACATAATCTTTTTGGGCTTCTTTTAACTTTAGGTGAAGGGAAGGTGGAGAAGTCAGTTGGAAAAAATAATATTTCTATCATCCCATTATGATTTCAAGATTCATCCTTTGAAAATATATGAGTATTGATTATTTTTCAATCCTGATGTTATATTGAGTAGAATGAACTTTCCTACACAGATCATCATCCCACTATTTTTCCTTTTAGAGGATAAAATGTTATGTGTAGAACTAACAATTTATCAATTTCAATCATCTCATTTAGAACATATTCAATTCCTTCTGTGTGAATATATATTTCAATATCTTAATATCATAATACATATATCACCAACCACTTTGGATATAATTCTTTCAAATATATAAAGAAAATATCACTACTTCCAGCACCACAAATTTTGTATGGTAAATTTTCTAAAGAGTTTTTAATTAGCACGATTCATAAAAAAATTACTTTGGAATTCTACCTGAGGATGAAACTGAACCCCTTTTATGAGTCACCATATTATATTAAAAACCAATCCCAATGTGGGGTATTTTAAATATGGTAAATGATACCAACGTCTTCTTTAGTTATTTGAGACTTTCTTCACATTCAATTATCTAATAGAAATTTACTCATTTTTATGTTAACTTGGTAAGTAGAATTGACATCAATGAGAAATTTATCACAATATTTTTTTAATATCTTATAATCTAATGAAAATTATGGATCTTATTTATAGTGTTTTCTTAGGGCCATTTCTCAATAACTCTTTACTTTAATAGATATAATGATATTCCCTTTATTATGATTAAATTACCAAAAATGATACTTTTTGTATCTGGTATTCACAGAAGATAAATTTCACATATAATTTACCCTATCATTTTCTTTACCAAAATATTAAAAAAAATCATGATATTCTTTTCTCATTGATTTTATAAGAATATCCTTTATATATAGAATCAAAAAATTATCAAGTTAGTATACGAACACAATATTCAATATATCTACATTGATAGTGATATAATTCATTTGTAAATTGGAATAACTATAAATTAATAGTTTGTGTACCTCATATAGAAAGATAACTTGGGAATGAAATCCATTTTAACAGATAAATAATTATTTCTTGATTGAAGCTCAAAATTTTAGATGTATCAAGTTCGTATGAGTTAATCAAATGGGTCATCAATAATGTGTAGATGCTAATTTTTCATGAACATGATTTTATTTGGATCATGATAATCAATGAAACAAATCATTTATCCATCCTACTTTTTAACAACGAGGACTGGTAAACCCCATAGTGAAGCACATGTGTATATAAAACCCTTTTACAAATTGAATTATAATATATTATTTAATTCCCTTAATTCAATTGGATCTATTATATGTAGAATCGTTGAGATATTCATTCATCTAAGTATTTGTTTGATTGAATAATAAATTACAAATTCTAGGGGAAGACCAACCATTTCATCCAAAAAAGAATCATTATATTCCCCTACAATTTGTATATCATCAAGGTTGACATCCTCCCCAATAATTTGAGTCAAAATTCCCACCGTATTGAGTAACATAAACTGTATTATTTAATTTCTCACTGACGGTGAGTTTATAATCATCAGTACATTAATAAATGTTAATAATATGATTTGGAATATGAAATAATACCATACTATACCAATATTCAATACGAGATTTATGAATATAAGACCAATTCATTGAAAATATTTTGTAAAATTTTACCATATGATGAATAAATAGCTATGTAAGAAGTATCCTCCCATAATCCTCAATTGGAGAAGATTTATTAATCTCATATGGGATTTTTCTTCCACCATGGGTTTTTATTAATAGTTAAATATCTATTGATTGGGGTAGTGATTCCAAATTATTATAAAACAAGTGTGATACAAAATAATGAGACAACCCAGAATTAAACAAGTTATTAAAATATTTATAAATAAGATCAATTATACTTCACATCATTTCATTATCATGATCAACCTCAGTGGTACGGATCACAAATTTCAGTCCTTTTTCCCTTTATTTGGGAGTATTTGGGCCTAATGTCTTTATTGGATTGAGGGTTAGGGAATTTATTCACATAATTTCTGAACATAATTCACTTAAAGCACTATAGTGTGGGTGGATCATTGGTTTAGGATTTATTATACAATATATTAATCATCTTTTTTTACTTCAATATAAAAATTATATATCCATTTTTGTATGAATATGATGATTAAAATACCAAGTGGAAAATATCTTCTAAAACATTAGTTATACCATAGACTCTAAATCCAAATTTCATAGGAAATTTTTAATGTGATAATCTATTTATTTGTAACACCTTCTAGAAGACAGTCTTCCAAAACAAACTTCTCATGGTCTGACAATTTGAGAATGGAAAATTTATCTTCTATATTTTTTAACCACCAATTAGTAACCATTTTATTAAAGTACCCCATAAAAGAGGGTGTATGTTGCCTCATAAATGACTCATTTGTGATTTTTTCCCTCATTAGTGATTTTAGGTGACCAAAATGGTTTGTTTTATTACCCACATCCTTAAAAAATTGGGTTATAATTACCACTTAGTTTAGTATTCTAGACTCAATCTCATTGTGTTATAAATTTATACAATATTCACATTGTACCATGAAACACCTGTTAACATGGTTGCTTACAGTCCCCAATATTTCATTGAATAAAGGAATATTGGGAATGAGTATACATAAATTAATTAATGTACCTAAAAGTAAACTATAACAATAGAAGAAAACAATAATCATATAAAGATGATTCCATATTAGATGTGCGTACTTTTTCCTAGGAATCATTATGTTTTAATCAAGTTTATTCATGGATATATTTGTTAATAAATTAGTAATATATAATCAAATTAATTCAAATGGTTTGTAATGATAATGTGATTGACCAAATTATATCACCTAGGAGTGTAAACATTTGTGTGCAGTTATCCTAATTTTTCATGCACTAGGTGACAATAATGTTAACACACTATATTCCCTCTTTGGGGTTTTACCCCTAGGTAAATCTAGATCAGATACTGCATCCAGTTATAGTATCAAAATAAGAATGTAATTTATTGGAGAAATACATAATTTCTACTTTACAAAAACATGGTGATGTTATACAATACATAGACTCAACCATTAGTCTTTTTTTATAGGGGGTTTGATGATGTTATCTAAACTAATCTCCCAAAATAACTAAGACCTATTCAAATACCAACTTATATGACATAACCTAAACATTACATAAATAAAAAATTAATATCATGATTTAGATAATATATCTGACAAATATTTTCCTGACCAATGACTTAATGTTTTTATGTATTGGATATTATTTTCATAAACATATTATTTTAATACACCTTCCATCATTTCTCCATATTAATTCTCAACTAGACCATTTTCTAATCATCTCATATACAATAATCAAATTCATAAATTAAGGGATAGAAAATAGAAGAAAGGGGTGATATTATATGATATATAAGTGAAAAACATATCTTAATGTATCATATCATAAACATGAAGGATAAAATGGTGAATATAAAAATATCTTAAAAAAATATATGATTAAACATGATAAACATAAATCATTACATAGAATCATAATTTCATAAAAATATTTAACTAAAAATTTAAAATTTATGACATGGCTCAAAATTTTCATAAATAATACAAAAAAAATTGATCTATGATATAATGATGTGTTATTGATTAAAAATAATCCATAATAATGAAAAAATGATATTTCATGGAAATGATATGCGTATTAACAATTTGGAATAACCTGATAAACAACATCGAAATGTGGCACTACCATAATAATATGAAAAACATTGTGAGAAAACCCATCATACCCTTTCCTATGTGATTATACTCATTATGTCCATGCCTAAAATGTGTGCAGACCCATCATGATAATGTATGTGTGAATGAACTCATTATTAATACACCTTACTGTCTCATGATATATAAATATAAACTAATGAATTTCATAGATATATAGAGCACTAAACCCTTAATCAACCTTATTTATGTGTTCTAGTAAAACAATATCAACATAATATTATAATGAACCCAAGGAAAAACAAAGGGTTTCTTAAAAATCCAAATGGAATTAATTCCCTTTTCCTTATGAACCCATATAAATAAATTGGTTTTTATAAAACATCCAAATTTAATAAAATAAAATCTAAAATCAAATAATTTGATACCGAATAATTGATCACCCAAAATACTCACATAATAAAATAAAATATAGGATGAAATGTGAATCATAACAGTATTATAGGGAAATCATTTGAAGATAGTGAAAACTAAATCCTATAATGTGATTTTAAAAACAATTATTATTCATTATTGTAAAAATAATAGTGGAGCATCTCATATCTAGAATTCTAATTTAGTTTTTGAGAACTAATTATATATGAAAATGAAACTATTAATGGAAATTTATGTTGGTTAAAAAATATATTTTATGATAAATAGAATAGGGAACAACATTAAAAATAGAATGTATTTGAATAATAAAGTCCATAGGGAAATTGTATAACACATGGAATTATGTTTGAGTAACCAAGTACCTGAACAATATCATTAATTTTATTGAAATTCACATAAAATCCACTATAATTTGTATAACTATGTTAATCACTTATCTTTAAACCTTAAAATAAATATACTTTCCTTTTATGATTATTTTATAACCATATATTATAAATATACTATCCAGCCATCATTTATTTACATTATCTACTGTTAGAACATTCTATTTCTTGATTCTTGTACATTTCATAAAGATGTAATTGATTCAAAATAAGATATTTAAATCTAATTATTAATATTTCATTCTTGATTGAATAATAATATCATAATTCCAATATTTATTTTTCAGAAATCATGAATATTACATTGAAAATGGACATTGTGATTAACTATTTTTTCATGTGGTTAAGGATCAATGTTTGATATATTACTAAATATTTTAAATATTAAAAATTAAAATCCATAATAATAATAACAATTTATGAAAATAATTATTATATGAAATTTCCATCATATGAAATCCCATAATCATTTATGTAATTACCATTATAAAATTATTTACTTTGGTAGTAAAATATATCAAAATGGTAACATTTTATAATAATTTTAGGATTAAAAGAATATAATAATATAATGATAATTTAAAATTTTATAATCTCAATAAAATCATTTTTATCATACAAACTAATTAAATACATATTTATGACTATTCACAATCGTTGTGATTTTAAATTATATTTTTTGTCCACGGAGGTCATAGTTTGCACATACATATGATCCAGGATCATATTTAACGAAAACTTACTAGAATGATGGTATATGATAATTCATAATTTAAAATTTATATTTATGAAATAAAAAACTTATTTAGTCCTCAAATATTTCCTTGATATCATCCTTAAAAGGCAATGATAAAAATGAAAAAAATCACTTCATGTAGGTGGAAGTCTGCATGTACGCATGATAGATGTTTTGGTTTTTCTTCAAGAGTAGAATATAATGAATAATTACTATTTAATAAATATAATTACGTTAATGTATACCAATTAAATTCAATTAATTATATTCATAATATAATCAATGGTTATGACAAATAACTTAAATAGAAACAATATGTAGAAGTGGGTATATAGTCTTGGGACTTGAATTTTTTATATGAATTCCCCTTTGAAATGAATAATTTATGCTAACTAATAGTGTACATGGGATATTATAAGTATTAGAGGTATTTAGAAGTCTAAATATTGTATATTTTCATGGATATATTTTATGAATATATGATCCTTGAAGTGGGGGAACTGTAATCTTTATATAAGTGTAGATAAGGGTAGTTTTGTAAAAATAAAATAAATTTCAATAATATTATTTCTCTATTAAATTTTCGAGGGCTTAAAAAATGTAAATATTGAGGAATTTTTTGTTTTTTCTTTCAATAAAAACCACATCCATCCATTTTAAATCATTTCAATATTTTTTCTCATTTCCAGTTTGTAAAATGATATTTTTATTTTTTATGATTTACCATGGTACCTAATTTACAAGCATCATAATTAATCATAAATATAAAAAATTTATATTTATATTTATTACATAATTTGAAACTTCATATATAAAAATTTTAATTCATTTTTTCCAATAAAATGTTAAAAGGTTCAAAAAAGTTAATTCTAAAATAAACACATATAATCACAAACAAATACTATTTAGAAAAGAAAATGGTTTTTTGGTTAAAAATTATATACATAGTAAAATAATCATGGATAATGACTTCAATGGGTTTAAATTTATTTATAATAAAAAAATTAATTTTTTCATGCGTTAAAAAAATCAAAGATGTAATTTCATCTTTAATTGATTGATTCTGAGAAAATAATGAAAATTGATTTTTATTAAGGAACAACTTAACAATAATTCTAAAAATATTAGACATAGGTTTCCCAAGATTAGGGATAATTTTCAATTTCATAATGTTATTCCTTAAATACATATTTTTTCATAAAAAAAATTATGGATTCTTGTTCATGTTTATATAATTTTAAAATCACTAAAATCATAATTTTTATAAGAAATTTAATTTTTATCTAAAAATCATTATTTTAATAAAAACCTTGAAATTTAATGACATTTAAATTTTATTATTTTGAATTGAAAACCCAACGTTATTTTATAAAATTAATATTATATATTTTTAATATTTATCTACTAAAATAAAAACATAAAATATATTGAATATCACTTTTCAAGATACCTTTTTTAGTAATAAAACATTTTAATTTATTACCTTCTAAAACTGACAATTTTTAATTTATTAATATTAATATATTATTATACTATTATTGAAAATGTTGTTGTAACATGTGTTCTTTAAATTAGATGTAGAGTGTAAATATAGCTATCGAACATAAAAACTACTTTGGAATATCTATAATTTTGGTTCATCAAAGTAAGGATGAGAGTTTGTTCTCAACCAATGATTCACATTTCATTCAAAATAATTACTTCTTATATTATCAATAAGTATCATAGGTTCCATAATCATTTTATTTCATTGATGTTTCATCATATATGAGGTAGTTTTATTTAACATAGAGTTTAATTAGACTTCATTTTCTTATTATTAAAAAATATCTCTCTTTCCATCTTAATGGCATAGAATAATTTTCACATAGTTTTTTATTCCACGACCAAACATCAAATATATCCCACAAAATGATTTGTGTATTTTCATGCCACAACTATTAGATTAATTCTAATATTCCTTAGAATTTTCATTATACTCCACGTTTTCCTTTTTCACTATTATAAAATTTTTCATTCTTTATTTTTTTTAGAAAAATCCAATTGGTTGGGTAAAACTATTGAACACTCATTATCGACATTATCAATCATCATAAATTTTGAACATTATTTCCTTGAATTTTATCTTCATTTTATAACTTTTAATGATTCTCCCACTTCATTGTATAGGAATGTTTTCTAGTTATGATAACCATGATGTCCTTCTCTTTTTTACCTTTTATATTACATCTACTTGGTAGATCTTCTTAAATTTTAAATATATTTTGTCTTGATAGATTACCTATGTTTTTTGTTAAATCTTATTTCCATTACATTTTTTCTCATTTTATTAAGTATAACTCCCCCTTAATTTAGGACTCTCCCCTAGTAAGGACTAATTATTCCATTAGTAGTAGTTTTTGTATCTATAAACCCCACATCACTAGAATTATCTTTATAATAGTGATATTCCATGAATAAATATTGATAAATATTATTACTACAATACTATATCATGAATAATATTTTTCCTTAGGGGGTAGGGGTATTTATATAACATTTCATCAATATATTGATGTGGAATATTTCATCTCACATATCCTTTTGGTAAAAATCTCCTCAAATTTATTTTTTCATCTTTTATTGTTTGTAATATCATATTTATTTTGAAAATATTTTGATATTGATTTACATTTTTTTGAACCCTTTCTTCTCCCCCGATCAACATGATTCATCTCTCACCTCAGTTGAGATGGTAAATTATTATCTACACCATTTAACTCATTTTGGGATAAAATTATAGTGAAATAGGATTATCTTAAATATATATGAAATATTTTTAGATTAATATGCAATACACTACACACTCAAATGTCTGAGCATCGTAATAGTTTACATTCGTTGTAAAGGTGGAACCCAATCTTCTTAATTAATGAAACATCAAAAATATGCCCCATAAATATTACTCATTTAGTAGTTCTCAATATCATCCCATACAAAAATACTTTATTCAAAACCTTGGGACATGACACATAATAATGGGTGAGATCTAATTCTTAATAAGGATAAACAGGGGTGATATATTAGCATATCATGGGAATAAGGGTATGATAACATATGAATAAAAATTGAAAACAATACACTTCATATCAAAAATCATAATATTGAGTCACTTAATAATGATTGGTAGTTAATAATAAATGAATCATAATAGAATAAAAAACATGATTCATGAGATCATAGCTTTAGTATAAGACAAATAATTTTCACATACACATAAGTATAGAAAATCATTTCCAAATTATTCAAGGCTCTTTTTAAGGCTATTGTAGTGGAATGGGATCACTCCCCAAACTCTAATTGTATTCAAGATTCACTACCATGTCCATAATAGTATAAAAGGTCCTATAATTACCAGGTTCACTTCCCAGTCCAGCCCTTTCAATGTCATGATATATAAATATTTTCCCAACAAATTGGAGAGAGATTTTGGTCAGACCGATCCCAAAATGAAAACCATATTTATGTGTTCTATAAGCTCATAAAACATTCATCATATCATAACCCTTGAAATTAAATTGGATTCATTAAAATTTAATAATATCACAACCTATAGAAAAGATAAATCATTCATAATAATTTCTTAATTCCATCGTAACAAAACTCATGAAAAAAGAAGTTGGATTTATAAGAATTTATTCAGGCTATAACCCCTATAAAAGAAATATGTTTTTGATAAACAATTCATTAATTAACATAAACCATTCATAGAAAGAATAATAATTTAATCTTCTAATAATATCCCTTGTAATGAATAGCTAAAATCAACAGATGTCAATTTAGATGCATAATGGTTTTGATTAATAATTTAAAACATTTCTTAATGAAAATGTCATTTTCCCGTTGAAAAAACATTTTAAAACATAAAAAATATTTAAAAATATTTTTTCTTGAAAATAAACATCACAACATATAAATTAATCATCAAATAACATAATTTTCATGTTAATGGGAGATTTTGTTCATTCCATACAAGTTAGAACCGATAATCCTTCCACATTTTTAGTAGAAGTCAAATAATGATTGTTTGGAAAATGACATGAATATTCCTTTGAAGTAATTTAAAAAAATAAAAAATTGGTAAAAATAACTTTTAAAATATTTTGAGAATGATAAAACATATTTAAAATAATTGTTTTAAAACATTATTTAAATAAAGACATATTTTGTACCAAAGAGAGAATAAATGTTTTTTTTCTAAAAAACATTTTCTCAATTATTATAACTGCCAAGGAGTAGGAAAATTCTAATATTACATGATAATATCACCAATAATAGTATTAAAAATAAATTTATGATTTCATGATATATTTATCATAATTTTTTACAATTAAAATCAAAATCATATAAAATATAAACAAATAATGTGATTATAACCTAAAATCATTAGCACATTAGAATCATTAAATCATAATTACCATGAAATAATAACATAAAATGGAATTTAAAAAATCATGGGGATAAATAAACTAATTATATTACAAGCAAAATTGTTTGTATATACCCCTCATGAAAGAATATAGTTGTATAACATAATGTATGTCTCAACAAAGGAAAATTATGAAAAAAACCTATCTCTTTAGCTCTTGACTTCCATCATAAAGGTTCATACCTCAAATATAATAAATATATTTTTTTATATGTCTATGATAGAAACAAATTATATATATATATTAAAATATATGATTTTATTATCACCTTTTATTACCAATTTATTAACATTTCAATGTTAATACAACATTACATGTAATATCCATTTAATTTTTTATATATTTTTTGACATATTTTTTTGTCCCTATTAATTTAATCCTAATTTTATCACATCTATATTGTTAAATATGATATAAATGTTTTATCTATTTAGTATATATGTTTTTAAAACCATCGATTTTTTTTAGTAATAAAAATGTACAACAACACTCATATAGATGTTAGGTCATATGTACGCATGAATAATGTTTTAATTTTATTTTTATATTTAAATAATGAAATTTAAATGATTTATTAGAATTAGAAAATAATTTAATATCATATATTTCACATATTTTCATTAAAATCATCCTTATTACATTTCAAGTAACAAGTGAACGAATCATATCACTTTGTAAGGTACTAGTCTACTGTACGGAGGAGTGACGCCATCATATTCCAAAACAAATGGAATTTATAATGGTATATGTGGTATAGTAATAAAATAATAATAATAATATCATATATTTTATATAAAAAATAAATCCTTTATTATTTATGTCCTTGATAGGTGTTAATGGAAAAATGGTTGACATCGGTTCGTGAGGCAACATGCCTCCGTACAAACGAATGATGATTTCATAACCCATTTGATGGAAGTGGAGATGGTTGTATTTCATTCCCATAGAAGGAAAAATATAATTATATGGATCATACTGAACTTATTAGATAATCATTCTATAATAATAATTTATGTTTGTGGTGGATTAAATAAAACAAAAATGCTCATTGATGAACGTTACCTCTTCTCCGGGTATCCTTATTATGTTCTCACAAAAATCCTTCATTTTTTAGATTTATATACAAAATAAAGACACATAGATGGAAGGAGTGAATCTGTGATATTATTTAGTTAGGTATTGGGAGATCCAAAACATTTTAAAGGTGGTTTGAGGAGAGGACAATATGTGGCCTTTTATAAGAGGGATGAGTGCCACACTTGTAATGTTTTGAAAGAAAGAATATAATACACGTTTTTTTTCCAATGAAGAGGACAAAATAAAGAACTATTTGTGATATTATAATATATAAGTTACAAATATTTCCATAAAATGGGTTTTGGATATTTTGAAATTATTTATAACTCTTATCTTTTTAGTTCAAACCCCGAAAATTCAATTTTCCCTTAACTATAGAAAATAATGTTTACTATTTTCAATATAAATTTTGTATCAAATTATGTTTACATGTTAGATAATAGAACATTTTATTATTCCAAATAATTAATATATTTTTCAAAATTTCATTCATAGAATTGGAAAATTTTTAATTGAAATTAATCTTGCATGCACGACAAGAAGGTAGGTTTTTGAAGAGAAAATGTTCCAGTGTTTACAATGTTTTTATATATAAATACAATATTAAATTAATTATAATGACCAATGTTGGATTAATGGATGTATAATTTTCCTAATATTACTTTAGTCTTTATTTTAAATATAATTTTACATTATAAATAAATAAAAGGAAATGATATTTTTCAATTAAAATTATGTATTTTTCACTATTCATAATAAAATTAATATTTTCAGAAAATTATCAAACATTTACCATAATATAAAATTTACATGAATATTTATTGAATACTTTTTTCTGAAAATTGATTTTTTTAAATTTTAAAATAATATAAATTATAAAAAACCCACAAACGTGATGAAAAAATGGGTTTTTTAGAAATTTAGTCTCTAACCACGATATGATTTTATATTATCTCTATGTCTAATAATAATGATTGTATGAATATTAATTAAAAGTTATTTATATATAATCCATATATATAATTATTTAAATTTCATATTAGGGATTATTTAAACCAATTAAAATGGAAAAACATTATGGTCTTTAAAAGTCTTCTGAAAAACACTATTTTAAACAAAAAAATAAATGTATACTAAAATCTTGTGTAATTTTGATTCAAAATTAACTAATTTGATTAAATTATAATAAATAATAATGATTTTTCTTTAAATAAAAACTATGAATTTAAATTAATCAATTGATTTCAATGAGAAGATAGATTTACAAGTATCATTATTTTTCACTATTCATAAAAAAATCAATATATACCGAAAAATCCCAAAATTTGGAAATATGTTTCATTTAATATGATGATTAAAAAAATTAATTTAATTTTTTAATTTAAATGTTCTACAATCTCTATAAATTATTAATCATATTTTTTCACAAAAAGAAATAAAATTCATTTTGAATAAAAAACATAATTTTTTATGAATATAATTATTTTACCATAAATTGATTGATTGCATAATGCATGTTTATAAATATATTTATATTTAGTGGGAAATTTATATTAATATTTTCAGTAAGTGGTTAATAATATTAATACCGGCCTATTTATTTGCTTTGTTATAATGATCATATTTGAAATTATATTATTTCATGGTTCGTAGAAGCTGAGTACCAAGTGTCATGAATGCTCAAGAAGAATATTATTATTGTATTTAACCCAGGATAAAAATTGAGTTGTGTATAAAACAATCTATACTCAGTTATTTTAGGTAACATAAATAGTTTTATTTATTAAATTTATTTCAAGAAAATCATAGCATCTTAGGGTTTCACATTGTAACCTCCTTATAGTTAATTTCACCCACAAAATTATTTTTATTCATCAAAGGTTTGACATTTGAAAATTCATTCAAAGGAACCCACCTTGTAAAAAGGGTTAATAAAACATACACTTTAAAATAAATTGGTATGTCATAAATTCATTAGGAATCACATATAATCGGTTTCCAAATAATAGAACATACGTGGGGAGTAAAAACATAGACAATGAAGATAAAACTAACACCCAAATACTAATAGAGAGTGATATAGAATATTGATCACAAGAAACTGGGTGGTCAAAATAATGTTAACAACCTTAAATCAAAAATAAAAAAGAGGTGTTAGAATGTTCAATGGTATCATAAAAATTATAATAATAAAAAAATTATTTCAAGATCATTTTCAGAATATTTTGAATTCATTTTAAATATAAGCAAAGAACTTTTGAAAACTTATAGACTTGATATATTTTTATTTCATAGGAATTGTTTAATGAATTGGTTATTCATTGATCAATTTTTATTTCATCTATGGCATTGGAATGTGATTTTATTTAATTTTAAAATAATTATGTAAATTCCATAAAATAATTATAAGTCGTTACTTCTATCTCAAGATTAAAAAATTTGACTATAGTATCCAATATGGATAAATATTCATATGGGGAAGAATTACTTTAATCTATAAAACTTCATCCAAAGTTCAACATAAACCATTCCATAAATGGTTATCCTTTTAAACATCCAAAAATTCAAAATTGATTAAAATATTACTAATTTTACCCTTGTATACTTGACATTAGTACATCATATATCATAAAATAGCTATCGATTGAAACATACGAAATAGTTTAATACGTTCATCATGTATTCTCTTGAAACATGATAATAACCTAAACTACAACAGAACATCAATAAAAAAATTAATTCATCCTCATTCGTCGAATGAATCCACATATTATTAAATATATTCCATTTATCCAAAAATTTTGTAATATCCATCAATAATAACATAAACCACATTTCCATAAAGTATTGTATCAGTTCTACGATCAACAATATTATCTGAATTACATTATCAACATCAATCATCTATTTATCCAAACTAGAAACCATTTTTCAACATCCCAAACATAGTTCTTCTTTCCCATAACCAGTGTACCAGCTTTCCTTTAAATCAATTTATACTCCATAAATACAATTTAACATGTTTATGAAACTTCCTAATAAAAAACTACTATAAAAAAATTCTATGATTTATTATTCTAATAACCAATATTCTAATAATTAATATATATTTATTTTAATCCATATAAATAAATACATCAATCATTACTCTATCATCACAAACCATTAACCATGATTCCATGTATTATACATTAATAATTTTTCCTTTAATATGTCATTTTTTCTCTCTTCATATACGAATATATAACAATTACTCATAAAACCGTAGTAATTTTCATCTTAATATTTCCTTTTATGAAATTTATTTTCATAATACCCATAGTTTCCAAATTTAAAATATTCAACCACTAATGACACCTTAGGGAGACCATTATTTTCATCCATTATATTGAATTCACTTTTCATTTTTTTGTAGTTACATTATTTTTTCCCTTCTTTTCCTTAACAAAAACATCCTTTCATCCTTCTAGGACGTACCCTTGAGTTCTTCTTCACATATTCTCAACATATTAGTAGATTCATCTTATTTCCACCATGTTTTATACTAATGTAACTCTTAGTAATTTATCATTCTCTTCTTTATTTAGTCTTAGATTTGGTTGAGGATCACATTTTTAATCATTTTTCATGAATGTTGATTATGGATAATAACAACATCATTCACTCCAATAATTTTCCCATTGAATGTCTCATTAAATTTTTTTATGTCATATTCAATTCTAACCATGGTCACTCCTGTTCCCTCTATTGACTAAAACTAGAAAACATTGGGTAAGAAACAATAATAATAATTTGTTCTGAAATAATCACAAATTTCATATATACGGTGGATATAAAGTGTCATTTCTATTATATATATATATCATTATGATTGTACATGTTTAGTGATATCCATTATCTTCCTAAATCATTTAGTATTGTTCATTAAATGTTTTGTGAATTTCCATGGTACATCCCCCAATAATGTCAAATCAGGTGTGTGATAAGGCCTATTTCCTTGTTCCAGGTCACAATCGTGTCCATCTCAATGCCCCCTTTGTGAATTTATTAACCTTAGGTTCCTCTGGGCAAAATCTGCATCCACATTTTCTATCCATATAGGGATTTAATTTCATGGAAACCACTTAATATATCCTTTTTTAGAATTCCATGACGTTTTCCTAAACATTTATTCGTCCTAAAACATATCAATACAGACATCCCTAGACTTATACTTATAAGTATACCTATGGAGATTATTAAATATATCTCATCTTAAATTGAAATTTTAAGCTAAACTTATCCTCTAATACAAATTTTGATGTTATCGGATTCTCAATAAAATATATTACATCTTATTAGATGTATATTCAATATATCACACAAAAACACAACTAGAAGATGTAATAGTGTATTATATTAGGAAACATGGAACCCAATCCACACCATTCATGAATGGTCTTCAATGTATCCCACAAATATCATACCTTTTAGTACACATTTCAAACATACCCTACATAAAGTTATTCTTCATAACCATGTAAAAAGAATCATAAGAAAGATTCATCTCAGATGATTAGTAATGTTAAACATGGGAGATAAATAATAATAACAAGGTCGTAAGTGTATGAGAACATTAGAAGAATGTTTTAAAACCAAAACATGCATATCAAAAATTGCAATCATTGTTTGTGGAATAATTAATGGATGTTAAAAAGAAGTGAATTATAATGGATTCAAATAACAAGATTCATGGGAGAAAAACATTGGAAAAAGACCAAGAATTTATTATTACTCATAATTATTGGAAATCATTTCCATATTATTCCTGAATCATTTCCAAGGCTATCATAGTGGAATGGGGTAACTCTCTAAATAGTAATTTTATTCAAGGTTCACCCTCAAGACCATCATAGTAGAAAAATTACATTAATTAATAGGGTTTACTTCCCATTCTATTCTAGTGAATGCTATTTGTTATAAATATTTTCCCATTGCATTGGAGAGATATACATGTCTAACTTATCTTGTATTGAATACCATATTTATGTGTTCCAAAATATCATAAAACATTATCATATCATAACCGCTGAATTGAAATGAGGTTTTAAACATTTATTCATATCATAATCGATATAAAATTGTTGAGTTTCATAATAATTTCGTAATTTCTTCATAGAATAATGCATAAAAAAATAACCGTTCTTTATAATAATTTTATCATGATATAACATGAAGAAGAGAAATGTGTTTAATAAACATCATGTCATAATAATAATAAGACATTTAGAGAAATAATAAAAATGATATCCCTATATTATATCCTGAGTAAGGCATATGTAAAATAAATATATTTTAACTTTGATAAAAAATAATTCTGATCAATAATTTAAAAGAATTAATGTGGATAATATATGTTTCACTAAAAAAAACCCTTCTTAAAAAATTAAAAAAATGAAAATATATTTCTATGAAATTAAATTTTAATAACTATAAAGTGTTACTAATATAAAATATTTGTCACAATGAGGGGATATTTCTTTCATTCCATTAAAATTATACAAATATTCCAGTCATATTTTCTGTAAAATTTAGAACGAGGATTGATTGGAAAACAACATAATGATTCCACTAAAAAAAATTTATAAAAAAGTGAAACATGGTTAATAATATCATTTAAATAATACAAAAATATTATATCATTTTTTGAAAACATTTTTAGAAATGATGGTTTTGCATAAAATCCTATTTTTTATTGTAGTGAGAAACAAATTAAGGTTTTCTTATAAATATTTTCTCAAAAATTTTAAAGACCAAGGAGTAGGAAAATGGTACTATTAAATGAAAATATCATGAATAAATTGAGAAGAATAAACTTCATGAGTTCATGAGAGACATATCATATTTTTTCATAACATACCTACTCTTTATTTCACACTAATCCATGATTTGTGTTTTAATATTATAATTAATATAACCTAGATGAATGCGAATTAATGATTTTATAGGAATTAGGTACATATAATAACTTCTTAAACATGGGATAACAAACAATTATTGGAAACATCGGTAACATTGTTCTGAAATTCTGGTCATTTTAGAACTGCAGAAGATAACTTGGGGGAAATCATAAGAAGGAGAAGATATATACAACCGAGTATGTGAATAATCATGGAATAAGGCGATAAATGTTAGACAATATTCATATCAATGGGGAATAAAGAGTAAAAATCATAAACGTAAACAATAATACAAGATATAACAAGATAGTAATCAAATGAGAAAAGAGGAAACAACTTAAAACACCACATCAAAAACAATGGTCAAGGATAAACCTCTATGAAATCATGGTTGGAAAATTCTCATAAAGTAATTAGGTTCACTCATTATCCTAACATGATGTATCATGAAACTAAATGTAACTCATTACATTGGAACTCTATAAAATTTTAGGAGCACCTATCACTACTCTAATAATTTTTTTAATTTTAAAAAAATGCAACTTTTAGGTGTTTAGTTGTAACAAAACATAGGGATTAAAAATCAAAAACAGCTTCCCCACTTAAATAGTAAAAATTTCAAAATTTAAACAGATTAAACATCATCCTTGGTACCGTGCTACCTCGAATCACTGCCAACCATCCACCTCAATTTTTGAATCCTGAAATGACACACCCCTACACATTAAATCAATATGAATCATGCTCATGTATCATTTCTTCCAAAGTAAACTAAAAATACAAATAAATTTTGAAATTCAACACTCTATCAGACCATCATCTTGTCGGGGACACCTAACTGACTTGAAACAGTCACTGATGATGTCAGTCACCATCAGGAACCTTCTATTGAAGCCTCTGTCATCACTAATTAAACAAAAAGTGACATTATCATTGAAAACCACCACTAGAAACCATCGTCAATGCTAACCATGTCTCTACTAAGAGCACAAAAATCATCACCTCGTCATCATCTCAAACCATAACTATTGGTTTTAGAAGAAGGTGCTTGTCACCATCATCCATATCACTTCCTTCCACCACCATCACCCATAGACGTCGGTCATCAGAATCGTAGAGAAGAGAACAAACCCCACAAAAACTAGCAAACCTCCCAAGAAAACCGCCACCATGGTCAAACAAAACCACATCTCACCACCATAAAAAAACATTTAACGCACCTCTATCGGAAAAGAAAAATAAAACACACATAAAACCTCAAAAATAAAGAAAAACATAATCAGAGATGACAACGAATGGAACTGGGAATGTGGAAAACTATGGAATAAACCTTAAAGGATACCGGGGATGAAACCCTAAAGGGGACCCTCACGACTGCCAAACCACAACATCAAGAACCTCTAGGTGCCCATCGCTCCAAATCCGACATGGAGAGGAGTGATAGAATGTGAGTTCAGAGAATGGTTAGGTGTCTGGGGGTAAAGGAAAGAGGGAATGAAACATAAATGGAAGCCAAAAACCAAAAGTAGAACTAAGAATTAAACCCTTATAAAAAAGAAATAGAGAAGGGGGATGTTACCCTAGGAGGAAATATAAATACGACACTGGGGGATGCAACTATAAGGACTCGACCTTAAACATTACATAATATTGAATTCAATGAATAATTCACATTGAGGATCTTTTCAGGTTTAGATTTTTAGAGAGTTAGGCAATAACTATTTTAACTCAAATGAATTACAAGGTAGACACTTCTACACAATTTAAATTTTCTTCAAAAAACATGAACTCTTGAAAAAAAGAGTAACGTCTAGTTCAATGTTTAAGATAGCATGAATTTTCCATGATCCCATCCTTGACCCCAATCCACATTATGTCCTATAAAAGACATTTCAAGAACTTGGGATGAGCATAAAAGCTAACTGAGGGATACAAAAATAAGTAAAACTGTTAGTTTTTCAAAAAAACAAGTAAACCATGAATACTTTAACATAAGTAATGCTTTTAACCTTTTTGAAGTAGTAAATACTCTTACTGAATAAAATATCATTACTTACTCTTTTGTAACCAAATATTACCATAAAAATCATATAAAGAACACATAACATATAAAGGTAACTTGGGACATAAAAAAACATAAATGGAATAACCATACGGTTGACATCCACACATATCACCAAATGGAATAGCTATACGACCAAATTCCATACCCAATGCATTAGAGGTTATAACGTAACCACCCATCCTGGTATTAATGGCACCACCCATCATTTGGTTTATCACGTAACCACCCATCAAAAGACCATGTACCAATATAAAACCATAACACATACAACAAATATGAAGGAAAGAAAACATCTCCACATTTAGATCACAATATCTCACTTAAATATATTAACATAAAAAATCCATTTTGAAAACCATTTTCAATATCAAAAATATGTAAAAGAGTATAAGGTATTTATTTTCTTTTAAAATCATTTTGGGTTGTTGAGGAAGCCAAAGATCAAATAATACTCGCGGCGGTGGAAAAGGTCATTGTCACTGCGTACGTTAAAAGAAACATTATTTTCTGTCGTTTAATAAAACGCTTCATGGAAAAAGATTCCATTTGAATGAAATGAAAATTCAACGGTTTTTATACAGCCTATAAAATAAAGTCTTATATTAGAACAAAATATGCATCGATGAAATGAGATTGAGATGAAGTCCCTTACCTCATGTCCGACATGACTCGATCGTTCTTTAATATCCTGAATAATAAACTACAGTTAATTTCTACTTTCTTGAGAATCTTTTTCATGTTTATTATTCATTTTATTTCACTTATTACCATGTTATAAACATTATTTAATCATTTAAGTTAATAACATTCGTTTTGTCGATATTTGGCACTTGAGTCAAAAAAGAACACCTTATATTTACAAGTTGTCCATGTGGTCAAAGTTTCATTATATCCAGAATGATATTCATGCTTTTGATATCATATATATCATATATATCCAGTATATACTTGTTTATATAATTGTACATAACATTTAGAGGTAAGAAATGAAATGCACCGTTCATGGAGACGGTAATCCGTACTTACGCATGAATGATACTTTCATTTGTATTTATTATTTTAATGGAAATAAAACATAATGATAAATAGGTATATTATAATTCTAGTTTAATATCATATATAATATCATTAACTTTATCCATTATACATCCCATATAATGCATTAACGAATCAAATCACATTGAGGGGGCGGTAGTTCGCACTTCCTCAAATGAGATTCTCGTATTTACCCACTATGAAAACCATAAAGTCATGCTAAAAATGGGAATTACAGAAGCATAAGGAAATAATAAACATAATATATATCATATATAAATATAGTGTTATTATAATGGCACCCATGAGAGGTGGTAGGAGATAATCGAACAATCATAGTTTCGTGAGGCATTGGTTTTCCATCCGCAGAAACATTACGTTCTTCATCCATTAGACGAAGGTGTGTGGAAGTGTATTTCAAGTACTTATTATAACAACATCCTAGTATATTGAAGATACTGGTGTTGTTATGAATGAAAGGAATAAAAAAAGTGTTTAGGGGTTGGAGAAGTAAAATAAAAGAAATCAATTTAAGAGAAATTGTTACCTTTAATTTGGGTGACTCCTTTGGTTTGAACCAAAAGGACTTCTTAAAGTGCATTCTGCCTAGAATAAGGCATCTAGAGGGATGAGAGGGATGTTTAGAGCATAACTGGGAAGAGGTTGGATGAGCCAAATGGCTTGAGAGGTGTGAGGAATTGGTTATAAGTGGTCTCCTTTTATAGGGGGGGCTCTTTAGGAAAGTGTGAAACTATTATTTTATTATACAATGATATTCGGTTTTGAATGGTACAAAAATCATTATAGTCTAAAATAAGATGACTCATGGTCGAAATTAAATAATCCAATCGGAATTGGACATGTTTTGGATAATATTTAATTCGTTATAATCTTATTTATTTAAATCATTTATTAATGAGGTAAATACTGCATCATTATTGTGTTATAAATAATTTAATTTATTCTATGTATAAAAATTTTAAAAAAATACTATCATTTAGGAAATATTTTTAGCTTTCCAATTAATATTTATATTCAAAAAGATAATTTATATAACCCCTTATAAAAATTAATTTACTAAAAGATATTTGCTATTGTCATATTTTCCTTCACTTTAAGTTAATTAATCTAAATTGTCATTATCAATCCTAAGTGGATCAAAGGGGTACCAAAATCGACCCAAATATGTCCATGGTCGTTAATGACTCATACAATATGGTTTTAAAAAGTGTTATGGTAATTTTGAATTATTATAATATTCTTTTTTCCTTGAATTACCTTATTTACATTTAACTGCTGTAAATAAAAGGCAAAAGTTACTATTCACCAAAAATTATGTTCATCTTAATGAACCACATTTTACTTCATGATAACAACCATGTATATCGTATTTTTGAAATTCAATTCACATAAGTGGTAAAATTTCATTTAATTGAAAACGTCAGTTTTTTTAACTACCACTAAGTGGTGTCACTATTAATCAAAAATTGACATTTTTCAGAAAAATACCAAACAATATGCCTAAGCTATATTTGATATTCCAAATTCAAAAATGCTGTCTATTTTTAAAAATTCAAAACATAAAAGTGGAATTAATTAATTTTAAAATTAATTCCCGTTATCAAAACAAATAACATGATTTTAAGAAAAATATCTATCAAAAGATTGATACTAGTTTATATCCAATTTCAAAGTGAAATTAATTACAATTACCAAAATTGGATTAAATGGTAAAAATATATACTAATTTCACTTTAAAACCAATTAAAAAGATAATCTAACCATATAAATAAATTATATTAAAATATAATTTTCATTAAAATACAATATTTTCACTATTCATTTAAAACTGAACTTTATAGGAAAAATTCCAAAAAATTTACACAATGTAAATTTTGATGTCCCCATTATAAAGAAGGATTTTATTTGGTCATATATAATGTATTAATGTGACCAAAACTAGATTTAAAAATGGCTCACCATTAAAAGGCAATAAATTGGCCTTTTAATGTAAATTATGCTTAAAATTAGATTCATTAACATTTTAAGCCTCTAACTTTTTATTGGATGATGTAAATACATTTACCAATCATGTATAATAATATTTTAATTAGTTTCATTAATTCCCTCCAATACAACAGCTAGGAGTTAACTACGATTTAAAATAATAATATTATATTATTAGTGTGCAACGTAAGATTCAAAAGAAACTTGTTATTGCGTATCGGGTACGCTATTGAACATAGAAACCCTTTTAAAGTAAAATTAATATTTAATTTAAAAATATTAATAAGTATAAAAATATCTTATTCATCATTTACTTGGGATGTTACATCCTTCCCCCTTTTGGAAATTGCGTCCTCACAATTTTTATTCACTTATCAAAAAAAGTGGGGATATTTAACCCTCATAGAGTTTTCAGATTCCCACATTGCCTATTCTACCATATGGTTTTCCACAAAACCATTACCTGATGAATTACCTTATTCCGAAACACTTGATCTCTACGGTCAAAAATTTGAACTGGTTGTTCTTCATAAGAGAGATTCTCTTCCAACTGAACTACCTCTGGGATCAAAACCGGAGATGAATCTGACATATACTTTCTCAACATAGAAACATGAAAAACATTTTGTACCTGGGATAAAATTGGTGGTAAAGACACTCTATACACAACTGATCCCACATTCTCCATAATTTCATAAGTTCCAATGAAGCTCGGACACAACTTTCACTTCTTACCAAAATGCATCACACTTTTCCAGGGAGAAACATTGAGAAAGACATCATCA
Source organism: Viscum album (assembly GCA_963277665.1). Classification (NCBI taxonomy): domain Eukaryota; kingdom Viridiplantae; phylum Streptophyta; class Magnoliopsida; order Santalales; family Viscaceae; genus Viscum; species Viscum album. The sequence goes on from OY728121.1 coordinate 427,707,658, forward strand.
CCTACCTCAAAAGAAAGATCCTTCCTCCGGTTGTCTACATATCTTTTCTATCTGCTCTGAGGTGTTCTCAGGTGATTCTGAATCAACTGAACATTCTCTGCCATCTCTTCTAGAAATTATGGTCCCATCATCTTCCTTTCACCTACTTCATCCAAAAAAGCTGGAGTTTGAAAACTCTTTCCATATAATGCCTCAAAGGAGCCATCTGTATACTGGAATGAAAACTGTTATTATATGAAAATTCAACCAAAGAAAGGTGATGGTCCCAACTTCCCTGATAATCCATCGATCAAGCTCGTAACATATCTTCTAATGTCTGAATTGATCGTTCTGACTGTCCATCTGATTGAGGATGAAAAGTTGTACTATACTTTAATTCAGTACCCAATGACTTCTGAAAGCCTTTCCAAAAGTTAGAAGTAAACATGGGGTCATTATCAGATACAATGGAGGGGGGAACTCCATGCAACATGACTATCTCTTTAACATTCAACCGAGAAAGTTGATCTAAAGACAAAGTATCTCTAATAGGAAGGAAATGAGTAGATTTAGTCAATCAATCAACTATAACCCATATATCATTATAACCTCGAGATGTCTTTGCTAATCCCACAAAGAAGTCCATGGATATATTTTTCCATTTCCACTATAGCACCGGTAAAGGATGAAACATTCCTTTTGGTAACTTTCACTCTACTTTACCCTGCTGACATGTCAAACACTTCATAGTAAAATCAGCAATATCGCTTTTCATTCCATCCCACTAGTAATTCACCGAAAGATCTATGTACATCTTAGTACTAACAGGATGAACTGAAAATTAAGAACTATGAGCTTCACATAACAACTCATTCTTCAACTGTGAATCAAAAGGAACACATAATCTCTTTCCAAATCTCAAAACACAATAATTATCAATGTTAAATTCAGGCAACTTGCCCTTCTGAACCAACTCTACCTTTTTCTGCAACTCACTTTCTTCTTTCTGTGCTTGATTTATTCTGTCTGATAGAGATGATCTCACTAACACCTAAAACAAAACAGAAGAATTTTTTACACCAACAACTTCTATACCAAAATTCATCAAATCAAAACCCAAAGGATCTCATTCCAAACATAGAATGGTTAATGAATAATTACTTTTTCGACTAAAATCATCAGCCACTTTATTTTATTTTCCCGGTTGGTAATAGATAGTGAAATCATAATACTTGATTAATTAAAACCATCTCCTCTGTCTCATGTTCAATTCTTTCTAAGTGAATATATACTTTACACTTTTTTTATTAGTATATATTTCACAATTCACTCCATAAAAATGATTCCTCCAAATTTTTTATGCAAAAACAATAGTAGCTAATTCCAAATCTTCTGTGGGGTAATTTAACTCATGTGGTTTTAACTAATGTGAAGAATAATCAATTACCTGATCATTCTGAAATAGGACACAACACAGTCCTTTAACGAAGCATAATTGTAGATAACAAACTTACCATTTCTGGAAGGCAGTGCCAAAACTGGAGCATTCACCAATCTTCTTTTCAATTCCTGAAAACAATCAACACATTATTTTGTCCATATGAACTTATCACCTTTTTGACTTAACTTAGTCAATGGACTATATAACCGTGCAAAATTTTCAACAACCCTCCGGTAATAACCTACCAAACCAAGAAAACTACGAATCTTGGTTATATTTGAGGGTATTGGAAATTCTTCAACAACTTTTTTTTATAAGGATCAACATTTATGAAATTTTTTGAAACAATGTGTCCAAGGAAAAAAATTTGTTGTAACCAAAACTCACACTTGCTGAATTTCCCAAATAGTTTCTTTTCTTTTAAGGTTTTCAAGAAAACCATTAAATGACTTTCATGTTACTCCTTACTTTTGGAATAAACAAAAATATCATCAATGAACAAAACCAAAAACATATCAAAGAACTTACCAAAAATTATATTCATAAGATCCATGATTACAACAGGTGCATTTTTTAACCCAAAAGGTGTAACTACAAATTCATAATGGCCATATCAAGTACGAAATGCGGTCTTCAGAACATATTCTTCTTTTACTTTCAACTGATGGTACCCAGATCTCAAGTCAATCTTTAAGAAATATTGAGCTCCCTCGAGCTGATCAAACTAATCATCGACATGGGGAAAATGATACTTATTCTAAACATTGATGTTATTCAATTCTCTGTAATCAATGCAAAATCTCATTGAGCCATCTTTCTTTTTATCAAACAAGACAAGAGCACCCCATGGTGAATTTCTAGGTCGAATGAAACCTTTATCTAATAACTACTGCAATTTCTTCTTTAACTCTAAAAGTTCAATTTGTGTTATTCGATAAGGGGGTTTTGAAATTGTCTTAGCATTAGGAATGGATTCAACGGTAAATTCAACTTCTCGATCAGGTATAATACTAGGAAACTCATCAGGAAAAACATAAAGGTACTCATTTACCATTGTCACATAAGTAATATCAACACTTTTATTTTCAACAATATGTGCAAGGTAACATTCATTTCCTTCTTTTACTAGTTTCTAAACTTCCTGATATGTTATCAAAATCAAGGGTTCATTCTTGTACACAAACTGTAAATCATTCTAAAATGAAACATCTTCAAATATACAGTCAATAATATCATGATAAATAGAAATCCAATCCATGACCAATATAACATCAAACTCTACTAGAGGCAAAAGAATAAGGTTTACAGGTAGATTAGTTCCGAACACAAGGAAATGAATGTTCTTATGTTTTCTTTTTGTCTCAAAATTACCTCCAGGTGTTTTTACTGTTAGTTCTATTTTCATATCGTGAGATGGAATTCCCAATTTACTAGAAAACTTATCAGAAATAAAAGAGTGTGTAGACCCTGAATCAAACAACAGATTGGGATAATCTGAACAAATAAATAGTATACATAATACTACTTCGTTTGGTGGCCCAACATCTACTGAAGTAGTTGCAAAGGATTTCACCACCCCTTTCTACATTTAGTCTGGCTGCTTTCCCTCAGTTGAGTTCTTCTCTGAAAACTCGTTTGTATAATGACCCATTTTATTTCACTTAAAACATCTTACCAATGGATTTTCATTCCTTGCTTGATCATCTTCCTTATAGTTACGAGCAACATGACCAGACTTACCACACCAGAAGCACTTTCCCGACTTTGATAAACATTATCCAAGATTATTTTTACCACACTTATCACAAGATGGATATTTAGTTTTCTTACCTCCGAGCTTCTTTGATGAATTATTCCCCTTTGCCTTCTAACAGTACCTCTTATTCTGTTGTTTGTCAAAGAACACATGATCATCGGCAAACTCCATTTCCACCTTCTCTACACATCGAACAAGTTTCTCATAACTTTTGAACTCACGAGAGGATAATGCTCTTCGATATAGTGGCTTCAGTCCTGAGTAAAATCGATTTATCTTACTATCAAGATCTCGGATGAAATTTGGTTCATACCTTTCCAGTCGAGTGAACTTTTCTTCATAAGAAGCCACTGAGTCATCCTCCTTCCTCAATTCTAGGAATTGTTTTTACATCCTAAGAAGAACCACCTTAGGAAAATATTTCTCATGAAACATACCTTTGAATTAATCCAAATTGAGAGATGCAATCTCTTCACTATCCCTGATATTTTTCACCATCGACCACCACTGATCAGCTCTACCTTCAAAATGGTAAACAGCAAGACTAACCATTTGTTGTTTTGAACAACCCATGACATCAAAAATCTTCTACAGTGCTTTAATCCACCCTTCATCTAGAACAGGGTCAGATGATCCTTTGAATGATGGGGGACGTTGCCTCCTGAAATGCTCCACTACTGACATGTTCCTCTGTGGTTGATCTAGCTAATCTTGTAGATGAATACCACCACCATTTATATCCTCAGTCAACTATGTCATCACTACAACAAACTGTTTAGTTCTGATTCCGACCATCCCAGGTTGCTAATTTGGAAGTTTATATTCCTCCTGAGGTCATCCCAACATAGCCACCATGTTCCCTCTGCAGAAAACCATTTTGAACATAGAAATATATTAGGCAAAACAACATGGTAATCTGTAAATGCTATATGATTTCAATATTGACATAAATTACTTTATAGATATTACTTTAACAATACCCTAACACCTAAAGTTATCTAAACAGACCTCTGATACCAACTATAAGGACCCGAACTTAATAATTACATAATATTGAATTAAATGAATAATTCAAATTGAGGAACTTTCCAGGTTTAGAGTTTTAGAGAGTTAGGAAACAACTATTTCATCTCGAAGGATTTACAAGGTAGACTCTTCTACATAGTTTCTATTTTTTTTACAAAACATGAACTCTTGAAAAAAATATTAATGTCCAGTTCCATGTTTAAGACAACCTGAATTTTCCTTGATCCCATCTTTGACCCAATTCCACATTATGTTCTGTGAAAAACATTTCAAAAACATGGCATGAGAATAAAAAGCTCAGTAAGGGATACACAAAAAAGTAAAACTGTATGTTTTTCAAAACAACAAGTAAACCATGACTACTTTAACATAAGCAATACTTTTCCCCTTTATGAAGTAGTAAATAATCTTACTGAATAAAATATCATTACGTACCATTTTGTTACCAAATATTACCATAAAACCCATATAAACAACACAGAACATATAAAGGTAACTTGGGAAATAAACATACACAAATGGAATAACCATACGGTCAACTTCCACACATATCACTAAATTGAATATCCATACGGACAACTTCCATAACCAATACATTGGAGGTTATAACGTAACCACCTGTCCTGGTATTCACGACACCATCTGTCATTTGGTTTATCACGTAACCACCCAACAAATGTCCAAGTACCAATATAAAACCATAACACATACAACAAATATAAAGGAAATAAAACATTTATACTTTTCGATCACAATATATCACTTATATATATTGACATAACAAATCCATTTTCAAAACCATTTTCCATACCAAAAATACATAAAATAATATAAGGTGCTTATTTTCTATTAAAAACATTATGGCTTACTGAGGTAGCCAAATATCATATAATACTCACGGCGGCGGAAAAGGTCGTTGTCACCGCGTACGTTAAAAGAAAAATTCTTTTTTGTCGTTTAATAAAACTCTTCTTGGAAAAAGATTCCCTTTGAATGAAATGAAAAGACAATGGTTTTCATACATCGTATAAAATATAGTCTTATATTAGAACAAAATATGCCTCAATGAAAGGATATTGAGAGGAAGTCCCTTACCTCATGTCTAACTTGACTCGATCGTTCTTTAATATCCTGTATAATAAACTAAATTTAATTTATACTTGATTAAGAACCTTTTTCATGTTTATTATTCCTTATATATCACTTATTAACATGTTATAAACATTATTTAATCATTTAAGTTAATAACTTTTGTTTTGTCGATATTTGGCACTTGAGTCAATAATGAACAACTTATATTTACAAGTTGTCTATGTGGTCAAAGGTTCATTATATCCAGAATGATATTAATGATTTGGATATCATATATATCATATATATCTAGTATACACATGTTTTTATAATATTACATAACATTTAGAGGTAAGAAATGAAATGCACCATTCATGGAGACGGTAAGTCGTACGTACGAATGAACGATACATTCATTAATATTACTTATTTTAATGGAAATAAAACATAATGATACATAAGAATATAATAATTTCACTTTAATATCATATATAATATCGTTAGCTCCATCCTTTATACATCCCACATAAGGCATTAACGAATCAAATCACCTTGAGGGGGTGGTAGTCCCTACTTCCTCAAATGAGATTATCGTATTTACCCACTACGGAAACCATAAACTAATGCTATAAATGGGAATTACAGAAGCATAAGAAAATCATAAACATAATATATATCATATATAAATAGAGTGTCATTATAATGGCCACCATGAGAGCTGGTAGGAGATAATCAAACAACCATTGTTTCGTGAGGCGTTGGTTTTTCATCCACAGAAACATTATGTTCTTCTTCCATTAGATGGAGGTGTGTAGAAGTGTAGTTCAAATAATTATTATAACAACATCATATTATATTAATGATACTGGTGTTGTTACAAAATAATGGAATAAAAAAGATTTTAGGGGTTGGAGAAGTAAAATAAAAGAAAACAATTTAAGAGAAATCGTTACCTTTAATTTGGGTGACTACTTTGGATTAAACCAAAAGGAATTTTTATGTTTCTTTTTCCTAAGGTAAGGCTAATAGGGGGAGGAGAGGTATGTTGATATATTAATTGGGTAGAGGTTGGACGAGCCAAATGGCTTGAGTGGTGTGAGGAATTGGTTATAAGTGGTCTCCTTATATAAGGGGGAGGAGGGGCTCTTTAGGAAAGTGTGAAACTATTATTTTATTATATAATGATATTTGGTTTCTAATGGTCCAAAAATCATTATAGTCGAAGATAAGATGACTCAAGGTCGAAATAAAATCATTGAATCAGAATTGGACATGTTTTGGATAATATTTTAATCAATATAATCATATTTATTTAAATCATTTATTAATGAGGTAAATACTGCATCATTATAGTGTCATAAATAATTTAATTTATTCGATGTCTAAAAATTAGAAAAAAATACTATCATGTATGAAATATTTTTATATTTTCATTGAATATTTATAGTCTATATGATAATTTATATAACCCATTCTAAAAATTAATTTACTAAAAGATATTTGCTTTTGTCATATTTTCCTTTACTTTAAGTTAATTAATCTAAATTGTCATTATCACTACCAAGTGGATTAAAGGGGTCCAAAAATAGACCAAAAGATTCCCATGGTCGTTAATGACTCATCCAATAAGGTTTGGACAAGTGTTAAGGTAATTTTTAATTATTATAATATCCTTTTTACCTCAAATTACCCTATTTACCGTTAACTATGGCAAATAAAAGTCAAAAAGATACAATTCACAAAAAATTATTTTCATATTAATGAACCACATTTAACTTCTTGATAACAACCATTTATGTATGATTTTTGAAATTCAATTCACAGAAGTGGTAAAGTTTCATTTAAATGAAAACGTCAGTTTTTTTAACTACAACTAAGTGGTGTCACTATTCATCAAAAATTGACGTTTTTCAGAAAAATACCAAACATTCAGCCTAAGATATATTTGATATTTCTAATTCAAAAATTATTTCTATTTTTACAAATTAAATACATATAATTGGAATTAATTAATTTTAAAATTAATTCTCGTTATCAAAACAAATAGCGTGTTTTTAAGAAACAATAAATATCAAAATATTGATACTTGTTTATGTCCAATTTCAAAGTGAAATTAATTCCAATGACCAAAACTAGATTAAATGGTAAAAATATATTCTAATTACACTTTAAATCCAGTTGAAAAGATAATATAACAATATAACTAAATTAGATTAAAACATAATTTTGAATTAAAATACAATATTTTCACTATTCATTAAAAAATGATCTTTATCAAACAAATTCCAAAAAATTAACACAAAGTAAATATTGATGTCCCAATACTAAAGAAGGATTTTATTTGGTCATTTAGAATGTATTAATGTGACCAAAAATAGATTTAAAAATCATTCTTCATTAAAAGGCGATAAATCATCCTTTTAATGTAAATTATTCTTAAAATTAGATTCATTCACATTTTAAGCCTCTAACTTTTTATTGGATAATTTAAATAGATTTAGCAATCATGTATAATCATATTATATTTAGTTTCATCCATTCCTTCCAATACAACAGCAAGGAGTTAACTACCATTTAAAATAACAATATTATATTATTAGTGTACAATGTAAGATTCCAAAGAAACTCGTTGTTGCGTATCGGGTATGCTATCGAACATAGAAACCCTTTTAATGTAAAATTAATATTTAATTCAAAAATATTAATAAGTATAAAAATAAATTATTCTTCATTTACTTGGGATGTTAGAGAAACCATAAAAACCAAGCAATAAATAACATCTGTGAAGAAAGGGAAAACGAATAGGAAAGGAAACCATTAGAATATGTAGAAGAAAAACCCATCACCGCCATGGTGGAAACCCCAGAGGGGAGAAGGCAAAGCCTAGATCCGATAACTGAGAGTGAATATCGGGTGATTGTGGTGTCATCCTCTTATGATCCTTTTTGTACAATCATTCTCATACTTATGTTTCCCACATATATCATACTAATTGCATTCATTCATCATCATAACATATTACCTGATCCTAGGGTGTGGAATAAATATATTTGTTTCAATAATAATAAATATGTGACTAAATTTGAACACTCTTTATAGGAAATGGGCGTGGTATTTACTACATAATTATTTTGACATGGAAAACCATGTGGAAATTTTTCCAATAGAACGATGTCACATAATGGTTCATAAAAATGTGATTATGAGATATAAGGGGTTCTCTAATAACATATAAATCAAATGGGCAGTCATATGGACATGAAAAAAAATATCCCAAAATTATCAATTGAGAATATATGGCATAATCTAATGAAGAAACAAGAATAATGAAAAGAATATTAACTACATGTCAGTATGATAATGGGTCTACAAAAAGGATCATGTGATTATCAATGAGAGTGAAATGTTGATCTCACAATTTATATATTAAATGGATCATTTGTGTAATATGGAAAAACAAATCCCAAAAAATGAAAGTGGTATTTAAGAGATATATTATAGAAAATGTGATTGAATAGAAATGAGGAGTGAGAAATACCAAACATTATTGTGTCACTCCAAATGCTTGGGAGGGGATTCAAGAGAGATTGTGGAACCCTGAGAAGACTCCATAGTGTGAAGGTTAGAGTATGGATGTTCTATAAGATGTTTGAGTGGAGGTAAATGGGATCTTATGTGGTTTTATTTTGGAAAATATGGGGTTTTCTTTATTATTTAGGTTTTGTACTCTACATTATAAAATAATCAAAACCACAAATCTTATCCTAGTTTTTACGATGGTTTTTACCATTTTTTTTAATAATTGGATTGGTTATTATAATTTTATAAGGCCATGGCCTGATCATAATAAAATAATACCCTTTCTTATATATAGGTGAGTTATACTCCTAAAGAATTGGTTTTAAAACCGTAATATATATTAAGGATTTCATAGGATCCATAAGGGCATGGAAAAATTTGTCCAACAAACATATAATCACATTATTTTAATATTAAAACATATATTTGGTCATTCATTATTTTTATGGTATTTATTACACCAACTTTTGTTCATAATGATGTCATAATACCTAATGTATATTTATATGGTATATAATTTTTATCTGAACAATTGATTGTCTCAAAAAATTATGAAAAATTCAAAACTGGATAATTTAGATGTTATGATTAATACAATAATATTAGTTTTATAAAAATAAATTTATAAATATTTCAATTTTCTTTTTTAAAATAAAATCAACATTTCTTAAAAAATGTTATGTTTTTGATAACAGAAGTTTTCGAAACCTATTAAAAATTACATTTGACATCATAAAAATTATAGTATCATTTATATTTAATAAATAATATTTTTTAATAATATTTTATAAAAATATAATTTATTTCCAAAATCCATTAATTCGTCAAAATAAGTTCCTTAATTGAGTTTGAATATTAACCAAAAAAATACAATTTGTATTTTATCGTATCAAAATAAAAAATATCTATAAATTAAAAATAATAAAATAAAAATATATTATATATTCTTTAAAAAAATAATGTAACTACACATATTGATTTGGTCAGGATATATATCCCTTTAATACACCAACAAACCCCCAAAGAGTAATGTTTGTGATAGCGAGACAATCACGGGGTGGTTCGGCATACATGGTTTGTATCATTGTTTTAATGATCATAGACTTCTCTAAAAAATTGTTTTTCTGATGCTTGGTATTGGTTAATAGAAAATCCCTATTATTCTATCTCTCTAAAAATAACTAATAAGTGAGCTTCTTAGGGTATGATCCTACTAGTTTGGGACATCACTTCTATTATCTCTGTCAATTGGATTTGATAAAACCCTATATTTATAAAAATCATGTGATCACTACATAACCTATGTATTATCAATGCTAAATGTAATTAACAATCATTGAAATATAATAATATGTAATAAAACCAAAAAAGTTCATGTATTTTCAATATATATATTACATAATATGAAAATAAATTAAATCATATGGGAACATTCATTTGAAGAGTTCGGTTCATTAAAATCAATCCCTTTATGATATTTCTCCCTCTAAATTTTCATTTCCCACATGAAAAAATATGAGGGTAACATTGTTTCATCACTTCCTCCAGTTCCCACACCACTTCTCTAAACATTTTTTTTTCTAAAACATGTGAACAAGGTGAAATTTCTTATATCATAGAACATTTTCTATATAATATTAACCGAATCCTTTTAATATGATATATCATTATCCAATAGTACCACCTCATGATTGAGTACATGTGTGGGGTCTGGTATATACATCTTCCCGAGGGATATATGTAAAATATAATATACATGAGATATGTTATGTGGGAGTGCTAGTCGATAAACCACCATTCTAATGTGATCAAGGATCTCCAATAAGGTCATGTATTTTGGAATAATCTTTAAATTCTTCCCAAATATCACCACTTTAATCCATGGGTATATTCAAAATAATATCATGTCCCCAACAGCAAACTCTTGGTCTCATTGATGATTGTAATCATAACAATTTGGTCGACTCTGAGCAGCCTTAATGTACTGTTGAAAGGTCTTATCTATTTCCACCATTTCTTCAACCATTCCAAGACCTAGATGTTTATGTTCTCCAAAATCATCCCAATATATAGGTTTTTTCACCTCTTCCCATAGAGGTATTCATATGGGTTCATTTTGGTACTTGAGTGGAAACTTTTCTTGTAAGGAAACTCGACCATATGTAGATATAGTCTTAGACTCCTTTGAATTCTCTATAACATTATTACAACATGTCTTTCATTGTCTGAATAGTAAGCTCATATTTCCCATTAGTTTGAGGATGGTAGGTCATAATGATGTATTTCTCAGTGTTTATAAAATATTAGAAACTGTTCCATAACATGGATTGATTTTCTAATCTTGATCAAATATAATTGATATTTGTACTCCATACAGTCTTACCACTTATTTGATGTATATATGTTCGTGTAGATCCACTGAGAAATCCAATCAAATAATAATGAAGTGTGTATTGTTTCCAAGAAGATCCATAATAACCAAGATATCATTATTTTATTTGGATGTATTTGGAGGTCTGAGGAATAATTCAAAGGTGATATTTTCTTATTTCTATGTTTTTATGTGTAATGGTTTAATCATCCCCTTATAATTATAGATTTCATCATTCACTTTATTAAATACCAAGAAAATTTTTGTATATCCAGATATCTTATTCTACTTAGAGTCACACAAATAGTTCTCTTAAAGATCTCGATACATAATTATGCTTCTTGGGTGAATGGGGAATGTCGAATTCGGTGCATCATCCAACAATTCATTCTTTAACATTAGACATGATAGTATACATAGTCATGACCAAAATTTCATAAATCCATCTTCGTTAAAACTGAAATCCAATAATTTCCCTTCTCTTATAGTTTTAAATTTCCTCTCAATTCCCACATCATTTCATTGAATATCATTTATCATCTCCAGAAAGGGTGTTTGAGAAATAATTTGTTAAAGGATTGATGATGTTCCTTCCTTTTTTATTATCATATCCTTCCTTTCCAATTATAAGATTACTGGATCCCTCTTAATTATCATAAATGAAAAAAATTTGTGATCCTTTATATGTATATTACATATCACATTATTCAATTTCCTAATATATTAATGGATTGAGTGGTCATAGTCATTGATAAAATCTAACCATCTTCATTGGAACATATTTATTACTTTTTTTAGTATATTTTTTATAATTTTTTGATACGTGTATCTTTCACACTTATCCCCAAAGATATAATACTTCTATATTTTCAATAAAAAATTCACAAAATATAACTCCAAAGCATGCATTGGATAGTTCTATTCATGAACATTCAACTTCTATGAAGAATATGCTATTAATGTTTTATTTTTCATTGACACACAATCTAATCCCTTCTTTGCATAATCATTGAATATAGAAAAATTTTATCCTGTTGTGGGTACTGTAAGCTTAGGCGAAGTGATAAGCCTCATTTTTAGTTCCTTTAAGGTCTGTTCACACTCATAATTACAAGAAAACATGACTCCATTCTAAGATAACATGGTTATAGGGATTTACAATCCTGAGAAATTTCTCAAAAATTGATCATAATAACTAATTAATCAAATGAAACTATGAATATATATAATAGATTTTGGAATCATACATCATCTGATTTCTTATTTCATTGAAGGATACACCTATATCCCATTTATTAGGGTGATATTCCTCATGAATGAGAAATCCTTCGACCATAACTCACATTATTTGTATTTTTCAGAAATTTTCTCATTTTAGAAGGTCTTTAGCATAGCACTAATATGATCTTAATTATCCTCCTTGGTTTTGGTTAATATTAGAATATCCTCTATAAGGACTACCACAAATTTTTACAGGTTATCTTTAAAAAATAAATTCATCTATTAAATGTTGATTTCAATACAATTAGTGATTTTGGATGGAATTACTATGAACTCATAGTGCCTGTAAATTTTATGAAAAAAATGTCTTTTGGAAATCCCCCTTCTTTACCTTAATAAGATAATATCTCAACCACATATCCACCTTGGAATATTATTGTTCTCTATGTATCTAATCAGGGAACTCATCAATCCATGATGGAGAATATTTTTTCATTATCATGATCATGTTGGGATCTTGATAATCAATACAAAGTCATAATGTCCCATCCTTTATCTTGATAAAGAGGACTGGTGGACCCCATAGTAATGAACTCAAGCATATGAATCATTTTGCCAGATTATATTATATTAGTTTCCTTAGCACTTCATGTTCTACAAAAACCATTCTATATGGATCCTTGGATAATTGTAATTCCCCATGTATAATCATGATTGAAAATTCCCCCTCATGTCTAGGGGAGAGATAAAGAAATTTATCTGCAAACACTTCATCATATCCCCCATTAATATGAATGTAGTTGAGGATGGTTATTTCTTACACTCAATCATTTAATATAGATATGATTTCATGTATGAAATAATATCCACACCTGAAAATTTGGTGCTAAAGAAGAATGATCCTCCTCCTTGCACTTGTACAAAATTTTGGGTTTATTTTCAATACAGAGAGTGATTTCCTTCTTCTATAAAATTAGGTTTTATCAATTTAGGTTAAGTCAATCCATTCTAATAATTGCATAAAATCCCAAAAATGGTATTATGAATTTTTTTTTTTGTATTATCATCCCTTAAATTGTTACATGGGGGATGTTAAATATTTTGGATGCATTAATTGACACATTTCCTATTTAAACCGATAACTCCACTTATATGTATTGTGGTGGTGTTTAATAGTTCTACCAAACAATCATGATATGATGTAATTCATATAAATAAAACTAAAAATAAAATTCTCTATCCTTTAATGAATATCTAGCATAGCTGTCACCACTTTTTTATAGGATCCACTATAGTGGTTGTGATAGAAAAATATCTCTCTCTCATCCTTTAAGGTTGTTCGATGTCTCTGAAAAACCTTGGAATATTTCATTGATTTTAAAAGTTTATACATTACATGCATTTTAAAAAATTAGCAATTTGATATGGGTTTACTGAATTATTCATTACCTACACGGAATTAAATGGTTTCTCCAATTATAAGTTGTTAGTTAGGTTTCTTTCCTTCCTACACCAAAAACATTTCATTATTCCCATTATGAAATTTCTAGGGTACTTATTTCCACACCTTTGAAAAATCAAATGATTCAATTTTTTGGAAATATTATATTTCTCCATTGGGAAACTTGAATGAAACTCCACTTTCTTCTTCTTATCACCACGATACCCTAGAGATTCACTGGTCACCATTTTTACTTCTATGGTAGAATGAACAATTTCCCCATAACTATAAAAGTATCAGATCACCATGGATTATCACATACTAACTTTTTCCCATCAATGATGTTATCATCCTTGAATTAGGGGGTAATAAAATATCAGGTGGTGTATTATACATGTCTTGTTAATAATTACTCATACGCCTTGATAGATTCTCTATCTTTTTTCTGATGGAAAAGAAATTAATTTCCATTTTAATTCGAAGAGTATGAGGAAAATATTAATCAAAAACATTTTCCAGGATTCCATTAACTCCATCACATTGATCTCTCACTTAGTATTTTCATTCCTGATCAATAGCCACCTTTGATCAGCTTCTTTATCCATGTGATAAATAACCAGTAGAACCTCCTCTTGTTGAGAATATTGATGGATGGGGAAGATCTTCTTAATGAAGAGTATTCATTTTTCCAAGATTAAGGGATCACATGACCCCTAAAAAATCTGATTCCTTTTTCAAATAATGATCTCAGTCATATATTGTTATATCTTATGAGTTTTTAAGAGCTTCTCTTGATTTAGGTTTCTATTTATAAATTGATTTAGATAATAGATTATTTTCATAATTATTGTGATTCCTTCTCCAATCGGGTTGGGCATTTCAATGGGGCAGTAATCACATTTCCAATCACAATGATTTTTACCTGATTCCTCATATTTGTGGTCATTGGATATAATAAAAGGAAAATTAGGGATGATTATTTTTCAGTATTAAACACGTAAAGCAGAATCTAGTGAAATTAATGGGAAAATTTTAAATAGTATTAATTTCTAGGTTATGAATTTCAAGGATTCAATCTATGTTATTTGTTATCTATTTCCTAACATAAACACTTATGGGAATATTTTTTCCCTTAGTAATTGTTTATAATGACCTTATTAATTTATCGAATAATATAAATTGGTATTCTTAAACTAGTTGTTCTTTAAGGCTTGTTTCCATATACTATGTTACACAATGTGAGGTACGATTCAACTTATCATAGTTATTCCACCTAAGTACATCTATAACAGAACCAGGGGAACATATAGTATCTATACATTGATATTTTTAATGGTAAACCACTTAATATATAATTACCATAAGTTAGATATTCTTTCCTATACTTAATCATCTTTTAAGGGTTTCAATATAATTTTTTTAATAATAGTCTCAAAAATAACTAATCATTTCCTTTGATACCAACTATAAATACCTTACTATTTATTTCATATTAATACATTATTTTTTACATAAGTGTAATCATAGTAACACATAAAAGATCAATAATTATAGATTATTTTGATTCAATTATATATCATAAAATCGTGAAATTGGGATACAACAGAATTATTGAAAACTTCCTTAGCATGCTTCCGAAATTTTATGGTTTTTAAAACACCACGGGATAACATGGAGGAAAACATAAGAAAGGGATGAGATATATATCCCAATAAGGTAATATAAATGGAATAAGGTGGTACATTTTAAAAAATTGGTATATTTATGGGGGAATAACAATATTAGTAATCATAAACATGAGCAATGATACATGCTATAAAATGATAATCATAACATGAGAAATTTAGAAACAACCTAAAACACTGCATCATAAACATAGGTTAATTCTAAACCACCAAGACAACATGGTTGAAAAATTATAATAAATTGATCATTATCACTACTAATACCAAAATGATGTATCATTATTCTAAGAATTACCCAATTCATTAGAGAGCTATATAATTCTGGGTGCAACTATCACATTCATTTCATTCCCATGCTTAAGTGTTACACATAGATCATACAACATGGATTAATTCATTATAAGAATTTATTATAGAATCATGTATTATGGAAGAATTATATTTATGTCCCTAATAAATATTAATATGTGTGTAAATATAAAAACCATTGATATGAAATGTGAATGGTATTCACTACACAATAGATTTGCTATGGAAATTCACAGTGAAATTTCTATAGCATAATAGTTCCACTTAAAGATTCATAAAAATGAGTTGATGAGTGAGATGGGGTACTCCCATAGAATATAAATAAAATGAAAAGTAATAGGTGCACTTAAAAACAAATCCCGACATTAGAAATTTGAAATATAAGGCATAAGTTAATTAATATACCTGAATAAATAAACGAATCCTAACTATATTTCATCTTGATAACAGATGGAGAAAAAGGTTCATAGAAGTTTTAATGGGAGTGAAAGGGGGATATCATCACATATAAATCATATTTAAAGTAATGGGAATATGTAAGAACATATACCAATATATGAATATGTTATTTAAGATACAGAATATAATAAGATCTTGAATAAAAATAAGGAGAGAGAAATACCTTACATGAGTTTGTGAATCCAAATCCTTCGGAAGGGCTTCTTGGGAGATTGGGGGAACCTTGGGGGACTATAGAGAGTGGAGGGAATATTATATTTGTACCATATTTATTTTTTATCTAAAAATTATACTATCTCAGAATATTTTGATAAAATCGCCATTGGATAAAATTAACATTATAATTCCTAAAATAATATTCATTTTATCTAATTATTTTTCTAAATATTTTAATTTTTACTTTGAAAATTATATCTATATTTATATAGAAATTTTGGGTTTTTGACAACAATAGTTTTCGATTGATTATAAAAATTACATTTGAATTCATAAAAATTATATGATCATTTATATTTAATAATCATTATTTAAAAATTATATTTTATTACAATAATATTTAATTCAAAAATCCATTCATTCATCAATATATGTTTTTTAATTTAATTGGAATATTACCATAAAAATATTATTTTTTATTTTATCAAAACAAAAAATATATAAAAAGTAAAAAAAATCAGAAGAAAATATAATCATTGTTATATAAAAAATAATTTAAATACTCATATTTCTAGTGTCATGATACATATCCCTTAAATACACCATCAAATTTTCTAAGAGTAAGGTGTGATATGGTGAGACATTAATGGGGTGGTTCGACATACATGGTTTGGTCCATGATCTCGATGGTCTGGGACTTGTCTCGTAAATGGTTTCTCTCATGATTATGTTGTTCGAACCCATCATGTGATTGATAATGGGAAAATCCCATTGTTTTTATCTCCCTAGAAAGCTCTGATAAATGGGATTTTTAGGGTATAATCCAAATGGTTGAGGTTATCACATCTTTTTTTGGTGTCAATTGAATTGGTTAAAACCATGTTTTTATACTAATCATGTGATTACAATTCAACAAATATATTATCCATGGTAGAGATGCTTAATTGTAATTTAAATATGATAGAATATAATAAATCTAATATGTGCATGTGTTTGCTATATCAATTTCACATAATACTAAATTTAATTAAATTATAATGGAAATATCATTTATAATAATTTGAATCATTATATTTATCATCATAAACATAATCACGAAAAATCCTAATAAATGAAGCGATTTTAACATTGAATCCTTTCTGATTTGGTCACATTGAATCATAAGTCCCATTAAGGAATAACATAAAATGGAAAAGAAAATAACATGAGGATAATTATATTCATGATATTACATGTCAAATGGGATGTATATACACCTCATGAATGAATATATGTGAATAAAATAACGTACATCTCAATGAAAGAAAATTCAGATACAAACCCCTTAACTTAAGTATTGATATCCATCGTACATGATCATACCTCTTGTAGAAAAAATTTATGTTTATTATACATCTATTACAGAAAAATAATTATATATATCATACCATATATTCTTTTATTATGAACTTTTATTATCCATTAATTAACTATTTCATGTTAAAGTTATTTTTTGGGTAATAATAAATTTTTGTTTTGTATATGATTTTATTTTTTATTTTTATTCCTCTTACATTGATCATGGTCTTATCATATATAGAATTTTTACAATGAATTAAATATTATCTACTTCCTATTTTTATTAATTTATAATTATCCAAAAAAAATATTAATCGAAAATGAACACACAATTCATGGAGATGGTAGGCCATACATACACATGAATGTAGTTTCTATTTTTCTAGTTGGATTTAAATAAAAATTGATAAATGACATATTATAATTAAAGAATCATTTTTTTGACTAATATATCACATATTTTCATTAAAAATGCCCTTATTAACTTCCATATAATGTGTTAATGATTCACATCACCTCATGGGTAAATATTCCACCGTGTGAGTGAGCGACATTATCATATTCTCAAAAATGTAACATCCCTACCCTAGTAAGCCCTATACACATTTCATCAACTTGTGTTTGCACATGACCTCAGGCACACCTTCTCATTTGCGAGAGACAACTGAATAGTAGAGAGTGTGAAATTTGAGGTGTGGTAAGACTAATTACTTTGTGTCCGAGTGATCCACAACATATGAAAAAATGAAATAATGAAAACAGTATAACCAATGAAAAATCATTGAAAATAAATTCTCAAAACTAGGTAGAAGCCAAAAACTAAATATTAATTATGCTATGTCATTTCATTCCTTTCCATGTGTATGGAAAACCCAATACAAAGACTACATTATAATCCCAAAAATTGATCCTATCACCAGGTCTAGATCCCACCTCCATGCACATCCCAGGCTCGACTAAACCATATAGAAAAGGGTCATTTCCCTTTTCCTGACCTGCAAATATGAAGTCTTCCCATGTACACAATGGTGGCTCGAGAAGGGTGTGAGTATATCTCAGTATTCTACGATCAATGGTTTGAACAAAAATATCTATTCTAAATATATAGTGTATCATGGTGAAAATGAATAATGAGATAAACAATATACAAACTTTGTTCCATTAGTTAACAAGGTTCACTTAAGCCACATTATTTATATAATCTATCTGTTAGTAATTTTCATCAAATACGCATTTTACAATAATAGTCATAGAAACCAAACCTAAGGGGAGAAGATATTTCCCAAAATAATACATAACACCTACCTCAGTGCCTCAACCCATGTAGTCTCTTCGTGTCAAATCATTAGGGGAATATAGCCTCAATCTGACACCATAACATGTGCACTAAATGCGGTAGGGTTTAGAGACATGGTATAACCCAAAGTGTGTTTATGGATCCTGAAGTATAAAATCCCATTCATACCACCAAGCCATGTCCACATGATTAATTTATTATTTAACACATTTACCAGTTTAGAAGTCATACTCAGTGAACACATATACCATTTAAAATTCATTTTTCGTTGAATGTGTAAATCATCTTCATTCCCCAAACCAATAAAAAATTTACCATTATCAAGTAATGACCCATTAACACATTATCATTATACTAAATGAACATATTATTCCATGTTATCAATTAAAAATAATTTCACAAATTTTATTTTTTAATTGATGTTGACAAACAAAATACCCATCTCATAAATTTTCAATCATCAACCCATTCTAACATGGTAAACATAGCTATTATATGTTTTTTCTCACAGAACCTTAAAATTCACATTTACTAACCCAAACTCAAGTTCAGAAATATTCCTCACACCATGGCTGGACGCTTAACTCTTTTATTCATTATTAATGCAACCCAAGGGGATCATGAGGGTTTCAATTAATCATTTATCCAAACAATTTATCATTCTCAAAATGGGAATATAAATATTAATAAATCATAACAAATATAATATCCACATAAACATAAACTAACATAAAGACTCTATGATATATATTATAGAACTCCAACCTTGATTTCTCCAACTACTGAAATCTCATTTCATTACATTGATTTAGATTAGAAAAATCTTCAAAGTAGCAACCTATGATCCACTGGGAAAAGGGTGTTCTAAGGCTTCAGAAGAAGAATAAAAAATACATAATCTTCAATCCATTAAATTTAATGGAGTTGTGTTTTAGACTCAACTATATCATTGATTCCCAAACAACTATTTTATAATCATCATGGAAATGAGGGAGATCAATCTGTAGAATGTTTTGGGTGATTTTTTATGTAACTAGGTAATTAATAATTATAATAGAGAAGAATTTTGAGTCCAAACACTTATTAATCGTTTGGAAAAAGGGTAAACCCCTATTTAAAATAGGTATACTGTTTTGTAACAAGGTTTTCCCAGCTATGTGCTAGCTATGTGCCACCCTCTTTCCAAGAGGGGGCCAAGTCTCATTGTCTCTTAGGGAGCCTGCACATTTTAACAACCCATCTGATGATTGTGGAGGTTTGATTAGTCCAAGTCCAGATGGATTGGCCACCCACTAACATAGTTCCTTTATGATGTTCACCCCTCATACAGAAATTCATAGTTAGAGTGCACGGTTACTAAAAATCATGTTTCAGTTGTACAATATGCACTAGATGGCCACTTTTCCTCCTCATTCATGTCCTAAATCACATCAACACCCCCATGCATCCACATACCATAGAGAAAAATTTCATTATCCTTTGTAAAAGATCTCAGAAAAATATCTAAATAAGAAAATACCTCACTAGATGTTGGAAATCTTACAACCACCCCACCTTATAGTGGATCCTCCTCGATCCTCTCTCCCAAGAATCATAGAGTTTCCATAGTGAAGATATTAGGCCACTCAGACATCATATCCATCTCCATCTCCCATGATTCCTCCTGAACACCACTATTCATCCATAACCATCAAACAAACGACATATTCAATCCTCACATTGGATTTTGGATGTGAACCACAATACAAACTGGATGCTCCACAGAGGATTAATAATACTAACGCTCAAATTATTCAACATTAATAAAATGGGATGGTTTGAGGTGGTACTTGTAATCCTGTGAAACATGAAAAAAAAATCTTGCATGCCATCATACAACATTGTAAGATCTGTGTTTTATTCCACCAATCATATCCTCTCCACATTCTCAAACGGTCCCACATAACTGGGCATCGACATACCATGTTTTTGAATCTGACATTGAACCATCCTAGGAGACAATTAAAGTAAGACATGATATCCCACCATAAACTCAAGAGTTCATTGATATCAGTCAACCTATGAAGTGTACATAATTTGATATATATCCATACATTTTTTAATTAACTGAACATATTCTATCATCTCCTTCCTAAGACATAGTCCAAACATTTTTGAATCATCATCCTCCATCCTTTATAAATGTGATATACATAGCCTCCCATAAATTTACTCATATGATTCTATATTAATTATCACCCAGAAACTATTTTTATAGGTGAAATGGACATTCTCTATGTATTTCTCCAAAGTTCCGCCAAAATCTTGGAAACTTTCCTTAAACTTTTCCTATATGACATATTTAGTGTGATCTAATTTACTGTCCATGAATGGGTGGATGTTCATATAGAAAAACACTTAGGTACAAAGCTTCTTCTATAAC
Source organism: Viscum album (assembly GCA_963277665.1). Taxonomy (NCBI): domain Eukaryota; kingdom Viridiplantae; phylum Streptophyta; class Magnoliopsida; order Santalales; family Viscaceae; genus Viscum; species Viscum album. Next base: position 427,729,209 of record OY728121.1, read on the forward strand.
CATTATTAAAGAAATGACGTAAAATGTCAAACATGATCAGAAACTATAGTATGTGAAACCCCATTCATTTATATTATCTCCCTAACATACATCCCACCAAACTGGTCAATAGTGAATGTCAATCGAATCATTATGAAATGTTCCACCATGGACAACTAATCCAAAACTACCTAGATCACATAATTCTTTTGAGGAATCCTCAGAATTCCTGCCACAAAATCCATCATCACATCATCTCACGTGTTTTTAGGAATGGTAAAAGGGTGTAAAAAACCACTTGGTCACTGATTCTCATCCTTGACCTCTTGAAATATTTATCATCACATCATGAAACTCACAACCCCTTTTTCATCCCTAACCACCAATACTATGTATAAATATCATGCTATATTTTTGTTAAAATATGATGTACCGCCCACTCTGAATAATGGAAATAACACATAAGGTCTTCTTAAAATAATGTAGGAATTAAAACTTGTCTACCGTCATAAATGACCTTATCATAACAAATATTCCAACTAAATGGTAAATCCCCACCTTCTTGTCATTCCCATAGTGTCAATAATTATGGATCCTCATACATAATCTCTTTGATCGGTAATAGAAGTGTGGACTCAACTACAAAGGATGCATAGGTCACCTACCCTTGTCAATAATGAGAATCTAAATTCATATCAAGAAAAAAAAAACAATCATCCCACACATAGAACTGGATTCCTCAACCACTAAATAATGTGTCCCAAAAATCAAAGAATGAATTACACTATTTCTTTTTCCCACCTTTTAAACCAACTTCAAATTGAAGGACATCATATACTCTACCCAGTATCATTGTTGAATATATTTTTCATATTTGGAGACGATTTACTTTGGATTTTATGATCAGTGTAAAAATTTATTCTCTATCACAACAAGTAATACCACCATTATTTCAAAGCATAAAACACCATGGAGAACTCAAAATTATGAATAAGGTAGTTTCATTCCTGAGGCCTCAACTATCGTGACCAGTATGCCACAACCTGATCATGCTTCATTAACACTACCACAATATCAACATTGGAATCATAAAAAACAAAGTATACTCATTTCCTAGCTTGTGTAGGATACAAATTGGTTTAGTTTTTAATCTATACATTAACTCTTGGAATGAATCCTCACATAACCTAGACCATTCAAACATGATGACCTTCTTCATCAAGCATGATTGTGGTGCATCCAAATACAAAAATTCATTGATAAGGCATCAATTTTATCCTAAAAACCTTGAAAATTTCTGACATCAAAAAAATTCATGGGTTACTCCATGATACAACAAACATGAATTTCCATTGGTCCCTAGAAAAACCTCACATAGAGAAGTTGTGACCCAATAAATATACCTTTCCATTCCATAAATGACTCTTTAATAGCCAGACATGTAGAATATTATCCCTTAGGTTACGTAAGATGATGTGAGGATATTTTTCCTGATCTCCATGAGTATTGGATTCCACTAATATTTCATCTAAAAATACAAAAACAAACTAATAGAGGTATGGGAGAATTATAAAGTTCATTTTGGACATAATCAATTTTGATATGTTTGTAAACCTAAAGAAAATCACTACAAACTCATATAAACAATAATTGATTATAAAAGTATTATGGGATATATAATAAGGTTTCACCCTCATTTTATGATACCATGATGTAAAATAAATCCTATAGAACATATAATCACCTATCAACTAGTCAAATATATCATCAAATTTTGGAAGAAGATTTGGATACTATACCATCATCTTATTTAACATACAATAATCAACACACAACTACAATGTCATGTAAACCTTCATGGAAAATAAAACTTGAGATCCCCAAGGTGACATATTTTGATGATTTAAACCCTTGTTCTCTAGTCCCTATAATGGTGTTTTGTGTTCCTAGGGTCATGTGAGAACCATTTTATATAGTGTAATAGAAACTGATTATTATCTTCGAATCTACCCTATCATAAATTCAACAACTCACTAATCTGTAATCCACTACAATTTCTCAAGAAACGCATCATGAAGTTGATCAACTATTTTAGTTAAGATAGTATGATCTACTCCCCAATATGAATTATAAGACAATAAAAATGGAATTTGATTTCACCATCTTTCTTATAGTATGGGAATATACCCCCAGAATGAATAACCCATTACCCATGGTGGACATAGGTATTTCTCTTCATGGATGTGAATGTTCCCCGACTATTGTAATATTAAACATGTCACTTTTAAAACTCTATAAAATACAGCCCCGATATCATATCAAAACCTAAACATTCAACAAAAAATAGGTCTCCCAGAAAAGTGTAGACGCTAACCTCAAGTGCACACTCCTTATATTATCAAATATTTTATACTCTTACCCAAAATGGTGTATCAGTCAACATAACCCAATATATATAATCATCATCTAGGCCCAAAACACACACAAAATGAGTATATATAAAATAATTGGAGGTAGAATCATCAAAAAATGCACTTGAAATGATGGGAGAAACATGAATTATACCCCAAACTATTGATGGTCCACCCTCACCACCTCTATATGTAGGCTTAACTGGATGAATATGACCTTCCCCTCAACCCTTGTTTCTAATTTGTGTTTGGGTGCTGCACTGCCTTATTGATATGGACACTGTCTTCCTACAGTACCACATCCACCACCTATACTAGTATGTTTGGAAGAAGTCGAACCATGTTCATGGTATTGAATAAAATACCCATAACTAACCTCTGCAACATCCTTGATCCTCCATTAGTTTCCATTGATCATGTTTTACAAAAAAACCTCAAAAAATTCTCAATCATGCAGCATGAACATCACTGAACTAGTGGTCAAAAGAACTAACTATGTATGTGTCCCAACCTACCACACTAATAAAAAACACGTAGTCACCACACTAGGAGTTAGATCTTCTTATCTGGACACTATATAACCCACCTCCCTAGATAAGGCTCTCAAAATGGTGATTTCTACCATAAAAATTCACACAATTGGGTTTTCTAACCAGAACACATGTCCAACACTATAATCCTAATTTAACATCTCATATAAAATAATTTCCTAATCCACCACCTCAAAAAAAAGTATTTAAATAAAATAATTTCAGCTAGGAAATGATCTCATGTCTATGTATATCTTGAAAACACCCCATAATAGTTATAACATAACCTACCATTGTTGGAACAAAGCATTGAAATTCGTTGAATGGGCCATCATAACAAATCACTATCATAGTCCCCTAGGTCAACCACAAAATCATCTCTCTTTTATCCTATCTCAACTTCTCTAGATATAAATGTTCCTATAACATTTTCGACAATTATTTCGATAACATACCATCTTCTTACTAAGTATAAACAATAATATCCCACCAGATCTTTGTTAGTATCTACAACATATAATCAACCAATGTTACTGTTTTCTCAGGATTAGTATCCATGTGATCCAAAAACATAAGGATGGACTCTATCTAGAACTCTTCCACCTCAGGTTCACCCCCTCTAGAAAATCATTGCATGGAGATACAATTGAAACTCGGTAGTCTGATCAAACAAACTCAGTGTATCCCACCCTAATTCATGTTCCATAATCTTCATAAAATGATAAATTTCCTCACAATACTAAAACTCCCCTCAGTTACCCTAGGCTAATTGTTTTTATTTCTCTAATACTAGTGGAGCATTCTAATTTGATATTATCATGACTCTTATCCCGCACACATCATTGTGGTATAATATCTATATAATTCCAAAAATACATCTCAAAACACATAACATAAATGTCTGCTTTTTGGAAAAATAAATAAGGCTCCCTACTAGCCATAAACAATTAATTTGTCATTAACTATCCTAACAGATATATCCATATCTCTATCACTACCCTAAACTATACCTACCACTGACCGTGTTCAACCTAGGTAAACCCACTCACATAGTCACAACCATTTAGCAGACACCCTTTTTATCCACCTTAACTTTCATAACACAAATACTTATTTTTTGAACCTTTATATCTTTCTAACACACCACAACTAGATTTTAACCCATTTAAGACTCTTCATGTGGAACCCTTATTTAAAAATTCCATTATATTCTTCCCATTTTCCCACTTTCATTGTATTTATTAGACACTTGTTCATTAAAATTTCAAGGAATGATAAAAAAATTATATTCCTTAAATCCTGTATGACTTTCACAAGTGTACCTACCATGATTCATGTCATGTATATCCCTTGTTTACTAATATGATTCTTGTTTTAACAAACACATTCCATTTAAAAAAACCAAATTACCAATAAATAGTCACATAACATAACAAGTGCATCACCCAATGGTGAAATATTATTAAACTGTAACAAAACATGTCAATAACAACAATCTCACCCAAGGTACATGGGTTTTACCCAATAAATTGGTTATCTAATATCATGAATGAGCCTATTTACAATCTCTTAAACATCAAAATATCCCATCTACCATCACAAAATTTTGACACAACATAAATGAAGAATAGACCAAATTCCACGTTGTATCATCTCTAACCCAATAACCACTATACATTCTGCTCTAAGCTGGGTCCCCATATGACCTCAAGCATGCCTCCCTATATTCTAGAGGCCATATATTATCATTAAGGATATAATGTGATGTTTATGATGACTATACCCTCTTTATAAAAGTAAACAATAGTATATGATTAGAAGAAAGAATGGAAATGGTATAACCAATTATCATGAATTACCAAACATTTTCGAAAACTGGGTATAATCCCACAATTGAATTGAAAATACGATATCTCATGTCATATTGTTCCATGTGTAAGGAAAATACAAGATGAAGACACTAGAGAATCCCCAAAATGGGTCCCAATACCATGTCTGAATCCCTCCTTCATGCATATATCATGCTCGAATCAGCAATATTGAATAGGGACCTTACCCTTTCCCTAACATGCATCCATGAAGTCTACTAGGGTACCTAATGGAATCCCGAGAAGTGTGTGAATATTACTAAGTAGGTGAAAAAAATTATGACTATGCAAAATCTATTATAAACATATAGTGTATTCTAGTTCAAATAGTGAATGAGATAATAAATTGATTAACATAGTACCATTAGTTAACAGGGTTTTCTTTAACTACTTTAATAATTTATTCAATGGGTTCGACATCTCCATCAAATACACGTCATCAAATACAGGTCATATAAACAATTCATAAGATGAAGAATTGTGTTCCCTACATCACAACTAATAATATTTAACACACCAATACATAACACTTACCTTGATACCTCGTTCATGGTAGTCTCATCACATGTAATTATCAGGGTAATAGAGTCATATTTTGACTCCCTAACCCATGAATTAAAGGGTTTGGGGTTTAATGCCTCAATATAACCCTACATGTGGGTATAAATCATCATGTTAAATACCCCCACACATATCACCAACCCATGTGAACATAATTCATTAATAAATTACAATTTATTCCAATTAAAAATTAATACATAATGAATATGCTTACAATTTTAAATTCATAGTTCATTCAACACATGAATCATATTTATTGTCTAACCCATTAACACATTTACCATTATCAATTCATTACTCACTAACACATTAACATTATATCAAACACACCCTTATTTCCTGTTATAAATTAACCAAAATTTAATAAATTTCATTTCAAAATTCATGTTAACAAATGAAATTTAAATATCATAGATTATTAATCATAAAGAACTATTCACATTGTAAACATAACTATCATATTTTTTATCTCTGATACCATTGAAATTCACTTTCACTTACCCTATACCATGTTCATGAATATGGAACACCCACTGGGAGGCCAAATTCACAGTCTAGTAATCCTCAATGAATCCCATGGGATTTATATGGGGTTCAATTCATCATTTTACCAACCAATTTAACATTTACCACCATGAAAATCATAAGAACAATAATTGGAAACCAATATAACAACCACATATATATAAACCAACATCAAGACTATTGGATATAACTTGTATTCCACATAACTCGATTATGAAGACAATAAAATTCTCAAATATACCATTTGATTCCAATTATAGAACCCCTCGAAGCCCCGACCAATGATCTTATGGAAAAGAAGTATTTTGGGCTTTGGAAGAACAAGAACAACTACATAATCTCAAATCCAGGAAAAATATGGAAAAATCATGTTAGGCTCGCCTGGATATTTGATTCAAAACCAATGGTTCTTTAAATAGCATAGAAATGAATGAGACAGATCCTTGGAATGTATAGGGTGATTTGGTTTATTAATAAGGATATTAGAGGAATAATAAATGAGAATAATTTGTTATAACACATAATACCTATGATGGAAAAGGGTAAAGTCATATTTTAAATAGGTGCAAGGATTGGATGCACAGTTTTCCAAACTACGTGCTAATCGTGTGCCACCCTCTATCCAAGAGAGAGATATGGAACATAGTATTTTTGGGAAAACACACAGTTTGAAAACCCATTGGATAACTAAGCAGGTTATCTCTGTCTATGTCTGTGCTTTTGGCCTCCCGCATTAGAATTTCCATTTAAACAGTAAAACCATCCTAAAAAAATGCAGTATTAGGGCACCCAGTTACTACTAACCATGTCCCAAGTATTAATAATTAATAAGATGTCCAATATTACACCTATTTGAAGAACAAAATCTCCAAAACAACCCATATCCTTAACATACACTCAAGGAACATTTCATTAGCCAAATTTAAATAACATAATAAAAAAATGAACAAGAACGTACCTCACGAGATGTATGGGATCTTACAAGAAATGGAAATTGTGAAGGTATGTGTGATATAATTATTAAATAAGAATAAAACTATGAATAATAACATATATTTCATATATAAATAATAAATCCTTTCTTATGTCCAGTATCGATAGGTTGTAATCGAAAAATGAATGACATTGGTTCGTGAGGCGGTTGTCCTCCATACACATGAATGATGATTTAATAACACATTTTATGGATGGGGATATGGTTTTAGGCCATTACCTTAACATAAAAACATATTATTATATACGAGAAAATAATGTTATTTTACCATCTATGTATCAAAATAATTAAAGGAGATAGTGGAAAAAATAAAAAATTCTTGGTGATAAATGTTACCTCGCCTTCGAGTATCCTCTTTACGTTAGAATCAAAATCCATCCTTGGTTGGATTTATATAAAATATAATTATTATAGGATGAGAGTATTTAATTGGGAAACTGATTTAGTTTTTTTCTGGCCAAAAAAAAAATCTAGTTTAATGTGGATAGTAGAACGGGTGCCATTTTATAAGTGTGGTGCAGAAAAAAAATTTAATTTTTATAAAGAAACAATTCCACACATTTCTTTTTCATGTCACAAGGATATAATAACGGAGAATTATTTAATCCAGAAGGGATATGTTAAAAATGAATATATTAAATTGTTTTTGTACATGTTTTATTTATGTTTAACACTTATATTTTTACGTTAACACCCAAGTAAACCCATTTTTACCTTTCTTAGGTTAAATAATTTTTTCAGTTTTTAATATTCATTTCTATAAAATGTTATGTTGATTATATTAGAGAATATAAATTATTTTAATTCTAAATATATAATAGATATTTCAAAATTTACTTCACATTATTTTAAAATTTTAATTTAAAATTAATCTCGCGGGCACGAGGAGAATACAAGGATTTAAAGAGAAAATGTTCATGAGTTAACAAAAGTTTTATATATAATTTAAATATTAAATTTACCCAAATTAATTTTTTTATTAATTTTTGTGTAATGTAACTAAATTTTATATATATAAAATTTCAAATATTATTTATCTTTATAAATAAATTAAATGAAAAAGCAGTTTTAAATTATAATTCAGTATTATTTAACTATTCATCAAAAAATAAATCTTTTTGAAAATTATCAAAAAATTATGTCTAATATTATTCTTAAATTATTATTTACAAAATTATGTGTAGATTTTAAAATAAATTTTCTAAAATTTGAATCAATTAAAATTAAAAAAAATACTGCATGCCTAAAAAAATAGGGTTTTGAGAAGTATATTTTTCTAAGCACAAAATGATATTATGTTAACTCTATCTCTAATAATAATCACTTTATTACTCTTAGTTTAAAATTATTGTAAAATTATCTATAAATTAAATTTAAAAAAATATTTATTAGTTATTATTTTAATTAATTCAAATGGAGAAACATTAGGCACTTTAAAATAGTTATCATAAAAACCCACTTTTAATCCCCCAAAATAAACTTATTCAAAAATCCAGTAAAAATTTATATTCAAATGAAATTAAGTGGATTAAATATTTTTAATTAATTTTAAATTTAACTTAAAAATAGTTTTTAATATATATTACTTAATTTATTTAAAATAACAATAATAAACAAAAAACCCATTTTTTACAATTCATCTAAAAATATATATTTTTTAAAAAATACCAAAAATTTTCTATAAGTTGGTTTTGATATGATAATTCCAAATATTTATTTCATTTTACTAAATAAATTGTATAATGTCTTAATAAATTAATTTTAATATCTTCACATAAAAAGTAATAAAAATAATTAACTAAGAAAACATATTTTTTTGAATATAATGGCATTACTAAAGATTTATTAATTGATTAATAAGACTTAAATAATAAATTTATATTGAGTATGAAATATATATTTATATTTAATATAGTGGTTTATATTTTTTTAGACATACCGATTTAAGAGCTATTTTATAATGTTTATATTTAAAATAATATTGTATCATGGTTTAATAAATCTTGGTGTCATGTGTCCTGAAAGATCTCAAAGAAAACCATTGATGTGTGTAATGTAAGATAGACATGGTGTTTCATATAAAACATTTTATATTCAATTTTTGTGATAACATAATATATCAAAAATATTATATTAATTTGAAAAAAATCACAAAGTATTCGACTGTTACAACAAGACACGTATTTAGTGTCTTGAAGACCTTATCCTCTTTTTGAGTCTTACTCTAATCAAGATAATTTATTTTATACTCATGAGTAACTAAAAGAATATTATTAATACTATTGCGAATTTTTTTTCCATTATATCTGTATCAAATTTCGAAATATCTATCATTTTATTATCCTTTTTGACCTTTTGTTTCCCTCTCATAGACTATCTATTCTACTCAGTAAATATATTTAGTTCACCTTTTAGAATTCACTACAGATCTATATTTTCTTATATATAATAATAACACTAACTTGAATCAAATACCCTCTGAATAGGTGAAAAAATTTATCCATCATCATCTGATATAATACATGAAGATTATCTGGTACGTTTATTCATACTCATCCCATTTCATCCTTTTTTGCTAGGATATATCTTCTATTTATTCACCTATTTTTATATTTGGGGACTCTCATATTCATTTTTAGGATAATATTTAATGAAATTGTTCTTTTTTTAGTTAATTTAAAAATTTACAATTCAATTATTTTTGTAACACCTCTTAATTGTTATCCATTTTTCATCTAACATTCCACATTTGAAACAATTTCATACATGGAAAATAATTATATTAAATTAACCATATAATTCCTCACTATCAGGACCACTTGATGGTAACAACTTTTTGTTTTTTCTTAAATTTTCTAATGGACTCTAAAAAATTCTCATTTTTTGACTTTATATTCAATGTTGGGGATTATCTCATGTCATGTGTAAAGAGAATACATTTTATCACATTTAATGTTATATTTTCTATATTTTTGAGATGCAATAATTTGATCTAATTGATATAGAATTTTTCTCCTTGTCATTTTAAAATTAGATGATTCTTATAACCTCTCATTAAAAACACATATATTACTCACAATCTAATTGAAACCTATGAAATATTCATCAATGTTCTCATCACCAAATATTTTTATATCATTGTAACTATACCTATGAAAGTGTTCATTGGCTTATACAACATTCACATTTCCTTAATAAAGGATTTTCAATTTGTGGATAATTTCACTATCAGAATGATGTCTCGTTACCTTTGTGTATACCTCTCAGTTAGATTCTTTAATGTGGTATTTTTATCCTTACCATAAACCTATAAATTTATATTATTAGAGGACATATGAGGTCCATAAATACTGGGTATAAATAAATACCTCAATGAATCCCAAACATCTAGTCTATTTGAATGAAGGTAGGGTAGATTCATACTCTTGAAGATATAATAATTCCAGTCATTAATAGTTCAAGTGTCCCTTTTATTTTCATATTTTATTATTTCCACACTGCTAATATTCTTAGCCCATCTAAGGAATCCTAGATTATCTCTAATACAAATTTTAGGTTATACATGATCGTACCAAAAAGAGTAGGGGTGATAAATTAGTAGACATATTTATCAAATTAATCATATAATATTGAACCCTTGTGGCTAGTTAAAATAGAAATACACTCTTTTTTGATTAACTGATCATCACCAAATTGTGTTGGAAACCAAGATAATTGGAAAAGAAGAATTTATAATGTTTGATGTAAAATCTGATACCTTTCCATGATCTGTTAGTCGCCTTAATAATAAATCTGCACCTATATGTGATGGTGGTACCCAAAAGATAGTCTATGTATTGAAAATTTAGAGTCCCACTGTGTTATAGTATCATGTGTCCTAGAAGAGATGTTATATATCTTGACACATTCCCAATAAAACAAATTGAACCAAAATATAAAGATATATTTTATCTTAGAATAAAATTTTCACTTCATGATTTAGATATATTATAACCCAATCAACTAGATCACCCATGCATATTTTTTGAACAACATCAATAGCTGATAGTTGTGGAAAGAGACTACAAGTATCAAAACATAATTCAAATAATTGACGATCAGAGTCTTCCATTTCCATATGAACACTCAATAAAACAAGCATTCACTCCAATATAATGATCTAAAAACATCATATTTTTCTTCTATTTGAAACCCATAATATGTAGGGTTCTTTAAATTCAAAATAATTACACTTAATATTTTTCATATATCTTATTCTACACCACAATTCATTTCTTGTCATTATAATATCATGTATTATGTGAAATCAATTCCATGAATTTAGGATCTTACAAACCTACCAGATTCTCAATATTCTCCAAATAATTTTTTAAATTTTCATAAAACAACTTTTATGGTAAAATCAGCATCTCGCACATCCACAAATCACACCTAATCCATATCATGAAAATTTCAGTTGTAATGTTCGAAATTCAAGAACCAAAAACAAAAATTCCAAACAAACTGGGCATCGTAAGAAGATCATGTCAACCTAAAAATACCTTGAGTGGACTGAGGATCCTTATATCGAGATAATACATTTATATTCTACATATCATCACCATCACCACATCATTAATTCACTAAACATCATCTTGAACTCCTTCGTCAGTTGTAGATAAGATCCAACTTCACACCAAACCCCATTGAAAAACAATGAACCTTCATGAGATCGCCAGTAATGGAACACCCCAATCGTTTCAAATAAGGCTGTTGGCCGCCATCCAAACCAAAATAAATGAACAACCAAAACCTGACCAAACAACATCACCGAATAAAATAGAATAAGAAAAACATTCCTAGAAATAATACATGAAAACCCAAGATGTTACCTAAATCCAACTCTAAATGCAGACTTCGATGAAGGCCACAATCTGAGAACACCTGAGTCTGCATAACCACACACCCAAAACCACTATGTAACCACCACTCCTTATCCTGCAAGGAGAGTCACAATGGAATTGGAGGTCAGATTAGGGAATGAGAAACTGAGGGCTCTAAAAAGCTGCAGTGTCAATGAGGAAGAAGAAATCCACTGGAATAAGAACAATCCGATTCAGGACGCGCATTGAATATCGTCAACCGTAGAACTTAAAAACCCAAAACCCTTGAAAAACATCGCACCTAGTCCAACTAAGAGACATGTAGAGAAAATATGTGGTCTCCGTCGGGATATGATCATTCGAGGATTTCAAGTGCAAAAATCTTTCTTCAGAGTCCTTGGACCTCCCTTGAACTAAATCATCATCGTCGTCGGAATAACAAATGTGTCATCTACCAAGTGGGCCACCAACATCGTCAGACCATCATCCTAAAATAATATAGTCAACATTAAGGAATCCAAAGCCATAAACACCATTGTAGATAGATTAGGGGGAAAAAGTGGGATGGGTAAAAAGGAGGGGGAAGGCACGAGAGAGGTAGAATATCCTTCCCCCTCAAAATCCACATTGATCAAAACCTATGAATGTGAGTCTGAATATTTAATCCTATTTAAATCAAAGATAAATGCTTCTTTAAAAACATTTAAATACTCATTCATGAACCTATATTAAGTACAATAATTACCACGACTTTATATAATCCATGAATACTATAAAATTTGTGTTTATTCCTATTTGAAAGAATCATACTACTCCACAACATATCCTACACAAGTGATCTCCTCATACTTAATATTTTTCTACATCTAGATGTTTAGACCTCTAAAAATGTTCATTAATAATAGACCACAACATATTGCTTATCATTTTTACATTTATTCATATCATTCCAAGTTATCCCCCAAAAATATCTCCATTAAATGTCTCATTTCCTTGTTTCTTAAAAGTGATTTTTAGAATCACCATATTTACCAAAAAACATGGTTTTCTGAAAAACTTATTTTTTCAAATACAATGAAATAATGTAAAACCCAGATATTTTTTTAACATAATTTTATTATTAAGTAATTTTTTTCATGTCTTGTGTTATATTATACCACAGGTTTACCACTCTATAGGTAAAACACCGGCTGAGCTTCCGTTACACACAATACCATGTTTCTACGAATAATTATTTTATAATTCCAATTATTTAAACTAGAAAATTAGAAACTAGTAATTGAATTTTTGGTAAGTAATAATATTAATGAAATTATGAAATTTATGTATTATAAATTCAATGAAATGTTTTATAGTTCATCTAATATATTTTATTGTCATAAATGTGAAAAACATCATTTTCAAGCATAAAAAGATGTATTTTAATAAAAGGCATATTATTGCCTGTTATGGGTAGACTTGTTTTCAATCTAAAATTCTTCATATTTATAAACATTAATTTAAAAATAATCCTCATTTTTTGATTAATAATTTCAAAATTATATTAGCATATATTTTCATGTTTTTTATGAAAAGCTACATATTTTGGTGAATAGTGAAATATTTTTTTATTGAAAAATATATTTTATTTTATAGCCATTTAAAGGAAAAGTTATGTTTTGAATTAATTTTAAATTTTAATTAGTCAATTTTAATTTTAAAAAATAATTACGGTTTTTGAAACGAATTTTATACAAAAAATTATTATAAAAATTATGTTTTAAAAAGATATTTTTAAGGAAAACTTTTTTCAATAGTGTTTTAACAGTTTTATTTTAAATTAAGATATTAAAATTATATGAATTGTTATAATAATGAATCCGAAATTTTGATTCATAATGTCTAAATATAGTTTATCAGTACCTTTTAATTTTTGGATAACATGAAAAGTAACATTGGTAATTTTGATTTCCATATTAAAGGGTAAATTGGGTAATTCAGGTTATGAATAAAATAATAAGGACTATAAAATCACCTGAATGCGTGGAAAAATTAAATGGAAGAATTTAATGTTCCCCATAACCCATAATGTTAGAAATATAATTATTTAATGGAAGCATGTTCATGATAATTACTTATATTATATTTAAATTAAAATTCAAAAAATGTTAGTTTATTTATCTTAAATATCATATATGTTCCCACAGAAGGACAAAATTAGGATATTAAAGAATATAAAAAATTATATTGAGATTAATTAATTAATTTTTATTATAGTAATTTATTTTGAATTTCTATATTTGAAATAATTTCATTTAATGATTATATAAAACTAATGTTGTTCTTGTGTAAGTACATAAAAAATAAATAAAATGAGTATATATAAAATAATAATAGACATTAAAAGACCAAAACACTGGACTAAAAATTATTTCCAAAGTATATTTCGACCTGAAACATAAAATGGGGGAATTAATGACCATTTGGAGCTAGTTGAATATGATTATGAACATTAGAGTATTTAATTTAATGAAAATTAAAACATGTCACAATATTATTTTTAATTACCATAATAATTTTAATATGTTGTAAAAATGTAGATATTATCAACTGCAAATATTATTTCAAAATAGAAAATATTAATGTATTTTTTTATATTGATATATAATTTTTATAAATTAAATAATTATCTAAAATAATTACTCAATTATGATGATGGAATTATTCAACTAATGGAATAATCAACTAAATGATATTAGAAATAATAATAAAATTAATTAATTAATTATAGTTCCCCGAAAATTTTAAATATGAAAATGACATATTTGGGGTGTATTAAATGAGTTGGTTTTAATTTATATTTATTTTATGATTTTATTAATGTTAATGTAATGAGTATTTTAAAAACTAACAATAATGATATTTTCTGAAAATAATTATTTATTAAATTATTTAGAAATCATTAGAATATTTAAAAATAATAAGTGATTAGTATGAGTTCTAAAATGTTATATATTTACTATTTAGGTACAATTTAAAATATATAAGTAAAAAATTACAATTTTTTAACATTTATATTTTTTTTAACATAATTAAAATTAAAATAAGTTAACGAAAAGTTAGTTAAAATAATACGGCTTATAATAATTGAAAAAAATTCTCAAAATATATTGGTTTTTGATATTAAAAACTTATCATATCTTATCATACAATACTTGAGATTTTTTAGTATTTTTTTGATTACATATTCACAATAATTTAATATTTAATGAATTTTAAAAAATACCCCTCACCATAATATAAAAATTGAACCTCCTCTTTCGCATCATGTCATCTAACTGAGAATTTTATCTCAACCATACTGTACCAAATTCTTTTCTCCACTTCTCTATATTCATTATAGAGGTGACATTATTCCCAGTGGACTAACTTTATAGTTCTAGGGAGGAGATCTAAATGTGGTGTTTCAAAGAACATGTAATCTCTGTAACTAATCACACTCTTTTAATACTCTTCCATTACTCATCTAAATATATGAGTTTGTCATAATATAATCACCAGATTATTCTAAATATAATGAAATTTTATTATGGTTTTAAAAGCACCATCATTCACCTTCTTTACTATCAACTAATAAGGGAACTTATCTCTCGTGTGTACGTACGACATACCATCACCACATAGCGATACAATTCATTATTCATCACCATATTTTTTGGATGGGTATTATGATGGGATAAAAGAATATATATATTATATACAAACATTATAATAAATGTTCTATATAATATGAATTATTATTTCTCTTTCTCTCATTCCATCAATCAAAAAAATCTCAACACCGCTCATTCGTACGTACGATCTACCTTCTCCATGAAGAGTGCAATTTATTTTCGATTTATAATTTATTTAATTGAATATATATATATAATATAATTTTTATATGATTATTAAAATTTTAAAAATTATGGGAATAAATATAAAACTATAAAGGCCAATACTTTCGTACCAAAACAACCATGGAAGACAAACCAGTTATTACCCAGAATATTGATTTTAATAACAATTTATTAATAAATAGATGATATGATGTTATAAATAACTCATAAATGGTATAATAAGTATATTTTTATCAATTTAATTTATAATAAATCCATATTTATTATACATAATATTTCAATGCGAACAATTCAAGTCGAGACATGAGTCCAGGAAATTCATATCTGAATTTTCGATTCATTGGTTTAAACTATTATTTCAGTAATTATAAAATTATTTGATTATGCGTGAAATGAATTTTTATTTTCCTATTTTTAATTTCCACTTGTTTTATGGGGATTAAAATAAATAAATATAATCAATTCATATGAATAATTCTCTCTTCAGTGATATGATAATTGTAAGTGGATTTTTAGTTTCACATTTATTTTTTGCGAGACATACTCCATATTCATCACTCGTTTATTTGGTGTAGTATATATACTACCAATGAATGTAATATATTATCATTTTAATTAATTTTTTTATTTATACATCCATTTTATTATAACACTTTCTTGGATTTTACAGTTCAAAAATTAATAAATTTTTAATGGAATTTTGTCTCAATTTTATTTCATCGAGTCACATATTATGTTATGCGGATAAATTATTATAAGAGAATTGTATACTTACCTTGATATTTTTTATCATGAATATACTTATTTAAATGATATTACATGTTTCATGTAATGTTATTGTCTCTTCAATTTTAAATATATGTTCCTTCCAAACACTATTTTCTAAAAATGTTTAAAAAGTTTCTTAAATGATATTATAGGAATTTTCAAGGAAATTTATTTTAGAGATGTTTAAAATTGTTTTAAAATATTCCATAATAGGTTTTCATGGTTACTTTCAATGAAAATGGTTTTATAAAATTTTAATTATTTAAAACATGTTTTCTCAAAGAAGAAAGGATATTTTCCTCAAAAACTATTTGAAGTGATATTTTAAAATAATTTTCCATATATGAATAAAATTAATTGATGTAATGTAATTTTTAATAGGGATATGATTATATGATAAAATTGTTATTCATTTTCTAAATGGTTTATTACGAATTATTCTTATGGATTTTGTTTCTCATCTATGAGTTATGTTAGTATGAAATGATTATAAAATTAGTTTCTTTTTATCATATCTGATATGATATATGTTCTTATAGAACACATATGTATGGTTTTCATTATATAATGGGTGGGACCTATATATCCCTCAAATGCATTGGTTAAATATTTTTATCTCATGAGATAACTTTTTTTAAATAAGATTATAGGCTTTATACACTATGGGAGGATGGGGAATCATGATCCATTATAAAGAAATTACTATGACTGGGGATGGTGGTGTGTCCAAACCAGTAGGTGTGGTCTCCATGAATTGTGTTGATATTTTTTAAAAATATTTTTTGTCTTATAGGTAATTATATTATATTTTTATGTGTCTTACACATGTAAATGTTTTATTTATATGGTATTATTTCATGGATTATTCAATTTACACCCTTATGTGTCATGTCATATGAACTTTAAATATTTATATGATGTATCACGTATATGATCTTTGTTACACAGGTTATGATATTAAAATGTTACATTTATGTTCTTATACACTTTCGTTAATGTTACTCTTTGTTATCTACATTGCTTTACCTCATTGAACTGCTGAGATTACCATTTCTTATTTTTATTTTCTCTAGGTTATGGAGAAAAGTTTTAATTAGGATATATCTTTAAATTTTCCTATATATGATGGGATTGTTTATAGATAAAATGTGTTTTTATAGATAAATGGTTTATTATCTTATCATAAGTATGTGTTTTTTTAAATTCTATTAAAATAAAGATGTAAAAGTTCAGGGGGTATGTAAGTGATCCATTTTTTCCTTTATATGTTGTATATTTTTATGAAAACAATTGGGTCAAATTGGAAAATTTTAAGTCTTTAGAACCAGATATAGAAACAAAAATTTTGGGATGTTACATTGGGTATTAGAATAGTGTTTAGATAACCTTGGATATTAGGATGTTTTAAGAGAAGATCTATTAAGGGTTATAGACACCAACATGGGTATATAATATTATATTCTTAGTGACTTAGAAACCCCTTTTGATGCTTAATGAAATTAAATTTTAAGGCTACTAATGATATTCATGGAGGCATTTATTTTTTGAAGGAAATTAAGGATTGTTGAATTCTGGGATGAAAAATGAATTGTATGAGACAAACATTAAGGTGAATATTTTGATAATGGTTAAAATGTTGAGAATATATTTGAGTATGTTTTTCACATTTTTTGAATTTTTTAGGGATCAATTTAATATGGTTATAAGCCACATGACTGGTTAAAACCTATCTTGTCTAGAAATGGTGTGGGGTTTAAACCAACAATTTAAGGGTGAAAAGGGTTCATCTCCTACCACTAGACTACATTACATCCATATTAATATGATATTTTATTTTTATTTTAAAAAAATTGTTGATGAATAAGAAGTTCAATTTTGGGAACCTATGATATATCATATAAAAACGTGGGTTTAGATATTGATTTATTGGTTATGTGATTAATGTTATTTGGAGATAAATTCTAAAATTTATCTTTTAAGAAAAAGAAATTAACCCTTATGTATTTTTGTATTTCATTATTATTCTTGATTAATTTTGATGAATTTGAGGGAAGATATTTATTGGATGAATAATGTTTAGCTTTTGGAGTTATTGATATAATTGATCCTCAATTTTTGCTAATTATCTTATCTTATACTAAATATTTTGGTTTAGATAAAATCATTCATATTGGTAGAATATATTTTAATATTATTTTATATATTTTATAATCTATGGAAGATGATTTTAGTTTTTCATGCTTGAAACATTCTTCTTGAACATTAATCGTTGGAAAAAAATATGAGTTCATGGTTGAAATTTATTAAAGGTTAAAAAAATAATTTTCAAAAATGTATATTTCATTATTTTCATAATCCATTTAAATAGATTTTATTTTAACCAATCACAAAATTTATGGTTTTGTAATTGTTATCATTATAATGATCGTGTTTTATATCACCCTTTATCAGAACATGATAGTTATATTTCTCTTTTATTTCTAGGGTTTCACTTATATCTAATGGTATCTTATTCAAAAGACTAATTTGGTGGTGACCTTTAGATATCTCATTCCCACTTTTTAAGGGGATATTTTATTAACCCTATTTACATTGTGGGTTTAAGATAATGTAATTTTCAAGTATCAACCATTGATTTTTGAAGTGAAATTTAAAATTGTAAGGAAGTGATTTTATTTTTAAATTATTGATTATATAAGAATGGAATAATATCAGTTGGAACTTCCCCAAAATATATTTCAAATAAATTATGTGTTCCATATAACATTATCGAGGAAGTACATACCCGATCTTTCACATTTACTAAACTCAGAGGTTGTATTGCTAGAGCAAGATATTTTTTATGTAGAGATATATATAGAAATTGTTTATCAAATAAATAATGTTAAAAAAACAAGAACACTCAACTAATTAAATTTTTGTGGAGATTCAAATAGTTTGAAAAATTAACATTGGTATTTGAGGATATAATGTGGTAGATGTATCCAACAAAGTTCGTATTATAATGAAAATTTTTTATCATGAAATTTGTTTTATGGGTGGTAGAATTTAACACTCTGACAAATTATGAGATTGTCTTTGAAAAAATTACATCTCATTGATGTATTGTGTTATAAAATACACCAACATAAGATTTTTCTACATGAAACACCTTCTAATATTTCGTTATACACAATATTGTGTTTCTACGAACTAACATATTGTTATTATAGTTATTTAAACCTGATATTCATAACATGGTCATTAAAATATTGTAAATTAATAGTACTAACCAAATATTGAAATTATAATATTATTTAGTCAATGAATCATTTAATAAATCATACAATTTGTTTTATAGGCATAAAATAAGAACAAACCCATTTTAGACCATGAAATGTAGTAATTTTTCATAAACCATTTTTTCCATCTTTTAATGAAAGACTTGTTTTAAAACTATTATTTTAATCTTTTATAAATTTTATTTTAAAAAATAATCTTATATGTATAAATATTATTGTCAAAATTATCTTGGGTTAAAATTTTGTGTTTTATCTGAAATTATTTGTGTTTCTATGAATAGTGAAAATAATAATTTTTATTGAAAACAATATTTTATTTTAAAAATATTACAAAGAAAAAATTTGGTCATGAATTAATTTTAAATTTTAATTAGTTAATTTAAATAAAAAATATATTTTTTTTAAATATTTATACCTGAATTTATTATAAAAAAATTATGTTTTAAAAGTGTATTATTCTCAAAAAAAATGTTTTCAAAGTGTATTACATGTTTTATTCCAAATGAAATTCTCAAAATTATATGACCTCAATTTTTAAAAATGAATTTAAAAATTTTGATTTAGAAGATCTAAATTTTTTTAATATGTCTTTTTTCCCAATTTGAATAGTAACCATGCTAATTTTTTTTACCACGGTAAATAGTGAACCTGGTAATTTTGGTTAAACGATATTTACTATAAAATGACACAAACATAATGAAATATTTTTTTGGATGATGTTAGTTATATTATTAACCTATAATGCTCAAAATATAATTATTTAAGGGACACTTGTTCATGAAAAGAAATGAATAATATTAAAATGAAAGAAAGTAACAAAATATCACATTATTTTACATAAATATCAATTATGTGTCTACATATGGACAAAATAATATTATGAACAAATATAAAGGATTATATTGAGACTAATTAATTTATTTTTATTATATTAATTAAATTTTAATATATATATATATATATATATGTGAAATAATTTCCATTAATGCTTATATAACAATAATGCAGTTTTTGTTCAAGTAGATGAAAAATCAATACAATTTTTATAATTAAAATTAATGAACTATTAAAATACAAGATAAAATTATTAAAAACAATTTTTTGAGTATTTATCTAACATAAACATTAAATATTATAATTAATGACCATTTGGTGCCACCTATATATTATTATAACTTTTATTGTATTTAATTTAATGAAATTTCAAACATGTTACACTATTCTTTTAATAAGTATTGTATTTTTAATATTTTGTTACAATGTATACATTCTATAAGATATATATTCATTAAAATGATTAAAATTTTATGAAAATCGTGTTAATTTATTTCTAATTTTAAGAAATTATATAATTAACTAAATAACTTAAATAATTATTATGTAGTATTTATTCAATTAAATGAGGAATCAAATAAATGATACTAAAAATATTAAATTATATATAATTTTAATTATTCAGGGTCCCATATGAATTTATAGGTGAATTTTACATGTTAGTGGTTCATTAAAGGTATTTATTCTAATTTATCTTTCTTTTTTTATTTTCATAATTTTAATTTAATGAATAGTTTCAAAGTTGACACAAATTTTTTAAAAAAATTTATATTTTATTAAATTATTTAAAAATAATGTAAATATTTAAAAAATAAAACTTGATTATGATAACTTCAACAATTTGATAAATTTTCTATTAATAAACAATTCACATTGTATATGTACAATATTTATAGAGTTTATCATTAAAAATGGTGACTAAAGATGACATTAAAATGGGTTAAGTTAGGGTAAATCCAACTGATATGTTTTAAAATAACACAAAAAATAATCTAAAATCTAATATTATTGTGATCTTAAAAACATATATTATCATATTTTCTAAGAAATGTATTTTTTAGCAATTTGGATAAAATTTTATTTATTATAATTTAATCATTTGAGAATTTTCAATAGTGCCCCTCACATCATTTATAAAAGGACACCTCCTACCTAACTTAGTTTCATCTCCTTGAGATTTCTAGATTGACCATACTATTAAAAATTAGGTTCTCCAATTTACTATCCAAATTATAGAGGTTCTTTTCTTCCAAAATGACCAACTCTAGAGCCCTTTAGGGGAGATCTAAAGGATTCATTTTGAATACTAGATAATAGATCTAACCGATCACTTGGTTTTTATACTCCTATACACCTCCTATAAATATATGAATTTTATCATAAAATGATTAATTCAGTATCCTGAATTAGTATAAATGGAATTATTTTTATGAAAATAGCATTATACACCCTCTTACCACCAAACAATAAGTTAAAGTATCGTTCATGCGTTTGTACGTCTTATCGTCTCCACATAGAGATATAATTCCTATTTCATCACCATATTTTATAGAAGGTTATTAGGATTGGTTTAATGAACACACACACACATGCAGATATATATATATATATATATATTATAATATTGAATATATAAAATATGAATTATTATTTACCTTTCACTCATTTAATCAAATAAAAAATGAAAACAATATTAATGCATGATAATGAACAACTTTCTCCATGAATGGTGTAATTAATTTTCGATTTCTACATTATAAAAATAAATTTAAATTGGTATATAATTATTATAGATTATATTTTAAAAATTATTTATGTTTTTAAAATTATGTGAACAAATATAAATTTATAAGTTCCAATACCGCCAAATTAAAATAGGCTTGGAAAACAAGGCAATTATCTCAAAGAATAGTGATTTTAATAACAATATATTAATAAATGGGTGATAAAATATTATAAATAATTAATAAATGGTATGATAAGTATATAGTTATGGAAAAATGAATAATAAATCCATATTTATTTTATAGAAGTTTTTAATGTGAATGATGAATGCATTGACTCGAGGTAAGGGAATTCATAACTCAATTTTCAATTAATTAGAAAAAACTAAAATATCATTGATTATTAAATTATAATATTTTTCATGGAATGAATTTTTATTATATTTTATTTTATTTATACTTTTTTATGTGGATTTACATATAATACACATAATCAATATGTTTTATTAATGATCACTTCAATTATATGATAATTGTAAGGGGATATCTAGTCTCAACTTTATTTTATACTAGACTAATACTATATTAACCACTAATTTATTTTGTATAGAGTATATACATCTATTTGTGGTATTATATGATCATATTACATAAATTTATGTTTATTTATATATCTATTTTTAATCACTCTTTCATGGGGTCTATTGTTAAAATTTACCAAATAGGTAAGGGAATTTTGTCCCTATTTACCTTCCTTGAGAAACATGTTATGTTATTCACCTAAAATATTTTATGAGGTTTTATACTTAAATTTGAAATGTTTTATAATTTATATCATTATTTTTATGATATTATATGTTTCATTTATTGTTATCTTCTCTTTCGTTTGAAATATGTGTTCTTTCAAAATAGTGTTTTCTAAAAACAATTTAAAAGTGGTTTACATGATATTTTGTGAATTTTATGAAAAAAGAATTTCAATGATGTTTAAAATGGTTTTAAATTATTTCTTTATATGATTTAGTTGTTATTTTCCATGAAATATGATTTCTAAATGTTTTGTGATTTAAATTTCTTTTCAAAGTGGAAAGGATATTTTCCTCAATAATTGCATCAAGTGATCTTTCAAAGTAATTTTCAATCAAAGACAAAATTATTTGATATTACTTATGTTTTATTTTGGATATGATCCATTTATACCATTCTTATTATATCTCTAAATGTTTAATAATGGATTGATACTTATAAAATTTATTTCTTTCCCATGAGTTATATTATGATGAAATGTGTATAAAACCCATTTATTTTTATGGGTTTTGATATGATATATATTCTTATGAAAACATATGTATGGTTTTCATTATATGATGAGTGATACATATATCTCCCACCAATTAATTGGGTAAAAATTTATATCTCCTATGATAATTATGGGAAACAAATTGGCAAGCATGATTCATTAGGGGAATACGAGAAACCCAATCCCTTATAATGAATGTTATAAGATTTATGAAGGTGTGGTATCTCACCTATTATTTTTAGTCACCATAATGTTCCCTGATACGTTTTGGTAATGGGCCTTCACATGTAGGGGATGATATTATTGGCTTATTTTTCTTCCACATTTCTATGTCCTATTTCTATGTTATGATTTCAAATCTTATGAACTTAACTCCCTAATGAGCCATGTATTATGAACAGAAAATATTTATGCCATGAATCATGTATAAGGTCTTGTTCATGTAGCGTATGATCTTAAAATTTTATTCTTATTTTATCATACACCTTTTTCATGTTATGACTACGTGTCTCCCTTATTTACCCATAACTAATCATATGATCGCACTATTTCATATGTTTCTTTTCCCTATGTTATGAAGAATGGTTTTATGTAGGATATATCTAATAAGGGCGGTAAACATGAATAAATGATGGGAGAGAATATATATTTTTATGGAGATGTTAATTATTTTTTTGAATATAAGTATGAGTTTTTCCTTATTCTCTAAATATATATACCTAAAGGTCGTTGGGTGTGAAAGTTATCCATTTTTTCCTTTTAATTTTTTATGTTTTGATCGAAAAAATCGGGACATTTTTTGTAAAGGTTGTGTCTCTAGAACATGATTAGAATGATTTGAATCTGGGATATTACGTACAATATTATCACTAAGAACAAAATCTCCTAAAATGATCATCACAACAACATAAATAGAATATAATTTCTCACATATGAACCACTCAGATGAAAAATCTATGAAATGACTTAATCTGCATCTATCATCCCATTTATACTATAGTATAAGAACACATGATACATTAATCCTCTATGGTGACCAAATAATTGATGTTTAATTCACCTCATAGTGGTCTCATCAATTATTAAAAAATATAACAACCTTCACCCATGCTTTCTAAAATATCTCGCATTATTTTTCAACATTTATCTTCTCCCTTGGTCAGTTAGTCTTCAATATCTTCATTTATCACAATTAATAAAATTAATTTTGAAATATTCTCATTGAATAATTATGTAAAATATCACATAAATAAATTTATTTTCCTAATCCTAACACTATATCCATTTAAAAGTCATACATGGAAATGAAGTTATACATGATTCTTTTTCAAAGTCATATACAATAAAAAAATCATATGTGACTAATTAAATATGGTTCCTTTATATAGAAAAGTGATATTCAATAAGATGAAGTTATATTTCACCATATAAAGGTGTACACTCATTCAATACTTTTTGTTATTTACTTCAGTCCTATCCCAACATAATCATACAACAAATAAACTCAATTTAAAAGTATGGTAGACTTATTAACCCTGAAATATTATGGAAACTCACCAATGAAATTCATATAAGTATCAGTCTATAAGAATACCTGATATATTAAAATTTTTCTTTATCAAACACTTATTGACTAGTTTTATCTATAACAAAAACATTACTAGTTGAAAACAAATACAATTCATTCTTAGGAACATCAACATACTTTTTAAAGGTTTCCATTTTTTGCACAAAAATCATTCATAGATGGTGAACACCATATAATATTTTAAATAGTGTCCATACATTCACTTGAATACGCTATTTCAAACTCAGCTATTCATGTAATTCTTAAATTTTATTTGAATTATTTTATCTCTCAGATATTTATTTCCCATTTTTTCTCTATATTCAAATAACATCTCTTATAGGGTAAACCATTTCTTGAATGATACATTCTTGGTTTATTGTTGAAATAACTCTCTACTGGAAAATGACCAACCATCTGAAATTTACATTTTCATATCCTTTGAAATGTTTTCTAGCCTAGACTAACATCAATCATTCAACTATAATGGAAAAAAGAGAAATTTTGAATCCCTAGTGTCCTGGTCAAATGTTTAAATAGACAATTTAACATAAAATGATTTCATGGATTCCTAATACATAAGTTTGAGACAATTTTTTCACTTGTGATCCCCCTTTTAATCATAAATATCTTGGATAATTTGAATCCCCATAGTTTTCCAACATAACCATTACGGTCTATATGGAATAATTGTACATTAATTTTATTGGTAATGTTGATTATTATTATTCAGTTATTAGTGGAACTCTTCCTAGGCCATGATTCTCAACATGGCTACTTGAAACCCATTTCCAAAAAACAATCAATAATTTATTTATCCTTACCTTGTACAATTAATTATAAGATGTTATAAATTGGTTACTTAGTTATTTCACATCTAATTTTTCATCCTTTCATTGTTTTTATTTAGAAAAATATTTTATTTGAACACAAATGGGTCTCTAACCTAGTGTAATCCCTAACCCACCTTGTAAAGATAATGGCTCAAGTAGCCTATATATGATAGTTATTTTATTTCATAGTCATAAGACACAATGTATAAAATCCCAAAAGATTGAGCATTTTAATGTTTTCTATAAACTAGATGCAAACATGAAATTGAAATTTCCCCAATAAACATAATATACAAAATGTGTTTTCTTTGAAAATGCAATTATTTATCATAGTGTATCCCTACATATCAATAAAAACTATTCCTTGCATATTGGGAAAAATAAAACCTAATAAACGGTAGATAACATATTCTTAGTAAGGGAAATAATAAAAAAGAATATATTATTAACAAATAATAAAACCTAATATGGAAAGGTAAATAACTGAAACACGTTTCAATTAGTCAATAAATTGAGCATAATATGGAAGAAATAAATGATGATAAAATAAATCCATATAAATAATCAAATAATTTTCATACTTATTCATTGTTATTATAAATAATATAATAATCACATGGAAATCATTTAACGATATAATAATGGAGAATTTATAGTTCCAAGCATTTGAAACATATTTTCAGGGCCTTTTAGAATACATTTTAAATCTAAAGGTAGAAACCCCACTAATTTGTACAATTGGTTTTTCTCAAGAGACGTGTCGATGCATCAATGTGATATATATAAATAGGACCCAACCATAAAATATTATTCCTAATTAATTTCTTATATTAAAATGGGGAAACATAATCCTAAAAATATTCATATTGAAAAATTAACACAGTAAACATTAACACTTACCCCAGTCAAATAAACACAATCTTCAACCATCCATATTTATATGGTGAAGGGTAATAAAATTGTAAATAGTATTTCAAACTAATGATAAAACATATAATTAAATAATTATTATGAAATCTATAAAACATATCCCTAGTAGATTATGAGTATGATAAAGGGTTATTGTCATTGATGAATAAAAATATCATTAAAATATCATTAAATACATTTTTTAGGAAATTTACCTTTTCACGTTGAAAATATCTTTTTATGAAAACTAAATGTTCACAAAAATATTGAAACAAGTTTAATTTTAAAATAAAATTATAAATTTATTATTTAATCATTAAAACATTGAGTGTTCATGTCAGTGAAAAAATTGTTCATGTTGTACTCGTTAAAACAAATATTCCTTTCATATTTTTATTAATATCCATACATACTTTTTCCGAAAAACGACATGAATATTACATTAAAAATTTTCATAACATATATTTTTTATAAAATTATTTAATAAATCATTTTTATAATGTTAAAAACACTTCTCAAAACATTTTTAGAAAACAATGTTTTAAAAAATGATTTTCAACCAAAGAGTAAAATAAAATTAGATTTTCTTTAAAAATTGTTCTCACAATTTTAATTACCATAGAATGGAAAAATTTTGATTTTACTTGAAAAATTTCATGAATAACCATATTAAACGTATAAATATTAATTTTTATATACAAATATGAAATAATTTCCCCAAGGGAATCTTAGACAAAACAATCTAGAATAATTATGAGATTGTGAAATAAATTGTTACCACTTTAGTAACTTTTGAATCATAATCCCCATGAAATAAATAACATCAGATTAAAACATAGATACCAAGAATAGAAATATATTAATGATATAAAATTTTAAATATTTTTATTATAAACAGCCTTAAATAGAATAAGTGGTTAACATGGCATATGTCTCACAGAAGTAAATGTAAGACGAGAAACCATAATCTCAGGTTCATAATTCTTTGTATGTGAATGAATCTCTTATATAATAAATATTGTATTATTATAAATATATTAAATAATTATAATCATATATATCATTCAATATATTGTTTAAATATATTATTTTTTCACCCATTTATTTATAATTCTTTATTAAAATCATTATTTCAGGAGATAAATGCTTGGGTTTTCATGTATGTTTTAGTTTGGAAATTTAGATCCCTTTTATTTGATCATCGTTAAATAATATCCATAATTTTAACCATGATATGAATATATTATACATTCATTATATATGTATTGATATTAATCTATTAATGTCAGATATTGAAAATGTATTACACTGTTAATAGAGATGGTAGGTAGTACGTATGCATGATTGTTATTTCCATTTTTTTAATGGATGGAAGAAATGTAAAATAAATATTAATTAATTGTTCCATAATCATTATTATGTCATATAAACAATTTATATTAATAAAATATATCCTTATTAACATCCATGTAAAACTAAAATGTAAATAATTTCACATTGCTACGTGGAGGGGGTAGTTCACACGTACGCACAATCGACATTATTGATTTCCAAAATGATTTAAAGGTAAGAATTTAGAATCAAAATTATCTTTAAAAATCATATTTAGGTCATATTTTTCACACTTATTCAATAATATTAAATTTAATATCAACCATTTAAGGAGAAAGTGAATAACGAATCATATTGCTTCATGATGGAGTAGTTTTTCATAAAAACAGGTTGAATTGTCACATCTCCCATGAAATGGAATGTAAAACGGTATATGTTAAATTATATTTACATGATTATAATAATTTATTAAATATAATACAAATATTTCAATTCTGTGATTATATCCATCTCTTAATGGTGGTGATGGAAAATGAATTACATTGGCTCATGAGAAGGTAGTCCACTATTGTAACACCCCATGATTTCATAGTTTGTTATCTCTTTAATATGTTTTAATAAATTATATTTCACATAACACCAAATAAGATTCATTATACACAAAATTGTATTTCTAAGAAACAAAACATTAGTATTATAATTATTTAAGTGATATATTTACATATCAATTAAATATTGTAATATGATTAGTAAAAAATAAATTTTTAATGTTATATATACTTTTTTCACATAAATAAAACATATTTATAATGAAATGTATAAGTTTTTTTTAAATAGTTATATATTTAGAATTTTTTTTAAAGAACTATGTTTAACGTCCTTTTGTGAACAATAATAAAATTAATTTTAGACAATACTAAAAATAGGATTTGGTAAAATAGACTTCATTTTTGAAATCGGAATATCAAAATTATCTTAAAGTGAATTTTTTGTATTTTTATTATAGTATTCACTTTTTGATAAATAGTGAAAAATACAACACAGTACCTAAAAAACCAACTATTTCATTTAAATAATTATTTTTAATTAAAATTTATCTTAATGAAAAAATAGATACATAATTATATATTTTAGTACCATTTATGTCATTTTATTAATTTTATAATAATATTAGACATATAAAATGTTATTGATCTTTTTAACATCTTTTTCACACCTTCTAGGAACATTTGAAAATTTGCATAAAATGTAATATTACCACTTTAATGAATTGAATTTAAAAAATCTGACATACTTTGTTATCATCTCAAAGTAATATTTGGTTCAATAGGATAAAATTATTGTTTTGAATAGTAATTTTTTAATTTTATTTACCACTGTTAAAAGAAAATATGGTAATTAACGGTAAAATAGTAATATTATAATAATACTAAATTTCCCCAAAATATTTCCTAATTCTATTGCATAAGTTTATTTCGGGAAAAATCAACCTTAGAATAGAAATATTATTCTTTTTTCTCCACATGGATTATATTAGGAAATTTATTATATTTTACTTAAAGAAGAGTTGAAATTGTTAAATTCAAATTTTAATAACCAAAACATTTTCTATATAGGGGTTTATATAAGATAAATTCAAATATAAATATTATTTAAAAAGATGAAAATATTTCCAAAGTCAGTATTTTATTTATAATTTTTAGAAATTTTATAATTATATTTATTTATGAAACAATGATGAAACATTAATTACATTATTAATGAATGATTAAAATAATTGATATTATAAATATTATACTAAATGTAAATTGAAACATTTAACACCATCCATGAATTTTATAGGTGAATATAACCTTCTAAATTTGATTCGATGTATATTTTTCAAAGGAATAAAGTTGTTATGGCTTTCAAAAAAACAAAACAATAAATAGTGTCAAAATTGACATAAATGAAACATTAAAACAAATTCTATTTCATTAAATTATATAATATTCCTATAAATATAGTATTTAGAGAAATGACTTAGATAATGTTACATATATTATTAATGAACCACTTGAGGTTATCATGGAATTTTATTGTTTACTTATTAACCATATAGTGTATGAATACAAGTGGACATGGTAAAAGCTATACAAGTTAAATGAGGGTTAAATCAAGATGATTGGGTTATTATGGTGACCAAAACATGCCTAAAACCAATCAGTTGTGATTATTTCGACCCATTGCCACATTATCCTAGAAATAAATAAATTTTGATGTATTAGAAACTGAAAATAATTTTATAATAAATTAATATTTCAACATTTTTTCTAAATTTCCCCTCACCTCTCTTATAAAAGGGAACATCTACTTATTTTTAATTCACACCTCCAAAGAAATTTGGATCGGAAAAACCCTTCCCAAATCTCCTCCCATATTTTATCACTTCAACCTAGAGGCCATAACATGATCTAAAATCCAATTTAAGGGTCCCTTTTATTCAAATCAAAAGGAAACACCTGAAGAAGTGGTAAATATTTTATCATTACATTCAGTGTTTTTTTATTGTTCTTATTCCTCTTTATTTTTTTTGTTTCCGTAATAAAATAATAAATACAGTACCTTATACATGTTTATATTTTATTTTAAATATGGTACAGCCATATTAACTATTCTATCCATCTTTTTATTGAAAAAGACATCATAAGAGCGTACGTACAACTTACTGTCTCCACATCATGGTGTAGTTTGTTATTTGAAACGTATTATTTGGTTGGGTATAATAATAAGTATAATTAATGTGAATAAAGAATATAAAATACCATTTATTATATATATATATATAATATTCTATATAATTAAACACAGTTTCACCATAAATTGAATGATATTATCGCTCGTGCGTACGTATGGATTATCGTCTCCATGACGAGACACGATCCATCTTCAACGATCACCATTAAATAATTTTTATTAAAAAATAAATTAATTATGTATGAGATATATGAGATAATATTTATACTTTAAGAATATATTTTTATTTAGATAAATATTTTTCATTTACTTACATCTATACTATATGATAAGAAAATGGAAATAACGTTCATGCTAAAGTACAGACAACCGTCTCCATGAATGGTGTTTCCATTCCATATATCTATATATTATAAATATTTATATTATAAATATATATTATATATAATTAATTATTTATATTCTAGAAGTATATAAAAAATTATCAACGTGAAACATTCATTAATAAGAAGGTAAAACACATATGATAAAAAAAGTGATTATTACCAAAAATGTAAATTTATCGTTGAAATTATTATTAAATTGGTATTATAATGTCATAAAAGAATCATATATGATATCATAAGTATTAATATGGATATTTTGTAATTTAATAACATAATATGGTGATTATATGGGAGGCTAAATGTACCCTTGACTAAAGGAAAGTACAAGGTAAGGGTTAATTCCCCAATCTCATTATTATTCCAGATTGTTTCTGTGTAAGTATTTACTGGTATATATTTATAATACATTTCCATGTTTCTAAAAAATGTTTTCAAAATGAGTCATTTATAGTTTTATGGAATGGAATATTTAACTCAATCAAAATTTTAAATTTTTTAAGTATTTATTATTATAAATATATTTCATTAATGTCAGTGTTTTTAAATGATTTTAATGATTTATTATATATAGACATTATTTTTTTAAAATGAAAATTTGTTTCAATAGTTTCGAAGTCATATGGGACACTTTGATTCAAAAATATTTTTTAAACAACTTACTTAATAAATTGTGATACTTTTAAATGATTTCATTAAAGAAGTGATATTTCTCTCAAAGAGTTTTACAAATTATTTTCAACTATATAAACATCCTTTTTGGATATTATTATTTTTTAGGTCGAAATATTATAAATAAAATCATCAATATTGTATTGAATTAGTAATCATATGTTTGACTATGGATGTGTAATTTTAATAACATTTATTTTTTATGGTTAAAGTATTAGAAATTTGTATGCTAGTTTTAATTTGAGTGTTTTTGTTATATTTCATCCTCTTCATATGAGGAATTCATTGGACATTGTAAGTGGTGGGCGGGGTGCACTATAGCCCCTCAATTCATCGGTAGGTCTCATGATACATACTACTATCTTAGCATAAGACCATGACAGAATATTTGCGAATGGTCATGGAACAAGGCCTTGACGTAGTAGTAAATATGTCTGGCATTATGTATTCCATTGTTATAAAATTAGTTATTACATGTGATAATTTGAATAGTAAAATATCCAAGTTCATGTTTATATGGTATTATTGGATTTATTTTTCTATATTATGTTCATGTTTATGTTTTATAAGGATTTTAATTTTATTATAAATATTTCAATAAATTTATAAAGCTTCTGCTCAATTATTTACCCTTACTAAGAATCTGAGCTTAACCCTTTCTCATGCTTTATTTTCCTAGGACTCCAAGAAGTTTATTATTATTGATATGCAGGGTTAACTTAGGAGAATAATAGAGTTCTCAAAGTATTATTCATGTTGTGTTTTATATTAGAAATTGTAATGTACTATTCATTTTTTGTAATATATTTTACAAGACTGCTAAATTGATCAGTCCTTTAGGACTATATTCCTTGTACTCATGGAAATGTATTAAAATAATGCACTTAATCTAAGTAACTCGGGTCGGGGTGATACAGCCTTATACGCGATCGATGATTCTGTTTCCAATTTGGTAGAAGTGGAGATTGAACTGGGTTATTAAATTTTAGTAATGAAATACAATTTTATATTATATAATTTTTATATAGTATTACTATATTGTAATAATGTTTTATAGTGTTGGAAGGAAAAATAAACCAAATATTAAATTTTAATAACATTACCTCTTCTTTAAAGATTATCATTAAGATTATACCAAAAGCCTTATTTTGAGGGATTAATAATCAAAATAAGGATATTAAGATGTTAATAGGGAATTAAAAACTATATTTTTTCAGTTATTGTCTTATAAAAATGGTTTTGGATATGTGTAACATGGAGGAGAGTTTTATCATTTTATATGTTGGGAAGATGACACACACAGTGTTTTTGAAAAGATAAAGTGATACCCATGTATTTCATACACCAAGTGCTTCTAAAATTAGTCATTATTAGACCTTATATGTTATATGGTTTAAATATTTCCCATAAATTATCTTTTTTATTTTATTTAGGTCACATATAAGCCCAATTTTCTTAGTTCAAACCCTGATAAACCAATTTTTACTCTAACTGTGGTAATTACTGTATTCACTATTCATTATAGTAAAAAATTAAGTTGAAATTATTCAATAATATAAATTAATTTTATTCCAAATGTGTAATTAACTTCCAAAATTTAACTAAACTATTTGAAATAATTAAATTTAAAAATAAACCACATAAGCGATGAAAGTTATGTTTTACAAAGAGAAAATTCTCATAATTATATAATGTTTTAATCTCAAAATTCTAGATGAAATTGATTAAAATGAAAAAATAGTTATATTTTAATATAACTGAACTAATATTAATTTAAAACAAATTATAAATTTTATTTTACATTACAAATAATCTAAAAAATACACATTTTAATAAAAAAATTCCCTTTTCACCAATCATCAAAATATTAATATTTTTATAAAATTATCAAAAATTATCCCAAAAATTATGTTTATTTTAGATTTTAAAATTTTAGTATCCTTTTCCTAATATTTTTTTAATTGGGATATATTAATTTTATATTTTGTGAATAATTTGTGACTCATTCATATTTTATAAAATCAATATTTTCAGAAAATATTTCATTCTGTTTCAAATGGTTATTATTGAGTTTCTAATCAATAAATAACCATGTAATTTTTATATACAAGTTAAAATCATATAATTTTCATAATATCATTATTATTATTCATATATATCACATTTATGGTCATTTTATAATGGTAATTATAAAATAATAATTCTTTAGATTATCGAGTTTCATTTAAACTAGTTATGGCATGAATTGTATAATGTGAAAGAGATAGAATTTAATGAAAATTATTTTAATGTTTTAGGGTGTTATACTCTATTATTATATTATTTTTTGTGTCATACATGAGATTTAATATTATTTTCACATTAAAAAATCTCAAGTTGTTTCACATTACCGTCTTAAATAAATTATGTCATCGTAATTTAATCATGATCCCAGTAATCAGGTGTTTAAAATTTTAAAGATATCATTGTTGGAAACCCACATCATAAATGGGGTTAATAAAACAACCATAAGATAATAGATAAAGTTATTTATTATGTTTATCTATAATAACACATTAACAGGTTTCCAAGTAGGAGAACATTAGTGGGAAATGAAAATATGGACCTAAAAGAGAATATGAACAAAAAAGAATTAATAAAGAGTGATAGAGAATATGGTCATCATAATGTTAACCACCAAAAAACCACATATATATATATGATGGTTTAAAAGATTATTAATTCAATATGAATAAATTTAATAGGAATAAAATTATAAATATATATTTACATATGTTGAGGGATTCTGTTACCATTATAATGTAGAACAAGAGAAAATGAACATACAATTTTATCCGTTGGTTTTTCTCTAAATTATTACAAAATAATCTCTTATTATAAAAAATTAATATAAAATAGGTTATTTTATTTATTTGGAAATAAAAATAACCATTAATATATTATTAATCTGATACAATAATCAAAATTCACTCCCCCTGTCTTTAAATATTTTCCATGACCAAAATTCATAGCACAGTTATCTAGTAACCCCCCAAAATTTACATAATCCATTCCATAAATAATGAACCCTGAGAGTAATCCAAAATAGGTCTGACCCAATTCAAATTCAGAAATGTTAGAAGGGAGGTCACTAAATAAAAATTATATTCCCAAGACAACATAAAGTGTGTCTTATGGTCACATTCCAAATATCTGAAAACCATGATGACCATACAACTTTAAGGAAAACATGCATTATTCCAAAAATAATATATTAATTTTTTAATATATTCCATAAGTCCAAACATGTAGTTAACTTCAACAAATATAATATATATCACTTACATATTTCGTAGTTTCTAATAAAATCTCATAACCATATATTTATCATTATTTTTTGAACATCCACTATGTATTAGGTGTTATCATCCCTCAATAACGAGTTTTCTTAAAAACATCAACCGACCACAAAATCAAATTTTTGTATCAATAATATTCCCTATATTCCTACTGATAATTAAATAAATTTTACTATAGTATAATCTTTTTACATTTCATGATTCTTATAATGTGAATATCATAGATAAAATTCTTATAAAATATATTTCTTATATCTAAATGAAAGGAATTTAATCATTTCACTACAACTGTATTAGTAGAATAATATTGACCTTCATCTCATAACTGCTTCTAGGTTATAATATCTTGACACATGGGAAATTATTTTTCATAGTTACCCATCTTCTTACAATTACCGAATTGAATATTTTCAACTTCTTTCATACCCTTGAAATCATGATCATGGTTTCCTTTCACTCCATGCTCATTGGAATATCTCATTACCTCCCTGAATATACCAAGGCGTTTCTTTCCCAAATTATAAAATGAGGGAAGAATCCTTTTTCTTTTCAACCCACTATCCATGTTTTTTTGAACAATATATTCCTCTCTTTTATTCCCAAGAATCCACAATAATTGTATTATTCTTTATCTATCTTTACTCACAAGACACATTGTACTCATATGAGGGGAATGTTTTTGAGACAAATTCTTTTTGAATGATTGGTTTTTACACATAAATGAAACTATTAATGTTACTCATTGGATTACATATATAGTCTACAGAAAGATTTTAAAACATTTTAATGTTTTCTTCATTCATAGAAACATTTATATTTTCCTTTTTTTTCTTAGAATTGAGATTTCAATCTCCATATCCACTAATTACTTGATAGGAAAATAATTTTCCTAGAAGAGTAGCATAAATTCCTTATATTCCATGTTTAATATTTATTTTTGATCTTTAGTGTTATGAATAAATGACCACCATTGATATGTATCTCGTGAGAGATGATAAACTTCCATCACATCATTCCCCCTTTCATTACATCCAAAAATGATAAATATCTTCCATAACAAACTTATTTTTTTCATTTATAAATGGAACTCTATATACATTAAATTATGGTGGTTTTCCTTTATAAATGGGTCTAAAATTGTTAGACCAGAAGTTTTACTAGAATATTTCTCTATATGTAAAAGTTTGTTGATTATAACATGATTCATCATCCCTAATATAGACATAATTTCATCCATTCCAGATAGAAATCTAGCACCAAATTCAAGATATTTCATAGGGAAATAGATATATGGGGTATGTGTATTTATACAGTACCTATTTCATTAACTAGGATACATTTACAAACAATAAAAAACACTAAATTAGATCATAACAGTATGAAAAATAATATATAATCCCAATACTAGAAAAATACTTAGCACAAATTGAAAATTTTATTCATGGTTAATCTCAGAATCATAAACACAGTTTCTTCTTGGAAAGTTTCCAAATCATAAAAATATTTTCCAAACATCCATAATTGTTTTTAAATAAAATTTAAATTATCCTAAACCTATCCATCATATGTGTCAAACTAGGTGAACAGAAAGGCTTATTTTCATTTCCAAGGTAACGCTCAATTTAAACATGATACTCCTTTTCAATGATTTTACCTATATGCATATCATTGATAGAACTGAGTCCAATTGTAGTATCCATACAGGTATGTATTCTATGAAATACCCACAAAATATCTATATTACCAAAACATTAATATTTTCTTATATATTAATTCTCAATTCTTATCATAGGATTATATTCCCTAGTCTATGTTTTCTAAAATATAGGATTGAATTTTTATACGAAAATTCCTTTGATAAAAACAATATAGTTCATGACTATAACGACAATGATCTTTTTATTACACACTAAAACATGATTTATTACATAAAATTTAAATTAAGAAAACTATAAGGATTGATAGGTCTAGTTTTTTTCAGAAATAAGCACATTACATAACAAATTCGAACAAAAAACCACAACATCAGTATTGGAAACTTCTTTTACATGACCACAACATTCTTCCATACATAGCATTGCATTAGATATCCTGATGACATGAATAAGAAAAAGGTGAGATATAAAGTTTTATAAGAGACTAAATAATGAATAGCATGAATAATATAGTACATGTGAGGCAATATGAATATCAATATATCATTATATAAATATGAACATAAAGGTATGATATAGCATTATTATCATAACATTGAAATGTAGCAATTACATTTTACATTATATTAGTATGAGGCAAGGCTCATTGCACATGGGTCATTAGTAAACCCTAATTGCACTTTAATTATCATGATTAAAACTTAATTTC
Source organism: Viscum album (assembly GCA_963277665.1). NCBI lineage: Eukaryota > Viridiplantae > Streptophyta > Magnoliopsida > Santalales > Viscaceae > Viscum > Viscum album. The sequence continues at coordinate 427,766,858 of OY728121.1, forward strand.
ACATGATGTATCATAATACTAATCATTACCCAATGCATTGGAGCGCTATTAGGGCACACCCTTCTTAATCATTTCATTGCATGCATAAGTGTGCCACATGGATCATATAACATGGATTCCTTAAACATAATAATTTATTCCCCAATAAAAGAATGTTGAATTAATACTTGAAACTATATAATAAATATTTAAATGTTCATGAATGTATATACCAATGACATAGAAATGGTCATGGTATTCACTACACACTGACCATGGCTTGGAAAATCACGGTGCAATTTTGGCAGGATAACATTGTGACATATGAATTCATAAAAATGGTTAATGATAAATATAGGGGTGTCACATCATATTTAAATGAATTGGATAGTAAAGGGGTCATATAGATACATTTACAGACGTTTTTAGTGTAATTTAGATTCATAATATAAAATAATTACTTGAATGTAAATGAGGAGAGAGAAATCCCGTACAAAATTTCAACATGCTAATGGGTGTACATGGGAGGAATTAATGAGAGAGGCAAGGGGTATCTAATCATTAAAAAAAATTATCTATGTATAGGGGAGGTTCAGAATCATACCACATCATTTTTAATTGAAAATAAAAGGGCATAACAACATAAATAAATTTAGACAAAAATGATAAAGGAAGAAATCCCTTACATGAAAGTGTGATCCAAAGGCCAGGGAGAGGATTGAGAGTGGCTTCGTAGGAGCTTGGGGAACCTTGGGAGGATAATTTAGATAAAAGGTCATTGTAGGGATGTTATCCATGGGTTCTTAATGATGAGAACTGGGAGTTTGGGTGGGTTTATATAGGAAAAGAGAAGACATTCATTATTATTTATGTTTTGGAAACTAGACATTAAACAAATCAAAACCACAACCAACCCATGGGGTTTTCCAATATTTTTTTGCCAAAATTGAAGAGGAAATCATTATTTTATATTTCAAATGGACTATATTTTTAAAATATATTGTTTTCTAATATGGAGGTGAGTCTCACTCTCAAGGAAATAATTTTATAAGTCAAAATGTTTTATAAGTCTCGGTGGTTCAACTAAGGCACCATAAAATTAATAAAAAATATATAAAATCACATTATATTAAAGTTAAAACATATATTCTCTAAATATGTTTTAATATTATTATTTTACATCACTTTTTGGTCATTATGATGCCATACATTACATTATATATTTAAACAATATTTCATTTCTACCCAAACATTCGACTGTCTTAGAAAATTATGAAAAAATCATCGTTGGATAATATTGATGTCCTGGTATAAAAAATAATATTCATTTTATCTAAATAATTTTTTAAATATATTAATTTTTACTTTAAAAAACCCTGACATTTATAAAAAATTCATGGGTTTTTACAAAAACAGCTGTCAAACCTTAATAAAAATTACAATTGTATTAATAAAAAATTATACAATAATTTATATTTAATAAAATGTATTTTAGTTATAATATTTTACTAAAATATTATGTCATTAAAAAATTAAATTAATTATCAAATTAGATTTTTAATTGGAATATTAACTAAAAATACTCTTTGTACTTTAAAATCTAATTACAGAGTAAAAATAATAAAATGAATGTATATTGTCTATAAAAAAAATGAAAAAATCATAGTTCTAGGTTCATGTTACATAAATTCTTAAAACACCTACATAAGACCTAATGGTATGGCGTTGGATGGTTACAGAATCTTAGGGAGGATCAGATAAATGCGCTCGAGTGGTAATCTTTATTAGCTTCAACTTGTCCCGTAGGTAGTTCCATTCAAGATTAACATGTTGAAACATGGTTTGGTCTTGCTGAAGACTAGAGCCCAGGGATGCTACCTCCTTTCTGAGCTCTGACAAATGGGCTTCATATGGTGAAATTATACTGGATGAGGTCATTGTTTCCTTTGTCTGGGTAAATTGGATTTGTTAGAGCCCTCTATATATACTAAACATGTTGTCACTATTCAACGACTATATTAGAAATGATAAATATTTTTAATGGGATTTTAAAATCCAAAAACATAATACCAAAGATGTTCATATGTTATATAACCATATTACATAATTATACATCTAATTAGATAAATATTAAATTTAATTAATATAATTTTGGGTTTTCATAATCTTCCCCCTTAAGAAATTTCACCCTCAAAATTTCATTTTCCAACACTGAAATAGATTAGGGTAATTCTGCTTCATCCCTTCCTCTGATTCCCACATTGCTTATTCATACTTTTGGTTTTTCCACAACAACATTACAATGGGGAATTTTCTTATTTTTTAGAACTTTTCCATATGATATAAGATCTTCATCGGCTTCTCTTCATAGGAGTGGTCATTCTCTAATGGTACCACCTCTTTATTGAGTACATGTGATATTTCATGTATGTACTTACTGCAGAGTGATACATGGAATACATCATGTACTAGTGATAGGTTCAGTGGGTGTTCTAGTCAATAGGTCACTACTCTAATGTGATCACGGATCTAAAAAGGGTCAATGTACATTAGACTAAGCATTCCATTCTTCCCAAATCTCATAACTCTATTCCATGGTGATATGAGGAGAAATACCATGTATCTGACATCAAACTGTAGGTCTCATCAATGATTATCAGCACAGATCTTTTGTAGACTCCGAGAAGCTTTAATTTTCTATTGTATGGTCATAACCTTCTCCACCATTTCTTCAACCATATCTGGACCTAGTAGTTTTTTATCCCTAAATTCATCCCAACATGCTAGCGTGATGCACCTCTTTCTAAAAAGGGCTCCATAAGGATCCATTTGGATGCTTCAGTGGAAACTATTATTTTAAAAGAACTCAACTAGAGGAAGATGTTAATCCCATATTCGTTTGAAGTTCATTGACGATGATGACAACATGTCCTCGTGTGTTTGGATAGTCTACTCAGATTGGCCATTAGTTTAAGGATGATAAGTCATACTGAAGTTCAAATTAGTATTCAGTGAAAGATGAAGTCTCTTCTAGAACATAGAGGAGAATCTTGGATCGGGATCTGATACAATAGATAGGGGTACTCCATGCAGCCTTACCACTTCCCTGAAATATTTCTATGATAGTTGATCCAATGAGAAGTCCTCTCAAATTTCAATGAATTATGCAGTCCTTTTAAGATGATACACAATATCCCAGATAGCATTTTTTTTCTTTGAATGTCTTCAAAATTATGGTGAAAAATTCCCTGGTTACGTTCTCCCATTTCCATGCGGGTATGGGTAATGGTTACATCATCCCCTTATAATTATTTCTCTCATTATTCTCTTACTAACATACTAGTCAGATTGATGTATACTCAGTGATCTCCTTCTTCATGTTATCCCTCCAATAAGGCTCTCAGATATCTCGATACATCTTTGTGTTTCTTGGGTAAATAGAGAAATTATAACTATATGCATCATCAAAATGTTCATTCATTAACTCCAGATTTTATGGAGCACATAGTCTTGTACAAAATATTACAATTCCATCATCAATAAAATTAAACTCTAATTATTTCCATTTTCTGATAGTTTCCACTTTCTTCTGAATTCCCACATCATCATTTTGAGCATCCATTAACCATTCCAAAAAAGATAGTTGAGAAAAAATTTGTGAAAGGATCGATGATGTTCCCTTTTTTATGATTCCCATATCCATCTTCATCAAATCTATGAATATTGGATCCTTTTGGGTTCTCATCAATGATAGAATTGTTGTGACCTTTCTACATAGAGAATTCTCCCCCTTGTTCGCTTTCCCATGGTGGTATTGGATTGAGCATTCATAGTATTTAATAAGCTCTAACCATCTTCATTAGCGCATGTTCAAATATTATTGTTTGAATATATACTTGAGGATATTTTGATCCATATATATTTCACACTTCTCCCCAAATTCGTAATGTCACCAAATTATTGAAGAGATGATTAATTCTTCCAACTCTAGATCTTCTGTATCATAGTTTATCTCATGGAAATTTAATTTCTATGATGCATAGGAAATGACATTGTCATTTTACATCAACAAACATCCTAGGACCTTCTTCAAAGCATCACAAAATACCACAAAAATATCTCCACTTGTGGGTACTGTGAGAAAAGGTAAAGTGATATGCCTTCTTTTAAACTCCTTGAAACTATCTTCACATTCAACACTCTATGAAATCTTTACTCACTCCTAAGTTAGCTTGGTAATAGGGTTGTACAATCGTGAGAAATTTCTCACAAATCAATGATAATATCCAGCTAACCCTAGGAAGCTATGAATATCTTTTACCGATGTTGCCCTCATTGATCCCTCAATTGTAGATGTCCTGGAGGGATACATATATATCCAATTACTAGGGATGATATAACCCATGAATAAGACCTCCTTAAACCATAACACAAAATTTATGTACTTTTCATAGAGCTTTTCCTTCCGAAAAGTCTCTAGTATAGTGCTTAAGAGCTTCTCATGATCCTCCTTGGTTTTAGAATATATTTGAATATATTTTATAAAGACTAACAACGATTTTTCAAGGTAGTATCTAAATACTTTATTCATCATGTCCCAGAGGATTTCTAGATAATTAATGAGTTCAAAATGCATTACTATGAATTAATAGTGCCCTTATCTTGTACAAAATGTAGTCTTGGGGATATCCTCTTTCGTCACCCTTACATCATAATATCCTGACAAAAAATAAACCTTGGAGAAATAATGTGCTCCACGTAGCTAATCAAACAAGTCATCAATTCATGGTAAAGGATACTTGTTCTTTATCATGATTTTTTTGAAACCAGGAAAATCAATGAAAAGGCGCATTTACCTATCCTTCTTCTTGATGAAGAGGACTGGTGCACCCCATGGCGAAGCACTTGGGCATATAAAACCTTTATCTATATTCTCCTGTAGTTTTTTATTTAGATCTACAAGTTACCCAATATCCTTTCTATGTGGACTCTTTGATATTTCCAACACCCCAGGTATATGATCAATTTATAATTCAAATTCCCTTCTAGTAATAAGACTAGAAAATTATACAAGAAACACTTCAACAAATTCCATCACAATAGGCATGTCTTCAAGGATGGTTGCATCTATAGACTTAGTAATCTGATCAAGATATTCATTCTCATAGGGTAAAAATATCCACACTTGAGATTATGGTGCTAAAGAATATTCATCCTTGTCCTTGCACTTGTAATGAATTGGGGGTCGATTCACCATATGGAGAGTGATTTCCGTCTCATAACAATTTATGATGGCTCTATATAAGGAAATTTAATCTGTGCCAATAATTGCATCAAATTCCACTGAAGGGAATATGATGAGTTTTTAAGAGAAGTTAAATCCTAATATTATGATAAGGTAGGGGTTATATTCATGAGATATAATAAATTCCCCATTTTTCATTCTCACTGACATCATAACCTCCATGATTTTTGGTGGTTTTGGGATTGTTCTACTAATATTTGGGGATATAAAAGAATGCGTAGAACAAGAATAAAAAAAGAATGATTTCTATTTTTGAATGAAAAATTATCGTAAATGTCACCACTCCATTTTCGGGGTTCACATCGGTGGTAGTGATGTAAACAACTCGCCCTTTATACCTTGGAGGTTGTCGTTTGCCTCTGAAAAACCCTTGGCTTAGGGAACTGGTTTACAAAGTGCCCTGGTTCATTGCAATTGATGTAATGAAAAATGAATTGGGTGCCAAATAAAAGATTCCTCTCCCTTTTCATATTCACACATTTTTCTTGTCAGTAGTTAATATCCAGGAGCCCTTCTCTTCCACAACTAATGTATTTCCTTGTCCCCTTTATGAAATTTTTGGGGGTGTTTCTTTCAACACCTTTGTAAATTGAGGTGTTGGATTTTCTTAGAACTGTTGGATTTATCCCTCAGACTGGTAGAATTAAATTCCACCTTATTCTTCTTTTACCCATGATACCCTTGAGATTCTCTGATCTCCATTTCGACCGTGAGGGAACATCAGTCAATTTTATCATAGTTCTTGAAGTCATGATTCATGTGGTCCTTCTGTAGTCTAGGTTTTAGCCAACCAAAGAAGGGTTCAACCTTGTAATTGGGGGTAATGACAAAACCATAATCCTATCATGAATTCCTTGTGATTATTTTCTCATACACTCTGATTGATTCGTCATTTTGTGCATGAGGGAAAGGAAGTACCTTTCCATCGTAAGTCAGATGGTGCGAGGAAAATATTTATTCAAAATACATTTTCCAGAAATCCTTCCATTCAACACATCGATATCCTACTTAATATTTTTATTTTTGATAAATGTCCACCATTGATCAACTTCAACCTCTATATGATGAGAATCCAGAGGTGGATTCTCTTCTTTAGACATTAAAGGATGGATAAGATCATCTCAATGGAGTTCATCCATTGTTTGGAGATTGAGGTCTGAGATGATCCATTAAAATTAAGAGGCCATTATTTCATGAAGATATCAATTGAAATATGTGCATTCTTAGGAGGCTTTGAACGTTCATCTTCACCCATGATTATTTTCAAAACATGAGTTAACTCAGAGAGTATCATGACAAAGTTTGTGATTCCCACTCCCATCGGATTGGTCATCTCATTAGAATATTCATCACATTGATCATTGAATAATTTTTTAGCCCATGTACTCCTATTAAAAACAATTTGATGGAATAAAATGTAAAATTATGGGTAACACATAAAGGGGAATCCAATGAAAAATACGGATAACTTATTAATTACTTTTATTTCCATAACTTATATATGTTATCCATGATCTACTACCCAACATATATTTAAAGGGGGTTTTTTAATTCCCTTAATAATGGTTAATAATAAGCTTATGAATTAATCAAATCATATCTCTCATGATTTTCATAACCATGATTTTAGGAAAGCCCATTGTCATGCACCTGTTCCCATTCGAGCCTATCTCAAAGCAGTGTTTTCATGTTTTACCCCTAGATACATCGGTACCGGAGTCGTCTCTCCCTGATATTATCTAGTCAAGGACGTATTTTCTTGATAAACCACTTATTAAATACCCAAAAATTTTGGGATGTATTTTTTCTTCATAGTCTTATCCCTAGGGCTTTCACTAGGGTTTTTAAATCTTAATCCCAAAAATAACTAAACCTATCCTCTGACACCAAATATAAAAACCCTGCTCTTTTTTATACATATAAACATGATTTATTACATAAAATTAAACTTAAGAAAACTCTAAGGATCGACAGATCTTATTTCATTGTAAATTAGGATCATTACATAACAACTTAGAACATAAAAAAACATCTTTATTGAAAAATTCTTTTAATGACAACGACATTCCTTTGTACTTAACATTGCATGGTATAACCTGAGGACATGCATAAGAAAAGGGTGAGATATAAAGCTGAGTAATTTAGTAAACAAAGAATAACATGAAGAATGAAGTACAAGTTAGTAAATAATAATATCAATGGAGCATAATATAGACATGAACATAAAGAAATGATATAGTATTATTATCATAACATGGAAATGTGGCAAAAACATCTAACATGATATTCGCATGATCCAAGGATAATTGAACATGAAGCATGATTAAACCCCCATTTCAATTGAATTATAATAGTAACCCCTCATTTAACATGATTTATCATTTTTCTAATCATTACCAATTCATTGGATCTCTATCAGGGAACACCCTTCTTAATCATTTCATTTCATGCATAAGTGTGCCACATGGTTCATATAACATGAATTCATTAAAAATAAGCATTTATTCATTGATAAAAAATGTTTAATTTATACATAAAACAATATAATCAATAATTAAATGTTCATAAATTTGAATAAAGTTGATAATAAATGCGCATCGTATTCACTACCCAATGACGTTGGCTTGTAAAATCGTGTTGCAATTTCGGCAGCATAACGGCATGACATTAGAAATTAGAAAAATGGTTGATGATAGAGAAAGGGAGGTATCAAAATAATTACATGAAATTTACAGTAAGGGGTTCAGATATATACATGTCCTAATATAGGTAATGGAATTTAGATTCATAATATAAAAGAATTTCATGAATGTAAATGAGGAAAGAGAAATCCCTTACTAAATTTCAACATGGTAACGTGTGAACTTGGGAGGAATTAATAAGAGAGTAATGGGGTATATAAACATTAAAAAATAAGTATGGAAGTATAAGGAAGGTTATAAATCATACCCCAACATTTTTAATTGGAAATAAAATTCTATAACCCCATAATGAAATTTGGATAAAATGAGAAAGGAAGAAATCACTTACATGGAATTGTGATCCATAGGCATGGGAGACGCATAAAAAATACTAATTGGTATATTGGGGCACCTTGGGATGATAATAGAGAGGAGGAAATAGTATGTACGTAATCCAATGGTTTTGAGTGAAGAATAGTGGGAAATTTGGTGGGTTTATATAGGAAAATTGAGGGAATTCTATATTATTTATGTTTTGTACACCACAACTTAAACTAATCAAAACCACAAATCAAACCATTGTTTTTTCAAATGGTTTTATCCAAAATGGGAGTGGAAAAAATTATTTTATAAGGAAAATATATAAACTTCTTAAAATATTAGGCTTTCATATATAGAGGCGAGTCACACACTCAAGGAAATCATTTAAAATTTAAATTGTTTTATAAGTCTTGGAGGGTCCACTAAGGCACCTAAAAATTAATAAACCTATCCAAAATCACATTATTTTAAAGGTAATACATATATTTAATGAATAAACTCTTTATAGTGTTTTATTAAATCACTATTGGGTCATTATTATGTCATAAAATCATTATATTTTTATACGGTATTTAATTTTTACCCAAAAAATAAATTGTATCACAAAATTATTAAAAATTCACCATTAGATAATTTTGACATCCTGGTTCAAAAAATAATAATAATCTTTTCTAAATAATTTTTTAAAGATGGGTATTTTTAATTTTATAATAAAAACTGACTTTTATAAAAAATTCATGGGTTTTGACAAAAACAACATTCAAACCTTAAAAAAAATCAATTTTATTCATAAAAAATTATAAGATTATTTATATTTAATAAAAATTAATATTCTAATATTATTTTATTAAAATATTATTTAATTTAATATCCATTAACTCCTCAAAATATATTTCTTAATTGAATAAAAACTAAAAATACTATTTTTTCTTTAAAATCTATTTACAAATATACAATAATAAAATGAATGTATATTCTCTATACAAAAATAATTCACATAATCATATTTATAGGGTCTTGTTACATAAACCCTTAAAATACCTATATAAGAACTATGGGTAATGTGTTCGATAGTGACAGACTATTAGGGAGGATCAAATAACATCACTCGAGTGGTAATATCTATTAACTTCCACTTCTCTTGTATGTGGTTCTGTTTAATCTTAATGTGTTGAAGCTCAACATGGGATTGGTTAAGATAAAATCCCGGTGATGTTACCTCCTTTCTGAGCTCCAAAAAATGGGCTTCATATGGAACAATTCTACTAGATGAGTTCCTCACTTCCTTTTTCTGATTAAGTTAGATTTGTTAAAGCCCAATATTTATAGTAATCATGTAGTCACTATTGAACGACTAGATTGGCAACGGTAACAATTCATAACGGTATTTTAAAATACAAAAACATACAACCATAAAATTATATATGTTATATAACAATTTATATAATAATACATTTAATGAGACCAAGAACGATTTTCATTAACAAAAGTTTGGATCATTATAATGACAGAGTATCTCAAAGATGGTAGTTATATTATTAAATTGGAATAAGATACAAGGTATCACATCCTTAAGTGTTGAATTTTTTATATGTCTTGATAATCTGGATACATATATGATATTCATTTTGTAATTTATAACATAAAATATAAAATGTGTTTTCATTGGGAGCCCCAATATTCCTCAAAATGTATCACATAATATTCATCAAAAAATATTATGGTTATCCTAGTTAAAATTAATCAAATGATAGGGGTGATATCATATTATAAATTATTTTAATCATATGACAAAAGATATCCTGAATAAATTATCATAATCAATACGGAAAGGTAAATTATTGAAACACATGCAATTTAATCCATAAACTGAGCATAATATGGTAGAAATAAGGGATCATCAAATAAAGACATATAAATAATCACATAATATTGATAGTTATCCCTGGATATTATAACAAAACGAATAACCATCAATACATCAATAATAGATCTCATAATGAGGTAATGAAATATATAAAACATACCATCATGACATTTAAGCAGATAGTTTAAATATGTTGGTAGAACCCAATATAAATTGGCCAATTGAAATTTATCATGAGATATATTAATGCATTTATGTTTTATCTATTACTAATACCAAACATCACATATTAATTGTAATTAAATCCTCCTAATAATGTTTGAAACACTATCGACACAGACATTACTATTGGGAAACTAAAATATGTAATGTTAATACATAACATCTACAAATAAAAATAATAATAAACCTCCCAGAGTAATATGTTGAATGGTAATAAAATTTTACATCCTCAAAGAAGAAAATCATAAAGCATCAGAATAAAAAATAAGTGTTATTTCAATACAACATATCCCTAGTGTATCACACATACAATAAAGAGTTTATCTCATTTCTGAATAAGATTTACATAAAAATTTCATTAAAAACTTTTTTGAGGAAAACATCCCTTTCTCTTTAAAATATATTTTTTTTTAAAAAATGTTAAAAATATATTTTTAAAATACATTTTTTTAAAATAACCACTATAACATATAATGTGTGTAACACCCATAGTTTTTATTGACCTTTTTTCGAATAATTTAAATATTCATTTATGTACTACAAGGCATGAAGTCAAAAATTCCACTCACATGACACTAAACCAACATATGTTACATGAAACACTGACTTGGCATACATTGCATGAAACACCAAATTGGAATGAATTATATGAATCACCGACTTGGTGTACTATACATGCAACATCAACTAAACATACATCACACACAACATATAGTTTATATAAAACATAATTTTTAATGATATAATTATTTAAATAAGATAATTAGATTTATTAGTTGAACATAGTGATATATAAACAAATAGATACTTATAAAATGTTTTTTATAATATTTTTATATAAATAACACATATTTATAATGAAATATATGATTTTTGTTAAAGCCCTTTTAAGTTTAAAAATAATGTTTTCTCGGATGATCTAATTTTATTAATAAAAGTACTTTTAGACACATTTGGAAATTTAATTCTATAAAATAAAAATAATTTATTGATTCATAATTTCGAAATTATCATAGGGGGATTTTTTTATTTTCAGAGAAAATTCATTTTTTGAGGAATAGTGAAAATACTGATTTTTAGTTAAAACCTGCCTTTTTAATTAATTAATTATTAATGTAAAAGGATATCATAATTTTTTTAACATCACATTAGATAAATATCAGATCTATTAATAGTATTTAATTCACTAGTGTCAATTTCAATTCAAATTTTAATATAAAATTTTAACAAACTTTTGAACATTTTTCTACATTAAAACCCCGTTATTTCGTCCTGTCTTTGGGATTTTCATTAATCTTAATTTATTTTTTTATGTGATTTGAATTTTCAAAAACCAACACACCGAATTTTATTAATTATTATATTTTGTTTCTAATAATTCCAAGTTAATTTTTGACCAATATGATTACTAAGAGCTATTAAAATTTATCACAGCGATTATGGCCAAATTAAGCTTAATTTGGGACAAAACCATAAAATTAAATCCACTAATAACTTATCCCGCTGTCTAAAACACATTTATTATTTATATTTACTCCATAAACAATAAAATATTTATGTTTTTTCTTGATTTTTATTACTTTTTTATGTAATAACTTGTGTACACCTTGTTTCTAAAAATTCCATATGAGTCGTTTAGCTTCCCTATTAAAATCAACCACATCTTCCACTTCCTCACACCTCCCAAACCACTTATGTTCAGAAAATATATGAAAAATACACTTCCCAAAAATCCTTCGTATTTCTATATGAATTAACCTATTAATAATGAAATCCATAGAATCCTTTTGGAATAAATCAAAAGGAGTTACCTATTTAAGTGGTAACACCTTCTCTCAAATCGTTTCTTTAATTTATTTCTTCTCTCCCTAAATTATTTTTTCATCTATGATTTTATAAAAACACAATTATAATATATAAAATAATAAGATTTTATTCTATTTCTTCACCTTAAACTTACAAAGACATCCATCGATTGGATAACGAACATATGGTTTTGGTGTACAGTGTACTATAGACTCAAAAAACAATGAGTGATCATCATTACATTACCACTGATAATGGTGGAAATTATGTTGAAAATAGTATTTATAAATGTTATATATGATATTTATTATTTATTTAATCTTACTTGTTCTTTTTTACAAAATAATCTTTTTTTACTTTCCATTTGGTGTTAATCCGATAATCATGTTTGAGGAAGTGTGGACAATCGCCCACTCAAACCAATGTGAATCATTCACACACAACATTGAATGTATTAAGGATGGGATTAGTGAAATTATATGATATATATGATATTATAATGATTCTATAAAAATGAAATATAAATATAGTTATATATATAAATATTTCATTTACATACATTCTTTCAATACGATAACCAAAAATGAAGCAACATTCATGCGTACATATGACTTACTGTCTCCATGAACGGTGTATTACATTGAATAATTATATATTAAATATATTATTATATTATAAATATAATTAATATACCTGATATTTATATCCTAGTTTACATTATGGAACCATGATATAAGTATAAGGAAAAACGATATAAAAAATTAAGACACACGAAAAGAACAAAACAAATATTTCCTAAAATAAAACCATAGCATAAGAAAGATAAAAAGAGGGTAATATAAGGAGAAATAAAAAAATATACAGTATTTGATATCATTGTAATTTAATTCAAAATATTTATAATAAATTTATATTTATTTTATATTTTTTTTGAGTGAGTACGATGATAGTCAAGAGAAAAGGTAAAGGGATTTCATCTCACTTTTTATTTTTTGGAGATACATGCTACGTTTTCCACTCCTTGCTTTTGTGTTGTATATGTTATTCCAATTATTATACTCAATTTATCTTATAATTAAATTTATGTTCATTAACTGAACCATTTTCTGAAATTTATTTCTTGGGGTTTCATTTTCAGAAGATAATAAATCAGAAAAAAATGTTTATTCACAATTTTACTTATTTGAGACTCATGTTTTTTATGAACCTAAACCCCTTTTGAAGATTATATACTTCCATTTTACTTGTTATGTCAATAATATATTTATTTTAATGATATTTTTTTCTCAATTTAACTTTCGTCTCTTACATGGAGAGTATGAACCCAAGATACCATGTTATGAGAGTTTATTGAGGCAATCTCATTGCTTTTAAATATTGTTTTCATTTATGTTTCCTTTGATGAAATATTATGATCCATCTCTCATGAACACTCATGAGTATCCTTGTCCTCTATTTATCCTAGATATCCTCATGTGTTAGTATGATTTTCCACTCTTTTTTACTTACTATAATATTAATTAAAATCTAAATGCCTTTCTCTTTGGACAAAAATCTATTGTATTCAAAAAACATGTTTTCAAAAAAAATTCCAAAGATCCTTAAAGATAATTTTCATGGAAAATTATTTTAAGAGGATTAATTTTTTCAATGATATTTTAAATGAAAAATGTTTCCAAATGGTTTAAGGTTTTGAAAATAGTTTTTCAATAAAAAATTTATTTTCCTAAAGAGATGTTTTTGAACGATATTTCAAAACTATTTCCCATTTAAGATAACATGAAATGTTGTTACACATGCCTTTATAGGTAATTTAATCAATTTTTATATTCATATTCTATCTCTAAATGTATTATGTTTTTATTGCATGATGTTTGTGGAACCCATTCCACATTCACGGGTTATATGATTTTGAAACCATATTCTTTTAATGGGTTATGTTTATGATTAAATGATTATGAAACATGCCCCTTTCCATAGGTTTTGATATGATTACATGTTTATAATACCCATTTCATTTCACGGGTTATGATATTATTATTTATTTTCTCAAGTCACATGTATGTATGATTTCATTACGAGATAGGTGGGACCAATATATCCCTCCAATTCATTGGATAAATATTTACATTTCATGAGATAGACTAAGATGGTCAGGGAAATGAAACTTGTCTATTATAATGTTTATGGTAGTGAACCATGACATCCATGATTTTATGAGTGAACTCATGCTGCTGTTATGGCTAGGGTAGTGAATCATGACTAATAAGATATAATGGGGAGGAAACCCATACTACTAATAAGGTCTTGGTAGAAAATTCTTGGTTACTATAGAAATAATTATATGCTTATGTGTCTACCACAATTTCATGTTTCATTCATACGATATTCTTTCATTGATTATTTTCCTTATTTCCTTAATATTCATGTATTATGAACTACAATGATTTATTCCATGATTCATGAATATGATCTTTGTTATGAAGGTTATGATCTTATCTATTAATGATAATTTTTTCATACAATTATGCTCATGATTATTATTAAATGTCTCTCTTTTTTACCCTTACAGAGCATTTGATCTCACCCCCTTTTATATTTACATTCCCATGTTATGAAGATACATATTATTTTAGATGTTTCTAAGAAGGTTTATAGTCATGGAGAATGCTGCTAGAGGTAATGTTTCTTTCTTATTTACTAGTGTAAATGGTTCTATGTTTCCAAAGGCACTAGACAAGTATAGTCATAAGGCGTCTGTTTGTATGATGTTTTATGTATTCCACTAAAGTTGAGTAATTTTAATGAACATGACCAAAATTTTAATTATAGTTGGTGTCTGAGGAAAATTTTCGTTAACATTTGGAAAATATGATTATAAAACTTTAGGGATAACCCTAAAGAAAATTCTAAGGATGATTATGAGGATGAGTCAACGTATAAGAAAATGTCCTGGAATTTTGGTAGAGGATAGAGTAAGTGGTTTACTATCAATGAATCCATGTATGAATACTATAAGTGGTTGTGGGTCAAGAGAAAATTTTTCTAGGGGTAAGAACTCTAACAAGATGTTCTTAAACTGACTAGAGTTAATCTAGTATATGAAAACGGGCCTTACTGCACTCTAGGTTTGACACTCTCAGGGTAAATGCTTTGGAAATTCCAAAACACTTAATGAACCATCATGAAGGATTTAAAACGCTTTTGTCTATGAACAATCTAGAATAAACCTATGGTTTCATGGAATTATGAAGGAATCATCTGATTAAAAACCTATAATTTATTTTTTGTGATTATGTAGTTCATTATTATGAGAAATATTTCTTACTTTATTCTTTTTGTTTTAGTTAATGGCTGGAACCAAAAGGAACCACATTAATAGTGATTGCGAAAGACAGTGCAATGACTGTCCTCCTGATCAACTGAATGTTATGGGAGTTGGGATGAAAAATATTGATTCTATGTTCACATAGATTTCACCATATATAAATAATGGTGGAATTATAAATGATAAAAGGAGGTATCAACATTATATTGATTCCTTCATGAGGTTATGTCCCCATTCTTTTAGAGGGTCTTATGGTCCACTTTTTGTTGAATAGTGGACCAATACCACTGAAAATTTATTCTTTGTTTTTTAGTATTTTCAACATGGGATATTGACTATTTTTATTTATAAATTAGAAGGTAAATCCAATCAATGGTGGACTCTAGTCAAGAATAGGAGGCAAAAATATGGGATTGAATCCACATATTGGGATGCTATTGAGATCTTATTTTTAAATAATTAAATTCCTCAGATTCTTCATACCAAGATAAGTAAATAGTTCCTTGAGATGAATAAAAATGATGATTAATCCATTGGTAATTATGAGGGTAATTTCATGAGACATTCAATTTACCCATCAGGAATTATCATCCAACACAAAAGTAATGTTTATAGGTTCTTTAGTGGCTTAAATCCAAGTCTTAGAAGGGTGTTTTATATAAGATACCTTAGTATCTATCAAGAGTTTTTTTGTTGTGAAATAATGATTAAAATAGATGTTGGAGTCATGTATCAATCTCTTGGGTTTCACTAGAAGAGGAATATGGTCATTAAAAGAAAATATAAAAACCCTGAATAAAATAATACGAACCTTCTTTTATTCCTTATGTGTGTGAATAAGCATGGAGTAAATTTACTTAAGGTATCAAATAAATTTTTTACGTATGGATGGGAATGACATGTGGAAATTTATTTCCAAAGTGATGGGAAAATGATATCTAAGGTCATGAATGGGGGGAAAGAGGCATGTAATACACCTCCCATGATTCAGTTCTAAAAGTGTAAGGAGATTTGGCATTATGCTAATCGCACACCAAACCCATGGACTGGTTATGATGATCGACGTTAGTATCCTCTTAAGTAGAAGAACAAGGGGAAACCTCACACAATCCCTATTTCAGATGAGGGGTTCAATAACGACCTGATAAAAGGTACACATATCATACAATATAGAACGACTAATGTGGTATTTTATTCTATATCTTCCCACTCTTTCATATATAATAAATTTTATAATGACGTTAAGATTCCACAAAAACAATTATATGTGGTATTAGAAGTGCCAACCCTTAATGGTGAAATGATGTTTGTGGTAATGTGCTTCCTGAAAATATTTTCATTCATCATTTGGTTGAATTTAATATCACTTAGGTGTGTATTTTATTTCTCTATATAAATTCCACATAAATTTTTTGGGAAGGGAAATTATGTTTGAAATTTAAAACCCTCCTATAATAATCCATCCATGTGATGATATGTTTGATCTTGCTGTGGAATTTCATCTAGGGTATGGATCTTAATACCCAATCAAAATGGTTATTTATCTCTAATGGTTTGGGATATAATACACATAGATGATATTCCTATTTTTAGGAATTTTTTGGAAGTCTTTATATAGTAGTTTACTAGTCGTACATAGAAATGTGATGTTGAGTTCGCAATAGAACTCATTCTTAGTTCCACACCAATTTCTAATACTCCTTATAGAATGGATCTGATTGAGTTCAAGTAATTGGTGAACATACTCCCAGAAAACATTGACGAGGGATTCATTCATCCTAGTGTCTAACCATGGCATTCATGAGTTCTTTTCTGAAAAGTAAATAGGGACCAATGCAGTTATGCATTAATGATGTATAGTAGAATAATATCACAATCAAGAAATTGTATCATATTCCCTATATTTATGACATGTTTGATCAATTTTGAGGATCTCAATACTTTTCCAAGACTGACCATCTTTCTAGATATCATTAATTATGGGTCAAGAGTGTGGATATACCAAAAGAGAAAGAACGATCATGAATACCACATGAGAATTGTACTAAAGATCATAACAAAGGAGAAAATATATGAAAAATATACAAATTCTAAATTTTGGATCCAAAATGTTTAATTTTTGGGTCACATAATCTCAAGAGATGGTATAGACTTAGATCCATCAAAGCAGAAGGATATTGAACACTATCCTAGACCAACCATGGTTAATAAGATCTGTAGATTTCTTATATTAGCGGGGTATTATCAATGGTTTGTGGATAATTCCTCATGACAATCTAATATATTGACCAAGATAACTTTGAAGGGAGTCATGTTCCTATGGATAGATAAATGTGATGAATGTTTCATGAAATTGGAGAGAAGATAGGTCTACAAACTTGTTCTTCCAATTCCTTATAGTGGAAAATGGTTTTTAAGCAAAAGTTATGCATCCAAGAATGGATTGTGATGTGTTCTTATATAGGATAGCTTGGTTATCACTTATGCCTCACAGTATTTGATGATCCAAGTGAATAATTACCCAACACATGATTTGGTGTTAGAAGAGGTAATTTTATCATAAAATATATGGATTCATTATCTATATGGAGAAAAGTTTGATATATATACCGATCATAAATGCCTAAAATATATATTCACATGGAAGGAGTTGAACTTGTGCTAGTGAAGATGGTTAAAGTTGATAAAGGACTATGAATAGTCCATACATTACCCCCATAGAGTAGCAAACAAGGAGGCCGATGCTTTGAGTCAGAAGGATCATGCTAGATGATCCCTGTTAAGGATCACAGAATATCTAATATTTCATTATTCTCAAAGGAAGGATCTAGAAGTCCTAAAGTAGGTTAAAAAATAGAAACTTTCTCAAATAAATGTCCAAAACTCTATTTAAGTGATGATTAAGGAGTTATATAAATAAGATGATGATCTACATAATAAGGTTATAAATCTCACCCTGGAAGTATGTTATGAGATTCGGGAATATAGGGAAACTAAGCCCTAGTTATATCAGCCCATTTGAGATTCTTGTTCATTTTGTGATGGTAGTCTATAACTTGGAAATTACACAAATCTCTCTCATGTGCAAGATGTGTTCAATGTATCTCTATTGAGGAATTACATATCTCAACCTTCATATGTATATAACATAGTGGTAAAACCACTAGATAAGGATCTAACTTATGAAGAACAACTAGTTCAAATTCTGGACTAATCTAAGAAAGATCTACAAAGTAGGACCACTCACTGGGTCAAAGTTTTGTGGAGAAATCACCAGTTAGAGGAAGCTACATCAAAAATGTATGATATGATGATAGATAAGTATCCCCATTTTTTAAATTATTGATTAATTTTGATTGGAAATTATTTTTATGTGGGGTAGAATTAAACACCTTGAGTTTTTATAGACCTCTCTCTCAAATAAATTAAATTTTCATTTGTGCCTTGCAATGCATTAACTCAACAATTCATTTCACATGGCACCAAATACATGTATGTTACATGAAACACTGAATTAGAATACTTTCCACACAAACAATACTTGGAATATGTTACACACAACACAAACTTTCTATATGATACATACAACACTGACATAGAGTACATCACTTAATAAATAGTGTTTCTACGAAACATCATTTTTAATGATATAATTATTTAAATGAGAATATTATAACCTAGTAGATAAAAAAATTATTATAAATAGTTATAAAAAATATATAAATATTTTTTAAATAATTATAATATAAAAAAACATTTATAATGAAAGATGACTTTTGGTAATGTCATTTTATGTTTAAAAATATCATTTTCTAGAATAAACCTCTTTTAGAAATGAAATTAATTTTATAAAAAATTAGAAATTAAAATTGTTAAAATAAAATTATTTTTTGAATAAATAATTTTGAAAATATCTTATATTGAAATTTTGGGGTGTTTTAGAGAACTGCATTTTTGAATGAATAGTGAACTATACTGTTTTTGTCAAAAAATGACTTTTTTAATTAATTATTAATTTCAAATGATATTATAATTTTTTTTAGATATAATTAGATAAAAATTAAATCTATTAATATAATTTAATTTATTAGAATCAATTTCACTTTGAAATTGAATATAAAATCTTAACAAACTTTTGAACATTTTCCTACTTTAAAAACCTGTTATTTCGTCTCGTCCGTGGGATTATAATCTGTTTAAATTTTTCTACTCCTATAATTTTATTTTCAAAAAACTAGAATAAATTGTTTTATTCAGTATAATATTTAAATACCAATAAGTCCAAGTTAATTTTTGACCAAAATTATTAGTAAAAGGGATTAAAATTAATCAATGAGAGTAAGGCCAAATTAAGCTTAATTACTGATTGAACCGTAACATTTAAGGACAAAATGACTCATAAATTTGTCCAACACCCCTGGGATATCCATATTTATGAAATGAACCTCCTTATATTTATATTTCTAGTTTTTATGACCTTTTTTTGTAATAACAATTTTACAACTAACTAGTTTCTAAAAATTCTAAGCGAATCCTTTTCATTCCCTATAAACAACCGCCACCTCTCCCACTTCATCACAACTCTAAAAAAACATTTCCAAGACCTACCAAATAAAATGACCATAAATCCTCCCTTATTACTATAACCCTTACCTTTAGTATAAGTAAATCCAAGGAAGCCTTTTCGATCCAACCAAAAGGAGGTACTCGATTAAGAGGAAATGTCTTCTCTCAAGTCCTTTATTTTATTTTATTTCTCCACCCCCTACACATTCAATTTTTCATTATGGTAAAAAAATAGTATCCTAAATATAATAGTATTTTTAATTAAATTATTTCAAACTACACTTACACACACCTTCATTAAATGGATAGTGAACATGTTGTTTCTTTGTACGGTGAACTACTGCTTCATGAAATGACGATTGTTCATTTTTCCTATACTTCCTATCAAGGTAGACATTAAGATGGGAGCTATATTTATATATGTTATATATAATATTTATTATTTATTTAAGCTTATTTAATCATTTTTACAACACAAATATTTTTTTTTCTATTTGGTTTTAATATGATAATCTTGTTGAAGAAATGTGGATTACCACCCCCTGAAATCGATGTGACCCATTCAGAAACCACGTGGATTGAATTAAGGATGGGTTCACTAAAATAGTATGATATATATAATTTTATAATGCTAATATATTAATTTTATATTAATATATATATATATATATATATTTCATTTACATACTTTATTTTAATACGATAATGAAAATAGAAATTGTATTCATGCAAAGGTACGTCTTACCATATCCATGAACTGTGTATTCCAGTTCGTACTTCAATATTGTATATATTATTATAATATAAATATAATTAATATAAATGATATTTATATCATGTTTTTTCTATTATAATTATATAAGTAGAAGGACCAACGATATAACAAATTAAGATGCATGAGAAGAACAAAGCAAAAAATTCTTGAAATGGAACCTTAACCTCATATTGTCAAAAAGTGTGTAATGTAATGTCATAATAAAAAAATTTATGGAATTATATATAATTAAATGGTCCTATAAAATATTTATAATAATTTTTTATTTATTATACAGGTGGTCTGAGTGAGTATGGTGAGAGTGAGGACACAAGGTAAGGGGAATTCATCTCACTCTTTATTTCGGTGAGACACATGCTATGTTCGACAATCGCTCCTTTCATGTGATATATGTACATACCATGATTTTATTCCATGTATAATATTATTAAAATTATGGGTATTAACATATCCATTTTATGAAATTTATTTCATGGTTTTTGAGTATGAAATGTTACGAAATCGGTAAAAAATGTTTTCTCTAAATTTTTCTACTTTGAGACTCATGTTTTGTTATGAACCTAAACATTTTTTTAGGAGTATATACATCCAAATTACATGTTATATCATGAATATAATTATTTTCATGATATTTCATGTTTCATTTAATTTCATATTCGTACATGGGGAGTGTGATCCCATGTTACTAAGTTATAAGTGATTATTGAGACAATCTCATCACTTTTTGAGATTGTTCTTGTTTGTGCGTACATTAATGAAATATTATTATCCATATATCAAAAAAATTTATGATTTTGGTTATCCTCTATTTATTTTATATATCTTAACTTTTTATTACCATTTTTTACTCTCTTTAGTACTTTAGATAATATTTTGTAAAATTGGACCTCCTCTCCCTTCGATCAGAAATATATTATATTCAAAATCCATGTATTCAAAAATGTTTTCAAAAATGTTTTTAGAAGATCGTTAATGATAATTTTGAAGGTAAATTTAATTTAATTTTTTTTATTTTTTTCAAATCATAATTTATAATTTATAAATTCTATTTTCAAAGAAAAATTTTTTCAAAATGTTTTCTGTTAAAAAAGAATTTTTCAAAGAAGAATGGATATTTTTTAAAAAATTGTTTATAAAATTTCTTTCAAAATTATTTCCTATCTACGATAACATCCATTGGTGTTAATCATTCCTTTATGAGGAATATATTCAATATTTACATTCATATTATTTATTGGAATAGATTATGTTTTTAATGATATGGTGTTTGTAGAACCCATTTCACATTCATGTGTTATATTCTTTTGAAACCCACTTGTTTTTATGGGTTATGTTTATGTTGAAATGATTATTAATTAGTATCTTTCCATATGTTATGATATGATTACATGTCTATAATACCCATTTAATTTTCAGGGTTTTGATATTATTATTTATGATCTTTGGGAACATGTGTTTTTGATTTCACCATGAGATGAGTGGGACCTATTTATCCCTCCAATATATTAGGTAAAGATGCATATCTCATGATATGGACTATGATGGTCTTGGGACAAAAAACTTGACTATAAATATGGGAATGGAAGAGAACCATGACTAAAAAGATGGTATGTGGAGTAAACTCATACTACTAAGATGACCATGAGAGTAAACCATGGCTACGAAGATGGTATATGTATTGAACCCATACTACTATGATTGTATTTGGAGTGATTACTTTGATGTTATGGATATCATTATATACTTATGTGTCGACGAAAATTCCATGTTTCATTCTGATGCCATGCTTTCATAGATCATGTTTTTCATTTCCTTATTATTCATGCCTTATGAACTAAAAAGATTTATTCCTTGATTAATTTATATGATCTTGGATATGTTGGGTATTATATTCTATTTTCATGATCATGTTCTCATAACCATATGCTCATAATTAAAATTATATGCCTCCCTTGTTTTCCCTTACTGATAATTTGATATCACCAAATTTTATGTCTCCTTCCCTAGTTTATGAAGATATTTATTATGTTTTATATGTATAAGACGGGTTATAGTAATGATGAACCTAGTGGGAGATATTCTTTCTCTCTAATGGGCCAGTTTTTAGGGTTCCATATTTATGAAGGCATAAACAAATACAGTCTTTTAAAATATGATTATATAATGTTTTATGTATTCCACAAATGTTTTATAACATTTTTGTACAAAAATATCAGGATCATTATAATGTATCATATGGAACAACTAGTTTTCCAGACATCTTTAAATTCCATTCATTTTATGTATGTTTAAATAATGATTCATTTTAAATGTTTAGTAAAATCCAAATGGGCATTGTTTGGAAAAGGGCTGGAATATTTAAATAATTTTTTTCAAAAAGTCAGACATTGTTGGAAATTTCTTTAAGTTAGATAATGTTAAAAACCTTTTTAAAACTTTTTTAGACAAAATAATTGAAAAAAATGAATTTTGACCGAAGTGGGAAATGAAGTCAAATTTTGTTAAAACATAGTTTCTTACACATTTTAAGTACCAAAAATTTGGAAAATTATAATAATGTTTTAAAAAATTATTATTAAAAATATGAAATTATAATAGATTTATTTTAAGATATATGAATCAAATAATTCCCTCAAGGGAGGATTAAACAAAAAAATTCTCTAATAATGATTTGATTGTGGAATAAACCCATACAACTTTGATAAATTTTGAATTGTAAGCCCCATTAAATAAATGGTTTCAAATGAAAATTTTATTACCATAAATATAAAGAGATTCATGATATAACTTATTAAAATGATTAATTATTTATACCATAAGATGGAATAAGATGTGATAATGTGATATGTCTCATAGATGTAAATGTGATATGAGAAACCTATAACCAAGTTTTGATTTTCTTCAATTGTGTAGGAATATTTTCATGACCCGTCCCCCAGGGCCTGT
This sequence comes from Viscum album, assembly GCA_963277665.1. Lineage (NCBI taxonomy): Eukaryota > Viridiplantae > Streptophyta > Magnoliopsida > Santalales > Viscaceae > Viscum > Viscum album. The sequence goes on from OY728121.1 coordinate 427,790,654, forward strand.
GTCATGACTACCTCAAGCCCGCCTTCCATTGGCTTGGGGCTGGCAACTAGCACCAATGGTGTATTCGCTAAATCTGGGAAGGCTTTTCCTTTATAACATGTAAGCACTTGAAACCAAGCACACAACAAGATACGAACTCTTGTAAACTAAATAGTAAAAAGAGTGAGTACAGTAAGTAAAAGGGGCCCGAATACAAGCCCAACTATAAACTACAAAGGAAAATGGAATGTACAAGATGGATGAAGAAAAAGAAATGCAGCTATTGAGTCGTCCTTCGAGGTTCCTACCTGAAGGGTAGGTACAGATCGCCTCCTCAGCACTCCACATCTGCCCATCTCCTCTGTATATTGTCATGTTGTATGGTTCACCTCTGGGCCCCGTCTAACTCTGGTACCCTCATCCTCGATCAGAATTGTCTATCTTCTACACCAAACATAACAAGGTGTGGGCATAGCTTGTATAGGGGAGATTATATAGATTCTTAGTAGGGACCCCGAGACCCTCAAGGACTCACAAAATCCACAAAGGATTAACCACAAAGCATGATGTCAACTGTAAACCTTACTTAGGTATATGCCCATACATATACCTAAGTTATCAAGTATACCCATATCAATCAAGAGGAAACATAGGGTCCAACAAAAAATACCAAAGCTAAACTAGTCCACAAAGGAAACAATATCATGATTGTAAGTACCACACAGGTACACAATACAGAAGAATACAACCAATCAATTACCACGAAAGAAAGTACCACACAGGTACGAACTCAGATCACACAAGGTATAACTTAAGTACAATAGTAGTGATGATTATATGTAACTATAAATTTATCTTACTCTGTTAAGAGGCTCTACTACTGACCCACATAGGATTTCTCGGTGCGGACCCACATAGGATTGCTAGGTGCTGACCCCCACATGATCGCTCGATGCTGACCCACATTGGATCGCTCGGTGCTGACCCACACAGGATCACTCGGTGCTGACCCACAGAGTATCATTCGGTGAAAACCAACACCGGATCGCTCGGTTCTCACCCACATAAGATATCTTGTGATGACCCACAAAGTATCACTTTGTGCTGACCCACACAAGATTGCTCTTCATTCTTCACATCATAGCCAGCTACAGGGTTCCCGCACTACCCTCGCTTGTCTCCGGGATGGTCCACTGCACAATCCACAAGTCGTTACTCCAACTACCAATATGTCTCATAAAGATGTATCTCAATGTACCTCCATTTCATAAGGGTCTCAATGCAACAGACAGTGCGTCAATCGAACACCTGATCTGAATGTTATTAGCATTTTTGTCTTAAGGGCCCTGTTGGATTTGTGCTCGATCCAACCTGACCGTACTCCAACGTTATCCAAATATCCTATGGGATATAATCAAACGGATTTTCACTCTCTAAGGTTCCCATCCCTGCTGACGGTTCATCAAACATACATCGGGTTCCAATGTTATTGCCAAAATATTGTAAATGGGTCGTAGTGGGACCGGGTCTGGTCCGACCCGGTTTGGGTTAACCTGGCCCAACCTGTTGGGTCCGACCCAACATGTGGTGTATCCCAGCCCACAGGGGGGTCCATCCCGCTAGTTCCGTTCTAGCCCGTGCTGGGCGGTCTGGCCCACTGGGCTGCCCAGCCTGGCGGCACGGGGCGGCACGGCAGAGCCACGGGGCGGCAGGACGGGTCTGTGGGTGGTATGGCAGAGCCATGGGAAGCGGAGGCCGCGGGGCTACATGGTGTCGTGCCTTCACCAGTGGCCAGCTTAAATAGCTGCCCTTCGTTTGTTTCCTTCATTGAGGTTCTCGAGTTCCACCGGTGCCAACCGTCGGCACCGGTCACTGACACCATCACGAAGATCACACAAAAGATCCAAATGATTTGCAGAGGGGTCAGGCCATGTTTTTTTGGCTCGTACCCTCCGTGTTAGGGAAATATCATACAGTTCATGGAAGATGATTCAATTTGAGATGGAATTTAACATTGATCAAAATTAAAACACACCCCTACCTCATTCGTTTGATGATGTCGATGAGGAGGGGAGAATGGTCGTCGATTGAAGATTTCCCACATTGGAAGATGTCCCGAAGAGAATTCGAATTCATTCATCGACGTTCTTCATTGGAGGAGCGTTCTTTGTTGGAGGATAATTCTTCGTTGGTGGAGCATTCTTCATGGAAAAATTTCGTCATTAGAGAAGTGTAATTCTCCCAAAACCTCTCTCCTTATCCTTTTCCAAAAACATTTCCCCCAATACATCCAAAAATTAATTATCCAACATTGTATAATTTGTTGACATAATTTCAAAATGGATTAATTAACTAATTGAGTTGGTATAATTAATTAAGGGAATAGCACAAATAATTTGGGGGTGTTCAAGTGGTTTTTCTCCCATAAAAATGGCAGTTCAAGGGGGTTTTAGTTTGGGGTGGTCCCCACCACCATAACCCACATGGGAGGTTAATTCTGGTGGTCCCCACCTCTATGGCCTCACATGGGAGGTTTAGTTCAGGTTGTCCCCACCTCTAAACATCCACATGGGAGTTCCAAAGAAAATAAAATGTTATACAATTTTATTTTATTTTATTCTTCCACAAAAAACCCAAAAACTATCTTTCACCTTCAACCTACTGCAGTCGAGGAGAAGGTCTTCTTAACCGAATACCAGTGTTGTGAGTTCAATGGTGCCCTCGTATTTCAATTCCAATCACTGGTTAAAAAGTTACAAAAACCCATTCGTACATTTACTGAACGTACTCGAATTTTTTTTCCAAATTTTATTTCAGGTATGTCGGGCCTCAGAACCATGTGCCTTCAGTTTTTGCACACTCGAAAAATTCCCTATATATTAAAAAAAATTACATGGAAATTTTGGGTCTTTACATTCTCCCCACCTAAGGGATTTATGTCCCCGTAAGTCAAAACTCAAAAATAGAAAAACAGGTGGTGTTACTGAGGATGAGTCTGAGCCTCTCGATCCCATGTGCTCTCCTAGAGGTTCCCGTGCTGCCAACGAATGTGCACCAGAGGTATCAACTTCTCACAAAGGACTCTCTCCTGTCGATCCTCAATCTCCACTAGAACCTCTGTAAATGTCTCCTCATCCACAATGTCTAGATCATCGTGGTCGATGATGTGAGAAGGGTCGTGCATGTATCTCAGCTGGGATACATGGAAAACATCGTGCACCTAGTGCAACTGAGGTGGAAGCGCTAAGTGGTCATCCACCTCACCAGCTCTGATGAGGACCTGGAAGGGTCCAATAAACCTCAAAGGTAACTTTCCACCTCGGCCAAATATCTGTAAAACTCGCCAAGGTGAGACTTGTAGAAAGACGTGGTCTCCATCCTCGAACTCCAGAGGTCTCTATCTCTTATCGGCATATGACTTATGCCTTCTCTATGCAGTCTTCATCTACTCCTGGATGATCTTCACCTTCTCTATGGTAGCCTGAACCATCTCTGGTCCCATGAGGGCGGACTCCCCTGGGTCAGTCCAACACAAAGGAGATCTGCAGGGTCGCCCGTACAATGCCTCAAAAGGTGACATCACAATGGTGGAGTGATAACTATTGTTGTATGAAATAAGTTCTCAAGAGTTTTCATTTTACATTGACTCAACATGATTTCTTTTGTCAGGATATGATGACCCTCCACATGTACTGATTTTATGTGGAAGAACATTAACCACTTTAAATTTTGTTTGAAATTAAATTTGTTCAAACACATATTCCATAAATTAGTAATATATTTAATTATGAGAGAAAATATATATGATTAAAATGCAGAAATGGATTTAGTAATATGTAAAATCCTTATAATCCTTGGTTCCAATGTTTTAGTTTTTCTATTTTTTTAGAAGTGATTTCTCCCCTATTTTTATGTTGTTTTTAGTGTGTTCTAATCGGGTCTGTGGTGCCACGACCAAGAAACTAAATGTTAAGGGACCTCTTAGAATCCCTACTAAGGTCCTTCACATAACTACCAGGATGGTCCTTTGTGGAGAAGGTAGTTTATAATTACTTCCATGATCATTTCCCATTTTGATCCAAATTTCAGGAAATGTAACAACATTGTCTCAAATAAGACATTCATCATTATGTTTTGTAATTTGTTGTCAATGAATTATTTTAATATCATTTATGTGAATGTAAGTTATGGGTCCAGTAGGTTGTCCCTATTTATTTTCTTTTGTATTAAAACTTGCAGGGACCAACACACGTGATCGGTTTGAACTGCATTTTCTCAAGTGGGTGATAGATCTGTGTAACTCACCAGATGTGGTGAAACAAATCCCATTCATTCCAATCGAGATGACATTGTAGGTGGAGGGTACCTTTACTAATACTTCATTAATTTCATCTTCCTCTACAACTCCTGTAGAGGGGATGCCATTTTAGTATGGAGAACCCCATTTTTGGTGTTTCAATAATGTCTTTGTTAATGTTTAATTTAGGGAAAAAAATCGGGGGGGTTTTATGGATTTGGAAAAAATTATATATGAATCATTGTTTACATAACTCTAATGAAATATAAACAGGTTTGATGAAAAATGATTACTATATACATAATTTTTTATATCCTTTCATATTTTGGTTTCAATTCATGCAGATTTTTTTCACTAATTTGAGTTTGAGTTCACTCACTGGTCATAGGGAATGGATGGATTGTTTGTGCTCGCTGGTCCTTGGTGTTACAAGGATGGGCTGAAGCAGACTCGCTAGTCCTAAGGCATGGATGGGTTTCTGGGGATCACTGGTCTTGGATGTGCCTTGGATGGGTAATGTTGGGGGGATGAATTTTGTATTAATGGGTGTAATGGATCCTATTGGGGGGTGGATTTTGTATAAATTCATTTTTTAATGAATTTCATTATTAATATAATGATTTTTTCGAAAGTCTGAACTGGTTTTGAATTTTTCATTGATTTTATAATTAAAACAAAGGTATTATATATGATAAATTAATAAATATAATATGAAATTTTATTAGAAAAAAAATATAATTTTTATTCAAATATGAATTAAAAATATATATTAGAAACAATTATTATGTGTTCACAATATTATTACGGACCAAAAAATTTGTCACTAGAACATGTTTCTAAGAACTTTAACCAACATATCTATTATCTTTTGGTATTATTATAATTTCAATAGAACTATTTTTTCTGTCACAAAAAAATTTAGCGACCAATCTTTTACCAATAGTTTAGTGATAGGGACATATATGTGGGTAAAAATTTTGACTAAGAGAAAATTAACTTTTACCAATAGATATTACCCTATTTGGAAAAGTGAAGTACTATTTAGTGTTGGGTGTGTTTATATAGGAAAAGATATGGAATTCTTTATTATTTAGGTTTTGGACACCACAGATTAAACTAATCAAAACACAAACCAACATATTTTATTCCATGTTTTTCTTCAAAGAGGAGTGAAAAATATTATTTTATAAGTTCAAGTGTATAAATTCATAAAATATTAGGATTCTCTATGTGGAGGTGAGTACACTTTCAATGAAATCATTTTAAATGTTAAAATTTGTATATGTCTTAGAGGGTCCACTAAGGCACCATAAAATTAATAAAAAATTTTGAAATCACATTTTTTTAAAGGTAAAACATATATTGGCCGAAAAAACATTTATTGAATTTTATTACATCATAATTGGGTCATTATGATGTCATAAAAAACATAATATATTTAAACATTATTTTATTTTTACCAAAAAATTCGACTGTTTTTGAAAATTATAAAAAACTCACCACTGGATAATTTTGACGTCCTGATTCCAAAAATAGTATTAATTTGATCTAAATTATTTTCTAAATATGTGAATTTTTACTTTCAAAATAAAAACAAATATTTATAGAAAATTTTTGGGTTTTGACAAAAACAGCTTTCAAACCATAATAAAAATTACAATTGTATTCAAAAAAAATATAAGATCATATAAATTTAATAAAAATTAATTTTGTAACAATATTTTAAAAATATATTATATTATTCAAAAATTCTATTAATTCATCAAAATATATTTCTTAATTGAATATTAACTAAAAACACTATTTTGATTTAAAATCGATTTACAATGTAACAATAATAAAATGAATTTCTATTCTATATACAAAAAAAAATTCACATAATCATAGTACTAGGGTCTTGTTACATAACTCCTTAAAACACCCGCATAATACCTAAGGGTAAGGTGTGCGATAATGGTAGAATCTTGGGGAGGCGTAGATAACATCACTCGGGTGGTAATCTCTATTAACATCCACTTCTCCCATAGGTGGTTCTGTTCAAGATTAATGTGTTGAAGCTCAGCATGGGATGGGTCAAGAGCGAAGCCTAATGACACTACCTCCATTCCGAGCTCCAAAAAATAGGCTTCATATTGAGAAATTATACCGATGAGGTCAGCACTTCCTTTGTCTAAGTAAATTGGATTTGTTAAATCCCTATATTTATACAAATCATATTGTTACTATTCAAAAAATATATTATCAATGGTAACAATTATTAATGGTATTTAAAAATCCCAAAACATAAAAAAGGTTGTTCATATGTTATATAACCATTTTAAAAAATAATACATTTAATTATATCAAGAATAATTTTCATTATAAAATTTTGGTTCGTTAAAATATTCACCTCATAAGAAATTTCCCCCTTGAATTTTCTTTTTCTCGCACTGAAACTGATGATCGAAACCCTGCTTCATCACTTCCTCTGATTCACATGTTTCTTCTCCAAACATGTGGTTTTACCATAACACCTTGACATGTGGCATTCTCTTATTTCATAGAACTTTTTCCCTAAAATCTAATATATTCACCAGCTTCTCTTAATAGGATAAGTCATTCTTCAATAGAGCCACCTTTGGATTGAGTACATGTGATGGGTCAGGTATGTAGTTCCTCAAATGTTATACATAGAATACATTATGTACTTGAGATAGGTTCAATGGGAGTTCTAGTCAATATGCCACTGCTCCAATGCGATCAAGGATCTCAAAAGGGTAGATGTACCTTGAACTATGCTATCACCTCTTCCCAAATCTCATAACTCTCTTCCATAGTGATATATGGAATAATACCAAGTCTCTGACATCAAACAATAGGTCTCATTAATGATTATCATCATTTCTCTTCTGTCAACTCTGAGTAGCATTATTGTGCTTCTAGATAGTCTTAACCTTCTCCACCATTTATTAGACCATTTCTGATCCTAGGATTTTTCACTCTCCAAATTCATCCTAACATGTCGGTGTTAATCACCTCTTCCCATGAAGGGAGTTATAAGTATCCATTTGGATGCTTGAGTGAAAATTTTTATTAAAAGAGAACTCAGACAAAGGAAGATGTTGATATCATCATCCTTTGAATCCCATTGAGTATGCTCTCAACATTTACACAATTGTTTGGATAGTCTAGTCAGATTGGACATCATATTGAGGATGATAAGTCATATTGAAGTTCAGCTCGGTATTCAAAGTATGTTGAAGTGTCTTCTAGAACATGGGGGGTGAATCTTGGATCTCGATCAGACACAATAGATATTGATACTCTAAGAATCCTTACAAATTATCTGATATATATACTTTCGAGTTGATCCAATGAGAAATCTTCTCGAATTGAAATGAAGTGTGCAGTCTTCATCACATGATCCACAACAACCCAGATTGCATTTTTTATTTTGGATGTCTTCAGATGTCTGGTGAGAAAGTCCATTGGTGATGTTCTTCCACCTCCATTCTAGTACAGGTAATGGTTGCATCATCCCCTTAGACTTATGCCTCTCAGCCTTCACTTGATTACATACCAGGCCCATTTATGTATACTCATAGATCTCATTCTTCCTGGTATCCCACCAATAATGATCTCAAATATCTCTATAGATCTTTTTGTTTCTTGGGTGAATAGATAAATTCTAACTATGTGAATCATCCAAAATTTTATTCTTTAACTCTGGAATTGGTGGACCACATATTCTTGTCCCAAATCTCACAATTCCTTCTTCATTAACATTGAACTCCAAGGATTTTCCTTTTTTGTTAGTTTCCAATTTTCTAAATTCACACATCATCCTTTTGATCATCTTTTAACAATTCCAAAAGAGATGGTTGAGGAATAATTTGTGAAAGGATTGATGATGTTCCCATGTTTATAATTCCAATTTCCAAATTCATAAAATCCATGAATATTTGATCCTTTTCAATTCTCATCAATGATAGAATTTATGGGTCCTTTCAACTTGGATAATCAGTCACCTTTTTAACTTTCCCGGGGTGGTAATGGAAGGAGAAATCATTTTCGTTGATCATATCTAACCATCTTCATTAGAACATGTTAAACTCTGTCTCTGTGAATATATACTTCAGCCTTTTCTGATCTTTATATACTACACACTTCTCCACAAAGAGGTAATGTCACCAAAACTTTAAAAGTGAAGATTACTACATCCAAATCTAGATCAAGTGTTGGATAGTTTTTCGTATGAGCATTAAATTTACTTGAAGCATGGGTAATGTCTTTGTCATTTGTAATCAACACACATCCCATGACCTTCATCAAATCATTACATAATACAACAAATGGTTCTCCACTTGTTGGTAGAGTGATCATGGGTGGAGTGATAAGACTATTTTTCAACTCCTTGAAGCTATATTCTCATTCATCACTCCATGAAAACTTTACTCCCTTCTAAGTTATCTTGGTAAGAGGGTTGGAAAATCATACGAAATTTATCACAAATTATAGATAATATCCAAATAACCCCTGGAAGCTACGAATATCTGTTACCAATGTTGGATTCTGCCATCCCTCAATTGTAGCTTTATTAGTGGGATACAAAGATATCCCATTACTTTTGATGATATGACCCAATAATGAGACCTCCTAAAACCATAACTCACACATGTTTTACTTTTCGTAGATCTTGTCATTTCGTAAGGTCTCTAGTATAGTACATATATGTTCCTCATGCTCCTCCATTGTTTTGGAGTATATTTTAATATCATTTATAACTACTTCCACAAATTTGATGAGCTATTCTCTAGATACTCTATTCATGAAGTCTATTATTATTTATGGAGAATTAGTGAGTCTTAAAGGCATTACTATGAATTCCTAGTGCATGTATCTTGTATGAAAATAAGTCTTGGGGATATCCTCCTAGTTCTCCCTTACTTGGAAATATCCCGACCACAAATCCACCTTGGAGAAGTATTGTTCTCCATGTATATGATCGAACATTTCATAATTTCATGGTATAGGATAATTGTTCTTTATCATGATTTTTTTGATCCCATGATAATCAATGCAAAGTTGCATTGACCCATCCTTCTTCTTGAAGGAGAGTACTGGTGCACACCATAGTGAAGCACTTGGGTGAATAAACACCTTATATAGATTCTCCTGTAGTTGTTTTCTTAGATCCTCAAGCTCCACAACAGCCATTCTCTACGGAGTCTTGGATATTGGCAATTCCCATGGTATAAGATAAATTGAAAATTCAACATCTCTTCTAGGACGTAGACCATAAAATTCCTCAAGAAACCCATCAATGATTTTCCTCACAATAAGAATGTTTTTCAATGATGGTTGCTTCCTTAGACTCAATCATATGAAAAAGATCTATGTTCTCATAGTGCAGTAATATCCACTCTTGATATGATTGTGCTAATGAAGATTAATCCACATGCTATCACTTGTACATAATTTGGGGGGGGGGGGTTATTCCCCATATAGAGAGTAATTTCCCTCTCATAGCTATTTTTGTTGATTTTATATAATGAAATGTAGTCTATGCCAAAAATTCCATCAAATTCCACCAGTCTGAATATAAATATTTTCTCCAAGAAGTTCAATCCAAAACTAATGATAGGGGAGGAGTTATATTCTTGGAATGAAATGATTGCCACATTTCCCATTATCACCTACATATTTACTTCAATTATTTTTGGATGTGTTTGTATTGTTCTGCTAAACTTTTGTGGTATAAAATATTGTGTAAAACCATAATAAAGAAAGTAATTTTTCTATTATTTAATGAATAATTATAGTAGCTATCACCACTTTGTTTTTGTGTTTCACTTAGGTGGTGGTGAAGGAAAAATCTCACCCTTGCTGCCTTGGAGGTTATTGGATGCCTCTGAAAACCCTTTTCTTAGGGAACTGGTTAGTAATGATTCTGGGTTCATTGCAGTTGAAGCAATGAACAAAATTTTGAGGGTTGAACATAGAATGCCTCTTCTCTATCATAGTTGTAGGTTTTTCTTATCAGTAGTTAATGGCTAGGTGCCCTTATCTTCCACACCTAAACCATTTCCTCATCCCTTTCACCCAATTTACAAGTTTATTCTTTCCATAACTTTGGAAATTAGGGTGTTGTATTTTCTTAGCACCATTGGATTTATCCATCAGACTGTAAGTATTAAATTCCACATTCCACTTCTTATCCCCATTACACCCCTAAGATTTTTTTATCTCCATTTCATCTTTAAGGGAACATCAGACAATTTCTTAATAGATATCAATTTCATAGATCACTATTTCTTTCTATAGGATAGGTTTCTTCCCACCAAAGAAGCATTCAACCTTGAATTCGGGGGTAATGAAAAAACAGGAGCCATATCGTATAGGACTTGTGATTTTTTCCTCTGATTCTCTGATGGAATCGTCATATTTTTGCTTCATGGAAAAGAAGTCCCTTTCCATTTTAATATGGAGGGTGTGAGGAAAGTATTTATTAAAAAACATTTTTGGAAAATCCTTGCATTACAACACCTCTATATCTTCCTCATGCTTCGTATTTGTTATCAATGTCTACCATCGATCGGCATCAGCCTTCGTATGATAAGCACCCTGAAGAACCTTCTCTTGTTTGAAACATTTAATGATGGAGAAGATATTCTCAATTGAGTTGATCCATTAAAAGTGGGATGAATTTGTATTATAAAGGACTCAATTGCGTCATTTTATTTCTTATGGGGATTCAATGTTCTTCTTGACCCATTTTTTTATTCAAAAAATTAGTTAAATGAGAGAGTGTCATGAAAATGTTTGTGAGTCCCACTCCAATAGGATTGGGAATATCATTAGAAATGACATCTCATTGATCTTTTTATTGGTCGTTGGCCTAAGTCCTCCTATTACTAGCTATTTTCTAGAATTAATGGAAATTTAGGGGTAACACATAAAGGTGAATTCAATGAAAAAAATCAAAAACATATAAATTAAATTCATTTCTTTAACTAATAAACTTATGTAATCTGTGATCTACTTCCCAAAAAATATTATTACAGTTATTTTTTTAATTCCCTTAATAATGGTTCATATTATGCTTATTAATTTACCAAAGCATATCTCCCAAGAGTTTCATTTCCAAGTGTATAGAATGGCCTGTTGTCATGCACCATTTCCCATTAGAGTCTACCTCAAGCGGTGTTTTTGGGATTTACCCCTAGATACAACTGTTCCAGATCCACCTCTACCTACTCTTATCTAGATAGGGATATATCTTCTTAATAAACCACTTACTCAAGACTCACCAAAATTTTGGTATCTTTTTATTATACTTCATCTTATCCAAAAGGATTTCACTAGGGCTTTATAATCCAAATCACAAAAATAACTAAACCTATCCTCTGATACCAACAATAACAACCCAAATATTTATTTAAAATATAAACACAATTTATTACATAAAATATTCACATGATATAACATAGAATATCTAAATTTCATGTTTATTTAAGGATTATGAACATTACATCACAACTTGACACGTCAAATAAACATCTTTATTAAAAACTTCTTTTACATGACCACACACATTCCTTCAAACTTAGCATTGCATGGGATAACATGAGGACATGTATTTGAAAAGGGTGAGCTATAAATCCTAGTAAGGTAGTGAACAAGGAATAACATGAAGAATACAATACAAGTTATGAAATAGTCATATCAATGGAGCATAAGAGAACCGTGAACATAAAGGCACGATATAGCATGATTATTATAACATAGAAGTGTGGTATCAACATTTAGCATTATATTAGCATGAGACAAGGATAATTGCATATAGATCATGAGTAAACCCTAATTTAACATGATTTTTAATGAGTGAATCATCCTTGTACTTTAATTATCAAGATACTAATCTTTACCTTATGCATTGGAGCGATATCAGGGTGCACCCTTCTTCATCATTTCATTTCATGCATAAGTGTGCCACATGGATTATATAACTTAGATACATTAAAAATCATCATTTATTCCAAAATAAAGGTATTTAGAATTCATAAATGATACTATGTAATCAATAATAAATTTTCGTATCGGTGAATATCTTTGATAGAGAAATGAGCATGGTATTCACTACACAGTGATTTTGTCTTGGAAAATCGTGGTGCAATTTCTGTAGCATAACGACGTGACATAACAATTCATAAAAATTATTGATGAGAGATAAAGGGGTGTATCATCAGGTGTACATGAAATGTAAAATAATGGGGTCATAAAGATATATGTCCCAAAATATGTAATGGAATTTAAATTCATAATACAAAATAATTTCTTGAATGTAAATGAGAAGAGAGAAATTCCTTAATAAATTTCAGCATGGTAACAAGTGTATATGGGAGGAATTAATGATATTTAAATAGGCCTATCATAATTTAAACATAAGTATAAAAGTATGGGGATGTTATAAATCATACCCAAACATTTGTAATTAAAAAAAATTGTATGACCACATAATGATATTTGGGAAAAAATGAGAAAGGAATAAATCCCTTACTTGAAAGTGTGATCCAAAGGATTGGGGGAGGATTGAGAGAGGATTATTGGGAGATTGGGGAACCTTTGGAGGATACTAGAGAGAGGAGGGATGAGTATGGACGTGCTACAAGGGTTTTTAGTGAAGAGAATAGGTGCTTTGGTGGTTTTATATAGGAAAAGAGAGAAAATATTTATTATTTAGGTTTTAGAAACCACACATTAAACTAAACAAAACTCTAAACCAACCCATGGTTTTTTCCAAAGGGGAGTTGAAAATATTATTATATAAGGAAAATGGACTATATTCTTAAATATTTTTCTTGATTATGTGGATATGATTCCCACTCTCAATGAAATCATTTTTTAAGTTAAAATGTAATATAAGTTTTGGAGTGTCCACTAGGGCACAATAAAATTAATAAAAAAATATAAAATCACATTATATTAAAGGTAAAACATATATTGGCATAAAACCATTTTATAATATTTTATTACATCACTATTGGGTCATTATGATGTTATAAAACACATTATATATTTAAAAAGTATTTAATTTTAACACAAAAAATTGACTGTCTCAGAAAATTATGAAAAATTCACCATTGGATAATTTCAAAGTCTTGATTCCAAAAATAATATTTATTTCATATAAAAAATTATAAATTTTTTAATTTTTTACTTTTAAAATAAAATCCAACATTTATTAAAAATTCACGAGTTTTGACAAAAATACCTTTTAAACCTTAATAAAAATTAAAATTTTATTCATAAAAAAAGTATACAATCATTTATATTTAATAAAATGTAATTTAGTAATAATATTTTATTAAAATACTATTTAATTAAAAAATATATTAATTCATAAAAATAAATCTTTTATTTGAATATTAACTTATTATTTTATTTGTGATTTAAAATCTATTTAAAAAGTAAAAATAATAAAATGAATGTATATTAAATATACAAAAATAATGCACATAATCATAGTTTTAGGGTCCTATTAAATAACCCCTTAGAACACCCACATAATCCCTAAGGGTAAGGTGTGTGGTGACGACAGAATCTTGGGGACGCACATATAACATCGCTCGGGTGGTAATCTCTATTAACTTCTACTTCTCCCATCGGCAGTTCGATTCAAACTTAACATGTTGATGCTCAGCTTGTGATTGGTCAAGGGAGAAGCCTAGTGATGTTACCTCCTTTCCGAGGTTTGAAAAATGGGATTTGTATTGAGAAATTATACTAGATGAGGTTATCTCTTACTTTTTTGGAGTAAATTGGATTTGTTAAAGCCCTATTTTTATACTAATCATATGTTCACTTTTAAATGACTATATTATAAATAGTAACAATTAATTATAGTATTTTAAAATAAATAAACATAAAACCAAGGAGGTGCATATGTTATATAACCATTTTAAATAATTATGCATTTAATTATATCAAAAATAATTTTCATTAAAAAATTTTTGTGTCGTTACAAATTCCATGACCTAGTACCAGAAATTCATTCAATTTATATCCATAAATCAGTATTACTTGGATTATTTCCTTGGATTCATCAATATTTCTTCTGATATGTGGCACCATGGATCATCACCTTGTGATCTATTAATGATTAGACTATGATTAAATTTGGGATTTCCCTAAGGAATCTACTATATATTTCACTCTAATGGAACACAAAATGGTGTACTAGTGGAATAAATACTTCTTTTCTTATAATATTACAATTTCTGATGGTTAGGCTAGAGATTATGATGTTTTGTAAATTGGTAATGAGAATGTTCTTGGGTGTACCTAACCTACATACCGATAAAAATCAAAATATCCTATATGGGACATGGTGTTATAGTTAATTTCTATTACAGTTGAGTTTATTTCTCTATTGGTTGATGCAAATGACATATGGTATATAATATTATTATGTATTTTAACTTCATACTTGGTATGGTATGGAATGGATATAGTTTCTTGTGTATCTTTTTTGAAACATGATTATTCACATTACATGCATATGTCATTCCATAGTAACGTTATCACCTACATTCCCTATATAATATGTGTTCTTTGACTACTATAAATATTGTCAAACTAATTTTTTATTATAGTAATAAGAATAATTCGATAAATTAAAGTCTCTACCTTAATAAGAATACTTTTTTACCACATTTATTGAGGGTGGGACTTAATTAATAAATTATTACATGTTTGATCCATGATCCATTGGATTCATGGGATGAAACAATAGTCGCTTTTGATTACATGAATTCCAATTCTAGTTTGTAAATAATGTAAATCTATAAACCAATAATGAAAATTCATATAAGAAAATAATCATATATGGCATGTTACATTCTACTCTTGCATATAATTTTTTTGTTCCAGCTACATAAAGTACCATTTAAAACATATAAATTGTTGGACATTATAACATTTCAATAAAAGAAGAATCTAATTGAACCTTGATATATATATATATATATAAAATATATACATACTTATAAGCACACTTATGAAATGTTGAGCTCTGAATCTGAATGGAAATTGGTTTCTATTAAATGGGGAAACCAATTACAACTATGTGGTAGTCTTAAACTACACTATTAGAGTGAAACATAATAAAACAAAACCCATGTAATTAAAAAATGGGATCATACCAATACCCAGACCTTAGAATTGGGTTGTTGGGTTAGGTTATTTTGGGTTGTAAACCCTTATTTATGTATTTATATATGAGAATATAATTATGCTTATTATCATGTTATGATGCATCTTCTTGGATGTTGTAGATATATACCTTAATAAAGGCCTCATGTAATTCTCCAAGAAGGAGGAAATGAACAAGATCTTAAAGTGGTGGGACCTAACTTTCTAGTAGTTCCACATAAGGAACCTATAGATGTTTCTCATTTTATACATGGTTTGGGAAAGGATTCTATATTTTTTGAAGAATTGTTACACTTGATGCAGTCTATGGATGGAGATTTATGACATATATAGACTATGTTAGAGTTGATGAGGGAATTATAACAAAACCCCCCACCTACTACCTCTAAAAGGTGTATCTCTTGGGTTGAATAACCAGGGCTAGATTATGTATTATCTATTATTGATTGTCTGGATATTCCTACAGAAATGTGGTTTAAGATCACCTCTCATATGATTCTTTGTTCTATCAAGTACCAATGGGTCGCGTTATACTAAGATGATTAAATTCATGGTATAGTTAGGGTAGACCACAAATCTCACATATATGTTTATTTGTTTCTGAAAACATTGAGATCCAATTGGGTAAGGGAGTTTATGCACCTGTAGAAGGGTAAAATTTTAGTTATGGACTATTCTTTTCATTTCACAGAGCATCATCAATTTGAACATACTTTTTCTGATGATGATTTATACATAGAAAGTTGTTTTGAGGATGGGATCATGTATTTAATTTGATCTGAAGTAAAAATTATCAAATTGATTATAGATTTAGAGATAGTGAAAGATGTCCTTATTATTAAGATAAAAATTTTGGATGATAAAGGTAATGGGAATGGAGGTTCTGCTCCATGACTAAGTAGTTTATCCTATGGTAGGAACTATTTCCTATAAGGTTCTTGATAGGGAAGTTGAAGATAGAGTATTTTCATTGGTAATTCAATTATATTCCATAAATTTGGGAAAAATCGTCATATAATGAATTAGTGTGATTGAGACCTAGTTGAGTGTTGATCTTTTGAAAAAACGAGACATCATCAAATATTACATTCATCATTTCAAAATTTTCCTTATGGGAGAGTGTATGAACGGTCTCCATGTTTCCTTCTAAGCATGTCCTTGTTTCCACTTTACTTGAACTATTGTCATGTAATTTCCATATAATACATTCTCACTATAATACAACCCTCGTATCAGATTATCCTCAAAGAACATAGAAGTCTCAAGATTTACATCATTCGCATCAATCACATGATAAGGGTTTGGGTGATACTGGTGATGTTCTGACACATGGAAAACATTATACATAAAACTATACCTATGTAGATGATCCAATTGGTATTCCACTAACCCGATTCTCTCCACAACATCAAGAGATAAAACTAACCTAGGTTCCAATATTCCATATCTTTGAATCCTGTTGTCATCTAATCTTGGAGACTCCAGAAGGAGAACAAAATCACCCTCTATAAACACTAGGGGTCATCGATGTTTTTCATCATATCACTTCGGGGTAATCTAAGTCATAACCATATTATTTAGAATCAATTGAACCTGTTCTAATGTCTCCTATATGTGAAACTATCTCAAATTCTCTATCCCACCATACTTTATCCAATTTAGAGTATGTTATCATGGAATTACATAAAGTGTCCCATATGGTTCCATATGAATATTTTCATATTTACAACTGTCATATATGAACTCTAAAAGATCATGGTGCTTCTACAATGTCTAACCAAATTCTAGGACAGAGCCTCATATTATATCCTCAAGCACCTGAATAGTATGTTATATCATCCCATCGGTATGTGGGTGGAATTTCATACTCAATATATCATGTATACCAAGATCCTTTTTCAAGACCTTACGAAATCTAAAATTAAAATGTGAGACATGGTCTAAATAATAACTTCATGGAACCCCATATATCATAAATGTTTTTTAAATGTAAAAATAAACTAACTTGTCCACTGAAAATTATCATGTAAAGTTAATAATGTGATACTTTCATCAGTTGGTCCAAATCCACCCAAATAGCATCATTCTTTCGATTAATCCTTGGGATACCCACCAAAAATTATATAGTATTGTTTCCCAACTTCTATTCATAAATGGTAAATGTCTATAGTAAACCACCACATTGTTGAAGCTTAGACATAACCTTTTGGCATGTGTAGCATCGTGTCATAAACCATGTAATATCCATTTTCATATCTATCCACCAATATTATATTATTAGGCTGTGATATATTTTGGTCAAAAAAGGATACATTGTCCACTTTGAGGCATGAAATTCAAACATCATATCCTCCACCTTTCCTATTAGGAATTATACATGATTCCTAACATAGATGATCTTATCCTCATCAATAGTTAGTTCGTAAGGTGAATCACCACCTTCCCAGGTTTCCCTCAAATAAAAACACTCTAGATCCACATACCTATTCTACATAATCTAACATGGATGTGTTCATTCCATTGAAACTAAAATGAGGGTCATATTCTCAGGGACGTCCTAAACCACAAAAAGCATCTCATCCTGAAAATTCATTATCTTCCAGATAGAAATATACTATTGGACAACTTGAGTCTGATTATTCCTACTTAGTGCATCAACAACACTATTTCCCATCCTCACGATAAATTCTAGCTCTAGAAAATGAATTCATATACTCATCCCACCTTTCATGTCGGTGATTCAAATATCATTAAAAAGATATACGTTAATATATTGTGATATGTATAAATAGTAAACTTTTAACTAAATAGATAATAACACAAACACATCAAATCATTAACCATTTTAGCTGATTCAAGGTCATGCATTTGGGAGTTCAATTCAGGTATACCCAATTTTCATGACATATGACACAACTAAATCCCCATATATTATCACTACTACAATACGGATCCCATATTCATTAAATAACATTGTATACTCCCCCTAGCTCGGGTAAGTTCTATATTTGTGTCATTTTAAAGGTCTTCTTTTACTATAAAAAATGCATTCTCACATTATCCAAACCATTAAAGATTCATACCCGTCTTGGTCAATCGTTAAATGGGTGACACCAATTGGGAAATGTCCTCGATGAACCCTCAATAATAACCTATTAGACATTGAAATCTATGGATATCAAAAATATTCTTGGGAGGCTCCCAAGATACAACTACTTAAACCTTCTCTAGGTCCATTATCACACCTTCCCATGAGATGTTGCGACCCAATAGGAATATCAGATCATTCCATAATTAACTCTTGGATATCAAGGTGTATAGACATTTCTCTCTCTGTATATTGAGGATAATGTCATAATGTTGGTCATGATCATCTTCATCCTTATAGTACACCAAGATGTCATCCAAAAACACACATAAAAACTGATTCATTTACAGGTGGAATTTTTTTTCATCTTGTTCTTAAACACTTTTGGGGAATTTTTATATCCAAGCAACATCAATACAAACTCATATCCGACATAACTGATTCTGAAAGTAGCCCATGGTATATTAGATGGTTGAAATCTAAATAGATAATACCCTAATCCCAATTAAAAAATAGAGAAGAAATAAATAACCCCTCAATTGGTAAAATAAATAATTGATATGTAGAAGAGGATATCGGTTCTTCACACTCATTTGGGTCAACTTATAATAATCAATTCCTAAGAGCATGTTCCATCAGCCTTCATTGAAAAAAAGATAAGAAAACCATAAGGAGATATACTTGTATGGATACAAACCTTTTCTATAATCTCTTAAAACTAAGTCTTATGATCTTGAATCACTTTTGGTTCCATTAATTTTTGTGGAATATAAAATATATCAACCCCCAGTATGAGATCAATCATAAATTCTACATCTCTCTATGATGTCATCCCTAAGACATCCCTAGGAAAACAACCTAGAACCAATCCACTGCATGGGAAATAACATCATTCATTACACCCCCTCATCTAATAACTTACGAGAAACATGTGTGGTGATATCCCATGGTTTCTAATGAACAAGACCTACACATCATGTCTGGATATCCCACCCCCCATGGTTAATATAATTATCACTTTCATATGGCTTAAAAGTCACTCTTCTATAGTAATAATCTATCTGGACTTAGTACACCCATAACTATTACATAAACATAATTAAGTAAAATATTGACATGTCGATGATTTAAATATCCCATATAAACTGATACCCCCTAACCTTAAGAGAACTCCCCTGGAATAAACAGATTTTCCTCAAATATACTCCCAACGATGTATCGATTTTCCTCACCACACTAAAAAAAACCATTGCCACACTCAAACAATTCAATTTTTTGTAGATAAATAATAATGAGATTCCTTAGTAAAAAATATGTCACTAGATAGCATAGAATCAAAATGAATATTACAAAAAAACTACTGATGGTCCAACCACACTATCCACCGATGTAGGATGAATGAAATGAAAATATCCTTCCCTTATTCCTTGTGATGTAGTCTATGTCCCCTGAGCTACAACACTCTGCTAATATGGGTGAATGTTTTCTGATGTACCACATCCACTTCATAAACATCCATGTCTAATAGAACTACAACTTCAAGACTAATAGGGTGCATAATTCTCCCTTCACATAATCTTGTTCTGGGTTGCAACCCAATCACTGCCCATCTGTCATGGATTCTAGTTGAACTACTATAGATATTCCATCCTATAAGAAGATCATTACTAAATTGGTGGTTAGGTAAAAAGCATACAAATGTGGCTCAGACCACTACACTAGTGTAAAACCACTCTAGTAATATCTTTAGTAATTGATAACCCCCCTTCACAGTTGTCATTCCACACCTTTGGTGAACATTATCCTAGAGATGCTTCCTAATCACAAGAAATGTAGCTAAGAACCATCTTGTAAAATCCACATTACCCTTAGAGGATGGATCTTTCATGGTCCCCTCCTATATAAGATCCAGATCGACCATGTCAACAAGATTATTTAACCAAAAGAAGTTAACACGGGTCTTAATCTCACATTTAAGGAGTTCTTAGAAATCCCTTGTCATAGTTGTATCATCCTAGACTAGTGCTGGAGTAAAGAGTTTCATGTTGATAATGTGACCATCACAGTCCATCATATAGGTACTCTCTTTGGTCAACAACATCAACTCATCTACCCTATATTGTCTTAGTGTCTTTGGAGAAATGTTCTCTAAGAACATCTCTTGGAATTCCTTCCATACCATACCATCTTCCAACCAAGTTTGAGCCTGAACGCCCTTCCAAAACGTCACTGATCCTCATGAAATATAAGTATCCAGCATGACCCATTTATTAGTAGGATTACATAACATCTATATTATAGTCCATATTCACTTGATAAATAATTTTTTTACCTCAAGTACACCCACTGCAGTTAAATTTGGATAGAGTGGTAATTAAAACTCCCAAGTCAAGTTATACATACTCTTCATGTTCAAATCTGGGTCTCTATCAGTAAACTTCATGAAGAGGAAAATGTTCCCATGGAACATCTCTCTGAATCCTTCACCCAGCACTATCAATTCCTCAAGGTCTACAATAAAAGGATTATTTTCAACCATATCTTCTTCTCATCCTATCATCAAACATCTCTATGGAGGAATATCTCTTAAATTACATACAGACACCTTAGGATGAGTTTCAAAATAATAACACATTTAACAAGAGGGGTTCATATAGATTCATAATGGTTCATCTAATCTTTCCCGCCATATAGTCAAAACTGAGGAAATATTATTACTCTTATCCATCATGAAAAT
Source organism: Viscum album (assembly GCA_963277665.1). Taxonomy (NCBI): domain Eukaryota; kingdom Viridiplantae; phylum Streptophyta; class Magnoliopsida; order Santalales; family Viscaceae; genus Viscum; species Viscum album. The sequence goes on from OY728121.1 coordinate 427,811,948, forward strand.
AGCTCCTGGTTAATAAGGGTAAACACATTCTCATTTTCCATTTTTTAATTAGAAACCCAATTATTCATATTTTTAAACTTTTTAACACTTTTAATTCCATATCAGAAATAATTTTATGTCCAATTACACAAGAAGGGAAAATATTTAAATTTCAACAACTTACCCAATACTTGTTATCCCATGCATGCCTAACAATGATGTATGTAATGATAATTCCTATTTTCGTAGAATGATATAGTCATACTAAAATATCATTACATACTGGTCCATGAGTCAAATTTTATAAAATAATAGAAATAATAATCACACCACAAAACAATTTCACCTACCAAGGGGAAATAACATCCAATTATAATGAAAGTCATCAACAATAATGATCCCACCCCAGGTACTTGGGTTTCCCCCATACTCCCATGCGCATGTTCATGTCTAAGTACGGTCTCTTCTTAGTATCCTATATACCATCGCAAATAGTAATATAAAATAAAATAAAAGAAAAAATTATATAATATCCCCTTTTAACATCTTGACCTGGGAGCCACAAATCTATTCCCCATGCCAGTCAGTTACATGACCTCAAGCGTGACTCCCTATACCCCAGAGGCTTCCTACTAGTAGTTAGGGTAAAATATAAAACATGAGGAAAATATAACCTCATTATCAGAGTAAATAATAGGATATATAGAACAAGAATAACCAAATTATAAAAACCATAACTACACAATATAGTTCTATGCGATGACTAAAACAGTAATACAATATCTAAACCAAAATAGTATATGTTTTATACCAATTACATGTTAAGTTTCACATGAAAATATAGATGAAAGACACAATAACACTCCCATGTGGGTCCCGACACAAAGACAGTTTCCTTATCTATGATCCATCCCAACTCATCCATCTAACGTAAAGATCATTCCCTTATATTGACCTGTAACCATGAAGTTTACAATGTATTGATCTGGAAGCCTGAGTAGGGTGTTTGTACAATTTATTTGTCCATAAAAAAAAACATCTCAAATAATATAAATTCAATAACAATGTATGAAGTTGTATAATGAATAAACTGCAAGCAATAAGGTATGCATTTCACACATTTTACTATTGATTATTTTACCTCATAAACCACCTAGGTTCTTGGGGACACCCACTCCATCAATAACTTCTTCAGCTTGACCCAGAGTCTGAACGATATCACATGTTCAATTAAAAATTCAATATAACACATGGGATTTCATTATCGATTTCATTACTATTCATAGTATTGCCACATGGAAATATATTTCAATTCCAATCTTATGTGAATGGAACACTGTTTCTAGCACCCTATAGATATATAGAGACTTTTTCCCTATCCCACACCTCAATGGCTCATGGGTATTTGGATCCTTAGTTCTTATCCAACACATTCTATCACATATGATTATATAGAGCCTCAGTCTCTGTCCCACACTCATTTATCTCCAAAAGGTATTTAGATCCTCAGTCTATATTCCACACTCATTTATTATACTTTAATATTTGGAGGATCAGTCTCTATCCCATGTTTATTTATCACACCTATCACATATACTAAAATATTACAAAAATTATGATCTCATATACATCAACGTTATACATCAATTACCTTCTTACCAAATAACCTCATTTAGTTGATCCTTTTAATTTTATCACAACAATCATAACTAATTATTTCAATTACATTGAATAATATGAATAATACTCCATTAAAATAATTAACAACATTTAACCATATTATTCATTAACACTTCAATGTTAAGAAGAGAAGTCTATTTTATTACCATAAATAAACAAATTATAAAATAAATTACACAATACCTTCAATTAACCAATTATAAAATCTCATTATTCAATCAATTTAATGTCACATTATTCACCAACATCATAATTTATATTATGAAACTAAATTTTCCCATGATGAACTCATTTCTTAATCAAATGGAAAATAATTTAATCAATTCAATAATTCCTTAAATTAATTAAAAAATAAATTTATTGAATTAAAAATTCAAATTCCAAACATTCCAATTGAAATCTCACAATTTATACATGAAATTGGAATTCTAGAATATAGGGATTTGAATCTATACCACCTACCTCATGACCATTGAGAGACAAACTCTAACAAAACACTCAAACTGAAGCGACACAACCAAGATCATTAAAAAAGATATCCAGATAAAAAAACCTATATCCAAGATAAAATGGATTAGATCTAACCAAAACATCAAATAGATCCATTACCAATGGAGGAAATATCCATTCAAAATATGGGATAGAGATATGAATCCAATGGGGATGAGATATATTACTAGGAGAGGTGAATATTCTTTATTTAGGTCTTTGATTCATTATGAATATAGGTTCAAATGACTTGGAAATAATTTGAGGAACTCTAAAATTTATAGGAATCAGTTTAGGTTTGAGTGTCGGTGATTTGGGATTAATGTCATGGGGTTTGGTATTCTATTTTAATTTTTTTGTGTCTACATTTCTATGTGTACAGTTTTCTTTACGGGAATCATGATTTTCGGAAATCATGTGCTTAACCATGCAACACAACCTAGGGGTCACACAATTACTAAATGGAGGGAACATGGATATAAAAACAGTTCCACAACCATATGATTTCCCTCCACCTAGTTTCACATGATTTTCTATCCTTTCCACACAGTTTGGGAAAACTTGTTTCCAACCATGAACTATGCATCTTCCTTCCAAAATTCACCAATTTCACCCCAAAACTACCCAAGATAAAAACCCAAACATGTTTCACAACAACACTGGTTATATTATACCTAAAAAAAGATTGATCTATATATAGAAAAGGTTAGGATATTAAATTTATTTTGTGGCTTCATCAAAATGATCACTAAATGATCTCAATATATTATTTACACTAGATATATGTCATTCAACCCAAGATTATTATATAATGTTTGGGTGTCAATACCATTCTTTTCCGCATATTGGGTTGAAATTTTTTGAACTAAATAAAAATTCATCAATTTAATAGCATTATCTATGAATTTCATATTGAAATTTGTTTTATCATCCTTTATTATTTTTAGTTTTTCATCAAATTCCTTTCTTATTAATTTTTTATGAACATTAATTTTTTTCTTTTATATTTATAAATTTTCATTTTCATTAATCATGTTGGATTTAAAATATAGTTGAGAATATATTATTATAGTTACTTCTTTTAATGCATGGAATACTTCTTTATGATTTTTCTTGGATTTTTTTCTATCATTTTTTGTTTTGAGTTGTTCATATTTAAATCTAGAGAATATTTCAAAAAAATCTCCATTAAATACCAATGATACGTAAATATTTTTGGAGATCATAACATAGATTTAAAAACATTAATTTGAAGTCCTATCTATTAATTTATTCCCATATTCATTTTCGGTGATCTCTTCTTGTATAACTCTGAATATTTGAAAAATAGGTGAGATAATTTGTTTGTGATAGTAATAAAAGGAAAATTTTATATCATCAATTGATCGATATTGCGAATCTTGGGAATGGAGATCTTCTCCTCTGATATATGGTTCTTTAGTAGGAAAATATTGATGAGAGAAATTTGGCACCACTGCATAATTTAGTTATGAATCACCACATGAGTCCAAAAATTTGTTCAATTAATTTATGGTGAATCCAAAAACTGGGTCATTATCTTCCTTGCATGATATTTACATGTTTGGATTGTTTCATGAGGAACAGTTCTTTTTAATTGTTTTATTTATACGGACGGTGTATCATCACATGTTCTATTAGGATACATTTTTTATTTTATATATTAGAGTAAACTTTAATTTGACAACATTTAACTATTATAGATTCATTGTTATATTATTTCTTATATGAGTCCTTTATCAACTTTTTTCATCCATTTTTATCTACTTATTTAGTGTTTCGAAATAAATTTCGTTCATTGTTTTTCTGAAAATTAAATTAATTAATTCATAAAATAATCAATTCATGTAGATAATGAATAATAAATTTAACCCTTAAAATAAAATTTTCAATATATAAATCGAATATATGTGAAAACATGGTATAATAAAAATTTTCAGGATCATGTGAGGATGGATTTAACACTTAATGGAGTGTTGAATCTGTTTTTATATAAATTTATCTAATTTTATTTTTATCATATAATCACTTATTCACTTATTAAAAGGGTTTCTATCTTTACCTATTTCTACATAGGTTGGTATACCAATAAAAAAATTTAAATCATTATTAGAGGACACCAGGGTTTGTTTTGGAGGTCTGTCTCCCTGTGGATGACTATATCCTCAGTACATCATCATGATTATCCCATAAACATGTCTTCATTTTATTATAATCAAAAATATCATGCAAGTTTGTAAAATTTAAGATGTAAACTGGAAAGAAAAGTATAAAAAATGTGAGTTATTTTCTTAACATTGTGTAATACAATAGTATTGTACATCATTGATGGATGATTTCCAATGTTGGATCAAGTATTTCCTTGAATATATAAATAGTATATCCTCCCTCACTTGTATTATTCAAATTTTTTTCATTTATATTATTCATAAATTAAAATTAAAATTTTCTATGTTATATCTCTTATAACATCAAAATTGAATATAATTATTATTATCACATTAAAACACTCCATTCATCATAAGTCAATAGAAAGTAATTATTATAGGCTAGTTCCCTCCTCCTTCATCATTCATTTTTACATAAGAATAGAACCAAGAATCCATCTTCTTATCCTTGATAGAATTGATAAAAAATATGTTATTATATGAGTTCTTCTTATTTATTCCCTTTTTCAATATAAAAATGTATTTAGTTCTCAGTTAGTTGGGAACTCTTACTTTATCATTGACATATTAATATATGTTGAATATTTGTAGTAGCATTATGTATATTTCCTATTGAACTCTCTAAAACTATGAATTTATTTCTTATTTTAATTTATAAAGACTCAATAACTAGTTTCCAAAATCCTTAACATTCAAAACTCAGGAAATAATAGAATTCATTCTTATGAATCCTCAAGTCAAATTTTCATTAATATATTTTTATAAATCTACAAGAATACTCTTCTTGTTTCACTAGAACAATATTTTAATTATCATTTTATTATTTTCAGTCTTATCGCCATAAAAAACAATGTTTTAACTCCCTCGATATTTACCATACTCATGGGGATGTAGTATATGTAGAATGTGTTGTAGAACTCTCTCATCATTAGCTTGTTATCCTTCATCAAGTTCAAATTTTGTCTCTATAATTAATTAGCTTAGATACCCTGGTACTCTGATACCCAAGAAGATACCGACATAGATCAATGGAAATTCATGATCCTCAAAGGTTTGTTACTTTAACCTAGAATCAAACATGATAAAATAGGGAATTAACTTTCCATAAAATCAGTAGATAAAAATGATTACAAGTAAGTATGATCAACACTCCAAAAAACGAAATTACTAGAAATAAAAATTTTAGTACAAAACCTGGAGTAGTACTTCATCAAATTACTAAACAGATAGAATGATAAAAAACATAAAAAGGTAAATATCAAAAATCCACGGTCCTAATGATCAAGATCATCCACCACCTCTAAGCAACACATTCCCTTTTATCAGAATTTTCATAAGAAAATCTACCAGAACTCAAAGGTAAATTTAGGGTATTAGCTATAAATCCTAGTACACTCCAAACAAGGTTTCCTTAATAGGTTCTCTAATAATAAACAAAATAATGCTTTCAATTTGAATAAATAGATAATGGAATGATATGTAATTTTCATATTTAACATGGAACATGATTGTTTTCAAAGGAGGGAAAACATAACAACAATTTCTTAAATAAATATTTAATATAAAATCATTTAGAAATATCATTTTTCATGAGTAAAATAATTATATAATCAATGTAATGTATATAAAAAATCCCAACCACCACCGTGATCATCTACCATGTAGTATGATAGTTTTCAGCTATAGGATCCCCATACTTCTCATATCAGTGATCATGGATAATATATCTAAACATGTCCCTCGAGATTAGAAAAAATAGGACTCATAAACATTCCATCAGGCATAAGATAATTAAAAATAAATTCTTGTTTGAGTTTTCATCATCAATACACAGATAAGGCCTCAACATTCCAACGTTATTTTCCCAAATAAACCACTAACTAGGTAGGTTCACATATTCTCAATCAATCAACAGAAAATGGGAAATAATATCATTTCAAATAAATAACCATTTACAATTCAATTTCCCATTTTTGTGTTTCAATATTCCATCTCAATTTTAAATCCAAAACATTAGTTCTTCGTAATTTTAGGGATTTAAAATATAAAAATAGTAATTGGCTTTTTTAATTTAAATTTATTCCATTTTATACAATAAAAAAATGACTTCATCAATTTTATAATTCTTAAAATTCAACCCAAACTCCACATTCATTAAAATTAGAGATTTATCACAAAATCCCTGACATTTAAAATTATGCAATAAAATCACTTTTAATCGAGGTTTTATCAGTCAATTGAATACCATTTCAAAAAAAACCATGAAAATCAAGGATTAATATTTCTAGAAAATATTAAATGGAACCACCAATATTTTATTGAATATGAAGAAACTACCCCAACAATGGGATCCCTCAATGAAGAATAAAGGCATAATACATCAATAAATCATGCCTATAATCAATATAAAATTAAATACAGTTTAGATCCATCCAATACATCAAGATCCGTGAATCATTATAGATGATGGAAGTATAGATTTGGAGATATTAAATGAGATGAGATCCACTAACCAGAGGGGTGTCATATCTTTAATTGGAACATTGATTAACCAAATAAAAAAAATTTAGGTTCCAAAATCACCTCTAGAGAGACTTTCTATCCAAGGAAATCGTGTTAGGTTTAGTGGGGATTAATTAGGGGTTATATCAAGGTATTTTGGAAATTTAAAAATAATTGACACATTAATTAAATCCCCACACACATGGTTTCCTAGAGAGGGCCCCATGGAAGGAAAACCTATTTTCCCTAACTATGTGACCCTACATTGGGTGCACATTTTCTCCTAAGAGGGCACACAATTTGTTAGACTATACATCAAACATGAAAACACTAACTGTCTGAGGTTCCACTATTTTCACTAGAGGAGGGGGCAAAGCGGTGGGGAAAACCATGAACCGGTCCTTAAATGCTTAGAAAACATCCAAATTCCTCGAAATTTCACTTGAAACAACTCATGATATACCCAAACCAATTTATGATAAAAATAATGTTTGAGGAGTACCTAAAAATATGTGATGGGATGTTACAACTAATCCATTAAAAAATTATTTCCCCATAAATCATTTCATAATATTTCATATCAAAGAGATAAGGACAATGTTATGTCATTAATGCATCAATATCCATTGAATCATAAGAATGAGAACCTTAATGCCAAAACATACAGACCAAATGTATCAAACTCTCATTTACTAATATTAACATAGAATCAGATATCTAGATTAGATGATAAGTTTTGGATAAATTAGGTTCAACATGTAGATCCCCCCAACATAAGACATGAGATGTGTATGAAAGATATTTTTTTAGCTGTGATAATTTGAAACCATTATGTATCGATGTCAAATGCAGTGGTATTTATAAATTTTAAGCCACATTACCCACATTCTCAATAACCTAAAAAGTCCCCAAAAAATAAGGAGTATGCTTACCTTTCCTCCCACACAATTAGTAACCAAAGAAAGCTAAATTTCTCTAGAACAATAATCCACCAATGAATAACCCCCATGTTCTGTTATGGAAATTAACATAATATTTGTATTGTCTCAATGTAGTCAATCTTAAATGAGGAACCAAATGAATTATTATTGATGCCTCAAGGACTATGATCAGTATAACCAAGTAACATTAATCAATCTCTAACCAAAATAATCATGGTTTACAGGGGAATCCATACCAATACTCTAAAATGATGCACAATGATCATGGAATGGTAATTGTTGTTATAGGAGAACTCAACTAGTCACAAATGCTCAACCCAATATCCAATAAAATCAAGGATGTTGGCATGAATAATATCCCCAATAATATATATATCCCTCTCTATCTAGAAATCCTTCTTGGGATGGTATTCCACACTAAAATGAACCTATGATCTCGATTTCTCCTAAATGAATCACAAAAAATGATAGGAAAATAGCGATCACATTCACAGAATATAATAGATGAAACTCTATGTAAACATAAAATCTATTTCACATATAAATTTCAAAACATCTCAACTTTGGTTGCCTGAAAATGATTATAAATTGAGTTGATTTGGCTAGCTGATTGTTCACAACCCATATTATTTTATTCTTATTTGGGGTACATGGGAACCCAACCACAAATTCTATATAAATATCCTCTCACATCCAATTCAGCACTATATTTGGATGAGGAAAACCAGAAGGTCTATGTTTTTTATCCTTATGCTCTTGGGAAGTGAAAAAAATTAATGAAGGTCAGTGATTTCTCATCTCAAACCAAGCCACCAGAATTGTCGATGCATACCATAGAATTTTTTTAGTTCATTGGGAACAACCAATTATGAATTTTTAAAATACCCCATCATGGACTTTTGTATTGGAAAATATACAATAAAATTACGTTGAAATAATAGGATAACCTCCATGGATAATGGAAACGCTTTGATGTTCACCCCACCATAAAGAGAGTTACTAATGATATGGAATTCTCCATCAATATGCATCTCCTAACAAATCATCGAAAGAAGAGTGGTGATCATATGAACACTTTCCAAGACAACCATGGTCTCCTCCACATTAATTCCAAAATGATTCTTTGAAAAAAGTATCAGTCAAGTGAAGCTCTTTTTGATATTCTTTAATGACATGGTTTGTATGTTTTTATCTTAACGCCTCATCCATGCCACTCACATTTCCTACGGTATAAGAAATGTTGAAATAAAATGAACGTAGGTACTCCAGCCAATTACTTTAATGGAAATGAAAATATTTTTTGGAGAATATATGACTAAATCACTTTTGGTTATAAATCATGGTAAACCATTTTTGTGAATGTAATATTGCCAACTGTTACGTAAATATATCATGGTTAGGAGTTTAAGATCTCAGGTTGGATATTTTTTCCTTTTATAGACTATTCTATCTTGATCCATTAAAAATTTTGTGATCACCTTGAATAAGCACACTACCCAATCCCAAACATGATGTGTCATAGAATACCACATAGCCCTACTCAATCTCTTGAAGGGTCAACACTGGTGAATAAGTAGTTTTTTCAACTCAATAAAATAACTCTATCATTTATCGTCCCATGAAAAAATAACCCCCTTATGTGTTCTTGTGGTCATCAAAGTATCCAATTTCATGATATCATTTATGAATCCGGGATAATACCCTATTAGATCCAAAAACATTCTAATACTGAAAAAATTATGTGATTTCTACCATTTTATAACAACTTTCACCTTCTTAGGATCAATTGAGATACCATGTTCTGAGACCACACATCATAATAACTTCACTTCCCGAATCTATATTTCACATTTATATAACATAGCATAGAGTCACTGATTTATTAACCACTATAAAACTATTAATAGATGACACACATGGTCCTCCTCAAACTAATAATAAACTAGGATACCATCTAAAAAATACCACCATTACTGTATCATGATACCCATGGAATACTTTGTTCATAAAATCCATAAGAACTGCAAAAATAATTAGTTAGTCCAAATGGAATATAAAGGAACACATAATGGATATAAATACTCTATAAGGGAGTTTTCTAAATGTCATGTTATTTTATTATCAACTTATGACAACCATATTATAGATTAATCATGAGGAACCACTTAGCCCCATTCAACTTGTCAAATAGAACATCAAACTATGTCAATATATACTTTTTCATTACCATAAATACGTTATGATTCCAATAATCAATAGATCAGTGAAGTGTTACATAATATTTCATAGAAAAGTGAACATGTTTCTCCCAAGGTGATGCACTTGGGAAGATAAATAATATTTCTAAAAGATTGTACAATTAATAATTCGTCATTTTCATTTCATCCAGTCCCACGTAGTAGGAAGGAATGGATATTGGTTGAGTACCATGAACTAAATTAATAGAAAACTCATCCTCTCTTATCGAGGAAAACCTCGAGAAATCAGAAGGAAAACATTGAAAAATAAATGATAGATAGAGGGATATCATCACTCAAAAAATATCACCCCAAATAAAATTATGAAACACATATTACTTCCCCAAAATCCAAAAATAGGTCCAACTCATCTCAACCTCAGGTCCAATTTTCCTGAAAAGACATGGAACACCCCATTGGGTACTATAAAGGAGAATCAATAATGATATATATCGATTCGGGCCTTATTATAAATAATCCAACATATAACAAAAATGATATTCAGAAATTTTAAGTCAACAATAAGAAAATCCAGTTTCATATCAATATCTACTAAAGATAATACATGAGAAGGATAATAGAGACCCTACTCTCACATTATTCGAAGGGGTGTATTTCTATCCATCACATAAGAAAAAACCTCCATAGGAAGATTCAATAGTTTAATAATACAATTTTATATAAAAAATGATATTCACGAGTATCAAATAAACTAGTCACTAAATATGAAGCTATTGTGATGGTACCTCTCATAGTTTTTAGACCCATATCTACTTCCTTTGAAGAATCTTCCACTATTTAAAACTATTTCTTTCAAGATTCTTATAGAAGAGACACGTTTTTCATGAAGAATCTATTTTCATTGTAGTAATTTTTTGTTTCGATAATCCCATGAAAATTCACCTGGAATTAAATATACAGAGAAATTAATCAAGTTACATGATCTCCCACATGAACTAATGATCTTGGGTGCCTTTATGAAAACCCAATTCCAATTCCTTAGCATTAAATGCTTAAAGAATGTAAAAGGGACTCTTACAAGCACTATAGGAGGGTGGTAAGAATCCTACTATTGATAACCACCACAAGACTCAACTTTATTCCTCTTCCCATTTAAGGAACTCATATAACTGCCACTCAGAGAAAAAGGGAACTCTGATCAACACTTAAATACTAGCTAGGTCATGATGAACCATAAAAACCCTATCTAGCACATTATCATAAGAATAGATCTTCAAAAAGAAAACCTAACAATGAATATAAGATCATTGAACCATCTTGAACCCTTGAGTCTTCATTATCTCATTGATCATGATTTTAGTTGAAAAATGCAAAAGATCAAGAAAGTGGGTTGCATAATCTCTCATGATCTTATGATATTGTTCAATATCTAAAAATTCCAAATCATTAGATAGATCAATAGAATCTAAATAGAAATGATCAGTGAAAATATCCCTAAATTCCTTCAACTCGAAAACCTAATGCTTCTTCACCATGACCATTCTATCCCACCATCTCCTACTATGTGACATCTAAACCCTAATTACCTAGAGTCTCTACATTATTACATAACATTGTAATGATCACAAGAGATAAATTCTTGATAGACTGACTAGTTTAGTTTCCATGGAAGTACTAGATACATACATATGTTTTACATTAAATTATAAAATGGAAAAACTATAATATTGTGTATCTTTTTAACACAATAAAATCCTTTAGCCTATTCTTCCAGGTAAATAAGAATATACCTCTTCCCATACAGAAAAAAATAAAACATAAGAAATGGGTGAGATCAGAAGCTCAGTGAGGATAACAATATAGAGGAAACTATCATAAGAAAACATAAACATTTAAGGAAATATATAAAACAAAAACACAAGACTTTAAAACATAAAAATTAGAACAATATGGAAAAGATAAATCTTATAATTCCATTTAATTATTCACATGGATATTATACTAGTCGAATAATCACATGTAATATAAATAGCTAATTGTATAATTGTGAAATGCATAATGCTGGATCTCATAATCATATAGTCAAGGCCTCATGCCAAGACTACAAATAATGTTTTTGTCAAGGCCTTGTGCCAAGACACTAGTTTGTCTCATGAGAACTACCGATGCATCTAGGACCTATATTGGTCTCCACCCATCAATTACTAAGTCCAATTCATTCCTCATATGAGAAGGTTGAATCATAATCTTAACATTCCTATTAAAACTAGTATACAAAATGTCAATATTTTAACCATAAACCATGAATGGTATAAAAATAGCATATCCATAGTTAAACATAACTCATTAAATACAATATGAATGATTTTATTATAATAAATCAACCACAATCATGAATAATGAAGTATATTGACATAGATTAAAATAATTAGTAAAACTATTGAAGATAAATATCCCATTTTTCATGAAAAAATTTAAAATGTTCACGTTTTATCAAGAAGATGTTAAAAATTGATTTTGGAATCAATGTGTCCCAAACCAATTCTAAACATTGAAAATGAATTTTAATTTTAATTTTTTTTGTCCACATAAATAAATCCTTAGGACCATCTAAAAAACATGCATAATACTGGGAATGTTTTAGAAGAATAAATCATTAAAACATTTATATTGATATTTTAGTTAGAGTTCCTAACCAAACGAGAGACGCTTGAATACAAATAATTAAGGTAATAAAAACATTATAATATCATGTGAAGAAAGGGATTCCTGATATACTATGTCAATGTTTAGTATATATAACATATAAAAGTGAATTGGTGCATAACAACAGAGAAATATCAATGGAATTAAAATTGAGATAAAATCCATTATAAAGAGAGCATCCTTAGGCTAAGGATAAATCAATGAAATTATTATGTCTGACAAATATAAATATAGTCCCTATTATTGGATATTTTTTGTAAATAAATCGGAGTACATTCAGACATATTCTTTTAAAAAACACCAATGACTTGGATGTTTAACTCAATGAATGGAAATTGAGTTAAGATTATTAATTTCAAGTTCATATCGATAAAAATAGAATTTATGAATAGAGTAATTACGTGTGTCAAAATTATATCCACACAAATGAGACTGGAAATTAATACATAATTAAATAAATAGTGATTTCACACATAATCATGGAGTAAAATAATCAATGATGTTTGCATAAACCCTAATGAGTGGACATTGAAATTAGTAATTACCTTACCGAATTAGTAACTTACGAAACTTACTCCCCGTGAAAGAAGTATCATAAAATGAAGTTGAAAATAACCATTAATTAAAGTATATTAAGCAAATAAAAAAATTGTGGGCATTACATACATCACACAAAAGGAAATAGTGGAAAATATAACATGAATCCTATATGAATAAAAAGTTAGATAAAAACCCCCTAACTTGTACTTTTCCATAGTAGAAGGTATCTTAACCTACTGTATAACGGTGAAATAATTGTTATTAAACTATAAAATAACCACATACATTAATATGATAACATATATGATCTTATAATATTACTTTGTTATGGAAATTTCAGTAGTATCATTGTTTTGGGTGTTAACTGATTTGTTTTTCATTATATGTTATGTTACGTAAGTCGAGATTGTTATGTATAGTATATATTTGATTCATATCCAGAATGATATTAGGTTCTAAAAAATAATTTTTATTCATCAAATGAAAATTATTTTTTAATGGTTATGATGGGGAATAAATTCTCCTCGTGTCGTGGAGACAGTAAGACATACGTATGTACGAGAGACAATATAATTCTATTAGTGGTGAAATAATATGTAATTGGATGGTATATTATATATAAATAATCATTATAATTTTATAATCATTATTTAAATCATTTATTATCATTATTATACCCATCCAAGTAATTGTGTGTTGAACAACAAACTACAACATGATGTGGTGATGGTAAGCCGTACATACGCACTTGTGGTGAATTTCTCATTCATAGGATGGATAGAATATTGAATATAGTTGTTCCATATTTATAATATACCCAGATAATATATATAGTACTATATTTATTATTTTGTTATGGAAAAAATGAAATAATAAGTGGAAGAAGAATAGAACTTTGAAAGATGTGATGAAATTATTACCTCTTCTTCGTGTGATTCATTTTGATTTTATCAAAAGGGATCCTTAGGTTGACTATATGATAAATATAAGGCATCTAGGTTCAATTGGGGGTAATTGGAAGGATATTTAAGAATGATTTTTCCTATAAAAGTGGAATTGGAGGGGTGATTTTGAGTAAAGGGAAAGTACCCTTCTATAAGAGAGTTGAGGGTCACTTTAGGAAAAGTTTGAAATATTATTTTATTATAAAATAATTTTTGTTTTATAATAGATATAAATAAAATTATTTCGAAGAAAATGTGGGGATGGGTTGAAATAATCAAATCCAATAGGTCTTATACATGTTTAGGTCACCATATTATCCTTATCTTTTAAATTTAATTCTTAGTTAAATAGTTTAACTTTTACCATGGATTCATGTATTTTTATATTACATGGATAATAAGCTTACAATAAAATTAAAAGAGACATTAAGTGGTTAATTAATGAAAAATATATCATTATATATGCCTTTTGGTTGAACCTTATATTATTAGAAATATTATATCATTTATTAATATAGTATTTATTGTAAATACTCATTTATGTCAATTTTGACACTATTGTGTATTTGGTTTTTGTGAAAGTCAAAAAAGATTAAATAATTAAAAAAACACATTAAATCCATCGTAAGATGTTATATTAAATAAAAAACTCTTGGAATTCATCAAAAGTCTCAATTTACATTTATTGGGATATTTATAATATCAATTATTATAATCATTCATTAATAAGGAAATTAATGCATCATCATTGTGTCATAAATAAATTTAATTATTTACTGTATAAAAATTATAAATAAGATTACATGATATAGGAAATATTTTTATCTTTCTAATGAATATTTATATAAAAATTTATCTTATGTATAAGCCTATATTAAAAATGGATTAGTTATTTAAATTTGAATTTAACACTTTTTTCCTCTTCTTTAAATAAAATAATAATAAATGTCCTAATCTAATCAATATAGATAAAAAGGATCATATTTTATTGATAAGGTGGATTTTGGTAGAAATTAACTTATCCAATAGAATTAGGACAAGTGTTAGGGTAATTATAATATCATTTTTACATTTGATTACCCTATTTACTTTTAACTGTGGTAAATAAAATTCAAAAGTTATTATTCACCATTAATTATTTTCATCCTATTAAACAAAATTTTACATAATAATTTCAACTATGTCTCTAAATTTTTTTTAAATTCAATTCATAGAAGTGGTAAAATTATTTTTTATGCAAATTTGCAAATGTTCCTAGAATGTGGGTAAAAGACGGTAAATACTTTAATAAAAAATTATATATCTAAACCTATTATAAAATGACTTAAATGAATTAAATTGGACTAATACATGTATTATGTATCTATTTTGATTTTAAAATAAATTTAAATTAGAAGTATTTATTTAAATAAATAATCAGCTTTAAACAATTACGTAGTGTTTTGCACGGTTCATCAAAAAATTTAATGTTTTTAGAAAAATACCAAAATTTCAACCAAAGATAATTTTTATATTCCAAATTCAAAAATGAGTTCAATTGTACTAAATTAAATACATTTATGATGTATTAATTATTATGAAAAAATATTTTCATTTTCAAAACCAGAAAGTGGGTTTTCGAGAAGCAAAAACTATCAAAAGATTGATATGTGTTTATGTCATATCCAAATGTAAGACTACTTCCAATGAACAAAATTGGATTAAATGATAAAAATATAATCTAATTATACTTCAAAAAAATTAACTATATAATTTAACTCTATAAATTATTTTTATTAAAAATGTTGTTTTTAATTTAAATTTTGTATTTTTCATTATTCATCAAAATATGAATGTTATCATAAAAGAACTGCAAATTTATCCAAAATAAATTAATATGTCCAATATCTAAATAAAATGTTTATTTTTTAAAATTGAATATATAATAGTATTGAATATTGGTTTTAAATAGGGATCTACGTTAAAATAAGATAAAATTTAATTTTTTTAAAATTCTTCTTTTATTTAAATTATTGAATTTTTTCTTATATTATGTCTAAGAAACACAAAATATATGTGTTAAAATCATATAGAGTATAAAAAATTCAAAATATAGTAAATAATATTTAGAAAAACTTTTTGAACGGCTAGTTTGGTAAGTCGTGGTGTACTCGAACTTGGTGTTGCATGTAGCACAAGTTATTGAATTACATTAAAGAAAATAAAATTCTATAAAACCATGAGGTGTTACATTCTTCCTCCCTTTTTTAAATTATGACCTTGAAATTTTAAAATTGGGCTTGAGAACCTCATTTAAAGTCCCACATCAGAAAAAATATTCAATAAAACTATAACTTTAAAAGAAATAATGTGATTATAAGTGTCACCCAAGAGAGCCCAAACTAGGATTCCATATAGAAAAACATGGATATTGATGATATAATAAGTTTCAATTTATGATGGAGAGTGATAGAAAACATTATTAAGATAATACTAACAAAGAGAAACCCACCAACATGTGATGGGTTAAACGGTCATTATTATCCCAGTAGGAAAAGTAAACAGAAAACGTTTTTTTTTTCGTTCCATTTAATAAATTTGGGGAATTTATTTTTGTGATTGACTATGAACATATATTTATATACTTAATTTTTAAGTATAGATTCATTCTTTAATAAATTTCTACCACTAACTCGTCTTTTCTCAAAACAATGAGTATTCAAGATGACTTGGTCACAACTGAAGTACTAGAATCAAATTCTATAGAACTATATAATCCAAAAAGAATGAAATATATATTTCCATTTTATTTAGATATTAACCAAAAAAATGGTTAGTACAAGATCAGATTATTCCAAAAATTGATAATACTTTATAGAAATAAATACTAATCTTAACATCCAAAATTAAACAAACAATACCAAAAGTTTAAAAAAGACCATTCAATAAAAAAATTTCTTTAAAATCCTTCAATATAATCCAATATAAGATTGAAACCCAAAACATAGAAGAATTTAACCACATAGTCTTCCATATAAAATCTCAACATTTATCTCCATATAACATCATCTAATTTTATAGTCTCATATAGAAGTGTAATTAACCAAATCACATATTCTCTATGATTGGTTATTTAAATTAATTACCCAAATCTCTATAAAAAGCATATATTCTTCTAAAATAAAAAAATCCACCACTACTCCTCATATAAAATCCCATAGTATTCTATTTTTCTTAGGAATATAGTGTTCCAAACAGCGAACGTCTTCCAAAATAACATTTATCACATAATGTCCAAATCATTTTCCTATACTAAGGATATCAATTTTATAAAACATAAGATCCCAAATCAACTTATTATTGATCAATAAAATAATTTAACTAAAAATAATTAGTCACACTAACTAGGAACTTCATGTAGTCCAATGGTCAGTGATAAATCTCTATCGCATTTTGGTTGTGGGATTGATTCTTATAGCTTTGTCCAACGTAACAGGTTGTCAAACGGTCTTATTGTTGTCCTTTTTAAAAAACTATATTTTATAACATTACAAAAATGAGATAACATCATCAAAATGACCATAACATAATTTAATTAAAAATTTAATCTCATACCTCACATTTTCATCCAAAAAAATAATAACCTTTAATTGCCACAAATTCAAGTATCATATAAACCCAAATGGTTCTTTATAACTATACCAACAAAAGAAAATATAATTCTTCCTCAAATAAAATATTAACATATAAAATTGCAGGGTTACACATACCGAATAATATTCTTCCAAAGTAATCACATCATCAAAGATCATTAATACTTTTAAACATTTCGTTGTCTATTTATTCCCCCACATAGGTTATTCATTTACCTAGTGGTTATCCTATAGAATTGGGAATTGAATCGGGTAATGCCCCAGTCCCCTATATTTACAAAAAATGACTATAAATGGATTCTTAGGATCATTTTTATTTTCTTTCATAGTACTCTTCATTTTCCCTCAGCAATTCTTTACATTATGTCCTTCTTTCCCACACAAATATCATTTCTTTGTTTCACTGAGACACATTCATGTGTGTCCCCTTCCACATTTTTGGCATGATGGAAATTGAGATTTATTTTCTCCATGGTCTCCACTGCTAGAGGTCTTATCATTTTCTTCCTTTATCTTCATTGTTGATTTTGGGAGTTGATTAATGTTTATATTGTTGATCATATTTTTGGAAACTTGCATTGGCATGAACTCAATACCTTTTACGTATATCCATAGTCCATTTAGTTTCTCATTTACACCATCGTGACCACCTTGTACATCATGTTCAATGTCACTATAAATTCATTCGAATCCATCCATTGACTAAAACTAGTAAAAATAGAGTGAGTAAGAATTGTCATAAAATAATTTAGATAATATCATGACACAATATTTTCAATATAAAACACATTAATATTAACCAAAGTTATTTTTTCTCATATTATATTAAAATCCTTTAAATTTGTTTTTAATGAAAATTTGAATTATTTTAAGAGTATCCCTCAATAGTGTTGTAACCAAGAGTACAGTAAGGCCAGTTTTCATGCACTAGTTCTTGTTTGAATCTAGCTCAATGCCGTGTTTTCAGGTTTTACCCCTAGGTACATCAATGCTAGAGCCACATCTACCTGCTCGTATCCAGTCATGATATATTTCTTGGAAAACCCACATAATATGTATATTACAAATATTTTTGTATGTTATTATATATTTATCCTCAAATTCTATCTTAGGATAAGGTATTCTAATCAGAGCTTTTCAAAATATAGTTTCAAAGGTTTGTACAAAACTTCCTCTGATACCAATTGTAACTCCCCAACCCTAGTTACCTAATGTCTGTGCACTATTACATAACATTCGAATGATCACAAGAGAATATGTCTCAAAATACCAATTAGTATAGTATACATGGATTTACTAGATACATACATATGTTTTACATTAAATTATAAAAGGGAAAAACTATAACATTTTGTCCCCTTTTCACACACTCATATCCTTTATCTTATTCCTATAGATCAAATATAATATTCCAATTCACATACTAGGAAAAATGAAATATAAGAAACGGGTGAGCTCAAATGCTCAATAAGGATAAAAATATAGAGGAAACAATCATAATAAAACATAAACATCTAGGGAAATGTTTAAGACTAAAATAGAAGCCTTTTAAACTTAAACTTCAACACAATATGGAAAAGATAAATCAAATAACGCCCATTAATTATTCACATGGATAATATACTAGTAAAATATTCACATGTAGCATCAATAGCTAATTTCATAATGATATGATGCATAATTTCAGACATCATAACCACTTAGTGAGGGACTCATGCCAATACTACAAATAAAAAAAATTCAAGGCACTATGACAAGAAACTAGTTTGTATCATGAGACATACTGATGCATCGATGATATATAATGGGCTCCACCCATTACTAACTATGTCAAATTAATTCCTCATATGAAAAAATTGAAACATAATCTAAACATTCGTATTAAAACTAGAATACGAAATGTCAATATTTTAACCACAAACCATGAATGGTATAAAAATATCACATCTACAGTCAAACATAACTCATTAAATACAATATGAAATATTGTATTATAATAAATCAACCTCAATCAGTAATAATGAAGGATATTTACATAGATTAAAATAATCCGTAAAACTATTTGAGAGAAATATCAACTTTTTCATAAAAATATTTAAAAGTTTCACTATTTATACAGAAGATGTTAAAAATAGATTTTTGAGTCAAAGTTTCCCATACCAATTTTAATGTTTCAAAAGTAATTTTAAAATTAGAACATTCATATCCATATGAATAAAACTTTAACTGTATTTTTAAAATATGGAAATTAATGAGAAATATTTAAAAGAATAAATAATTAAAACATTTAAAATGATATTTTATTTAGAGATCCTAACCAAACGAAAGATGGTTGAATAAAAATAATTGAGGTAATAAAAACATTATAATATCATTAGAATAAAGGGATTCATGATATACTATGTCAAAGTACATTATATACACCATATAAAATAAAATTGGCGCATAACAACGTAGGTGTCTAAATGGAATGTAAATTGAGATGAAATCCCTTATAAAGATTGTATCCTTAGGTTAAGGATAAATCAGTGAAAAAATTATGTCTGAAAAATAAAAATACACTGAATATGATTGGATATTCAGTGTAAATCAATTAGAGTAAATTCATAAATATTCTGGTAAAAACAACACCAATGTCTTGGATGTTTAACTCAATTAATAGAAATTGGGTTAAGATTAATCTTATCAAGTTTATATCGATGTCATATGAATTTATCAATGGAGTGATTTTGTGTAAAAATTTTATATCCTCAAAGAGGGACTAGAAATTACTACATAATTAAATAAATAGTGATTTCACACATAATCTTGATGTAAAATAATCATTGAAGTTTTTTGTAAAACCCAATGAGTGGAAACTGAAATTAAAAATTCCCATACCAACTTGGTAACATACAAACCATACACCCCATGAAAGAATTATCATACAATGATGTTTTAAATACCAATAAATTAATGTAAATTACATAAATAAAACAATCATGGGTAGTAAATACACCACACAAAAGGAAGTAGGGTCGCATATAACATGAATCTCATGGGAATAAAAAGTGAGATGAAAGCCCCTTACCTTGTACTTTTCCTTAGTATACGGTAGGTTAACCTCTTGTATAATGATAAAATAATTTTTATTAAACTATACATGAACCAAAAACATAAAATTATATCATATATGATCTTTTAATATATCTTTGTTAAGGATATTTCAGTTCTATTATTGTTTTTGGTGTAAACTGATTTGTTTTCCTTTATTTGATTTATTACGTAATTCATGTTTGTTATGGATAATATGTATTTGATTAATATCCTTAATGATTTTAAGTTCTTAAAAATTATTTTTAATCATCAAATGAAATTTATTCGTTAATGGTTACGATGGGAAATGAAATCTCATCGCGTCGTGGAGACGGTATGCCGTACATACAAATGAAAGACAATATCATTCTATTAGTGGTGAAATCGTTGGTAATTTGATGGTATATTATATATACATATTCATTAATAGGTTATATTTATTATTTACATTACTTATACTCATTATTATACACATCCAAATAAATAATTGTTTAATAACAAACTACACCATGACCTATAGACGGTAAGCTGTACGTGCACACATGTGGTGACTTTGTCTTTCATAGGATGGATAAAAATAATGAATATGTCCGTACTGTATTTATAATAACATCAAAGTATTTAGAAGGTATTGGAGTAATTATTTTGGTATGGAAACAACAATGGAAGAGGAAGTGGAATTAGAAACGAATTTTGAAAGAGGTGATGAAATTATTACCTCTTCTTTGGGTTCTTCCTTTTGATTTGATCAAAAGGGCTCATTAGGTAGGATTTCATATCAAATTAAGGCCTCTAGGTTCAAGTGATGGTAGTTGGGATGATATTTTAATTTGGTTTGGTTGTGCCAAATGTCTTTGGAAGTGTGATTTTGAGAGAGGGGGATGTACCCATTTATAAGAGTGGTGAGGGCCACTTTAGGAAAAGCTTCAAATATTATTTTATTATGAAAACATTTTGGGTTTATAATTTCTCTAAATGGATTTCTTTCGAGGAAAAGGTGTTTATGGGTCAAAATCATCAAAACCAATAGGCCTTAGAAATGTTTATGTCCCCATATAAACCTTAACTTTTAAATTTAATTCTTAGTTAAATATTTTTACTTTTATCATGTCTTCTTGTATTTTTATATTACATGGTTAATAAACATACTATAAAATTCCCAAATAACCTCAAGTGGTTAATTAATGACATTTCTATTATTATATAAATCTTTTGGTGGAAACTTTAATTTTATAAATATTATATAATTTAATAATATAGTACTTGTTTTAAATACTCATTTATGTCAATTTTGACATTATTTTGTATTTGGTTTTTTTGAAATTCAGAAAAAAAAAATTATTACTTAAAAAAACATTAAATCAACCCTATGATGTCATATTAACCTATAAAATTCGTGTAAGATTTATTTTGATATTTATAATATCAATTATTTTTATCTTTCATTAATAAGATAATTACTGCATCATCATTGTTTCATAAATAAATTTATTTATTTAATGTCTAAAAATTATAAATAAAATACCATTATGTATCAAATCTATTTAGATATCTAATGAATATTTATAGTTGAATTGATCATATTTAATTCTCTATATTAAAAATGCTTTAGTTATTAACCATTTAATTTAACACTTTTATCTCTTCTATAAATAAAATAATAATAAATTTCCTACTCTAATCCATGTGGATCAAAAGGATCATATTTTATTCCTATGGGTGATTTTGATAAAAATGAACATATCCAATAGAAATGGGATATGTGTAAGGGTAATTATAATATCATTTTTACATATAATTACTCTATTTAAATTTAATCGTGGTAAATAAAATTCAAAATTACTATTCCCCAGAAATTATTTTCAGCCTATTAAACTACATTTTACTAATGGGCGTCAACCGTGTCTCTAGAATTTCTGAAATTCAATTCTGAGAAGTGGTAAAATTATGTTTTATAAAAAATTTCAAATGTGCCTTGAAGGTGGGTAAAAGACGGTAAATTGTTCAATAAAATTTTATATATCTAATTTTATTATAAAATGAATTAAATAAATTAAATATTACTACTATATTTATAATGTATCTATTTTTACTTTAAAATAAATTTATGTTAAAAATCATTAATTAAATAAAAATTCCACTTAAAATAATAACCGAGTGTTTTGAACTATTCATAATAAATTGAATATTTTTTGAGAAAAAATTCACCCAAATATAATTTTGAAATTCCAAATTAGAAAGTGAGTTATATTTTACTAAATTAAAAAAAATTATGTTGTATTAATTAATTTGAAAATCATTTCCGTTGTCAAGTCCAGAAATGGGTTTTTGAGAAGTAGAAATTATCAAAAGATTGATATGTGTTTATGTCCAATTTAAATGTAAAATTAATTTCAATAACAATCTTTGGATTAAATGATGATAATATAATCTAATTATACATTGAAACCATTAAAATGTATAATTTGAAACTATAAATTATTTTTATTAAAAAAATGTTTTCAATTAAATTTTAGTATTTTCAATATTAATCAAATTAAGAAAGCTATCAAAAAAAGCACCAAAAATTTATCCAAACAAATTTTTTATGTCTCTCTTATAAATAAGAAGTTTATTTTCTAAAATTTAATATATAAAAGTGTAAAATATTGGATTTAAAAATGGTTCTCCATTAAAAAGTGATAAAATTTTATTTTTTTAAAAATACTTCTTTTTTTATGAAAAATCGAATTTGTTCTTATATCATGTCTAAGAAATATATAACATGAATGTTAAAATAATATGGAGTATAAAAAATTAAAAATTAAGTTAATATTATTCATAAACACCTTTTGAATAGCTAGTTTGGTAAGTTGTGGTGTGCTCGAACTCAGGGTTCCATGAAGTTCAATATATTGAATTACTTTAAAGAAAATAACTTACTTTGAAATCATGTTCTGTTACATGATAGTTCTATTTAGCTTAAAGGTGGCACATTTCACCTTCATCGAATCAGGTGTTTCCATTAAATAAAGTAGAATCTCTATCTTATTCAAAAATTCATTAGACTCATGAGGATCACATGAGACATATAACCCTAGTGGCATATGGAGAAGGAACTAATGAGCATCATTTTGAGACTATATCCTCTAGGGTTCCACAAATGGAGCCTGAATGAGAATTGGTGTAAGTGAATTTCCCAAATCTTGGACAACATGCACAATAATTTTAAAAAGAATTATCATCTATAGGATGATTATCTACTTATGTATCATTAGTATCCTCTTACTAGAGTTGATTCACACTTCTTCTTGGAGACATGATTTAATATAACAAAAACTAACATATATGAATTAATCAGATGGTTAATCATATTAGAAAGATAAATAATAAAAATGATAAAATCAATCCCATTGGAAAAGATATCATGATTAAAATTTCCACCTATCCAATTAAAATAGTATGGAAAATGCAAGAATAAAATAAAATAACTACTCAAGCCACATTTCTTATACTACCCATGGTTACATAGGGATAATTACAATGAGTGTTTTTCTAAAAAAGACTCTTAATTACCTCTGTAGGCCTAATAAGATATCCAAAACTACATACTATCATCATGGAAAGATTCTTAACCATCACCTATGATACCAATTTTTCATGAACCAACATGGATACCCTGATACCTGAGCTGGAACTAACATATCCTGATGGGTGTTCTCAATCCACATAGGGTAGAGACTATCACTTGGCATCATAATTATTAAAGAGGGAACTAATTTTCCACAAAAATATTGGATGAAAAATATTACAAGTCATTATGATCAACACTATAAAATTATTAATAACTAGAAATAAAACGTGTAATAATAAAACCAAAGAAATACATCATCAGTGTAATCCGAAAAAATAGTAAGATTAAACTCAAAAATCCAAATGGAATCATAAAAAATCCAAGTTCCAAAGGATCACTAACATCCACCTCTTATTAGTGGCATTTTACCTTTCTTCAAATATGGTATAATGAAATATAAAATAACTCATAGGAAATATAAGTGTCTAATCTATAAATCCTAGTAGGGTCGCACCATGTTTTCCATAATAGATTCCCTAATAATAAACCAAATTATGTGTTCAATTTATGTGATATAGCTAATAACATTATATATTATTTTCATATTGAAAATAGTATGTGATTAGTTTAAGAGGATAGAAAAAATTTCAAACATGGCTTTAAAAAAAATTTATATAAATTAATTTGGCATGTGTAAAATATTTTTGTGATTAATTCAATATATATAAATACAATAACAACACGTACTATAGTCATCTACCCTAGTGTATGATAGTATCTAATTATAGGATCATCACATTTCTTATTTCAGTGATCATGACAAATATGTATACACATGTCCTTCAAGCTCAAGCTGAATATGACTCCTCAACATCCCATCAATTATAAGATATTCCAAACTAGGTTTTTTAGTTTTCATATTTAACCCACTACTATGGAATCAACCTCATGTCGTGTTTGTCCCAAATAACCCATTAACTACTCAGGATCACAAGTTCTCAACAAATCAATAAAAATTGAAATCATCTCATATTAAATAAATAACTTTTTACAATTAAATTTCCTAATTTCTAATTACAATATGCTAACTCAATTTGAATACCAAAACCTAGTTTTTTATCAATTCATGCCTTTCAATATAAAACCAACCATAGATTTTTATCATTTAAATTTAAATAGTTTTCTAATATCAAATATCAAATCATTTTATCAATTTCATAACTTTCAAAAATACACCCCAAATTCCAATTCTATTGGAATTTAGGGATTTTCCGAAAATCCATGTCATTGAATATTATAGAATCATGTAAATTTCAATAATGGTATTATAAATCATTTTAAACCCATTTCAAAAAAATATAGAAAATCATGGAATTAATTATATTGATAATAATTTTTAGAACCCCCTACCATTAATTAAATATCATGAAAACACCCACGACGGGATCCACCATCAAATAATAAAGGAATCATATATGAAGATATAAAATAAAGAATCAAGATCCAAATCAATAGAGTTTAGTTTCTCCCAATACATTATAATCAATAAAACTCTAAGGAGGAAGGAAGGAGAGTTTGGGAGAGATTAAATTAGAGGACATCCACTTCTTGGAGAGGGGTCAAATATTTTAATAGAAGTTTGATTTTCTAAATGGGGGTTTAAGGGGTCAAAGTTCAAATTGAGAGAGCCTTACTGGCTAATGAGTTCATGTTAGGTTGAGCAGGGTTTTACTTGGTGTTAAAATGTGGGTTTTAGGTTATTAAAATTGATTTTTGGATTAATTAAATCCCATAAAAAATTTTCCTCGAGAGTGCCTTATGGTTATACAAAATGTATTCCCTAACCGAGAACCCATGCACTAGGTTTCATGGTTTCTCAAATGTTGCTGAATGTTTTTTCAAACTATGAACCAGGCATGAAAACCCTCACTATCTATGTTCTAACTATTTTAACATGAGGATTATGGTTTGGGAAAAACATGCCCCGAAATTGAAAATCATAGAAATCAATGAAAATACCACAAATTGTACTAAAAACAACAGAAGATAAACCCCAACCAATGCTTGATAAAAATAATGTGCAAGGAGTCATTGAAAATAAGTAATTGAATTTTCCAATCTCATCTTCAATCATTATCCATGTATGATCATGATAGTAGATACATTGAAGGATTCCAACAAACATCATTAGATTTAATTCTCACTTTAGATAAATAAATATTGAAAATTGATTTTTCACCCAAAAGGAAAATTTAAATTACACATAGTGTTGAAGCCTGATGATTATCACAATGTATTATGACAGAATGAAAGTATTAAAAGGAAGATTTATATTTCAGATCAAATAAAAATAATCAATCAAAGCCTTATGATAAATAATTATGATAAATAAATTCATTTATAGAAGAATTGAATTTAGTTAATTTTCGATTTTTCTCATTCTACATTAGATTCATACATTGAGGATCAGAGAGAAACATTTGAAAAAACATGATCATCTCTAGAACTCAAGGGAATAACATCATAAGTCAAGTAATTATAATTATTCCATTTCCAAATTCAATCACTATCATAAATTCTTGAAATCTTTTTGATCATTTACTTATTTCGGACTCCATAAGATTCTCTAGGTATTTGAATGACCATGGTATTCTTATAGCTTCAAACATGAGTTATGTGAATATATGAGAAAACATCAAATGGATGGTGTGAATAAACAATATCAACCGTAGAAATAAGTTTTCTATACTTCTTTTCTATGTTCCACATAATTACTCTAGACACTGGTATAAAACTCTTCTTTTCCCAAGACCAACTTCAACAATATATATATGCAAAATACTAAGTTGAAAAATATTTAGTCTTTATTCTCCATTAATTGAATTATTTTTTACTAATTATAATTTTTGTAAATTCAGTAATCGTAACATCACATCTATCCATTAATACTTTTCTGGGGACCTTTAATGTATACATTTAGACTAGCGTGTAAATTGAAATAGGTTTTAAATTAATGTATTTTATGTATCTCCAATCCACATCCAGTATTCACAATATTTTAAAATTGAATCATATAGACATGGGAACACATCTTCTTAACCATATGAGTCATTTAATCAACTAGTATTCTTGAGGAGTTCATTATCCATCTATGATTTCCTTATTAATATCATTTTGACATCCAATATATTACATCCATTATTTAAAACAAAGAAATCCAATCACAATTTATTTTTCATTAGAATCTATCAAAAATAAAAAATTCAAAAAAACAAATAATACTAAAAATATTCCCATAATTTAAAGTCACTATCATTTCAATATGTGTCAAAAAATAATTTTCCAAAAGATAATGGACATGGAAAAAGTTTCACCTAATTTTTAAAACACGATGAGGCCCATGATTAAAATTGAAAATAATTTCCAACCTCCGAATTGTGGGATAAAAAACATTTATTCTCAATCCCTACTATTTTCAAAAAACAACCCAAATATCATTTTGAAATTGAAATTTTTTAATAACACTATATGTGGAGATCAAAAATTATTTCATGTATGTATCCAAAGTGGTTAAAGTTGTAACAAT
The DNA here is from genome assembly GCA_963277665.1 of Viscum album. Lineage (NCBI taxonomy): Eukaryota > Viridiplantae > Streptophyta > Magnoliopsida > Santalales > Viscaceae > Viscum > Viscum album. The sequence goes on from OY728121.1 coordinate 427,839,959, forward strand.
TCATGAAACCCTGTTTTTATAGAAACCCAAAAATAAATAAAAAATATAAACAACATTTATATATCATGAAAACTTCTTTAATTCATCACTAATTTGCGAAAAAAATGATAGATAATTTAGAAATAAAAAGTGATCCAAAAAGAAAATTCATGCAGGGTGTCTAAATATAGATGGTTTTATAACATGGGTCACATAATTATGCACTTACCATGTAATGGAACCAATGATGAATTTTCCCCATGAAAATATGATTTTTAGGGTTTTCTATTCTATGTGAGCAATTTCATATCTAATTATCATCCTCTACATTCACTAAAAAATTCAATTAAACTGCCCAAAATATTAGATACAACACATTAGGTATCTAATACCATAAATAATAGTTAAATTAAACATAAATAATAGTTAAATGAAACATAAATAAAGGGCATAAATCCATAATGCCTAGGGTGACCCATGTCTCACTTTGAAAGGTGTTCACTAGGAACAAAATCATTAAATACTTCTTGAGTAATAATAATAGTATATATATTCTACCATGATACACAAAAATAATAAGAGGCTGCATTTATTCAATTTTCTAAAAAATAGCCTCATTCAACATACCATGTAACATGGAACTCTTCAACATAAGGCCTAAATCATGTTCCCAATATCCATGGGATAGAAATAAGCACCAGGGCATCACAGCAGATCCAATTGGGAATTGTTTCACCCTCAAATAGAAATATATTAATAGTGAAATATATTAAAGAATCATGAATTATGTAAGCATACATAGGAATTACATTGATTTAAATTAAATATTACCAAATAAAAAATCAAAAAATCATGTAATAAACAAAAAAATGAATCATAATTAAGGGAATTAATCCATCTTTTTTTAAATAAGTATACATCAACTTCCACCATATATAATAGTGTTAGGAATAAAATAAACAACGATAAAAATATTGTATCTAACAAATTCTGATTAATAATGTATTTACCAAGAAAAACTTTAAACTAAAAACCTGAGATACCACTTCACATGTCAATGTGACACTTTCTCACTCATCACATACACACATCCATCAAAAAACCAAAAAGATATCATCTAAATTGTTATAAATACATAGGTACTTCTATAAAATGTGATATCAATACACATGCATATTGTTTTTTCTATATAGTCTAAGTTAAATAGGCCCTATTGGATTAAATTAATGAGTTTATTCAATTTATTTTACAAAACCTTTCAAGAATTATAGATTGAATAAAACCATAGATATAAAATTACTAGAAAGAAACTATAAATGAAAAATAACATAACATATTATACTCTTTCCAAACCCAATGGTAAATACTATTTTAGAAATGGAATTTTCATCCATGAATAAAAATAATAATTTGAAAATAAACTAAATAAATTCATATTTATATATAAAAATTTCTTCCAAAATATCCTTTTTGTCAAATAATGGAAGGAATTAAAATTTGAAAATGGTGAAAATTTGATAACATTGAAAAGGATGGTCGTATATGTTCGAGGATGAAAAAAATAAAACATGCCCTATATTTAAATGATCCAAAAATACCTCCATAAATATTTTTTACAACTTAAATATACATTAAATAATGAAGGAATGCAAAAAATGAACAACCACAAACATATAAATAATGAATAATATGACTATGAAATATATATATCAAATTGTGGAAACTGAAACGAAATAAGATCAAGAGGATAATGAAAAATTATTCTGTAGGCATCCTTATGGTGATAGAATCATAAAATAATAAGCATCATGGGAAGCTCACTTGGGTATAATATGATACTATCATAGAAATAAAATAGTAGAATCAACATATAGGTTTATTTATTTATATTAAATTATATTAATAATCTGTCACTTTAATTATAGGAAATCCACAATCTTTGGACTCAATCTACAAAACAAGGAAACCTTCAAAGGAACAATGTTATTATTACATAAAAAATTATCTATCACTCAGTTACAATGGGTTCCACATATGTCACTAAAATGGTGGTGATTAATCAAAATGAAATATTATCATGAAATTAATATGTTATATATAATAAAAATAAATCACATATAACCTATTAAACATTATTAAGAAGCATCTCCATTCGCATTTTTATAAGAATAAAAAATAATACCTCATTTCAATACTATAAATGGGAAAATTCAATATAAAACGTAACCCAAAGGGTAAAATTACTAGGATATTATAATCTTCACAAAACTTAATATTTAATAAAATTTCAATCAAGAATTTTTAACAAATGTAAAATTATTTTAAAAAAATCCACATCTCCAATTGAAATCCATCTTTGTATTATTAAGTAAATTTCTTAGAAATAACTTTCCCTCATTAAATAAATTTAATATAAAACATGGATAAACAAGTGAAAATATATTTTAATAAGGGAAAAACATTAAACATTATATAAATAAATAATTCTAAATTAAAATTCCTCACATTTAAAAAATATAAAACTATTTTTCAACACAAATTTTAAATATTAAAATTCATTTGTAATATACTGTTGTACCTTCAAAATACATCTTGGATTAAAAAAATATTTTAGTTCAACCGATAAAGTATAAATTCAATGATTTACCATCTATTCAAAGTATAGTAAACATTAAAAACATTACATTAACCTATCGTGGTAATCATACATATAAATAACTTCATATGAAATGACTTTTTTTAAAACAAAAAACATCATTAATTGAGAAAATATGGAATTACAAAAAAACACCTACATCAATAATGTTGATACTACTTGCCTTTGTTAGAGGAATAAAATAATTTGAAGGAAATTATCCCTATAATACATAATTTTCAAAATCACTATGATTAAAATAACCAAAAATCAGAGAAAATAGATCAAAAAGGGGAATAGTGGTTGGAGTAAGTGGATAAGAATAATAAATGGATAAAAAGAATTATTTACCTTCCAAAACCACTTGGAATCCATGTATAAGTATCTTTTAACCATGTTAGAATAATTTAGATGATCCCTTAGGATATACTAAGGGGTATCCAAATAATAATAATAACTGATTAGAAAACAATTATATAAAATCTAGCATTAGAAAGATTATAAAATCCCAATATAATGAATAATGTAATCTCATATTTATTGGACACACATTTTTCAAATTGTTTTCAAACCATGAAGCAAACATTATGATAGAATGTAAAATTAATTTTATTTTTTTTATCTTTTTGCAAACCCTATTCAAACAATGTGTGTTCCTCCATAAATAAGGTTTTTTACTTGATTTATACCTCAAGATTTATAAGACCATGAAACAATTGTACTAATAAAATAATAATATCCTCTACCACTACATGACCTAGCTATTTGGGTAGAACTAACTATGTTATAGTCATTCCATGAGTCCAAATAATCTATTCTTTAGATACATTGATCTAATGTTACCAAAAACACCCAAAAAATATAAATAAAACATAAATATATAACATTTTATAAAATAGTGATATGTGGTATTCACATAAAGAGTTCTTGTGAAATATGTTTTCAGAAATATATTCATAATGTTTTTTCACTATATCACTTACAATTTATCCCCTATATTTTATTTTTTTAATAATTTTTTCCAATTATCATCTCATCCTTCAAAATAGTAGATAACCAGAGTCACATTCTCCTTCTAAAAACAATAAAGCATGTAATATATCATCTAAATAAATTTTACCCATTGTTCCGAAATAATTGTAGCATAATATATAATTGATGTTATAGGTAATTGGTATATAAAGGACTAGAAGGATAATTTAGAATTATTAGGTTAAGTAGTATGTTCCTAATTGTTCATATTATTCTCCAAAACACATGTAATTTGAATAATTACTACCATAATGTTTTTAAATCCCCATCCAATTCCATTAGTAATGTTATTCATAAAATCATTTATGTTTCGATCATATGGTTTTTTTGGTTTAGTCTTGGTCCCATTGTTTTCTAAAATAAAAACTTTCAAAACTAAAAATTGTTCAATAACTCATTGTTAAATATTGTACTCACATGTGTAACTAAATTCTAAATTCATCACCAATTGGATCCCTATTTTTATATTAGTTTATATTTTTCTAACCTAATTTTAAAATAAAATAAACCTTACTATAATATGAAATATATTGATCGATATCATTCATAAATTATTATTACATCATTTTATATGATAAATATTAGAACCATATTTCAATTCATAGATTGATGGTTTCTGTTCATTGAAAATTGGGGTCATACAATATGATTGCATATAAAATTTCAAGTATTTTTTAAATACTTTAGAATGGTCATCATACAATATTCTATAATACTCTAAATATATGTTATCACCTAAGATAATATATATGTCAAATGTTGAGATAAAATCTATGTCCAGGGAAGGATAATTGGGAGTTTACATGTGATATGAATCAAAAATAGACATGGATATGTATATCCATCATCAAAATATAATAAGAAAGGGATTTTAATCATAACCATGGGGGAATAATTTAAATGTGACATTAAATGGGAAAAATTAATACAATTAACCATCAAAATATTATGGTCGAATCCCAAAACTAAATATTGATCAAATATATAATCAAGTTCACATAAAATATATGTGTAAAAATTATAATTTCATAAAATTTGTAGGAAGAATGAATCATATTCACACCTAATAGATATAATACCATTAGATATATTAAATTACCCATTTAATTGGAGGTATATATAATCCTAGGAAAACCCTTCACATCATAAAATCCACAAAACCATTAATTCCACATAAAATTACAATTATATTAATCATAAACATGAAAGAATCACAATATTGAATAATGTGTATCAAAATTGTGTCATAAAAATATACTTATGATAAAAAAATGGTGGTTCTATAAAATAAGATTTTTAGTAATAATTCTAAACATTTTTGGGAGGAAATAATAATGAAAATAACATATTTAATCTATATAAGGGAATAAACAAAAGGAATTATTGAATAGTGTTATTGAAAAGATTTTGTAGGATAATTCATAAATATTTATTATAATTAAACTCAATTATGTGAGAACATTATTTGAACATAATAATAAAATATTAAGAAAATTTAAATAATTTTAATTTCATATTTCAGAATAATTCTTGTTAAATTGTTGAATAAGATAATATAAACCCAAATAGAATAGTTTTGTTCGAGAGCCCTCTTAATTTCAGTCATAATTTTGTTTCAACGCATTTATTACTCTTGAATACTGAAGATATATTTATTAAAATGCTAATATTAAAGTGTATTACATTAATTTATTTTATTATTTATCATTATATTTTTTCCTATCATTTTTAGTTAAATATGAAATGAATATATGTTAATTTTTCATTAAATTATTTTGTTGTCATTACAATTTTCAAATTTTATTCTCTATAATTTTGTAATTTATAAAAATTAAACTAGTTTGATTACAATGAATTTAAATAAATTTTTAAATGTATTACAGTTATAAGAAAACAATTCCTTTAAGTGTTTATATGTTAATTGTGTAAAATAACTTCCGGCATCAATGAAACTGACTATTATATGGGTGTGATAGTAAACAGGCATAGTGATTGAGTACACATTATATTGAATAAAATAGTTATATATCATACCATAATTAAAATAATATGTTTTATAATTTTAAATTAAATATTTTGGGAAGGTAAGAGAGTAAAATATTCTAGGAGAGTAGAGATAATAAGAGAAAAAAATTTAAATAGATGATTATAGTATTACCTCTTCATCAAACAATTACTTTTTTATATGGGACTAAATCTAGGGGGAATTGGAGATAGATGAAAAAATAATTACCCTAAATATAAAAGTTGACATATAAGGAATGAATTTGGATGAACGGGACCTTTAAGAAGTGGAAGGGAAGTGCTTTTTCATGGGATTATAGAGGGGGTATTTATACTCAACTAGAGTGGTAGATTTCAGATTAATTATTCAATGAAATATTATATCTGAAAAAACATTCAAAATAAATATTTTTAACATTATGAACTGTATTTGATTAAAAATATGTGTTTTCATGAATTTAAATAAATTTATATTCTGAATTTATTATTTTATAGAAAATAGTATATGATTTTTTGAAAATTGTTTTTAATGAAATACTTTATATTTCTAGGAACTGGACATTACATTTTATGATTATAAATTATGTTTTTTGTTTTAAAATTATTCATCTATCTAATTAAATAAAATTTTTTCTGAGAGAACCTTTTAACGATTGATTAAGTAATTATTGATTCAACATTATCCTATAAAAAAAGTAGTATTTGAAAAAAAGTATTTTTACCATTCATCGAAAAATTGAAGTTTTTATGAAAATAATTAAAAATTCACCTTTGTAAAAACATGATGTGATGATTCAAAAACATTTAAATATTTTTTCAAAAACAAATTTCTAAAAAATTTACTTTTATTTATTAACATAAATATTTTTTATATAACACATTAAAATACACATGATAAAAAATACACATACACATTATTTGGGTTTCTAATTTGATTATTTGTTTTGTAGAATTAAAACATTTATATTTCGATAATTTATCATTGTTTATTATTATTTTAAGGTGATTTTAATATTAGAATGGTCAGTTTACTATTTTATTACTCATGTTACAATTGAAAATTGTAATTTTACTATTAAAAACAATTAGTTTTACTATTCGAAAGACTATATTATTTTTATAATTCCTATAAATACTTTTGGTTTCCTTTATTGATTATTCACTTCAATTACTCTCATTATTCTATATCGATTATTTTAAAAATAAATATTACATTACTATAATTTTTGATTTGTTTTTTACGGGTATAATAATTCTTTGATTCCAAAATGATCAAAAAATTTGAATTCTATTTGTTTGTTATTATGATTATTAGTCCAATTATACTATTTATATTTTTATGATGTATATTTATAATTGGTATGTAATGTTATTTTTTATAAAAAATGAAATTGTTATTTATTTATATTTATTTTTTTATCTATTATATAAAAAAATATAAAAAATAAAAATTCCTATGGAAAATAACATATTTTAATATATGGGTTTTTAAATAGTAATGGATTGTGAAATTGTTTGGATGATAGGGAATGTGTAAAATGTCACAAAAATTGGATTTAAGGGATAGAAATTATAAAGACCCAGATTTTCCATGTAATTGTTTTTCTAATTATATGAAATTATTACAAGTCTGGGAAAATTGATAGTGTGTGATTTTGAGGACCGGTGTTCCTGGAATGAATTTCTAAACATTTTTTAATGTAGGTTTAGTAAACACACAAGGGGTGTTTTTTAACTTTTCTAATGGTGCTCGAATTAAAAATCTAAGGGCACCGTTGAATCCATAGTGTCATGATTCTCTTAAGGGAGGCTTCAATTTAATCGCATTAGGACAGGTGAAAAAGATATATTTTGGGACTTTTAAAAGAAAAATAAGATAACTTAGCTATTTTATTTTCATTCTATATTCTACTCTAATGGACAAGTGGCATTGTGGGACCAACGATTTGTCAAGCCGTTAAATGTCTTCATACTTCAAATCCTATATAACTGTGACATTGGGAATTAGGATGGTTCCTAATTAATGAAACCTCATAAATCCCACAAAAATTATACACCCTCCCCTTCTCCAATATATATGGAGCTTGGGGAGAGGTATTATCACTACTTCACCAAGAAAAAAAGTGCTGAAAAAGTGTCGCAACGCCAAACCCTTTTTGGGTGACGCTGGATCCGGAGACTAGTGACAAGTGACACTGAAACCCTGAAACGAAGATCGATGATCGAGCGACGTCGTTGGAGGTTAGTTTCGGGGGACAATGAACACCAAACTACTTCCTCAACTGAAGGTGTTTCTCTATCATTGTTGAGGTAGAGTTTACATTTGGTTTTTATTTCTAGAGTTGTAGAATCCTTTTCCTCCCACGTGTTAATTACAAACTGACGTGGAAGGAATGGGCCAAACGAAGCTGGCTCGAACCCTTAACTACATTTCTACCCTTGCATTCTCTGTGGAAGACCACGGGCGAAGCGGCACTATATGTCTAATATGGAGGCGGTGCGTCATCGCGTGCCACACTACGAGACCACAGCATTAAGCCGCAGTGGTCATCGGAGCGGCCGATAATGGCTGGCTGCAGAGGAGGTGTGATACACCGTCGCACGCTGTCGTTGAGCAGGGGTCACGACCGAATCCATGACCGATGAAGGCAGCGACCTTCACACTGTTCGAGCGCGAGGAAGTAGGTGGCACACCCACACCACCGGAGGAACAATGGAAGCTCGTCAGCAACGGTGGTCAGAAGTGGAGGGTGACATGCCGTCCGAATGCAAAACCAGAGGGTGGCATGACCAGCACACCACCAGGGGAGTCATGGCTCTGACACCGCTTCGGAGGGACCAACAATGGGTTCGTCGGTGACCTGGAAGCGTCGTTAGGTTCTCCCACTTTGGGTTCCAAATAGGGGTGGTGCTCCCCTCCCGTGGACACTCGAGAGGACCCCGCCCAGTAGGCCTCAATTCAACGAGTTGGGCCCCGCATGCCAGGTGGGACACCCCCTTGATGGCTGGGTCGTGCCCCCCTTTGTAAGTCTGAATGTGCTCCATTGTGGGCAGGGCTAGACCATGGCCTAGCGGGCTGAGCCCTCCGCGGCCCATCCCCACCATGTCGGTCCCAGACTGGGGCGGGTTGACCCGAACTGGGTTAGGTCGGTCCAACCCGCTCGGCCCAGACCCGGGCCCAACCGGACACAAAAAACACTTAAAGGGTCATATCATGAGAACCAGACATCCGTTTAACAAACAATATGTGGTTATAGGACCTTTGGAGTGAGATAGCACTTTTGGAATAATCCACCTAAGTTTTGGAGATAGTTAGTGTATGGTCGGGTTGAATCGAACCAGAATCCAATCGGGACTTCGGAACTAAAACACTTATAACTCAAAGACTGGGCATCCGATTGATGCACCGTCTGTCGCGTAGGAACCCTTACAACATTGTTGTCCTTTGGGTTACTACTTTGTGGAGCATAGTGGTGGTCAAGGAATGAATGATATCTCTAGGGGAAGCTTCTATGGATCTTGATCGCACCAGGTGCGAGGAATCCTATGGCTGGCTGTAACCTGAAGAAAGAAGATAGATCCTATGTTGTTCAACACCTATCAGATCCAGTGAGTGTCAGTGCTCAGCGATCCTGTGTGGGTCAGCGAATACCAATCCTCTGTGGGTCAAATCATGTGTGGGTCAATGGGGGTTAGTACCTAAAGATCATGTGTGGGTCAGTATCAGTGCTTCTTAATAGAATAAGATGATCTAGCTTACGACTAATCTTCTATAATTCTATACTTATGTTATACCTAATTGTGAGAAGATTCCATTATCATCATGATATTACCTATGCGGTACTTTAATGTTCGTGGTGTCAACTATGCGGTACTTCTATGTTTGTTGTGTTGTCTTCATGGTGTTACCTGTGTGGTATATCTACCTTTGTGGTGCTGTCATTATGGTGTTACATGTGTGGTACTTATATCTTCATGGTGTTACCGGTGTGGTACTTCTACCTTCGTGGTCTTGTCTTTTTGGTTTTACCTATGTGGTATTATTATCTACGTGGTGTTACCGGTGTGGTACTTCAACCTTCATGGTGTTAACTTTATGGCATTCTTCCCCTATGTATGACATGAGTATGTCTTGAAAACATAGGTATATGTATGCTCATATGCCTAAGTTGAGTTGATTTCTATCACTTTGTTTGTTGATATTGAGGTCTCACTTTGTGGTATTTCCTTTGTGGAACTCTGGGAGACCTACGGGGGTCTCAGGGTCCCTACTGAGTATTGTTATACTCACCCCTACACTGGGTATGCCTGCACCTAGTTTTGTGTTGTGCAGAAAACAGACAACATTGTTCGAGGATGAGGGAGCTAGGACTGGATGGTACTCAGAGGAGTACTATTTGGAGTGATGTGACACAGGGACTACTGATCATGAGTTGTACCTATCCTTCAGGTAGGATCTGCGGTGGACGATCCAAGAGTTTTTTTTCAATTTTTAGTTGTGTGTGTACAATTTAGTTGTACATTTACTTGTTAGTTGAGCTTGTATCCTTTCACCATTACTTTCTACACACTTTTACTACAGCATTTTACTTCGTAGTTTCTTAATGTTGGGTTCTTGGACTGTGTTTCTTTATAGGTTAAAAAGGAAATGCCTTCTTGTTTTAGGGATATGCCTTTACGATGCGAGTCATCAGCCCTTGGCCTATTGAATACGAGCTTGGGGGTACTCATTGTATGGGCCCCACGGGTCGGGTAATGAGAAAGTGGTATTAGAGGAGTCAATTCTAATGAATAATTATGACTCTATTCTTTTCTATGTGGCAACAATGTTATGTGTTTTGAGTTTGGTTTTTAGTTTGCTGAATCTAGTGTTTGTGCAGTGGCCGACATATCCATACACAAGGACCCCAAATTATAATTTCTGACTCAGTTCACAGAATCACTAATTGTGTGTGTTTTTGAAATGTTTTTCTTGTGATTTTTTTGAGTCATCTCACCAGGTATAACTTATTGACCCTATCACACCTATTTAATTTAGGATGTCACCACGTAGATATACAGGTAGGATTACCGATAGAGTACGTGATGATGGTCCATCGAGCAATGAGGCCTCAGTAAAGGGCCCTCTTATAGTGTTTTCACCTTCGGGCAGTGTACCTGCCGTACCACTACTTGTTGGGAAGCTGTTTCCAATAGACCCACCGGAATAGGGTTCATGCTGATTGAGCATGTTTCACAAGTTTCATTGGAAGAGACCTCTGAGGTTCTGAGGCGAGAAATACCCACAGGCAGCTGAGGACTGGCTGGAGGCTATAGTAAGCGTTTTTTGCATGTTTGGGACACCAACTAACCATATAGTAATCCTAGTAGCATGCCTTCTTTAGGAAGCAGTAGGGAGATGGAGGAGCTTGATGCTCCAAATACAAGACGAGGTGAGACTCATCTGGGTGGACTTCGAGGGCCTTTTCTGGGTAGAGATCGTCCTAGTGACTCTACAGTCAGTGCATATACAAGGGTTGTTGCACGTACAATATGGCAGCATAACTGTGGCCCAACACTCGGTGAGGTTCAATGATCTCTCCTACTACCCCACTAACATGGTACATGACCATTTCATCATGGCCCAAAGCTTTGATTATGGTCTCCAATGGGAGATCAGATCATCTATGATATCACTCAGCATTTTTACATAGGATGGATTGCTAGAGCGAGTTCATTTGGTGGAGAGCTACCTAGGTGAGCAGACACTGACAGCGAAAGCCACCACCCGATGTCAGGTAGCAGAGTAATCTGCAGCAGGCAGTTGGAAGATGACGCAGGGGCCCAAGAGGTCCAAACCTTCTAGTTGAAAACCTCAGGATACAAGGTTAGTGGTGACGGCCTCACGGGATATGGGAGGACATTTGATGAGCAGATAGAGCTACTCCTACGGCGGTCAGGGGCACATGGATCGCGACTGCACAACCCATTGTATAGTCGACCAGTAGATGGTTGAGGGACCACTGAGATAGAGGTAGAGATTCGGTCAAGGTGGTCAGTAGACAGAAGACAGATGTGTCATAGGAGCTGGTTGTGTAGCAGGCGGTGGTCTGCGATTTGAGTTACTACCACCACCACCTCCAGGTTGTCCACCCCCACCACAAGGAGCAGGTGTATAGGGAGAAGTTTAGCTCCAAGAAGTTGAGGGTTATGACCATGGCACTCCGAAGATGAATAGAGGTACTATCTGTGTCTACTCCACCTTATCTACTGTACTTATAGACACAAGTTTTTGTCACTCTTTTATTTCCACAACCCTCATTTGGAGCTCGGTGATTCTGGTGGAGATGTTGGCTAGAGAATCCTATGGGAGAGGAATCGACCATTACACACTGGTTTTGGTAGTGTGAGCTTACTCTAATAGGTGAGAGTATTGGCTAGGATATTATAGTAGAAGAGTCGAGTCCTTACAACATCATCTTGGGTATAGACTATTTATCTATAGTCCATGCCCTGATTGACTATATTAGGCGCAATTTGAGGGGTGTCCGCGAGGATGGGACTAGGTTTTCCTTCACCGGTGAGATGGGAACATTTGCATCACATGATGGACTTACTCGAAAGAGGGTACAATCAATCAGTCATCATTTGGCAAGCATTTTCCTCAAAGTAGTTGATGTGAGGCATCTGAGTTATCCTCTAGTGGGGGAACAGAATGCCGATTTATTTCCTGATGATGTTCAGGGACTACCTCTATGTAGATAGGTAGACTTTTACATAGACATATTCCTCAGTATGGCACTGATATCTACACCAGCATATCAGAAGGTTCCTTTGGAGCTTCATGAGTTATGGGTACAGTTGGAGGACTTGTAGAAGAAGGGGTTAAAAATGCCCAGTGTTTCCCCATAGGCAGCCCCAATTTTGGTCACTAAGAAGGAAAATGGGAGTTTGAGACTCCGTGTAGACTACCAGCACCTAAAATAGGTGATCGTGAAGAAAACGTATCCACTTACAAGGATTGATGATATTTTTTATCAGCTGAATGGAGCTCGTTGGTTTTTAAAGATAGACCTCATATCTGGATATCATTATCTCTTGGTATGAGATGTTGATATGAAGAATAAGTCCTTTAGATATCGGTATGGCCACTATGAGTTCTTGTTTATGCCGTTCAGTGTGACCAATGCCCCAGTAGTGTTCATGGGACTCATGAAAAAGGTCTTACATCCATACCTAGATCACATTGTGGTGGTCTTTATCGATGACATCTTGATATACTCAATTATAAAGGAGGATCATGCCTATCATCTACAGATAGGTCTGGATACACTCTGAGAGAACTAGTATTATGGTAAGCTCTCACAGTTCTAGTTGTGGATATGAGAGGTCCACTTTTTGGGAAATGTTTGTGGATCTAGCGAAGATAGATGTTGTGATTTCATGGGATCCAACCTAATAGTGGAACTGAGGTGTGCATTTTCTTGGGGTTGGCCCGATAATATCGGAGATTTATGCCATAATTTTCTTGAGTTGCGACACACTTTTCAGCCATGATGAAGAAGGGACAACCCTTTGTATGGATAGAGATATGTCGGTGTAGTTTTCATGAGCTAAGGTAGAGACTGACGGGTGCCCCTATCTCGAGGCTACAAGAAAAGGGCATTGGGTATGCAGTCTACAGTGACGCATCATGGATTGGACGTGCATGTGTCTTGATTCAGGAGAAAGCAGTGATAGCTTATGGTTCATGATAGCTCTGAAATCATGATCAGAACTATGCTACACATGACCTAGAGTTAATAATTGTGGTCTTATCCTTGAAGATGTGGTGACATTACTTGATGGGTGAATATTTTGTTGTCTACTCTGATCAAAAGTGTCTGAGGTATATCTTCTATCAGAAGGACATGAGCCTACGATAGTGGTGATGGAGAGAGTTCCACCAAGACTATGAATTTGAGATAGTCTATACTCCTAGGAAGTAGAATATGGTAGCATATGCACTCAGTAAGAGGTCTGGTTTGTAGTTGCTAAGTGAGGTGAAAATAAATCTAGCTGAATAGTAGATATCCTTCATGGATAGAGATAAAGTAGCATACCTCCAGTCTATTATAGTTACTCCCTCAAAGAGTCAGGGAGGCTCAAATTGGGGACATTGACTACGAGGCTTGATGTTCTTAGATATCCTCAGGATAGGTACCTGATAGATTCTATGAAGGTGGGGAGCACATCATCCCATTCAGAGAACGTACCATGGTACTGGGAGAGATATGGGAGGAGGTGTTGAGAGAGTTCCATACATCCCCTCTGTCGGTACATCCTGGTGTGGTGAAGATGTACCAGTACCTTCGGTGTCAGCACTGGGGGCCATGGATGATGAAATTCATGGCAGTGTTTATTTCTTGATGTGTCAATTATCAGCAAGTAAAGGCCGAGCATCCGGTTCCAGCCAGCTTAGCACAGTCACTAGAAGATCCAGAGTAGAAGTGGAACGACTTGGTTGAGGCATAAATTTTTCACTGAGGATTGTCAGACCACTTATGATACTTCGGAGGATAGTCGAGGTGGCGTAAATCTTGGTGATCATCGACCGACCAACAAAGTCGTCCCACTTCCTACCTATCTGAGAGCAGGGATCAATAGAGGTTTTAGGGTGCCTCAACGTATAGTAGATTTTGCGATTTAATGGGGTGTCATCGATAATCATCTCTGATCATAATGAAAATTTCACTTCCTGGTTGTGGAAGGGATTACGGGAGGTGTTTGAGACACTGCTACATTTGAGCACCACCTTTCATCCGCAGACCAATGTTCAGATGGAGAGGAATATTCCGATGCTAGAAGACATGGTACGTGCTTGAAACCTAGATTTTGGCCGCAGTTGAGAGGATCACTTTCCCTTATAGGAGTTCATATAAAACAACATTTATCACTCCACCATTAGTATGGAGCCATTTGAGACCTTGTACGGTCGACAATGAAGATCACCTCTATGCTAGACGGACCCAAGGAAGTCATCACTAATGGGTCAATAGTTGGTATGGGCTACCACTGAGAGAGTGCAGTCCATCTATGAGTTCATAAAGACTGCACAAAGAAGACAGAAGACATATGCTTATAGGAGGTGGAGAACTCTGGAGTTCGAGGAGGGAGACCATATCTTCCTACGGGTCTCACCTCGACATGGTTTACGAATATTTGGTTGAGGCGTATATTTGTCACTGAGGTTTATCAGACCATTTATGATACTATAGAGGATAGGAAGGGTGGAAAACCTCTTGGAACATCCACCACAGTTGGAAAGGGTGGATGATATATTCCATGTATCCCAGATGAGGAGATACGTGCATAACCCATCTCACGTCATCGACCCTAGTGAGCTGGACTTTGATGAAGGGGAGATGTTTATGGAGGTCCGAGTAGAGATTTATGATTGATATGAGCGAGTCCTTCATGGGTGGTTGATACCTCTAGTGCTCATTTACTGGTAGCACAGAATCCTTTAGGAGAGCATATATGAGCGAGAGGCTCAGATTCGTGCTTAGTACCCCCATTTTTTTTCTTAGTCTATGTTGTGGCTTTCATGGAAGAAAAGACCTATGTTGGGGATAATGTAATGACCCCGATTATCCATGTAATTGTTTTAAATCATATGGAATTATTACGAATCTGTGAAAATTGAGGGCGCGTGATTTTGAGGTCCAGTGTGCCTAGAATGAATTTCCAAACATTTTTAAGGTACGTTTAGTAAATGTGTGAGTGTCATTTTATAACTTTTGAACAGGTGCCTGGATTAAAAATAAGAGTGCACTATTGAATCAGTAGCACATAGATACACTTAAGGGATGATTCACATCAACCATAGTAGGACGGGAGAAAAAGATAGATTTTGGGACATTTAAATGAAAAATAAAAAAACATATCTATTTTATTTTATTTCTTTGATCTCCTCCAATTTACAAGCGGCAGAATGTTACCAGTGATGTGTCTAGCCATTAAATGGATTGACCATTCAATTCCTATGTAACCATGACAATGGTAATTAGGAAGGTTTCTAATTAATAATCCCTCATAAAACCCATGAATGTTAGACACCCTCCCCCTATCCTGTAAATATGGAGTTTGGGGAGAGGTATCAGCACTGATTCACCAAGAATCAAAGTGCTGACAATGTACTGCAATGCCAAACCCTTGGAGGAAGGAACTTGTTCTGGTGAGTGGTGAAAAGTGACACCAATACCCCGAACTGAAGATTTATGATTGAGCAATGTCGTTGGAGGCTAGTTGTGGGGGAAAATGAACACCGACCAACTTCCTCAACTGCAGAAATTTATCCATCATTGTTGAGGTAGGATTTAATTTTTATTTTTAATTTCAAGATTTTTAGATTCTTTATTCCTCCCTTGTGTTGATTACAATCTAACTTGGAGGGTGCGGGCCTAATGAACATGGAATGAACCCTCCGCATCCTTGATACCATTGTGTTCTCCATGGAAGACCACCGGTGTAGTAGCACCGTCCGGATATGATGGAGGCACTGCACCGTCACACGCCATAAGAGGAGGTTGTGACATTAAGCCTTGGAGGTCTGGGGAGCAGCCCACCATAGAGGAGGTGTGGCATGCTGACGCCTACGCCGGGAGCAAGGGGCGGCGGCAGAAGCCGTAGTGAATGAAGGAAATGGTCGACACACCGGACAACCACGAAGAAGAAGGTGGCACACCCACTCCACCGAAGTAACTGATCACGACTCGTCATCTATTGCAGTTGGAAGAGGAGGACGACACTCTAGCCAGCTATATAAGTGGAGGGCGGCGTGACCAGCGCACCATCGGAGGAGTTGCGGGAGCGAGACCCACAATGGGTCCCGCGCTGACTTGGTAGCGCCCTTAGGCACTACTGCATCCTGTTCAAAATGAGGGGGGCACTCCCCTCTCGTGATAGCTCGAGTAAAACCCGCCCAGCAGATCGTGCCATGCCGCAGGTCAGGCCGGGCCGCACCCTACTGCGGGTTGGGCCACGTGTGCCCAATGGGCCTTTCTTCTGTGTTCAGGGCCACTCGAGACAAGTGGGCCACCCCCTTGAGGGATGGGTCATGACCCCCTTTATGGACTGAACCGCGGCCCAGTGGGCCCAGCCCACTGTAGCCCTACCCAGCTGGGTTGGACCCAGACAGGGTCGGGTCGGGTCGGACCAGACTCGGATCCAACCGGACACAGAATCACTTAAAGGGTCATATCATGAGATCCGGACATCCGTTTGATGAACCGTCTGATGTCCTAGGACACTCAGAGTGAGACGGTCCTTTTATATACTCTAATTGAGTTAAGGAGATAGTTGGAGTACAAAAAGGATTGAATGAACATGAATTCAACCGAGCCCTCAGAACTAAAACACTTATAACTCATAGACTAGGCGTTCGATTGATGCATAGGCTATTGCATTGGAACACTTACAACATTTCAATCCTTTCGACTATTAATTTTTTGGGATTAGTGGTGGTAGAGTTATGGACGATATCTTGAGGGTAAGATTCTACGGAACTCGAGTGCACCGGGTGCGAGGAATAATGAAGAAGGATATAATGTGAAGAAATAACATCGATCTTGGGTGGGTAAACATCTATCGATCCTTTATGGATTAGGTTCAATCAGATCCTATGTGGGTCGGTGCTCAATAATACTCTATGGTTCAGTGCATACCAAACCTAGGTGGGTCAGATCCTGTGTGTGTCAGTGGGGGTTAGTAACTAACAATCCTATGTGGGTCAACAGCAGTTCTATTTAATTGAATAATATGATCAAGCTTACTAAAAAATCATATGTACTAGTGTACAGAAGATATACCAGATTGTGAGATGAGTCAGTTATCTTCATGGTGTTACCTATGTGGTACATCTATCTTCGTGGTGTTACTTGTGTGTTACATCTACCTTCGTGGTGTTGTCTTCATGGTGTTACATGTGTGGTACTTCTATCTTTGTGGTGTTACCTATGTGGTAATTCTAACTTTGTGGTGTTTTCTATGTGTTACTTCTATCTACGTGGTGTTAACTGTGTGGTACTTCTTCCATCGTGGTGTTAACTTTGTTCCATTCTTCCTTCATGTATGAGATGAGTATGTCTTGTTAACTATGTATGTGCATATACCTAAGTAGATTTGATGTCTATTAATTCATTCTCTGAGATTGTGGTCTTGGTTTGTGGAAATATAGGAGACCTACAGGGGTCTTAGTGTCCCGGCTAAGTATCGTTATAATTACCCTTGCACGGGCTACGCCTGCACCTTGTTGTGTCTTGTGCAGAAGATTGATAGCATTGATCAATGCTAATAGAGCCCGGAGTAGATGGTACTCGGAGGTGGACTATTTGGCTGGACATGACGCAGAGACTAATAATCGTGAGCTGTACCTACCCTTCATGTATGATACTTGGTGGTTGATACAAGAGTTTTTTTCACTTTACAGTTGTTTTTTTACTTTTTAGTTATACTTTTTCTTTTATGTTGGGATTGTATTCTAGCTTCATTAATTTCAGCACACTTTTACTGTAACATTTTACATTGTAGTTGCTTCTTTATTGTGTTCGTGGACTGTGTGTCTATACCAGTTAAAAAGGGAATGCCTTTCCATTTTAGGTATACATATTTCTGGTGCTAGTTGCCAACCCCTGACCTATGGAAGGTGGGCATGGGGTAGTCATGGCACAGGCCCCGAGGGTCGAGTCATGACAATAATTTTATTTATAAAATAATCATTTCAGAAGAAATGGGTAAATTCTACGAGTTTTTAATAAAATAAATTTTAATAATGACTTTATTTGAAAAATCATATTAAAGATATCAACAAGACTCTATTATGTGGGAAAAAATAACATATGTTTACCCACTCCATGATGTATTTTACATAAAAGACATGACACAACCAAAAAGTTCCCCTTCAATGAATAACCTCTAATTAAAAACACAATATAATTATTAGAATATTAATGTAGAAATAGTACAAGAAAAATGAACCATGTTTATGTTGTTAATAAATGATTCCAACATCATGGGGGGATATAGCAACCCAGGATTAACATACATGGATATTGCATCATTTTTACTGAATATTAAAAACATTATAAAGTTACATTACCTATAACTGTAATACATTAGTGTCCTTGGAAACATAAAAAAACCCAACATGGTGAATGATTGTCAATGTCTCCAGAAAAGATCTTCCCTAATACTACTTTACTGAAAACATTCCTTCATAACCTAGGGAAAAGGAAAATAATAAAGCTGCATGTTTGAATGCTCCATAAGGGTAAATAAGGGAAATGTGTAATCATAACATGAACATAAGGGAATGATAATTTGAGAATAACCTTTGATGATCATACCCTAGGTATCAAGGATCCTAATTATGAGACATGGCATGAATATTAACATTTTCAATGACATTAATCAAAAGGAAATAAAGAGAATAAGACACAGATGTGTAACATATGAATAAAAAATGGAATTGTGGCATACACATCAATGCATAACATCAGGAACATATATAAGTTGAAAAAATTTCATATATTATGATAATAATTTGAAATCAGGCCCTCTAATGGTCTTATGGACCAGAAACTAGGTCCACACATAATGTTTTGGACATGCAATCAGGTTCACGCATAACAGTGTGAACATGTAATCAATTTCATGCATAAACTTATATAAATGAAACTAGGTTGATTAATAACACTGTGAACATGTAATTAGGTTCCCACATAACATTATGACTCATGATTCATCCATCATTACCAAAAAAAATTGAGGGATACATAGGTCTCACCCATGGCATCATAATATCATTCATTCATGTGCCACAAAACATTCATCATATCATGACCCATGAAAAGAGATGGGTTTTGAAAAAATAAAATCATAACCAATAAAATGAAATCGGTATAATTAACATTTCATCACCTCATAACCTATAGAAAAGTGATATGATTCATAATCATTTCATCAATGCATAACCTGTTAATAGAAACGGGTTTCAGAAATATATAACACGGGGAAATGAATTGAGTGTTATAAGCATTATTACATAAAAACATAAAAAATTTAATAAAGAATATAAATGGAAATATTGGATCATTTACTAGATTGGATTGAGTAATATGAACCTATTTCATCATATATGGAAGATAAATTTATAATATATTTTGAAAAAAATTTCTTTATACAAATATCATATCTTTTTTGAAAGTATTTTAAAAACATGAATCCTTTAAAAGAAATTCATTTAAAATGAATTGAAAACAGAAAAATTAGTTCTGAAATCAATTTTAAAACATTCACCACTGAAAAATTATAAAATATTGGGGCATGACATGGAAAGTGTCTCAAAAAAGAAAAATTAAGACAAAATTACTTAACTGATTTGGTAACTTTTGATAAATAAACCCCATGAATGAAATATCATGAAATTTATATTTAAATAATAATAAATTTATGTATAATAATAATAAAATATTCCCATTAGTTGTATAAAAACCTCCCAAACGAAATTATGGATGATTAAGGAATGTATCTCATGAAAATTAAAAGTTAGATGAAATCCCCTAACCATGTGTCTTGAATCTGATCATACTCACTCAATACAACTATATAATACATATAAATTTATTATATAAATCTTTTAAAGAACCATATTCATATATATAATTCCATATATATATATATTTTTATAACTTTATATTACCTTATTGTTTAAAATCCTATTTACGGTTTCACATTGGATAATATTCGATTTGTTCTTCACATCTGACATAATTTGTTATATATTTGGTTCTTATACTTATATAATGATTTCAATAATGTAAATAATGATATAAATATAATTTATTTTTAGTGTATATCTATTATAATAATATATTTATTATTACTGTATGAAATGGAACACACGGTTCATGGATACGGCATGTCTTACGTATGCATGCTCATTGTTTCCAATTTTATTGTTGTATTGAAAGAAATAAGAATAATGGACTATGTGTATACATATTTATTTATATATAATTATTATATTATCACTATTATATCATATATATCATATAATTTTACTAAATTAATCCTTAATACATTCCAGGTAGTGTACGAATGAATTCGATTGTTTTGAGGAGGAGATAGTCAACACTTCCTCAAATGAAATTATTATATTAACACAAAATGAAATGAATAATGATATATGTTGTAAAAGGAATAAATAAGATTTAATACATAATAAATATATTTTATATTTTATATAAACATAGTTTCCATCTCTCTAATAAACATCATGTCGATGCCATGTATCATAATATCAATCTGTGAAAAAACATCACCCTTCTGTCGATGAAATGTCAATACCTCAAAGATCATCACCGGAACATTCCTTAACCTCGTACCTGCTTGAGACACCCGAATGATCATGCAATCATGATTTACTGTCGATCATAAATCTGTACATGCCACCAGATCGCCACTATTAAGAAGACATTCGATACGTGGCCTCAATCATAAATTGTGTCGCCGCTACTCCGCACCTATTAAACGTTGACATGCCACACATGCTACCGCGGACATGGTTTCTCCTTCTTGCTCACAGTGGATGATATCCTGAACAACTTTCCAATAACATCTCTACACATAATAGATAACTGTGTCGCTTTTATCATGTCACACATTCCACTGTAAACACAGAAACACCTTCTCGAGTCTCCCTTGCCGACTAAATCTTGCTGGCACACACCTAAAAATATGTGGTTGAATCCTCTTAATATAGAAACTATGTCCATAATAACTAATTAATGTAGTCAATATCCATTCTTCCTTCTACTAATATATATAATAAAATATCCATTAATGTTGGGAGAAAATCCTCAATTAATGGATATATAAATATCTCCATTAATAATTTTCCTCTCACATCTATAAATGTGATTAATGCCAACACATAACCTTTCTAAAAAACCTTTACCCTCCTCTCTTCTCTAAGACATTGGCTATAGTGTTGAAAAGTCCACCAATGAACCAAGGAAGACCACTCAATTCAAAACCATCGAAACAATCCCATTGATCCCTTCTACCCTCCACGTCACTACTAGCATTGATGAAAGAAAAGAGAGTAATGGATACATTTAATGAAACCTTTAGAGTAATACATTGGTCCAAAGAGTGAAGCACGCCCACATATAAAACCATTTTCTAGAAGATACATATCTGTTTATTCATAGGATGTGAATGAAAATGATAGTTAAATCCCATTTTCTAGGGAAAAAAGATGATTCTACTAGGATTCTACTTAGGTTAAAGAATATGGCCAATGAAACATTATACTTACTCTATTATGAATCCATGAAGGAAGATTTAGCATGCACCACCAAGACTTAGACAATCCAAATGATCAAGGAAGACATTAAAATAATGAAATCTTGTCCTTCATCAATTAGTACATATGTTTAGGACCAGAAGACCCCTACCATCCTCCATTGACATTGAACAAGTAAACTTCCTAGAAGAATTATATGATGCGGTGGAATTCTTCAAAATCATTATCATATTCATCAATGGAGTGATTGTCTCCACTAATAGGGAGAACCTTAAGGGCAGAAAAACAGGGAGGTATCCTAGATTCGACTCCTCCTAGACCAAAGAGGCTAGGACCAAGTGTTGTGGCGAGCTATCAGAAGATTGAAGTTCCCTTATCACTCCTGAGAGTGTTTTCCACAAATCTATTTCCATATTAACCAGGGGGTCGTACACATAGGCCAATAAGGATAACTTTTGAAAATGTAGGAAAAAATTAATAGATCTAGCCATAGGGAGAATGGAATAAATTATTGGGGATTCATATATGATCTCTAACAAAATCGATGTCCATCTCCCCAGAATATGTAGATTATGACGCCTCTTGAACTAATTCCAACAAAGAAGCTTTGGAGATCACCTGGGAAAACCCAAAAGAAATAATAATACCTCTTTGGGGAGATTTTTTAAATACCATAAAAAATTACAACCAACTAGGTCCCCTCAAAAGGTTCAATATCTTTATCTGACACATGTCTAACAAACATTGAAATTTCTCTGACCGTCACCAGCTAAAAGATCCTCTACTCTGCCGACTTTGAATATGACTACTATTTGTTCAAAGCCAATGGATCCCCAAAGTCGCCCTGATAAACCAACCTACCTTCAGTGGAAACCACTGTCTCTACCGAAGATGATGATGGTCATCCATCCATACCCCTCGAAGAATCACGAGGGCCCTATCCCTTGGGTTTCAACATCCTTCTCATACATATCTTAAGCGAATGCCCCTAACACCCACATATGGAACATAATATAGGATTCTCTTGATAAACAAAAAAATTTATAGCATTTAAAGCCTTTGAGAGATTTGATGATCATGAACAAGGGGAACTTCATATAGAGATTCATCTCAACACAGATGTGGGGATTATCCACAACTAGCAGTGAGCTAGTGTTCGTATCATTGTAAAGAAAAATCTAAATGGACTCCTCCATCGCAGACAAGAAAATGGGTTTTATAGTAGTAATGGAAGGCCCATTAACTTAATGTGAACCATAGCTATGAAATATTATTTTCTGTAGTTTAATATCCATTACGAATGTGAGAGAGTGAACCAGTGGGAGCCACATCATCTCTCCTCCCAAGCCCAATCCTAGACGAATACTTCCCGGCTGAAAATGTGATTACAAAAAGAAAATATGGATAGATCAAAAACCATAGGTGGTTGATGAAGCACCCATGATTCCACAAGAGATATGAAATGATCAAGAGGGGGTTTCCTTGTCCCAAATCGTAACACCATAAAAAACTTAGGGAAAGCACGGACCTCATGATTCTCTTTCTTCGAGACCAAAACCAAAGGAGCACCATTCAGAACCTCTGACCATCTGTTCCCCAACTGAATTGGAGGAATACTAAGTAGAGAACTAGAAGATGGAGATGAAACACCAAAAACAACATCCTTTAAGGATCTATCCTTGGAGATCATAGGTGAGAGAGACCCATGCATACCACCCACATGAGTAACTACCAAAGATGCTCCGAAGGATGATGAAGGAGTAACTCCATCGACCTCTGAAAATACAGCCACCGACACACAAGAGTGGGAACTCGTAGAATAGATCTCTATCAATAAAATTAACATGTTTATGAACTAAATTATTGAATATGTAAGGATTTAATTATACTATTACCCTCTAGTACAAAGGCATGAAGCTATAATTCAAATCTAATTTTAAAAAGTGTATTATTAGTTTGAGTAGCTAATAATGAATATTAGTTAATTATATGATAAAATTATAGCTTTTTTAATATATTATAATGAAAAAAATGGAAAAATGTACATGTATGATAAATTATATATGAAAAGGAATGAAAATGAAAAAACATTATGTAAAAAGATACATAAAAATATGATGTATCATTTAGTATGTATAAAAATAATTAAAATTTATTTTCACCATGGAGAAATCAAAAAACAGGATGTATCATACATTTATAATAAAAAAATAGTATAAATTAAAATTGATTCATGAAAATTGAAATTGTGATATTAACATATTATAGTTTGTTTTAAATCCAAGGACACGTAAAAAAATATCTATAGAGAATTATTCTTTTCAAAAACATGGTTGAAAATAGTAACAATGGGTACTATTTTAAGATTATGTGTGGTGCATTTCGTAGTCACACAGTGTGAAGTACATCCCTATTATTAACATATTGCCCTGACAATAGGCCCCATACATCATTGTTGTAATGATCACATCCTCAATTATCAATAGAAAGGATAAAAATATGCTCACATGCTAATGACTGCAATTTGTAAAAGACAATGACTGAAAAGTGGTTTCATTCAATGATGAAATCATTGATTCAATGCTCACATCATTTTTGTAATAATGACATCCTAATTCTTGCATGTTCGCAGAATGATATGTTTTGATGATTATTTTTAATAAGGCGATACTATATTTACATATTAATAATGAACATGAATATTCAATATATTAAAATAAAAAAATAGTGATACTTATTATTGGAATACAATTGGAAAAAATATAGACATATTTATGATAGTTGATAACATTTTGGAAAATTAAATTTGAAAATATGTAGGATAATCTATAAGAAATAAAATTTATTTAAAATTAAAAACACAATAGAACTTATTTTTCAAGAAGCTGTAGGGGAACAAAGATAAACTTGGTGGCTGATAGGACTGAGATAACTATGGGGAATATATGTCTGATGTAAAATGTGTGCATGGATGCTAGTTTCCTCCAGGGTAATGATGCATGGCTTGGGTGAGCTTCAATTATTGGGAAGAAAACCGGGACACAAATGTTCTTTATAACACCACTTGATGATGTTGATTCTTGTTCAAGCTTGTATGGGCATGACAGAGGGGCAATAAGCGATAGAGGTAGCTGACCGTGGATAAGAATTCAGTGTCTGGCAGTGCTTCTTGTCTTTGGAAAACCCGGATATTGATTTATGTCTAATGATGCTACATTCATAATATGATATAATGAATATATAAAATAAAGAAACATTATCCAAAAAAATGTAAATGTATAAAAAATCTTAGTTTTCAATCATAAACTTGAAATAAATGAAATAGTCAATCAATAGTACATGTATATACCTGACTGGATCAATTATGCATGGTTAATTTAATGAACCCCACATTAGTGCTAAAAACATAGGTGTAAAGATCAAATTTTCTGATGCTCATATGAAATAAGGATAAAATAATTATTTCAATGCAATGGTAATTCTATTTTTTAAAATTAAATTTCAGTATTTGAGAAAAATAGAACATGCTGCAGTCATAATTTTCTTTAAAGAGTATTAAAAGGAGGAAATTAAAAAAGGGAAAAGAGGATAAAGACTTGAAAAAAAACAATAAAAACATAAGGATTCAGAATGAATTAAAGTGTTGAATGTTGGAAGTGAATTGGATTTTTGCGTTCAAACTCTATGGTTCTTGTATCAAGAAAGGCATAATGGAAACTGACCAACGATGGAGCATAAGGGTTCTTTACCTGGAACATTCTATAAAGTAAAATTCGTGTTTTAAAATTATAGAAAAGGAATCTAATAAGAGATTAATATTTTTAAAATTTGTCAAAAAGAAATAATGTTGAATAAATTTTAATAAGAAAGTATTCGTGCATGATAATGGAGTAAGAGTGGATAAAATATGGGGATACAAATAAAATATTTGAAAAAATAAAGGATAAATTAAAAGTAAAGGAATTTAAAAAAATTTTACGGGATATTTGAATTCAATTTCAAGTGCATTTCTGAAAATAGTAATGCGAGTAGTGAAATACTAAGTGAAAGATAAATAAAACGAAATACTGGTGTTGTAATAATAAAAATGAGAAATGTGAAAATAACACTGTTATGCGGTTCAATGCTAATTTTTAAGATGACCATACTATATTTAAATTTTACTAGTAAATATGAATAATCAATATATTGATGTAAAGAAATAGGGATACTAATTATTAGAATAAAATTGAAAAAAAAAGATTGAAATGGATAATTCAAATTCTGAAAATGATTAAATCAAAATATGAATAGTGTCACAGGAGAAAAAACAAGAAATAAACAATTTCATGATAGATTGCTCCAATGAATTTTTAAGCATACCATCTGAAAAAGTAGCCAAGGAGAAACCAACTCAGTTAAATCAAACATGTATTGAAAACTCTATTCAGTTGAAATTTTCATTTCCAGAGGAATATTCATCATCAAAATCTTAAAACTGATATTTTTACAAAAAACATAGTAATTGTTGAAATTGTTATGTATTCTCTAATGCAATTCAAATCATAGGAATTTTTATATTTTAGTTTTATTTCACATTGGAATCATCTTATATTTTTAATTAATATTTCATATCCTAATGTAATAGTGAATCAGTAGTGTATTGATTAAAAATTTAGAATTAATATTTATACAACAAAACAAACGAAAGTGTAGAAACATACATTATAAAAAAATGTGTATTACATTGTGTAGTATATAAATACTTCACCAATTTTTTTTCATATGTTAGAGTAGAAATAGTTAATTACAATTACATATAATAGTGGAACCTATCATTTAAGATACTAGTTCCCACTACATGTTTTTTTCAATTCCCATAAAATATAGCATTTTCAGTACATGTCACTGGACTAATAATTTCATCCAATAAATTTATGTCATTCAATAATGAAGGGTAACTTCCAAAAAAAGGAAACCAACAAAAAGAGAAAAAAATTTAGCTGTGAATAATATCAAGTTATTTTTTCTATCATTATTCTTTAGGGTGTGAATTTTACAAACATTAATGATAATTATTCTCAAGTCTGATAACATCATATTTAATGCAATAAAATGTTAAATATTTTATATTATCATCACCAAAGCCAATGAATTTGACATGTTTCAGATAATTTTAATTCGCATAATGAGAACACAATAGTAAATGGAAGATAAAGATCTGACCACTGTGACCATCAATGGTTCCTTTATGAGCTTTAGATTAGTATATCTGAATATGTTTCATATAGCTTAAAAACATGGATCATGTGTTGGAAGGGATTTGGACATTTATTTATCAACTTCACATCATTTAAATTTTTTGTGGTAATTAGGCTACAATATCATCTCCATTAATTTTGAAAACCACTACTATAAATATTAAATAGTTCAATAAAATCCTAATCATAAATAATTAATATGAATATAAAATCAATAGAAATGATTCAACTAAAACTATATGTATTAACTCATGGATATAAGTTAATTATTTTGATGAAATGAGTATAGAACACCTTTTGGGAAGATCTTGATATATAGTGTCTTTGAATACAGGTAGTTGTATAGTTATGGTGGCAGACCAAACATAGCGGAGCCCCAATAACTAACAAATGAAATCTGTATTATTGCATTACATTGTCAAAGCTTTGAATGAATAGGTTTTAATGGATAATTTTCAGTACAACATATTGTAGTCACATAAATATACTTATATAATAAAAAAAGCATAGATAACATTACAAAAATTCCTCCTAAAATAGAGAACAATATAGAATTCAAATGCTAAAATAAGAAAATGAATAAAAACATTAAAACATACAAACATGAAGAATAATCTCATCACCTAAAATTGAACACACTAAATATTCAAGGTATTTTTTTGAAAACTAGTCAATAATTGCAATAAAAAAATATTTTTTCAAAGGAAATTGAAAAATATCGCAGCCAAATAGAATTTGAAAAAAAAGGAACAATTGATAAACAATGAGAATAACAATTTATACCAAAAAAATGTAGACCATGGAAGTAAGAAATTTATTTTAAGAATCTTAACTGAATAAAGTGTACAGGAATACTGAATTTGGAGGGAGAAGAATGATATTTCCCAAAACCTTGGGTTTGTGGTCATGATCAAGAGAAGTGGAATGAGGGTTTGGTTGGGCATGGAGGAGCAGTAAGCAGAGGAGATTCTGTGGGAGAAGCTGGAGGTGGAGGGGCCATTTTTGGAGAAACCGAAGGTGGAGCATTCACTAGTATAAAAGATAGAGGTAGGGAAGCCATAGGTAATAGTATGGTGTTGTCCATGGAGTAGCCAGAGGGGGATGAACCAAAGTTGTAGCAGATAGATTTGGAGTTGTCGTTGGCAGAGGAATCAGATATGGAGGAGTCATATGTGGAGTATCTGGATGCGGGGTTGGAGACAATCTTGGAGGCATTGATGTAGAGGGGTGTTGGGGAGACGATGAGATCAACTGGGAACCATTAGGGGTGGTAAAAACTGAGCTGGGGAAAAAATTGGATGGAGGAAATGAAAAAATTTATGGAAACTATGAATTAGAGGGATATATTGACCGATGTCTGCGGGAACTATAGGTCAAAAGGAGGTTTTACACGAGTTGTAGGAGAAACCGATGGAAATATCCGTGTATGTGATGAAAATCCAAAGCTATAGAAGTACTGAATCCACATACAGAAGAGGAATGGAAGGGAACCAGAACTATGCAGGAGATGACAACTCCAGTTTATGGGAACTGTAGTTTGAAAGCTGATGAAGTGTCGGCATGAGTACAATCAAATTGAAACTGTGTGCAGAATAGGTGTGGAGGGAAACAAATTTATTGAGATGTATCTTGAAGAAGAATCCGTGCAGTGAGAACCCCAGGTCAAAAGACTAAGCAGGAGAAGACAGCGAGGGAATCCTCACACAGAAGACATAGGGAGCACTAGTAAAGGGTTTACATGGATGGAAGACATGGAAGTGATTCTGCCTGTAAGCATGGAGTTCTGTAGGGAGTACACATGGATAGGTGAAAAAATAAATATTATTATAGTTAGTATATTTCATATATGGTGAGTCTATCTATTGGTTCTAGCACGAAAATCCTAAAAATGAGACATAGAAAACATGATGGAATTTAGAGAGGTTAGTGGCATAACTATATAATAATCCACAAATAAAACTATCTAAAAAATATCAAAATTCCATATGTATATTGGTCTTTGATATTTCTTATCAATATATTCTGTAACTCACATCCATGATGATACCCTCATCATGATTTGGTTTTCTATGAACTTAATATCATTTCACTATTTATTTGGATAACATTTTTTACTTTGTTATCTTCAGATATGTTTCTATATGCTCCACAATTTCCACAACATCTCGAGATCATGAGTTTGAAATAATATTATTATTTATATGACATCATATTAATATGTTAGAGTATGAATTCATTATTTATATTGTTTTTCATATGGTTTCATTTATATAATTGAGTAGAAAATATTATTGAATGTGAATTACACTAGATTTATATACTAGTACAAAGATCATTAAAATCCTATTGAGTGGTACCATAGAATGTCATCTAATGTTTTGATAATATTTTCAGGCATCCCATTATTTTGAGGGTTATAAGTGATGCTCAAATATATCATACTATTCAAATCCTTCTAAAGACACCACTACAATTTAAATATGAGTGGTGGTTTATGATAAAATTCAATGGATATAGGTTCATTGTAAAGGTACCAAACAACATTAATATAATTCCTTAAATTCAACAATATACTATATGATCCCTCATTCTTTTGAAATTTTTAGACATTTTAATGAATTCCATATAACCCCCTATTGAGTTTTACCTATTGTATTTCTTAGGAAGCTGTTGCACCATGATTCGGTGTTTCACTTTCCACCTTACAGCACTGTGTTAAACTAGTTTTGTATTGAAAATTATAAAACAATAACAAATTGCACTTCATGTTTTATTACATTATTTTGTGTTTATATCTGTAAAAAATGTATATAATACTTGTTTTGATAATTTCATTAATTTTGGAGGTTATTGGGATGGCCCATGATGAGGTCCAAGAAAAATGGGACAAACTACATAGGATCTATGCACACCATTGGACTCATCCGCATTCTACTACCGAACTGTGAATCCAAATGGGATGAAATTTTGTGGTCATGTACAAACATCATTGGGAAACATT
This sequence comes from Viscum album, assembly GCA_963277665.1. NCBI lineage: Eukaryota > Viridiplantae > Streptophyta > Magnoliopsida > Santalales > Viscaceae > Viscum > Viscum album. The sequence goes on from OY728121.1 coordinate 427,870,177, forward strand.
TCATCTTCAAGAACCTAAGACTCATCAATCCATATAATTTCCCAACTGACCTAATATTTCCATCACACCAAATCTGCACAATGTCAAAAGTGGTGTGTTGTGATGTGTCCATATATCGAGTTGTAGGTGTCCATATTCTGCCAAACATTTGTTAAAGATATTAAGGTGGAGTATCTACAATTTCATTATTTTATCCAAAGAGATATAAGGCTTTATGGAGGTCTAAAACTATGTGACAAATGGTTTTATGAAAACTGTGTCCTCAAAACCACCTTTCCATTTTCCTATAAAATGGAACCATGGGATCCCCATTTGTAAGTTCGTCCAAGAGGCAAAGATCTGGTTTTTAGAGAGACCCAAAGGATTACTCTGATCATCCAAGAAGTTCTTGAGGCCCATATCCTCATAGTGGGTTCAAGGATGAATGCGATGTTCCACCTGAGCTTCCTCCTCCTGATGTCATGCTAAACAGTGGATGATTATTTCTAGGGTGCTAAAAAAACTTGGGAGGGAGTTCCAAAACTTTTTATTATATTTTTTTGTGTAATTTGTGTGATAAATATTTCAATTATTCCCTATATTTACATGAATATCCTCTGATTTCATTTCTGTTTATATAATTAAGTGAAACGTTTTTTATTTAAACACCGATTCAGTTGAGAATTCAAGTGGGAATCATTGGTTGTTACTATTTGACAACACAAGAATCCTTTATATCTCAGACATATATGAGATTTCATTATGATTTTGTATCCTTTAATCTTTTCTTGTTGTCCAAACCTTGAAAACATGATTGTTGTGGCAGGGGTTGGTACATTGTTGAACATTCTGAGAGGCAAGCGAGGAATCGAGATCATGACAACCCTCATCAAAAGAATTAATCAAAACCATGTGGAATTTTTAGATCAATGAACTATCCAAGATGTGCAGTGAACTTGAAGTGATCTCCTTCTCTCATAATTCTTAAATCACCTGTTTATTCTATCTTATATTGAACACTTTAAGGTAATTTATTTTCTTAAAACTATTTTTAAAATCACCCCTCTCTTTTAGTAATATTTATTAAAAGAAATATTATAATCTACTGAGGCTCCTTGAAATACAACCTAGGTTCTACCCTAGACTACAAAATCTTTGTTAAATAATTATCAATTTTACATGTCACGAAAGTACAGTCATAAACCCAATACAGATATACACTATTTTATTTTCCATCATAAAAATTAATATTGGGATAGGTTTCACAAAACCCCTTGGATGTTGTATATTAGTATATACTTATCGTAAATCCAAGAATCATGAATCTTATTTAGAAATATTTCACTTTTCTTACTCTTCTATAAATTTTCACTTAAATCCTCATACTTCATTGTTCTACTGTAACACCCCGAGATTTTTGAAAAATATTCTTTTTAATTTTATTGATGTCTTGTGTTGTACATTACCACAAAGGAGTCCTGCACAACATGCAACCCTAACTTGGCTTCATTACACACAATCACGACCTTCCTCGATAGAGTGTGTTGTACGCAATACCGAGTTTCACTAAACAACGATATGCTATTAAAATATTATTAAAACTAGCTGTTATGAATATTAATAACCACTTTTTGAAATTTTGTAAATTTAATCTTTCAAAATGAACTTCATTTTTGGATTCAGAATATCTAAATTAGCCTAGGGTGAAATTTTGTTATTTTTCTGAAAACGTTCAATTTTTTGATGAATAGTGAAATCACTAGGTTACTATTTAAAAACCGACTTTTTATTTAAATAATTATTTATTTTATTTAAATTTATTTTAGGTCAAAATTGACTCATAATACCTATATATGTTCAATGTAATTCATTGAAGTCATTTTATAATAATTTTAGATATATAAAAAGTTTATTGAACTTTTGACTGTCTTTTACCCACCTCCTAGGAGAATGTGAAAATTTACATAAAACTTAATTTTACCTCTTTTGTGAATGGAATTTCAAAAATCCGAGAGACATGGTTGATGTCAGTAAGTAAAATGTGGTTCAATGAGATGAAAATAATTTTTGGTGAATAGTAACCTTTTAATTTTATTTACCACGGTTAAAAGTAAATAGGGTAATTAAGGGTAAAATTGATATTATCATTAACCTAAAACATGTACTAATTCTATTGGATAAGTGTAATTAGACCAAAAAAACCATAGGAATAAACTATGACCATTTCGGCCCACATGGATTAGAATAGGACATTTAATATTAATTTATTTAAAGAAGGTTTAAAATAGTTAAAATCAATGTTTAATAAGTAAATAATTTTTAATATAGGGTTATACATAAGATAAATTCGACTATAAATATTCATTAAAAAGCTAAAAATATTTCCTACATAATGGCATTTTATTTATAATTTTTATACATTAAATAATTTAATTTATTTTTGACACAATGATGATGTTGTAATTATCTTAATAATGAAATATTGACATAATTGAAGTTATAAATACCCAAATAAATGTAATGTGAGACATTTTATGAATTCCACTAATTTTCTACGTTAATGTGACATGTTAGTATTTATTTAGTTAACTATTTTAGAACTAACCATTCTGTTATGATTTTCAAAAAAATCAATTACCAAATAGTGTCAAAATTGACATAAAATAGTTTTTAAAAAATATATTATATTATTAATTGTTATATTATGCCTAAAAATCTATGATTCGTCCAAATAACTTAGATAAGGTTATATATATTAATAATAAACAACATGGGGTTCGTTTGGCTTGTTATAGTAAGTTTATTAACCTTATAGTGTAAGTACACAAAAAGAAACGGTAAAAGAAAAATTATCTAACTTAAAGTTAAATCTAAATGATAAGATTTAAATAGTAAACTAAACATGTCCAAATTCAATTGGATGAGAGTATTTCGACCCATACCCACCTTATCTTAGAAATAAATTAATTTGGAGCTATTTAAAACCGAATATGGCTTTATAATAAAATAATATTTTTCGTTTTTCCAAAGGTGCCCCTCTCCTCTCTTATAAAAGGGAACCTCCTCCCTCACTTCCTCACACCACTTTGAGCCTTAAATCTCGTCCAAACCCTGTCAAATTCTCTTCTAAACTTCCCTATAAACATCCTAGAGGTCCTGGTCGTTTTTAAAGAGCAATTTCAGTGCCCTAAGAGGAGGTCTCAAAGAGGCGCTTCAAAGAAGAGGTAATGACTGTTACCGATTCTTTCAACTTTATTTCTTCTTACACTTATTCTTCTTTAGTTGTTTCATTATGAAGTAATAACATCAGTATAACTCATATACTTATATATTATTATAAGTATGAAACAACCATATTTCACCATCAATCCATCCTACGGAAAATGAAATCACCGCGCGTGCGTACGTACAGAATACCGTCTCCACGCCGTGGTGTAATCTATTTTCCACCACCACCTTAATTGGATGAGTATGATGGTGAAAGTAATGAATATATATGATTATTGTAAAGTGATATTGATTCTGTAATATTAAACATACACTTTAATACAATTCCACGATCATGGGAATGATATCATCGCTTGCGCGTATGTACGGACTACTGTATCCACAAACGCGATGAGATTCATTTTCCATGATTAACCATTCAAATACGATTATAAAGTATATATAATGAATAATAATGAAATATATGACATAATAATTCTACTGGATTTATGTATATATATGAATTTCATCTATTTAATTTCATTCAATTCAACAAGGAAACAAAAACATCGTTCATGCGTACGTACGGCCTACCATCTCCATGAACAGTGTATTTCCTTTCTTTTTATAGATCTATAATATATATGTATATGATGAATATATATTATATATAAATCATATTTTAAAATATGGAATTATGTAAATCAGGATAGAATTAATAATATCAAGAACGACAAGTCGAAACACATACGATAAATGAAATGATTTTACCCAAAACGCTACTTTAACATGGAATTTACCAAAGAACGGGTAATATAAAGTCATAAGTGAAACATATATGATATTATAACAATTAATATGATTATTTAATAAGTCGATGACATTATTTAAATCATTATACAGGAGGTTCGGATCCATACGAAGCATATCGGACCTAAGGTAAGGGATAAATTTTCAATCTCATTTTTATCCGAGATTGCTTATACATAAGTATTTACTGGGGTTACGTTAATCATCCATGACCATGTTTTCTAAAAATGTTTTCATAAAATGTTTACTATTCTTCCATGAATGTTTAAAGTCATTTTTACCCTTTATTGACTTTTTACCACATTGTATGAATGAAATCTTTCTTTTGGTTACCATATAAGGTACTTTTTGACTTTTCCAACAAAAGTACGAGGAGAATGTTGTTTTTAACTTATACGACATGAATGGATTTTATTGGTTTCATAATTCCTCATTTTCAAGAATTTTCCTCTACAATATTTCATGATTATTTTCAACAAAAACCTTTTCTTTTAAAATTGCATGGAATTTTGTGAAAATAAAATGATTTTAAAGAAGAAAGGATATTTTCCTCAAGAATTCATTTCAAGTGTTTTATCAAAACTATTTTCCATCTAGGATGAAATTATTTCATATGTGAATGTTTCAAGTAATATGTATCTATGATTTAAATGGTTTTAATTTTCTTGTGATGAAATGATATCAAATTTTTATGGATTATTTTATGATGGCATGATGTTTAAGAATCCCATTTTATTACATGGGTTATGATATGATGTATGATTTATGATTTTGTGGCACAAATAAGAATGGTATAATTATGAGATGGGTGGGACATATATCTCCCTCCAATGTATTGGGTAAATATTTATATCTCATGAGATAGACAAGGATGGAATGGTAAGTTAATCTGGTTCAGTGTTACAGGACTGAAATGAGGAGTGACCTCAATTTCGAAAGGGACTTTGTCCACTAAGATGGTCTTGGCAACAATGACTTGGCTACTATGGAAATCATAACAAGTGATGAATGGTTTCCACAATTACATGTTTTATTCCCATTCGATTTTATCATGATTAACGATCTATTATTATCTATGCCTTATGTACTTCCATGTTTTATGTCGTTGCTCAGGATTTTGATGTTTAAACATTATGTTCATGTTTTTAAGTTCAAATGTATATGGTATGTTTTATTTTATCCATGCTTACCCTTACTGAGCATTTGAGCTCACCCTTTTAATGTTTTATTTTCCCCCATGATTAAAATAATGGTTTTAGGTAAGGAAACAAAAGTGGAAAATCTTTATGGGAGATGTTGAAGATCTTTCACCACGATTAGAAGATTACGTTCCCAGTTTCCAAAGACACTAAACTATTATGGTCCTTGTGTGTATGTATTTTTTATGTATTATGTATTCCACAAAAGTAATGTAATATCCATGTATGTCAAGCTTCGGGTCTCTACATCTATATATGTGTATAATGAAATTTGATATATGAGATTTATCTAATAATATTCCCTGGGACTCATGTACCAATGGTATATATATCATCTTTTCAGACATCAAAATCCCATCAACATGGTAAATTTATACATATATTCTTTATTTTATGGATTTAAGTTAATTTTTATAATTGTTAATTTTTTAGAATTTTTATCAGTTTCAATAATGAAATTTGATAATTTACAAAGTATTTACATTTTTTCATCCCTAGTAATTTCCATATCTAACATATCATCATCTATGATTATTGGTCCCCAATTCATCCTTATCATGTATAAAACTCTATGATCCTTTATACTAAATGCACATTCAACCTTTTTTCCATCCAAGGGTTAATGATTTTTTCAAATTTTTTGTTCAATAGTAATTTCATCCAATACTATTATCTTATACTGTGGTCTTTAATTATGAATACAAACATTATTATTTTACGATCTGAATATCAGTAACATATTTCACCATATAAATTGTTTCAACATTACCTTATTTTAAAATTTTAGCCACTAGATCTAGAACATGAATTGATAAATTTTTATCCTTGTTTAGTAATTTCCTATAAGAAACAATGCTATCATATTTCCTAAGGAATAGTCCCATTACATTCTTAAAGTATCTATATCTATAAAAACATTTCTTAAAAAATATATAATTAAATACCAATGGATTGATCAATATATTATTTATATCCTCAAAACAATCTTCACATTCCATGGAATATTGGAATATTTCCCCTTTATATATCCAATTGGTTAACATTTTAGTTAGTTTGGAAAAATATTCCCTAAATCACCATAGTAATGATGAAATCCAAGGAAAATTTATATCATAGTTATATTATTTACTATTTCCAATTCATTGAAAACATTATTCTTTGATGAGTCTATAAATATCTTATCCACAGATGAAATATAAAAAAATAAACTTCTAAAATAAATAAATCAAAATTTCTGAATTTCTCACTTAAATCCATTATAATAACAGTCTTAAGAATAATCCATCAATAATTACCATGAAGTTACTATATCAAAGAGTATGTCATGATATATTAAAAAAATAAAAAATATTATTTTGAAGATAATATTAGAATACTCAATTCGTTAGATCTATAAACGTAAATGGTGTATTTTTTAGTCCAAAAGGCATTAATCGAAATTATAAGTCCCATACATTCTATGAAAAAACCAAATTTGGTATATTATCCTTTTAAAATTTTATTTTATGATAACCTAAATGAAGATAAATCCTTTAAAAAGATTTATCCTTGTGATTTTAAAAAATAATGTTATAAATGTAGGGGTAAAGTGTTATTTCACATAATACTAATGTAATGCTTTTCCATTTAATCAGTGTATCCTCAGATAACCATCATTTTTATTAGTAAATAAAATATTTTTACCCCATTGTTAGATTCTATAGAATTTAAATCCCTTATCACAATTATATTGTAGTTTCTTCTTTAATTCCACCAATTCCACAAGTATAATATTTTCGGAGTCTTATATATGGGTTTATTCATCCCAACTGAGTTAATTAGATAATTAAACTTAATTATCCAGTGGATATCAAGATATTTCTTCACTAAATATATCACTACAATCTTGTACGATCAATATATACAATATTCAAAAAATACTTCTCCATTGTTGAGTTTATTTGATCTTATTATACAAAATGTACTTCATTAATATGATCCTCTTTAGGTAGTTCTTAAAAATTATTGATTGAAAATGTATCCACTCTTAAAATATATAATAATATTCCATCATAACAAAATGTAATCCTATTATATTGGTAATAAAATCATTCATTGTACTTTGTGATCCAATTCATACCATGTATTAAATTAATGTAAACTATTAGTATAAAACCCAAATTTTATACAAGATGAACCCCATACACACTAATGAGGGTATGTAAATATTTTTTTGATATAATATTTCCACTAGAATTTTTAACCATCTATTTCTAAATTAATAAATTAGGTTTATATTCATTATTAATAGATCATATTATATGAAAATAGGTTTCTCCATACATTTGAGGTTATTTTTATAAACCAAATTCAACTTCCCTAATATGATGACATTATGGTTGACACCAACACCAGCTTCATTAATTTTTCTAATAGGGTAATACCAACACTAATTAAACTAATTGGCAATGTTTCAGTTCTATCTATTAGAATCCATTTTAAATTAATATGATATAATTAGTTAGTTAATTAATAGAAATGTTATTTATGAATCATATAACATATATTTTTTGAATAAATTAAAAACTAATATTCAGTATACCACCCTTTCAAGATAAATTTGATGAATGTCGAAGGGGTTTGGAGAATGATTTTATTCTCTGTTAATATTATTCAAAATCTATATCATAAGGATTATAATGAAAATTATCTAATATCTTCTCTAAAACCCCACATTATAGTAATATAATTCCTCTAATTCAGTTCATATTGAATAGTGACAAGATCAGAGAGCCACTAAGACCTCTAGTGCACCTCCTTTTACTCCAGAGATTACCAACTAGCAGAAGGAGTCTAAAGTATCATCATGGGGAGACTATTCCACCATATTATGTTTTTAAAATATATATGAAAAACAAATTATAATAATATATAATAATTAATCATATTTCATAGTGAACGTAACCAATTACACGCATCAATAATAATTGATCTTTGAATTATAAAATCAAATAAAATAATAGTCAGGTAGGCATATAAGAATGGACACCCACTGAGATGATCACATATAAATACATATAAAAAAATATATAACGAGTCTCTACTACAATCGTAAAATATCACCGCAAATAAATTTGTAATCTTATTTGAGTAATCATGCTCGATCAAGCCTTGTCAGTCATCTTCCTAACATAATCTGATGACTAGTGAAGATCTTCTTGGGAATATAATTTCCAGGTCCACCTAAAAGGAGTGTCCATAAAACATAGTACAGAACCACCAACATGGCCCCATACATAACTCTAAAATAACAGGTATACACATGTCATAAAATCAATTGAATAAATAAGAGGTGTTAGAGAATAAATGTAATACCCCAACACATATTCCCTAATCAACACCCCAATGGACTTGCTAAAAGACTTCATGATTACCCCCCATCTGTAAGAGGCTTCTGACTATTGGGGTGTATATAGGTATAGTTGAGGGACTATAACCTATCATTACAATGAACCCATAGATAAAAATATATAACATCCAAAAAATATCACAGAAGAAGTAAAGAAAAAACATTGTGGAGTAACAAATGTCACTCATTCCATACATGTAAAAGAACAAGGCCCCAATGTCTTATGAAAAAAATGTATTAAAGAGAAAAAAATTAAATAAATATTGGAATAATATTTTGGATAATTTCCTCGAATCACCTACGACTCCAAGCCTCCACCTCCTCGTCTCCCAATCAACGATCCCTTACCCTTAATTGTATCCCTATTCATGAAATCTAGACACACATCGAGATTCCCATGAAGGGTTGAGTGTAACTATTATAACACCACCTATATATCCTTGATAGACATGAAAAATTATAAAACAATTCATACCATTAGAATAAAATTAAATTGCACAAAAAACCATATTGAGCATTCATGTTATAACCAAGCCACCACTAACCCCATCCACACCCAATCTAGATCAATTTAAGGGGAATACAATAATGGTCATGGGAACATCACATGTTTGATGGGACAACAATAAGACTACTCAATAATAGTATATTCCTAAGGCCAATGGTCATGAAACATAAGTCTATAATTCCGTATGATTTTTTCTAATTAAATATATGAATCCACATACGTTTTTGATGCCCAATATTCACTACTACATTTTTTTTGGGTCCCTATATACAATCATTCTCCTAGGTCAATCCATTCCCATCATCATGTCACATACAATGTCTGAATAAAATCCCACGCTATGGACAATGATCCACTATGGGTCCACCTATAACTTTGTTACCATGTATATAATAACAATGATATATCATATATCAAATACATAACATAGAAACAATATCATAATTTCTGTAACATATATTTAGAGGCATCGTAAAAAAAGAATGGGTCACACCAGCTATACACAAACATATACAAGATTAATATATCACACAATGGTTGTCTATATTGGGTTCACACACAGTCTAAAATGTCATGTTACACAGAGAACTTCTGGAAATGAACTCACATACAACATAACATGGAAAAAACTCATGATCAATGCCATATATGGTAGGGACTTCCTAACTTTAGCTCGTTGATGACAATATCTAGACACCATCAAGTTACGACATCCAAGTCCCACATAATATCTAAAAATATTGAGCCCACACACCAAGAACCCTAAAAAATGATTCTAACTCAATCACATCATGGTTCTAGAATTAGATTCATGATTTTTTATGCCAATGTAAATGGTTCTACACCAATTTAGCACTCATAATATTCCAATGATACAATATCTTATATTGATCAAAAGGTTTCCACATATGTGCTAGATCCCTACAAAATCCTTCAATGATTCAATAATTCACCATAGGAGGACATCAAATGTTATAGACCTAGACATGAAATACATGATATATGATTCATGTTAAAGAAATATGGGTAGATCAGAAAAGAACGTGAATAAAAATGGTTCATGGATCATTTAAATTAATTTTAAAATCACCAATGTTCTTGGAACCACTAAAATGAATAAAAAAAGATAAATGAGTATATGAGATGTTTGGGTGTAGTTAATATATTCGAGATAAATGAAATTGTGAAAAGGTATAAATAAATACAAATGGGTCATGGATATTATAGAATTGATACAGAACCTTAATTTCAAGTGCACATGATTTGGTCACATAGTTTGGTAAACCATGCACCCACCATATGATGCTTCTACCTTCTTAGGACACTATTATAGTTTGTCCAAACATGTTCCAACCTTTCCTTTTACACTAGAACAAGATTCATGGTTTTAATTATAGGTCACATGATTTGATAAATTGAGTGTCTTAAACATGATTGGTTGTATGGTAACCTTGGAAAAAGTCATATGGTTTGAAAAATTATTCAACATAACCAGGCTCCAAGTGACTCTATAACAAGATGGATCGTTTCCCAGAGAATTTGTAGGGTTTGGGGAGACCATGTTTTCTTAAAAATTCCTCAAAACTCCTCAAAACAAACAAAAATCCTTGGAACACATAAAAATTTATCCATAGATAAAAAACTTATAATTAAATTCTGAAATTAACACATAAAAAATTTAAAAAATTCAATTCAATCACATTCTACCACTTTAAAGATTTATCATACATGAGATGAATCATTAGGGATATTTCTCAAAAATCATTGGCCACATTTCCCAAATATCCGAATACCATGAAAAATATTCCTTATATATTAATCAATGCATCCACAAGGTATGGAGAAGTGGAAATATATTCCCTTGATAAAAGTTCTCAATATATTCTGTTCTTCGCACCAGGAGTTCGACATATGATATTCCAAGATTTTAATCATCCTTTTTATAGTCGATCACATGTGAAAAATTGATCATATACACCTAGAGATGAGAAACATGTAATACATCATTTATAAATCAGTATAAATAAGGAAGATCCATAAGGTAGGACACTATCCCAACTCATTTTGTAATCTCAAATGGTCCAAAAAATATCAATTCTAGTTTTCCATGCTTCTATAGTCGCACATGACCAATATAAGGATTCATCCTCCAGAAAACATTATCTTCCATATAAAATTATATGGGTTGCATCCTCCTATAAATATATGGTCAATGATTACATTGATTAGTGACTAACCACTTCTTGGTCAACTGCACTCTTTAATAGTCCTATTGTTTCATTCATAGTCCCATAATATCTACCTCATAGGATTCATGTCAGCATAATGCTGGGTGACACAACTGACCATAAATGTCCTCAAAATGTTCCACCTAAATAGAATCATGCATGTATTTTTCACATTAAAATATATCCAATGACATGTGATCATCTCGTGATCCATAAAAATCTAGGACACATACCCATAACATATCATATAATACATATACTATCATCAATGATTTTCTATTGCAATATGGATTATATTTTGTACTCAGTTTCAAGTAAGTAACCAACATCATTTATAATCTATTCCAACAGCATGTTGTGAAAAAAATATTAGATACATTTCTGTCGGTATCTCCAAATAGAAATAAATTCTCCAATACATACAACTTCCCTAACATATCCATGGAATACAGCTAAATGGTCAATAGGAAATGAGAAACATTTTTCAACTGATAAACTATCACCCAAACAACAGCATGACTACTCTAGGTTTGTGGTAACCCTGTCACAAATTATATCATTGAATATTAAGACTTCCACTTTAGAATTGTAAGTGGATGAATAGTAATATAAAGATGTTAATTCTCCACTATTTCTATCTGAAATTAATATATGATGAGAAAAATCTGACAGTGTCTCTCTTCATACCAACCCACCAAAAAAACATCACATATTATGGTACAACATCTTAAATATTAGATGTAATTACCATTTAAAATAATGAGAGTCTCTCTTAAGATCTTCTATCCAGAAATTCATCATAACAACCCTCCTATAGAATTAGATCATGTCAACGTCATTAAAGGATAACCCAAGAATCATATTATCTCCTTCCAAGAATTAACACCTTACCATACACATAGTATCTGAATCTTGGATTGATTTCACATGCTCCATCTATGTATATTTGATAAACATTGTCACATAAGTCATCACATCATGACCCCTAATAAATCCACCATCGACTCCTCCATCACACTCTTCATACTCTATTCCACCTATAATGGTCATTTTCCAAGCTCTTTCTCATCTAGAGTTTTCCTTCTTAGATAATATAGAATCATATTACCCTTCCCTATAGTATACAACATCTCAAATTCAAATTTATATAGATAATCCATCTAACAGATCTACCTCATATTTATATGCTTCTTTTATAATATATATTATAATATCTTGTGGACCATGTTGATAATAAATCTATCATTTAAGATATAGTTCCATTAACACTTTAGGGAGTATACCATAATTTCTAACTCAAACTCAAGTTTGAGGTATTTCATATCATGGGGCCATAGGAAATGTGATCCTGAAAAGAATACATAGTCCCCCAACATCAACACATCTCCCAACCCATCTTATAAGGAATCACAGTACACCATATATTGAATCCCAATATCCAGAAGAATCAAAACTAGAATTTTGTTAACTGTCCCCTTCTACTCAATAAAGAATTATTGACACTGATTCTTCAATGAAATCATTATAACCTTCATGTTAATACCAATAATTGGTTTCTATAATTGGGATAATTCCATGGTTAACTGTCGATGGTATCCATCCAACTAGAAGAAACACCTTATATCAAAAAAATATGATGTAGATCCTAATAAATCACCACTTCAACATCCTTTGAGTATATATAAATTCCATCTTCATAGATCATATCTAAAAAGCATTACTCTTGAATCCCAAATTAAACATTAAAATCTATTAATATATCTAATGAATATAAAGTGTATCCAAAAGGGTCTCAAAGTGTATGGAATGCAACTCATAAGTATCTAAAAATATAAGGTTATCATTAGGAAATAACATTATGAATGTGTCGAGATATGGATAGAAAATCTTGTTCATGAGATCTATGAACACTTTTGTGTGAATCATTACACTAAAAGGCATGAAAATGTACTAATACAATCCATATTTAATCCTAAACTCTTTTGTGGTAATATCTTATTCCATAACCCACAACTAATGGTAACCTAAAAAAATATCGACTATGTAGAATCATTAATGTCCCCTTAATTGATTGAAAGGGTCACAAATTCTTGGTAAAGATACTTTTTCATCATAGTTACCTTGTTTAGATTCCTATATTCCACACAAATTCATAGAATTCCATCTTTTTTCTTAGAAAACAATATGGGAGAAACCCAAGGTTATATGAATAGTTTGAAAAATAATTTTATCTCCCAATCCTATATCTATAAATTGAGTCTCATAAACTCATTTGACAGCATATGTTATGGTGGAATTGATATTGGTTTCACCCCAAGATTGAGTTTGATTTCAATGATATCTCCTCAATTATGAGGAAGTAAAAAAGAAATAATTAGGGATGTCTTCCTGGTAGTGGTGTACTACATAAGGAATGGAAGAGGATACTACTATCGCTAATGAAAGAATCATTCCAAATACTTTCACTATAATAGCTATAACATGGATCAAATATAGTATCACTTTACTTATTTCCAAATCCCACTCAGAGGTCAATCAAATGTTCTCTCCCTTCTATGAGATGATGGTTAACAACATCTGATAATAATCAATGTCAGCATAAAAAAATTCATATTTTTCCATCATAAGGATCACTTCAATTCTAGTAATTTAAAGGATTATTAAATCAAATATATGATCAAATATATAAATATCCACTAGAAACTCTAAGTATCACTATAGAATATTAATTTACTTTTTTAAGGGTGTTTAGAGAGAGATAAAATTAGAATATAACATATTCAATAAGTCGAGATCAACAAAAACATGGGTAGATATAGAAGAAAAGGAAGAACCATAATAAAAAATAGTGGTATAAAGTGTCAGGGTGATCAAGATTGTACCTCATATATTCAATGGTCCCTATCAACTGTAATCTATATTGTTATCTAATGAATACACCTAGACTAATTCAAATCTATAGCCTTGTATCTTCAATATATTACTTGCAGAGGTTTTTATCATCTAATGTATATAAATCTACTGTTGAGGACTCATCCTATCTCATGGATCAATTATTATGTTTAACTATATCACCTGTGAGAAATTTTCCATTATTCTATCAAGTAAAAAAAATTAAAATGTCTTTTCATTCCCCATGGATGGAACTTACTATTGGGATCCTAAAAATCCTAGGGGTAATATCAACTCTTCCTATAGTTCTAACATTGGGAAAAAAACTCCTCTCGCAAAGGGAACAAAAAAATACCCACCACAAGACATTTGTATATCATTATCCTACAACATCTCTTCATCCTAATTTTTTATTATCACCCAAAGAAATAGTTATAGTAGAAATGGTTAGTCCACCAATCAATTCATTGAAAATATAAAGAATATTTTCTATAGATTATTCCTCCAACCCCATTGTTAATAGTGAGAGCCTTACACAAAACCTTAAGGTATGTTTTCAGGTCAATGTTCCTGAACAAGAATATAGTTTTGGGAAAAGAACTATCATGAACATTTCCCCTTATACACAATTCTCATTGCAAATATAGGTAAAAAATAGAACAATTCTATCAAATGTGATAAAGAGGTATAAAAAAATTCATACAAAAAAATATCTATTAAATACAACACTTGATCTACTGTAATTGTGTCAGTAATGATATTCTAATTAAATAAATCTATAAATTCAGTCAATTTCAAATCCTCACGTCTATTGTTCTGGTTCATGATACACAACTAAATCCTGGATGGTCCCTATCACATAAAAGTTTCTAACATAACAAAACAATCATTAGGATCTTCTTCCAAGTAAAACACCCCCTCAATTATGTTAATCTAATCCCCATAATCATGGGGAAATATAGTTCCTTGGAAATATTGGGGAAGCTAGAGGTGTAAATACTAATCATAATCGACCATGGTACTCTGTGTTCTTACTCTGGAATGGTAAAAATACAAAAACCACCTTGATATATCAGTTTTATCATCAGAATAATCAAAGAGGGTACAAGAGCATGCTTAGTTTCACCTTCCTATGTATTTTGTGGGGCCATGGGTACATTCTACCTTCCAGTAGAATTCCAGTTCACTATTATAGGTGGTTCCATTGGACATCTCTTAGGTTTAATTTTTTGAAGTTCCAAACACACATTTAGAATTACTATAATAAATACATTATGAGAATGAATCATGAATTTATAAGTCATACATAAGGGATTAATGTTGGAAGACTTATTCTAGGAGATACATATACGAATATGGTCTAATCCTTTTAGTACCAATGGTGGTTCAAACCTAGTCGTTCATATTTACATGTTAGTCACAATATTATATACACAAAACACAGTAGAATTCTTAATTTCAAATGACTAATTCCAAATACATGTATCAAAAATATTGAGGATACAGAATTGGTGTTTATTAGTTAGTAGAAGTTATAGAATTTAATTAAATAACTACCATACAATAGTGAATATATATATATATATATGAAATGTGATACAACATTCATATTCATGATCCATGAATTCCCCCAAACCCCATAAACATTAATAGAAATCCATCACCATTAACTTAATGGTCTATTACACAAGAGCTATCTAGTCACCTAAAAAATCCCTTACCCAAGTTTCACACAACCCGTCTCTTTTATTTCATTACCCCAAAATAAAAATATTTGTACCTCTTGACTTTGATTTCTATTTTATAATTCCCAAATCCAAATTTCATGAATAACACTAAGATAGAAATGTCACAATATCTCATCTGCACCTCCCTTTATGTAATAATGTTCCTACTAGAGGTGGGGGTCTACATGGGATATGGTTATATTATACCCTCAAAAATGATTTCCCTACACCATAATTAATAACATATAACAACCCATAATATCATAGTATAAGATAAATAAAAACATTGTTTGTAAAAAATGGCACACATTACATACATATAGAAAATCTAAGCTCATAATATTCCAAGACAAATCAAGTATTATCAAGAAAAAATTAATTAATTATAGTAGGAATACTCTATAGTATATCCTAGAATTTATTTTAATTCTAAGCCTTAGTACCCTCCAATCCCTATCATATGGCCCTTTCCCATCATAAGATACCTAGTCATGAAATATACACATTCATTAATATACTCTTGAAGGGAGTGAGTAAAACTCATTAGGAAGGTGCCATTGAATCCATAGAATAAGTGAACCTGGATAAAGAGCTGAATTCCATGATAATAAAATAAATTAAAACAAAATTAAACAACTCCATACCAAGTGTATGTGATCAAAAAAACCAAAATGAACCTTGGTTTTACCCACATTGGCTCCAAATCAGAATAAAATCTGGATTTTTATTGGAATTTCACATGTAAAGGATCTAGTCACATGGATTATGAATAGTAGTAAAATCACAAGGCAACAAATAATGTCACATATGGCTACATTTTTTCATATCTATACCCAAGGCCATGATCATTCCACATAGGTATATCATGACCTATATTCACTACTCCCTCTCTTGTTTGGTCCCTAAATACCATAATGCATGTCATGACCCATCCCCCGAGGCCCATGCTGTGACTACCCTAAGCCCACCTTCCATAGGACAGGGGCTGGCGACTATCACCAAAAGGCGTAATCCCTAAAACAAGAAAGGTATTTCCTTTATAACTTGTAAACACACTCAACCAAACACAGAGAAAGATATGAACAAATAGTAAACTGTATAAAAAATAGTTCAAAAAATAAAAGGGGCTGGAAGTACAATCCCAACAGTAAAGGTACACGTACAACTGAAATACAGTACAACTGAAGAAAAGGAAAGAAGCTACTAGGTAGTCCTTCGAGCATCCGGACAAAAGTGTAGGCACAGACCGTCAGCTCGACACTCCACATATTATCGTCTCCTCTGTGTTCTGACTCGTCGTATGGTCCATATCTGAGCACCATCCAGTCCTGGTACCCTTAGCCTTGATTAGCATTGTCCATCGTCTGCACCAAACACAACGAGGTGCGGGCATAGCCTGTGCAGGGTGAGTATAACGATACTCATTAGGGACCTCAAGACCATAAAGGCCTCACAAAATCCACAAAGTATAAACAAAAAAGCATGTAAAAAAGTGAAAACCCAACTTAGGTATATGCCCATACATATACCTAAGTTATCAATTAAAACCATCTCAATCATGAGGAATCACTAGGTCCAACCCAAAATCCCAAAGCTCAAATATTCCACAAAGGAAAAAATACCATGATGGTGAGTACCGTACAGGTACGTCACATAGATGAATACCACCAAGGTATTACCATGGAGGGAAGTACTACATGGGTATGAACTCATCTCACACTAGGATTTATTCTAGGGGTAGTAACAAGTAACATCTCCAGTCACATCATAGAACACCTCAACTACTAGAGGACCCCTCCTCTATCGAGTATAGTGGGCCTATCGTGTCAAATAGAGGTGATTCTCACTAACCTTGGATGGCTGAGGTACAACTCTTGTTGAGTACCATGGGTCTGCCGCGTCACACAGAGGAGCTCCCCACTAATCTTGGACTTTAGAGGTACTCCTCCTATTGAGTACCATGGGTCTCCCACATCACATAGAGTTTCTCCCCACAATGGGTTTGTCACGTCTCACAGAGGCGCTCCCCCTCATGACTTGCAGACGTACTCCTCCTGTCGAGTACCATGGGTCTGCCACATCACACATAGGTGATACCCACCATGGCCTGCTGAGGTACTCCTCTTGTCGAGTACCATGGGTCTGCCATATCACACAGAGGCTCTACCCACCGTTGGTATACCGCGTCACATAGAGGCTCTACCCATTGGGCCTGACAAGTCACTCCGAGTCGAAAAAGGTCACCAGTTTTCAAGTCTCTGCCTGCTACTAGGTTCCCACACTATGTTTGCTCGTCTCTAAGAGGATCCGCTCCACAAGCTACTAGTCTATAATCCAACTTCCAAAACGTCCCATGAGGAGGTATCTCAAAGGTCCACCATGTCATATGGGCCTCAACGCAATAGACGACGCGTCAATCAGACACCTAGTCTATGAGTTATTATCCTTTTAGTCCTGAGGGCCCGGTTGGATTCGGGCTCAATCCGACATGACTATTCCCCATATTAATCCAAAACTCTAGTGGGGTATTCTCAAAGGTACCATCTCACTCCAATATTTCAAACGTCGTTGATGGTTCATCAAATGGATATTCGGAGCCAAAGCCATGGCCAAAGGAGCATAAATGGTTTTTAGTGGGCTGGGGTCCGGTCTGACCCGGTTCGACCGACCCGGCTCGACCCATCTCGTGCCGACCCAGTTCGAGTTGACCCGGCCCAACCCGCTTGGTCTGTACCGGCCCGCTAAGTCTGACCTGGCCTATGTTGGGCAGTCCGGCAGGTTGCGAGGGCCGCAAAGGGCGGCACGATGCTGTTAGGGTGCCATGAGGGTGGCTCGAATGGGGCGGCATAGGGTGGTGCGCCCGTGTCAGTTTGGCCGGAAGGGAGGCGGTAGCTCAGACGGTGGATCAGCCCAGCGGCGGCTCGGATGTTGGTGGCGGCCCTAGCGGTGGCTCCTCTCGGCATGGTGATGGTGGCTCGACAGTAGGTCGGCGGTGGCTGAGGAAGCATGTTGGTGGTGGCAACTCAGCCCAGAAGGTGGTGGCCATGGGCGGCGTGGCGGGGTCACAGATGGTGGGGACATGGGTCTCGGTGGTCGTGGGTGTTGCAAGATTACAGAGGTCATGAGGCGACGATGGCCACAGGGCGGTGCCATTGCAGTGTCACCTTCATCACATTCAACCCCACAAATTATAACCAGATTTCCAGAGGGGTTGGGCCATGTTTTTTTGGCATGTACCCTCCGCATTAGGGTGGCAGAATATGGCTCAACAAGAACTTGAAGAATAGAAGGGAAAAAAATTCAAACATCCACCCTACAATTCTGCCACACTAACTATTCCCAACCTTCAAAAGTAAAAATCCATGGATCAACGTGATAATGAGTTGATCTGTGTTCTTTATTTTAGAAGGGAAGAATATGGGAATATAAACATACTCAAATTAAACCCCTACCTCAGGTTGTTCATTGACGTTGACAATGAGGGAAGAAGGTGAAGTTGTCGACGATCGTCTTTTCTTCCACACACCTCCAATCCCAGGCTCATGCGTCAGTTCATCGTAGATGAAGATGTCCCACATCGGAAGAAGTTATGAGGAAGAAGGATGAAGTTGAGGTTGGTATTCTTCATCGGTGGAGCATTCTTTGTTGGGAGGTGAAGTTCATCATTATAGAACTTTATTTCTCCCAAAGCTCTCTCCTCACACAATTCCACCAAAAATTACCAGTAGACAACATAATATTTTATGTTTGATATTAATTTCATTGACATAAATTCAAAATAGACTAATTAAACAATTAACTGAGTTGGAGAAATTAATGTCGAGGAATCTCAAGAGGCTCCTCCACATTAAAGAGGCACTTGAGAGTTTCTCCCTCATTAAAAGGGGACTTCAAGAGGCTTAGGCATCGCATGGTCCCCACCACCATAACCTCTCATGGGAGGTCACGTTCTGGTGGTCCCCATTTCTCAACATCCACAAGTGGGTGGTGACAATAAAATAAAATAAAATGTGTTTTTATTTGGTTTTATTATTTCCACCAAAAACCCAAAAAATAACATTCACCATCGACCAACTGTCGTCGAGGTGAAAGTCTCTTTAAGAAAAAATGGGTGTTGTAGGTTCAACAGTGTCCTCATATTTCAATTCCGTGCACCGGTTCAAAAGTTACAAAACGTCGCTTTCACGTTTACTGACCATACCTAAAAAATGTTCAAAAAATTATTAACAATCACCCTCGACCTGTGCCGGTCAAGGTTAGACTCTGACCAAGAGAAACATTCCCTAACGAACCCAACGATACTCTAGGATTTTCAATCTGAGTTACCATTTAAATGTTATGGATTTTATAATAAAATAATTGTTAATTGATTTATTTATTCACAACCAAAAACTAACTTTCACTGGTGGCCTGCACCGGCCAAAGTTAGTATCATCATAAATAAATCATTCCCTCCCAAGTTTATCGGTGGTCTTGGATTTTCAATCCATGTTATTGTTTGTGAGTTATAAGAATTTGAAAAATAAAATAATTTATTTTATTATTTTATTTACAATTATGCCATTTTTTGGTTTTCTCACGGGAGGCCCACACCGACCAAAAATAAGTCTCACCTAGGGTAAAATCACCATTTTGAATGCAACGGTGCCCTCATATTTATAACCATGGTAACTATTTAAGATTTATTCCACTTTTTCAGGAAAATAGCTTACGCACACTAATTAATGCGTAACAAAACATTGATGGATCAATCCGGGAACTCTGGGCCTCGGAATCACGCAGCACTAGATTTCGCAGTCTCGTAATAATTCCATATAATTAAAAACAAATTATACATATTTTCCAGTACATTACATTCTCCCCGCCTTAGGGATTCACGTCCTCGATAGCCATAATAAATGAAAAACAACCAAAAAAGGTACTGAGCATGAATCTAAGCCTCCTTATCCCATGGGCTCTCTTGAAGGTTCCCATGCTTCAATAAAAAGTGTACCCGAGGTATAGACCTCCCATGAAGGACTCACTATTGTCGATCCTCAATCTCTACTAGAATCTTCATAAATTTCACCCCATCATCGAAGTCCAGCTCGTTGTGGTCAATGATATGGGGAGGGTCGTACACGTATCTCCTCATCTGGGATACATGGAAGACGTTGCGCACCCTCTCCAACTGCAGTGGAATATCCAAGAGGAATTCTACCTCACCTATCTTTCGAAGTATCCAAAAAGTACTGATAAACCTCAGTGATATCTTTCCCCCTCTGCCAAAACTCTACAAACCTCGTCGAGGTGAGACCCGTAGGAGGACATGGTATCCCTCCACCTATCGGCAAAAGACCTCTGCCGTCATTGAGTAGTTTTCACTTGCTAAAAATTGAGTCATCTTGATATAAAAACTACCACTAATTTCATCATCCCCAGCCACTAGTACTGACACTGATGGTTGTGGTACATCTTCACCACACCGGGATGTACCGCTAGAGGGGATGTGTGGAACTCCCTCAACAATTCATTCTGAAGAGACACTCGTACCATGGTACGTCCTTTGAAGAGAATGATGTGCTCCCCACCTTCAAAAAATCCATCAACTGCATGTACTGTGGATATCTGAGAAAGTTGAGTCTCACAGTCAGTTTCCCCACGTTGCGCCTCCTTGACTTGCTGAAGAAGTGGGGGAGTTACTGTAAGAGACTGAAGAATGGATACTCCATCCCGATCAATGAAGGATATCAACAAAGCAGCCAACTACTCTGTCACCTCACCTATCATTTTAAACCAGATCTCCTGCTTTGTGCATTTGCTACAACGTTCCCCTTCCCAGAAGTATTGACTATATCGAAATCGTGGTCCTGGGGGAACTCAATCCAACGTTGTTGTCTCAGGTTCATGTCTTTATGAGAGAAGATATACCCAAGACTCTTGTGATTTGAGTAGTTTGTAAAAGGCTCTCCCATAAAGTAATTTCACCACATATTCAAGGAGAAAACCACTGCTGCTAATTCCTGGTCATGGGTAGTGTAGTTCTGCTCATGCTATCTCAACTTTCATGAACCATAAGCGATCACTGCATTCTCCTGCACCAGGACACATCCGAGCACGGTCCCTAATGTGTCGCAGTAGACTACGTACCCTACGCCCTCCTCCGTTAGTCTCAAGATTGGTGAACTAGTCAACCTCTACCTCAAATCCTAAAAACTCCGCTGGCATCTCTCCGACCAAATGAAGGGTTTCCCTTTCTGTGTCAATGCTGATAAAGGTGTCGCTACCCTAGGTAATTTGGGTACAAATATCCATTAGTACCTAGCCAAAGAAGAAATCCCTCTCCCTTCATGGAGGTATTCATGGAAACATCTTTTTAAAAGATTTCCCATGATCTTCCACACATGTTTGGAACTGAAAACTCAAAACTCCTATTCTTGAGTTTATCCTGTGCTACCCGGGTTTCCATTTTCGCCAACCAAGGAAAACCCCATTCCAATGTTGTATGTAAACCACAATTTTTTTTCTAATATAGTCAATCTGAGATTGAACTGTGGATATCCATTCCAAATCCAAAATAACGTCATAAGGCCTCGACGCAGCCACCAAGAGGTTCCAACGAAAACTCTCACCTCAAGGATCAAATCACACCACTGGCATATGTGTGATTATCGAGTCTCCTACCAAATGTATCTACATAAATGTGGTTCACGTCAATGGATTATCCAGAAACTCTAGGTCTTGGACAATATTCTTGGAATGATGGAATTATTGGTACCTATGTCTATTGATACTACCACTAGTAGTAGACATAGACTGTACCTCGAATCATTACTAGAGCCCTTTGGTCGCACTCCTTGACCGCATGCTGCTACTCTCTTCTCTTTTCCTCCAGCTCCCTGAGCCTGGTGGAAACCACAATGGGGGTTGTTGTGACATGTCAAAATGTACACCACCTCATGTTTCTCCCCTATATTTTCATCCATGTCTGCAGTCCTGAAGATTCATCTATCCCTAAAGACACCTCGCTCAGAGGTCCGAGATCTGAAGCACTGTTCATACTATATTCATGGAGTACCTAGGATAGTCGGTACGACTCGATGAACACTCAAAAACCATCTTGTAATCTTGTCGAATCTATAGAAGCTCTAGGGAACTCTCAACCACCTCCTCAAACCAGTCCTCGGCCGCCCATCGGTCGGGCTTGCCTCGGAACCTAAGGGGTATCTGATTCTGAAACACGTGTAAGGAACTGATCCAATATGTGTCCTCTACTGGTATCACCAGTTGTAACTACTGACCAACAAGCAGTGATATAGCTGACACACTTACCAGAGGCACTATCACGGGTAAAGGTCCACATACCAAATCCTCATCACTATGCATACCATCCTAATGGTCACTCCCAAAAAAACTTATAGTAGCTAAGATCACCATCTTCTCTACTAGTGTCTCAACTAGGCAGAAAACTCTAGCGACCACCTCCAGCCAGCCCTCAGCTACGTGGGAAACTGTCTCGCCTCAAAACATTGGAGGCCTTTGCTTCTGGAACTTGTGAAACACGCTCAGTCGGCATGCACTGTCCGCCAGTGCAGCCGGTGGTAACTACATCCCAATGGGTGGTGGTACTGCTGGTACACCACCAGAAGGTGCCAACATAGTAATAGGGACCTACACCAGAGCCTCGTCGCTCGGTGGCCTTCATTGTGTACTCTCTCATGAATCCTAGCTGGCTGTCTATGCAGTGGAATCCTGATAAGGAATAGGTGCACCATGGTCAATAAGTTATACCTAGTGAGCTGACTCAAAGAGTTCATGTGACAACCGGGCCCCGGTGACAGCACAACCACCCCGCCTCAACATGGCCATCGGGTTCTGGCCCACCAGGTACCACCAGTTGCCCCCGCAGACACATGGGTCCCACCCTAGGTTCCACCCACATGCCCGATCGGGTCATCTGACTAATGACATTTCCCACAGGCCAACACAAGTCCTTTCCAGTGTGCTTTGTCCTCACTCACACACACCCTGGGAAACTTCCCAGAGGGTCACCCATCCTGATCACTACTCCAGGTCAAGCACGCTTAACTGTGGAGTTCTAATCAGGTAGGCTCCCGAAAAGGAAGGTGAACCTTGTTGACATGAGTCATATCATTTAGTCATTTAACCCTTTATCATTCTGGGGTGTTACAATCACGCCCCTTTAGGGCACAACGCCCTCGTTGTGGGCCCTACATCTCAACCCAGGCAGTGCACCGCACTTAAGGCTGGGTTCCTCCTCTGATACCAAATGTAGCGGTCTGGAATTACTTCCATTGGACTATAATTGATACCTATCAGGGCACTCCATGGGCGGCTACACCCCCTAGGCGGGACACACCACCATCCCCAGTGGTAGCCATTTCCTCATGAAGCCCTTGGGCGAAGAGCCATGCTTCGTCCAATGCTCACATGTGAGAGTTCCCAAGGATCGGATACATTCCTACCTCCTTTGCCTCTGATACCAAATGTGACAACTGGGCCCCGGTGACAGCACAACCACCCCGCCTTAACATGGCCATCGGGTTCTGGCCCACCGGGTACCACCAGTTGCCCCCGCAGACACGTGGGTCCCACTCTAGTGTCCACCCACATGCCCGATCGGGTCATCTGACTAATGACATTTCCCACAGGCCAACACATGTCCTTTCCAGTGTGCTTTGTCCTCACTCACACACACCCTGGGAAACTTCCCAGAGGGTCACCCATCCTGATCACTACTCCAGGTCAAGCACGCTTAACTGTGGAGTTCTAATCAGGTAGGCTCCCGAAAAGGAAGGTGAACCTTGTTGACATGAGTCATATCATTTAGTCATTTAACCCTTTATCATTCTGGGGTGTTACAGTTCACAAAAAAAGACTCTTCAAAACACACACGCAGTCAGTGTTTTCATGCACTGAGATGGAAATCAAAAGTATGGGTCCTGGTGTTTGGATATGTAGGCCACCACACCAACACTGGATTCCCTAAACAGATAACCACCCTCACTACACATAATACTATTTTCTTTAAAAGGACAGATCAGAGTCATATGTTCTATGGTATAAATGACTCCTCTGATACCAATTTTTCATGACCCATCCCCTAGGGCATATGTTGTGACTACCCCAAGCCCGCCTTGTATTGGCCAGAGGCTGGTGACTAGCACCGAAAGACGTAATCCCTAAAACTGGGAGGGCATTGCCTTTAAAACTTGTAAACATACTCATCCAAGCACACAACAAGATACAAACAAAAAGTAAACTGTATAACTAAAGAGTGATGAAAGTAAAAGGGGCCATAAATACAAGCCCAATAGTAAAGGTTCATATACAACTGAAATATAATATAGCTGAGGAAAAAAGAAAGTAGCAGATGGTTATTCCTTCGATCTTCCTACCTGAAGGGTAGGAATAGACCATCTCCTCAGCACTCCATGTTTTCCCATCTCCTCTGTGTTTCGACTCGTCGTATGGTCCATCTCCGGGCACCGTCTAGTCCTGGTACCCTCTGCCTCGATTAGAATTGTCTGTCATCTACACCAAACACAATGAAGTTCAGGCATATCCCTTGTAGGGGAGAGTATAACGATAATCATTATGTACCTCAAGACCCTCAAGGTCTCACAAAATCCACAAAGGATAAACAAAAAAGAAAGTAAACTAGTGACAACCCTACTTAGGTATATGCCAATACATATACCTATGTTATCATGTAAACCCGTCTCAATCATGTGGAATCACTGGGTCCAACCCAAAATACCAATGCTCAACTGTTCCACAAAGGAAGGAATACCATGAAGGTGAGTATCGTACAAGAACTCCACATAGAATAATACCACCAAGGTAATACCATGAAGGGAAGTACCACATTGGTATGAAATCAGCTCACATCAGTATTTATTCTTGGGGTAGTAACAAGTAACATCTTCAGTGACATATTTGAACACCTCGGCTGCTAGATAACCCCTCCTCTTTCGAGTATAGTGGGCCTACCCCGTCACATAGAGGCGCTTCCCACTAACCTTGGACTACTGAGCTACTCCTCCTGTCGAGTATCGTGGGTCTTCCGCATCACACAGAGGTGCTCCCTATAAGAACCAGGATCTTCTTTTTAGTTATCTTTTTCTTTTCTAATTGTTTATGAGAAAAAGTGGAATTTTAGGAATTTTTTGAAGTACACGTCGTGTACTCGGTTACCACAGGTAGTCTGGTACTGGCTATGTAGCGTCCATGCACATGGCCATGTAGGGTTGACTTGGAGGCCACATAAAGCAGATTACAGAAATAGTGAGTACACATCGTGTACTTCCAAAGTACATGTCGTGTACTTTATTTTTTTCATTAAATTCAACAGGGTCATGTCTAATTGCCAGAACGCTCTCCTTCTAGGTCATGTTCAACCGAGAGCTCCGTATAGCCATGGATCTATGAAGAATCCACGAGCCTCCATCTTTCCTATGAATCGAACATCGTCGATTGCGTTGGAATCACATCAGTGAGGTCTCTATTCTCCTAGAGCTCTATCTTCTGATTTCTCCTCTCTCATGAGATATCTTGGGTGAATCATTTTAGAGGTTTTTTTGATCATCAACATTATTAGGAGATTCAATCCTCGCGGATCACATATAGCGATATCCTAACACCAAGGTAGGTGGTTGGTGCATTTCCATTGAAATTCATTGACAATTATGTGCAATTTTTTCCAATACCCTTATACGGGGTATTGTGCATTTACCATTTTAACCCAATTGTTTGCCTACCATGATTTTATTCTTGTGTAGAGGTTAATTTGATATGAATAAGGTTCTTCTCCTATGTATTGGATGTGTTTTCCTATGAACTTTTTGTTATGCCTGTTTGGCCTGACATAGCCTTTAGCCGCCTTGCCTATTTTCCCATTCCTAGTGTTGTGGGGTGGAGAGTTGGTTTTTTGAAAGGCTTCATATGTTGTAGACTATTATCCAAGTAGTTCTATATTTTTACTTTTTACATATTGCATGTATGTGATAGTTGACCTACATAGGGCTATGAGAACCTGGTGTGGTATACTATAAGCGGAATTGACCAAGTGAGCTTCCTAAGAGAGTCTTTGAGCACTTTATACTACGAGGGGAGTTTACCGAATGAGATTCCTCATAGAGTCTTTGAATCACCTTAGGCTGTATGAGTAATTGACCAAGTGAGCTTCCTCAAAGAGTCCTTGAACTACTTTAGACTATAAGGGGAATTGACCGAGTGAGCTTCCTCAGAGTGTATATGAACGACCAGGGCTATAAGGGGAATTGACCGAGTGATATTCTTTAGAGAGTCTTTGACCTTGGGGATATAAGTGGAATTGACAGTGTGAACATCCTCATAGAGTCCCTAACTACCTTATACTATAAGGGGAATTGACTGTGTGTGCTTCCTCAGAGAGTCTTTATATATTCTTATGATTGATATCGAGGGGTTAGGCCGAGTGTACTACCATGAGGGTTGTGTGTACTTGTTAGGTAGAACTAAAGGGGATGGATTTGATTAATTCCCATAGGGTTTTCTATTTGTGTTCATCTGTTGATTAGTTGTTGCTTGATGTTGAAATGTGGATTGTTTTCTTCTGATTATTTTCTTGTTTACTAATTCTGTACTTTTACCAGCCATATATTCACTGACTGATAGGAAATAATATTTGGGTGGTTTCCCACTAGGATTTAGTCTCACACCCTGTTTGGTTCATCATATTGGTCCCAAATAGATTATATTTTTGTAGGTATATATTAGGGAAAGCATCATTCTATCTTAGGTACTTGCCTTGCTATGGAGCTGGAGATCATGGGGCCAAGCTTAGGCTTATGATGCTAAGGAGATGTTTATCTGTTTCTTTTGTACTTCGGTTTAGTATTGTTTGTATTAAAGTATTATGATTTGTTTCTCTACTTTCTTAGAAATATGTATCATGCAACATTTATGTATATGTGTCATCCTGTTGTTTCTTACTTTTATTCTTCACCTTTTTACTCTTGTATGGATTATTACTACTTCCGCTATTTCATGTTGTTTACTTCCGCTGTGTTACATTGCCATTGAGGGCCTAGTTTCTCCAAAAATCACACCCAAGGCCCTCGTAGCTAGTCGGAAGCCGCTGGAATTTTGGGAAATGTGCTTGAGGCCATGTGACTAACCATGTACGGGGTGCCACTGGGTGGATTTTGGAACTGGGATGTTACACTCCTAACTGATCTTGGACTGCTGAGGTACTCCTCCTATCAAGAACCACCGGTCTTCTGTTTCATACAGAGGCGGTCCCCACCATGGGTCTTCCGCGTCACACAGAGGCGCTCCCCCTCGTGATTTGCTAAGGTACTAATCTTGTCGAGTACCATGGTCCTACCGCGTCACATAGAGATGCTCCCCACTGTGGCCTACTGAGGTACTCATCCTATTGAGTACTATGGTTATGACATGTCACATAGAGGTTCTCCCCACCGTGGGTGTGCCGCGTCACATAGAGGCGCTCCCCACAGGGCCTAACAAGTCAATCCGAGTCGAAAATGGTTAGCAGTCGTCAAGTATCTTCTAGGTAGTAGGTTCCCACACTATGCTCGCTCGTCTCCGGGAGGATCCACACCATAAGATATTGTTCTATACTCTAACTTCCATGAAGTCCCATGAGAAATTATCTCAAAGTTCCACCCCATCATAGGGGTCTCTATGCAACAGACGGCACGTCAATCGGACGCCCGGTCTGTGAGTTATTAGCCTTTTAGTCCCGAGGGCCCAGTTGGATTCGTGCTCGATACATCATAACCATTACCCATATTAATCCAAAACTCAATTGGGGTATACTCAAAGGGAAAACCTCACTCTAAGATTTTGAGCACCGCTGACGGTTCATCAAATGGATATGTAGTGCCAATGTTATGGCCAAAAGAATGTAAATGGGTCGTAGAGGGCCTGGGTCTGGTCCGACCCAGGTCGACCCGTTGGGTCTGGCCCGGCCCACAATGTGGCCAGGCTCAGCCCATGATGGGCGGTCTGGCAGGCTGTGAGGACCGTGAAGGGTGGTACGACGCCGCGAGGGTGCCGTGAGGGTGGCTGGACCGGGGCGGTAGGGGTCGGTGCGCCTGGGGGAGGTTCGGTGGGAAGGGCGGTAGTGGCTCAGTTAGTAGCGTGGCTCGGCATAGCGGTGGTAGATCGGACGGCATGGCAGTGGCGGCGGCTTAGCCTGGCTGCAGCGGCTTGGTGGTGGCTTGGCCTGGCTGGCGGCGGCGACACGGCACAAACAATGGCGGTCGTGGGAAGCGCGGTGGCACCGCGGGTGGCGGAGCCGCGGGGCACGTTAGACATGGGTGTTGTGTGAGCGTTGAGGTCCCGGGGTGATGGTGGCCGCAGGGCAATGTCGTTTCACCATCACCATTGTCTCGTTCGATTCCAAAAATCATCACAAGGTTTGCAGAGGGGTAGGGCCATGTTAGTTTGGCCCGTACCCTCCGTGTTAGGGTGGTAGCATATGGCTCAACACAAACTTGAAGTAGAATGGAAGGGAACAAATTCAACCATCCACCCTACAATTCCCCCACAATAACTATTCCCAACCCGCAAAAGAAAACATCTGCGGATCAACATGATAATGAGTTGATCTGCGTTATTTTGTTCAGAAAAAAAAGGGAATATAAACATAATCAAATTAAACCCCAACATCAGGTTCTTCATTGATGTTGACAAGGAGGGAAGAAGGGGAATTTGTTGATGCTCGTCTCGTCTGCCACACACCTCCAATCTTGGGCTTGTGCATCGATTTTTCATAGATGAAGATGTCCCTCGTCGGAAGAAGTTCTGAGAAAAAAGGTCGAATTCAAAGTCAGTTTTCTTCATCGGTGGAGTGTTCTTTGTTGGTAGGTGAAGTTCTTCTTTGAGAACATTATTTCTCCCAAAGCTCTCTCCTCTCCCAATTCCACCAAAAATTCCAAGTAGCCAACATAATAGATTATGTTGGCTATTAAGTTCATTGGCATAAATTCAAAATAGACTGATTAAACAATTAACTGAGTTGGAAAAATTAATGTGGAGGAAGCTCAAGGGGCTCCTCTGCATTAAAGAGGGAGTTGAGAGTTTATACCTCATTAAAAGGGTACTTCAAGAGGAGTAGGCCTCGGGTGGTCCCAACCACCATAACCTCCCATGGGAGATTAAGGTCTGGTGGTCCCTACCACCATAAACTCTCATGCGCGATTATGGTTTAGTGGTACCAACTTCTCAACTTATACAAGTGGGTGGTTACAAAAAATAAAATAAAATGTGTGTTTATTTTATTTTATTATCTCCATGAAAAACCCAAAAACTAACTTTCACCCTCGACCAACTGCCATCAAGGTGAAAATTTCTTTTAGTGAAAATCGGTGTTGTGAGTTCAAAAGTGTCCTCAGATTTCAATTCCAAGCACCGGGTCAAAAGTTACAAAACACCGCTTGCACGTTTTCTGAAAGTACCCGAAAAAAAGTTTGGAAAATTATTAACAGTCACCCTCGACCCGTGTCAGTTGAGGTTAGGCTCTGCCCAAGTGAAACACACCCAACAAACCCAACGGTACTCTCGGATTTCCAATCTGAGTTACCTATTAAATGTTAGGAATTTTATAATAAAAATAGTTTTTACATAATTATTTTATTCATGGCCCTATACTAACTTGCATTGGTGGCCCGTACCGGAAAAAGTTAGTATTTTATTAAATAAAGAATTCCCTCACGAGTTCATCAGTGCTCTTAGATTTTCAATCCAAGTTACTATTTGTGAGTTATAAGCACATGAAAAATAAAATAATATATTTTATTATTTTATTTACAATTATTCCATTTTTGGGTTTTCTCACAGGAGGCCCGCGCCAACCAAAAATAAGTCATGCTTAGGGTAAAACCGCTATTCTTAATTCAATGGTTCCCTCGGGTTTCTGATCTAGGAAACCGTTCAAAAGTTATTCCAATTTTTCAGGAAAACTGCTTACGCAGGCTAATTAATGCGTACCAAAACTTCGACGGCTCATTCCGGGCACTCTAGGCCTCGGAATTGCAGGCCGTCATATTTCTCGATCATGTAATAATTTCATATAATTAAAAAAAATATACATAATTTTTGGGACATTACAATTCCCCTATTTCTATCCACACCTATCACATGTAACATTCATCTTCTGAGCATGCTCTCCCTCTTAGACAATTGATCCATGATGTTTCCACCATCCAATTTGGTACCATGAATAGAAAAACAATATCAATTATACCAAATACATCAGACAAAAATGGTTCTATCTTATCAGTCACATATATCCAGATGCATACCACAACAAGAATGTGTCTCATGGGAAACAGATGCACACACCTGTATACCAAATCAAATAATAGATCCCTATTAATCTTATTCACTAGGATTCAAATTTTGTGTCACACAAGGAACCTATGCTCTTATGAAGTTATATCATAATATATGGAAAATGACTCAAGTTCATGGCCCTATATGTTAATGACTTTTTATCATTAACTTAGTGATAAAATCTCAAAAATCCCTCAAGGAGAGATACTTGAGTCACACCCGAGATCTATCCTAATTGAGCATACACACTAAGAAGCCATAGAATCTATTCTAACTCAATCACAACATGGCGCTGGAATTAGATTCAAGAAGTTTCTGATCTAAAATAAAATGATCAATACCATCATAAATCTCTATATCTAATAATGATGTCATATCTTGGATTGATTAAAGGAATTGCCCTAGAATTCTAGATCCATTATTGTTCAATCAACAATATAAAATTTCATTCTTATATGACATCATAATCAATCGATCTATTCCTAACATGAAGGGTATATTATTTGTCTAATAGAAATATGGGTAGATTCGTAATATGAATGAAGAGTATGTTTTTGGATCACATCCCATAGTTTCATTATCACTAATATGCATGGATCCATTAGAATGAATGTAATAACCCAAACATTTATTAATGAAAATTCTTCTTAATCTAATTAAATGTCTTATTATGTAAAATGTTTATACAAAATATTCACTTGGTTTTTTGTTTTGGGATGTTAAGAATTGTTACCATTTCTACTATAGCCATTGAACAATGATCAATTGATAAGTATAAATATAGTGCTTTAACAAGTCCAATTTACCTAGAAAAAGGAAGCGATATCCTTATCTAGTAGAATTTCTCTATATAAAGCCCATTATTTGGAACTTGGAAATGAGGTGGTGTCACTGGGATTCGCTATTGACCAAGGCCAAGCCGATATTTAATATTTTAGGATCAAACAGAACCACCTATAGGAGATTTTGAAGTTATTAGAGATTACCACCCAAGTGATGTTATCCAAGCCACCTTAGGAGAATGTCACCATTGCACACCTTACCCATAGGTATTTTTCTAGTGTTAAAAGGGGTTACGTAACAAGACTTTAGCATTTTGATTATGTGCATTATTTTTGTATATATTAACGAATATATATTCATTTTAATACTGTTAATTAGTGAATAGTTTTTAAAGAACCAAGAGAATTATTAATAAATATTAAATTAAGAAATATATTATGAGGAATTAATTTATTTTTTTGTTAAATAATATTTTAACAAAATATTACTAATTAATTACTTTTTATTAATTATAAATGATCGTATAATGTTTATGAATACAATTCTAATTTTTATAATTGCTTAAAAGCTATTTTTGTCAAAACCCATGAATTTTTAATAAATGAATATTTTTATTTTAAA
Source organism: Viscum album (assembly GCA_963277665.1). Taxonomy (NCBI): domain Eukaryota; kingdom Viridiplantae; phylum Streptophyta; class Magnoliopsida; order Santalales; family Viscaceae; genus Viscum; species Viscum album. Next base: position 427,902,864 of record OY728121.1, read on the forward strand.
AGTAAAAATTCACATATTTATAAAATTATTTAGATTAACTAAATATAATTTTTGGAATGGGGAAGTCAAAATTTTCCAACGGTGAATTGTTTGTAATTTTCCAAGGTAGTCGAGTTTTTGGGTATAAATTAAATAGTGTTTAAATATATAATGTTTTTTACGACATCATAATTACCAAATAGTTATGTAATAAAATAATTTAGATGTTATATTCTGCCAATATATGTTTTAAATTTAAAATAATGTGATTTTATATTTGTTTTATTAATTTTATGGTGCCTTAGTGGACCCTCCTCGACATATTAAACATGTTAACTTTTTAAATTGATTTCCTTGAGAGTGTGACTCACCTCCACATAATACATCGTAATATTTTAATAATTTTGTCCACTATAATTTAAAAATAATTTCTTCCACTTATATTTGGAAGAAACCATGGGATGGTTTGTGGTTTTGATTAGTTTAATGTGTAGTGTCCAAAACATAAAAAATGAAGAATTCCCTCTCCTTTCATATATAAACCCACCCAAGATCCCACATACACTTCACTAAAAACCTTTTTATCTCAACCAAAACCTTCCCTTATCTCTCTATAATCCTCAAAAATCACCCCAATCTCCCAATAATCCTCTCTTAAGCCTCTCCCAATCCATTGGGATCACACTTCTAAGTACGAGATTTCTTCCTCTCTTGTTTTTGTCCATTTTTTTATGTAGATATAACCATGTATTTTCAATTAAAAATGTTGGGGTAAGATGTTGAGCCTCCACATATATCCCTATTTTTATTTTAATTATTAGATACATCTTTTCTCTCATCAATTCCTCCCATGTACACCTGCTACCATGGTGAAATTGCCTAAGGAATTTCTCTCTTCTCATTTACTATCAAAAAATTATTTTGTACTATGAATCTAAATTCCATTACATATTTTGGGACATGTATATATATGAAACCAATTTCATGTACATATGATGATACACCCATTTCTATTTCATCAAACATTTTTATGAATTCTTATATCATACTGTTATGCTGCCGAAATTACACCGCGATTTTTCAAACCAAAGTCATTGTATAGTGAATACAATGACCATTTATCAATCAAGGGTATTCACATTATTGAACATTTACATATTGATTATATAGTTTCATGTATGAATTAAAAATTCCTTTATCATGGAATAAATTTTGATGTTTAATGAATCCATGTTATATGTACCATGTGACACACTTATGCATGAAATTAAATGATTATTAAAGGTGTGCCCTAATAGCGGTACAATGAATTGGGAAACTATTAGTATCATGATACACCATGTGAAATGAGGATTTATTCATGATAATTCAAAGGAAATTAGTTTTTACTCGTGATTCATGTTCAATGATCCTTGGATCATGATAATATCATTTTAATTGTTGTTTCTATATTTCCATGTTATGATAATCATGCTATATCATGCCATTATGTTCGTGTTTCTCTTATGATCCATTTATATGACTATTTCCTAATGTGTACTATATTATTAATGTTATACCTTTCTTACTTACTTATTGGTATTTATATCTCACCCTTTTCTTATGCTTGACCTCAGGTTATCCAATGCAATTCTATATAAGAAGGAATGTTGTGGTCATGTAAAAGATGTTTTCAATAAAGTTATTGTGTTTAATGTTTTATGTTGTTATGTAATGTTCCTAATTTATTGAGACACTAGACCTCTCGATCCTCAAATATTTATTAAGTGAATGTTTATGTAATAAATCATGTTTAATTGTGTAATAAGGATTAATGTTTTTATAGTTGGTATCAGAGGATAAGTTTAGTTATTTCTGGGATTAGGATTAGAAAACCCTACTGAAATCCTTAGGCAAAATACTAAGTATAATAAAAACGTCCCTAAATTTTTGTGACTATTGAGTAAGTGGTTCGTCAATAAAATACCTCCCTCTATAGGTATGAGAAGGTAGACACGGTTCTGGCACAGATGTATCTATGGGTGAAAATAAAAAACACTGCTTTGAGCTAGACTCAAAAAGGAACTGGTGAACTAAAACGAGCCTCGATTCACTCTTGATTACAACACTGCTGGGGGATATGCTTTGGTAAATTCATAATCATAGTATTAACCATTTTTATGGGAATAAAAAAATACCCCTAAGAATATATATTGGGAATTAGATCCTTGATAACATATATTGAAGCCGATAAAGTCATATATTAAGGAAATAAATGTAATTTATATGTTATCCTATTTTTTTCTATGGATTCCCCTTTATGTGCTCCCCCTAACATTCCTTTTATTCCATCCAATGGCTAGTAATAGGAGGAAATTGGATAATATCTGATTCTAAGATAAATATGATGATTTTTCTAATGAGAAGCCCAATCTGATGGTAGAAGGAATAAAAAACATTATCCCGATACTCTCTCTGTTAACTCACATTTTAAGTAGAAAAATGGATCAAGAGGAATGTTCAACAACTCCACCACCCCCCCCCCCCCCCACACTAAGAAAGAACAAGTTACAATCGAGATTATCAAGAGACAAAGGCCTCTTAATTATAATGGATCATCTAATACCTCAATCGTTGAACAATGGATCAACCCCATTGAGAATATATTCTCCATCCTTCACTGTTCAGAACCGTACTTCAATGTTTTGAACAAGAGAAGGTAAATTTGGCAGCTTATCATATGGAGGGTGAAGCAGATCATTGGTGGATTTTGATGAAAAATATTATGCCTTATGAGTAGATTGAGGCATTAGAATGGAAGAATTTATTGAAAATGTTTTTTGATAAATATTTTCCTCACACCCTCCAAAATAATATGGAATGGCACCTCCTTGTCCATAAGAAAAAAAGATGATGAATCCATTGGATCATACAAGGAAAAATTCACAGGGATTTCATGATATGCCACTGACTTTTTTTTACCCCCAGAATGAATGGTTGACTACATATTTGGTGGGACAAAACATAGCCTACTCAATGACCTAGTGATCTGTGACTTCTAGGGATATGAGTAAATTTTCTGATGTGCCCTCAAAGTAGAAATTAAGATCGGATCATCTCAAGGGTATCATGGGGATAAGAAGCATAAGGTTTAAATTAATTCTAGCGGTTTGGTGGATAAATCAAATGGTGATAAGAAAATCCAGTACCCCACTTGCCAATGTTGCAGAAATAAGCATCCCATAAATTTCCTGAAGGGTACAAGGAAATTTTTTAGGTGTGGAAGATAAGGGAACCAGACCATTAACTAGTGACAATAAAATCCCACGGCTGTGATAAAGGAGAGTAATACTCCTTTATACCCTCAACATGTACTTCATTGCGTCAAATACAAAGAACCAGGGCACATTTCTATCTAGTACCCTAAGACAAGGGTTTTTTGAAGAAACCAACAACCTCCAAGGTAGAAATAGTGAGAATTTTCCATCACTGCCGCTAAAGTGAATACCAACAACAAAGTGGTGACAGGTACTCTTATTATTCATTCAAGAATAGAGACTGTAATTTTTTATTCTGGTTCTACACATTCTTTTATATCCCAAATTATTTTTAGGGCAATCCCAACCCACAAAAAAATCATGTAAGTAAAGATGATGGTGAGAATGAAAAATGGATAAATCAATAAATCCCATGAATATTACTCCTCCCCTGTCATAATTTTAGTATTTAACTACTAGTCTAACCTCTTCATGATCCCTCTGGTAGAATTTGATTCAATTCTTGGCATGTATTGGATTTCCTTATATAGAGCCAACATAAATTGACGTAAGAGGGAAATCTCTCTCCGTATGGAAAATCGGCCCCCGATTATATACATGTACAAGGAAGATAATGAATCTTCATCATCATCATCATCTCAAGCATAGATATTATTTCCTAATGAGCATGTGTATCTTTATTATATGATTGATTCTAAATAATAAACAATCCTTGAATACATGACTATTGTGAGGGAACTATCTAAAGTGTTTCCCAAGGAATTACCTGGTCTTCCTCCTAGAAAAGATGATGGATTCTTAATTCATATTATAGATGGGTAATTTCTAGTATCAAAGACACCATGTATAATGGCTATTGTGGAGCATGAGGAGCTGAAAAACAACTATAGAAGAATCTAGATAAAGGGTTTATACACTCAAGTGCTTTACCATGGGGTGCACAAGTCTTCTTTATCCAGAAGAAGGATGGGCCAATGCACCTTTGCATTGATTGTTGTGAGCTTATCAAAATCATGATAGAGAACAAGTATCCTCTACCCAAAATGTATGACTTCTTTGATCATTTATGTGGAGAATAATACTTTTTCACGGTTGATCTCCGGTCGTGATATTACCATGTAAGGGTGAAGAAAGAGGATATCCCCAATACTATTTTTCTTATAATGTAAGGGCACTATGAATTCATAGTAATGCCTTTTAGACTCAGTAATACTCCAACAATCTTCATGGACATAATGAATAGAGTCTTTAGATATTAAATTGAAAAAACTTTGGTTGTATTTATAAGAGATATTCTAATATACTCCAAAAATCATGGAGGATCATGAGGAGCATTTGGGAATTGTACAAAAGACCTTGAAAAAGGATAAGCTCTATGAAAAGTACCTCAGGTGTGAGTTCTGGTTGAAGGAGGTCTCATTCTTGGGTCATATCATCACAAGAAATAGGATATGTGTTGATCCTTGAAGAACAACTACAACTGACAGATGGCCGAGGTCAACATCAATGATGGATATCTATAGATTCCTGGGCTTAGCTGGGTATTATTTCTGATTTGTGTGAAATTTATCATGATTGTCAAAACTTCTTAACAAGCTAACCTAGATGCGATTCAAGTTTTCTTGGAGTGATGAATGTGAAAAGTGCTTCAGGGAGTTGAAAAGGAGGATTATCATTGCGCCCATGCTCACATTATCCACAAGTGGTGAAATTTTTGTGTTATTTAGTGATTATTTGAAGAAGGTCCTAAGTTGTGGGTTGGTGAAAAATTACAAAGTCATTTCCAATGCTTTAAGGAAATTGAACGTTCATGAGTAGAACTATCCAACACATGATCTGTAGTTGGCTGCAGTAATCTTCACATTAAAAATTTGGTGACATTACCTCTTTGGGGAGAAGTATGAAATATACATGAACCAGAAAATCCTCAAGTATACATTCATATAGAAAGAGTCGAATATTCACCAATGAAGATTTTTAGTGATGATCAAAAACTATGACTACTCAATCCATTAATACCTTGAGAAAACGAACAAGGTAGAAGATGCTCTAAGTATAAATAACCCAGCAATTCAATCATTGATGAGTTTTGAAAAGGATTCAACACACTTATATTTGATGAATATAGAAATGGGAATCTTAAATAAGGGAACAACATCTGTACTTTCACAAAAATCTTCTTAGTTGTATCTTTTGTAAAGGTTAATGTATTCTCAAAATGATGATGTTGGAATTCAGAAGAAAGTGGGAACTATCAGAAAAATTAAATCCTAGTATTTCAATGTTAATGAAGAAGGAATTTTGAGATTTGGGTCAAGACTATGTGTTCCATAAAATATGGATTTAATAACAGACCTTTTGGATGATACACATAGTTATAATTTCTCTATTCATCTAGGAAAAAAATTATGTATTGAGATCTCCAAGAGCTATATTAGTGGGATAACATGAATAAGGAGGTTGTTGAATATACATCAAAGTGCCTGGTATGTCAGCAAGTGATGGCTGAGAGGATTAAGTATAAGGTAATGATGCAACCATTACCCATACCCACATGGAAATGAGAGAACATCACCATGGAATTGGTCACTGAACATCTGAAGACAACCAATGGAAACAATGTTATCTAGGTTGTTGTGGATTGTCTTGCAAAGACCTCACACTTCATTTCAATTCAAGAGTATTTATCATTGGATCCACCAACATGGATATATATCAGAGAAGAGTTATGGATATATGGAGTTTCACTATCTATTGTATCAAATCACGATCCATGTTTCACCTCTATGTTCTGGAAGAGTCTTTAAGATGCTTTCAATATTGAGAAAAGATAAAGTACAACTTATCATCCTCAAACTGATGGAAAATCTGATCAGACTATCCATACACATAAGAACATGTTGAGAACATGGTCAACAGACTTCAAAGGGGTATGGGATCAACATATTCTTCTAGTTGAGTTCTCTTATAAAAACAGTTTCCACTCAAGAATTCAAATGGATCCTTATGAATCCCTTTTTGTGAAGAGGTGTTGAATAACATCATGTCGGGATGAAGCATTGGAGTGAAAACTTTTTGGTCCAGAAATGGTCGAAGAAATAGTGGAGATGGTTAAGACCATCCTACGGCACATTAAAGCAACTTAGAGTCAATAGAAGAGGTGTGTTGATAATCATAAAAAAAGACCTAGATTTTGATCAAGGATACATTGTATTCCTCCACATATCACCATGGACGTGAGTTATGAGATTTGAGAAGAAGAGAATGCTTAGTCCAATGTACATCATCCCTTTTGAGATCCTTGATCGCATTACAGTAGTGTCCTATCGACTTTCACTCCCACTGAACCTATCTCAAGTGCATGATGTATTCCATATATCACTCTTGAGGAAGTACACACCTAACCCATCACGTGTACTAATTCCATAGGTGGTACCACTAGAGAATGACCTCCCCTATGAAGAAAATCCAATGAAGATGCAAGATCATAGTGAAACGGTTCTACGAAATAAGACAATGCCCCTCATCAAGTTGATGTGGCGAAACCACAAGTTTGAAGAGGAAACACAGGAATTGAAGGAAGCGATGAAGCCAATTTACCAACATCTGTTTAAGTGTGGGAAAAGGAAATTTTGGGGGAGAAATTTCTTAAACAGGGAATATTGTTATGACCCAAACATTTATTAATTAAACTTCATCTTAATCTAATTAAATGTCTTATTATGTAAAATGGTTATATAAAATATGCACTTACTTGGTTTTACATTTTTTTATTTCAAAATACCTTTAATAATTGTTATCATTGTTAATATATCCTATGAACCGTGATCACAAGATTAGTATAAATATAGGGCTTTTACAAATAAAATTTACTCAGACAAAGGAAACGATGGCCTTATCCAGTAGAATTGCTCCATACAAAGACCATTTGTTGGAGATCGGAAGGGAGTTGGCATCACTGGGCTTCTATCTTGACCAATCTTATGTTGAGCTTCAATACATTAATCTTGAACAGAACCACCTATGGGAGAAGTGGGTGTTAATAGTGATTACCACACGAGCGATGTTATCTGAGCCACCCCAACAAGTCTCTCACCATCGCCAACCTTACCCTTATGTATTATGCGGGTGTTATAAGGGTCTATCTAAAAATACATTAGCACTATAATTATGTGAATTATTTTTAAATTTAAGAAATAATATACATTAATTTTATTATTGTTTCTTTTAAATGGTTTTTAAATAAAAAATAACATTTTTAGTTAATATTCAATCAAGAAAAATATTTTAATGAATTAATGGATTTTTGAATTATATTATATTTTATTAAATTATTATTAATAAATTAGTTTTTATTAAATATAAATTACCATATAATTTTTATTAATACAATTGTAATTTTTATTAAGGTTTGAAATCTATTATTATCAAAACCCATGAATTTTCGATAAATGTCATTTTTTATTTTAAAAGTAAAAATTCACATATTTCGAAAATTATTTAGATAAAATGAGTATTATTTTTGGAATTGGGATGTCAAAATTTTCAAATATTGAATTTGTCATAATTTTCTAAGACAGTCATATTTTTGGGTAAAAATTAAATACTGTTTAAATATATAATGTTATTTATGACATCATAATGAACCAATAGTGATTTAATAAAATAATATAAAAATTATTCTGCCAATATATGGTTTACCTTTAAAATAATGTGATTTTATATTTATTTAATAAATTTTATGGCGCCTTAGTGGATACTCCAAGACTTATAAAACATTTTAAATTTTTAAATTGATTTTCTTGACAGTGAGACTCACCTCCACATAAACAATCCAAATATATTAATAAGTTTAGAATTGTCCTTATAAAATACTTTATTATACCCCCCTTTGGAAAAAAATGGGAAAAACTATGGTATGGTTTGTGGTTTTGATTAGTTTAAATTGTAGTGTCCAAAACCTAAAAAATAATGAGTTTCCTCTCTTTTCCTATATAAACCCACCCAAGATCCCACTTCCTCTTCACTAAAAACCTTTGGTTATCAACCAACCTCTTCCATACGATATATATAATCCTCTCAAGGCTCCCCAATCTCCCAATAATCCTCTCTCAGGCCTCTCCCAAACATTTGGGATCACACTTTCACGTAAGAGATTTCTTCCTCTCTCATTTTTTCATGTTTCTTTATATTACTATTCCCTTGTCCTTTCAATTAAAAATATTGGGGTATGATTTTGCACCTCCCCCATATTTTTCTTATTATTTTTTAAATATGAAAGACCTCTTTCAATCTCATTAATTCCTCCCATGCACACCCTTTTCCATGCCAAAATTCTATAGGGAATTTTTCTTTTCTCATTTACATTCATGCAATTATTTTGTATTATTAATGAAAATTACATTACATCTGTTTGTACATGTATCTATATGACCCCCTTACTGTCTATTTCATGTAATCATTCTGAGAAACCCCTTTCTCTCTCATCAACCATTTTTTTGAATTCTTATGTCACGCTGTTATGCTGCCGAAATGCGACGTGATTTTCCAAATCAAAGTCATTGTGTAGTGAATACCATGCTGACTTTTGTATCAAGGGTTTTCACATTCATGCACATTTACTTATTTATTATAGAGGTTCATTTATAAATTCCACAGTACATTATCATTGAATAAATTATGATGTATAACTAATCCTTGTTATATGATCCATGTGTAATACTTATTCATGAAATTAAATGATTATGAAGGGTGTTCCCTGATATCATTCTAATGCATTGGGTAAAGATTAGTATCATGATACTTTAAGTGGAATTAGTGTTTAATCATGATAATTCAGGTGAAATGAGGTTTTACTCATGATCTATGTGCAATGAGGCTTGTCCCATGCAAATATCATGTTAAATGTTGTCGCCACATTTTCATGTTATGATAATCATGCTATATCATGCCTTTATGTTAATGTTTCTCTTATGCTCCATTGATATTCATATTGACTAACATGTACTATATTCTTGATTATATTATTTGTTTACTCACTTAATGGGATTTATAGCTCGCCCTTTTCTTAGGCATGTCCTCTTGTTATCCCATGCAATGATATGTAAGAAAGAATGTCATGGTCATGTAAAAGAAGTTTTCAATAAAGATGTAGAGTTCCATGTTTTTTTTGTTAGTTAATGTTCTTAATTTCACAAGACACTAGACCTCTCGATCCTAATATTTTTATTAAATTCATTTATTGGTAATAAATCATGTTTACTTGTGTAACAAATAGAAGGGTTTTTATAATGAAGATTAAAATGGAAATAAATCATTGATAATTTTAGGTATAGTATCAATATTGTATCAGGAAAGAATTTGGAATATAAATAAGGAAATTTGGATGGGTAATTTACATTAAATAAAAATTTTCAATCATTAATTTCATAAGAACATGGTTTGGTCACATTTTTAGACAAATCCTACAGTGACTATTTGAGGCTACTGCCTTCTCAAGATACATTCATGGTTTCCTGATATAATTTATCATGACATGTTCCAAATATACTTTTTTCACCTGAACAAGTGGCAAAGATTCAAGGATAGGCCAAAATATTTGATAAATTATGTGCCTTTCCAATTATTTTTTCATGGTTACCTATAAAAAATTTAAACATTTAGAAAAACTATTCAACCAAACAGTTCTCCCCCCGAAGTGCCACTATGAAAATCCTAATAGTTTCATTGAGATTCATCACAGTTTGGAATAACTATACTCCCTTATAAATACCCCCAAAAATTCCAAAAACAAATAGAATCCCTTAGAACTCATCACCAAAAAACCATTCCTCATGATAGTCTATTTAAAGACTAATATTAATGAATTATAGACCTGAAAATTTTGAGGTTGTTACAGTAAAAAAGAAACCATTTTCGACCCTAGGGTTCTAACACAACAACCAAAATCAAATATTCCTACTTCAATTAGTACTAGAGTGCCATTGAACACATCACATAACATTGAAGATAAATTTTCCACCTAGACTAATTCCTTTATATCATAGTATATATTTTCGATTAATTTAATACTATATTGAATAATGAATATCACATGCCACACCAAACTAAAACTGATAGTGACAGTTTTTAGGATAATTATATCCATTCTAAAGTAGTTTTTAATTTTTCATATATAAAAAACTATAAAAAATTATTAAATATGTAAATAAAAAATCACTTTTAATTATCACTCAACTAGTGTAGATAAATAAATAATAAGATTGTTTTATGATTAAAATTCCATTTTCCTAATGATTATCTTTTGATGTGAAATGTAAAATTTATAGAAACTAAATTTGTCATTATTTAATGATGATATAATAAATTTTTTATATAAATAATATATTCACACTAATTTAATTATTAATCAAAAAAACAATTATAGAAATCGTTAATATATAAAATGTTGTTTTCCTATTAAAAATTGTTTTTCATATATTTTATATTTATATTTAAAATTTAAATTTCCAAAATTTATAAATTTAATATGAGAAAATTAACTTCATTTTTGGATTTATAATAATATTTTTATCTTAGGATAATTTTTTTTATCTTTTTGAAATAAGTTATTTTTATGAAAATATTGAAAAAAACACTATTTTTAATGTTTTCGTAACATTTTGGACTTTATCATGATATAATCACGGATCAAAAAAATTTAAACATTTATAAAGAGAAAGAATTTATTAATGAAAAGGATTATTTAAAAATTGAATGATAAATTTAAAAAATTCATGTTTAATATTTTAAAACTTAAGTAATCTATTATTAAAATAATAAATGGTTTTCTTATTTTTAATTAATTGTGATATCCCAAGGAGAATATATATTTTTTCATGACTTTTGTGACAAGAAAATATTTTTGAAATAATAAAATTATTAATTTCAAGGAAATAGAAAACATTGATAATTGTATCCTAAAAAATATTCTTACTCTTAAAATACACTTTTTCTAAAAATGGGGTTTTACATGTCTTCTATGCTGGTATTAAAGTTAATTTTTTCATCCTTAATTTTTTTTGAAATAATGGATTTTATATTTTGAATTAGTAGGCCCAAAATTTATAAAGAATTTCATCTTATTTTTATGATAAAATAAAGTTTTACTTTATTAAACATTTGGTATATTGGTAAAGAAAAATTATAATAAAAATGGATTAACCATGGTTAAAATACCTAAAACTTGTTGAAAATTTGTATTCAACTGATTTTATGATATATGGATTAAACATAGAATTTACCAACTCCTTTATTTTCCATTATTAGATAATTTTGAATATTGAATAGTTACATTCAATTTTTTATTATTATAAAAATGTCAATCATTGCACTTATAATTACCGCCCATCAACACCCATTCTCTTCACTCATTGTAACAAATTAGAGAAACCAAAACACTACTATATTCTCTCTTATAATCTATAACCATATCCTAGAAACCATGGACTTATATATATATCATGCTAAATATTCTGAACGTGTTACCCAATGGAGAACATTTAAATGGAGATAAGAGATTCTCAACTGATCTCTCTTAATTCATTTCTACATCGACCACCTGAAATATTATGTATACATGAATGTATGATAATATTACATCTTTAATTTAATAAAATTTTATTATTCTAAAATAATATACATTTTATAACTTCTACAAAAACCATTTAAAAATTGAAGGAGTCGTCATGAATACATACAGACTACTACCTCCCTAAATAGCATGTTATATTCATCATAACCTAGATATATGGTTTGTTAACAAGATTTTTATTGATGAAATATAATATTATTTGTTGATAAATTATTTTATATTATGAATCCCTCTAATTATAGGGAAAATGGGAGATTTATCTATGTATACGTGTGGATTACCACCACTATGGGATGACATATATAATTTTTCATTGCCACAAGAAAAGGAAAATTACAATTTGAATTTAATTTATATACATGACATTTATTAAACTATTAATATTTTAAAAATATAATATTTCTTATTCTATAAGTGATATTTATATGGAAGGATCATAATAGAACTAGGATCCTTACACAAACATATAGAGGCATCACTCCTAATTTGATTTCATTATTGGAAACCCATTGGAACTATGTAAATTGTTTTCTAATGGAATAATAAAATATATAAATTTATAAAATTCAAGATAATATAAAGATATTTTACAACATATTTGAAATAATAAATATATCAAATAATATTTATAGAATTTGACTAAAACACCTCAAGTAACCGACAAAAACGAATACTGTTTAATAAATAAGTAACATATGATTATAAATAGTATGTAGAAAAATTAATTTATATTCAAATGTTCCTTAATTTTTATAAATGACCATTATTTTATTTCTTAGGATGTTTGGATCATGAACAATGTGAATCATCACATAACATAATGGTTTTTGGATCTCAATTTTATTTAATATTTATACGATTCTTAGTCCCCACATGATTCTTTTTTATAATGAATTTATTGTACATATATTTATTTTAAATTAAATTTCACAAATAACATGGTATTTAAAATTCCATAACATATTCTATATTCCTTATATTTTCAATTTAAATGATTACAACGTTGTAAGGGTTTTTGTTAACTCAATTTTTGTTCATTGAGTTTTTATAGTTCTCTTCAAATTTATTATTATAAGATTGGTATATTCATACATAGCCTTGTTTTATTCTTAATTTACTCTTTATTTTCTAGAAATAAACAATTCTATCATATAAAACCCATCTTAAATGTTACCTACTTTAGTAACTATGTTGTTTTAAAGGGATCATTTGAACCACACTCATTGCATTGGTGCTAGGAATTCACATTATTTTTATCTATTTTCCACTATCATTTTCTCTTTAAATTGTTCCATACTATGTATATGTGATCCATACTTATATACCTAGTTTAATATAGTATTATTTTATTGGGATAATACATATTTTTTGCTCTCATCATTATTTACTCCTATATGTGAACCCAATTTAGGGAAACATCCCTACTTCTTATTTCTTGTCATGTAACACCATTATAAAATGTTTTTAACCTTTAATATATCATGGAAATCATTTTATTTTATGAAAAAACCTCTAGGTTGATTTTTGTTTTAAAATAACACACTCTTTCTTTCATTAAAATATCAATTACTCATTTCATGAGGCATTACATAAGTTTTTTATTTTTATTATTTTTAAAATTATTTACAATTTTTTTACAATGGAACTCCATGTTCCGGACCTGTTATTAATTATTAAAATATGAATGTATAAAATTATTTAATTACATCTTCTGTTGGGAATATATATATATATTAGGTCCACTAGGCTAGATACCCTGAGTGGGGGGCTGAATCAGGGTAAGACATATTAATACAACTTCCCCTTTTGATCTTGTTTTACTGTTAGAAAAACCCTCTTCTCTCTCCTTCCTGATGGAGAGTATGAATAAAGCATAAAGCATGCACAGGACACAATGATTTTTACTTGGTTCACCCTCACTGGGATACATCCAAGGATCATACACCGGCAGTGTGCCGATGTTCCAATTCTACTATAAGCGCATTGCTGTTTACAAGTTCGAAGTGGACTCACTGTCCTCCTGGTTTACAACCACTCACAATTTAAGAACTCACTGCTCTCTCAACAGAAGTGAGATCACTAGTTCTTCAGAAGTTCCACTCACAGTTTATATACCTATAGGTATCTTCATTATCACTAATGAATACATCCTCTATTTTACGTAGATTCTCTGTTGAAGTCTAACTTTCACCCATAGATGAAACTAATTCTGCACCGAAGTTATCTGGAAATCATCCAGCGTTTGTGCAGCCCTAAAATGAATGGTGTGCTTATACCATTCCTGGCGTACTCCTCCAAGCCATCATTCATGTTCTGGCATACAATTTTATGCTGGCGCATAATTTAACTTCAACCACTTGCACGAAACTCGTTTCTGCAACTCCAAACTTGTGTGACTCACACATTTTTTATGCCCAAAACAGTTTTGGCGCGCAACTATCAACTATCACGCTTCATAAAAGCCTGGATCATAAGTGTCACCAAACCACCTACGTGACACCCCCTTCTTTAACTCTAAACTTGGGAAACTCACACCCTTTCTCACCTAGACCACTTTGGGTGCGTAACTATCAACCGGCACACAACTTATGATTATCTTTATACTTGCGTGACCACACCACCTACGTGAATGGAAATCTTATTTTCTCTATGTGTTGAACTCTTCCTGAATGACGAGGGGTAAAAATCTATTTATAGGCATTTGGATACCCAGAGCGCCGTTGTGCAAGTCTCCTCTGGGCACGCAAGTCCAGCCGCCCTAGTCACTGTCACCCTAGTCACTTGCACGACCAAACCCAAAACATGAGCGCCCCTTTCTCCTTTTCCATATTTTGATGTTATGATCTTAAAAAACATATGGAACTCAATCATGGATCATGATAAACATCCCTTTAACTACACATGCCACCATGAAATCCCCTTTGTCAACAAATTTGTGTGTCATGGTTTGCTTTGTCAACAAACACAACACAGAGGCCCACATTTTCAACAAACACAATCACCTCAAAAATGATTCAATGATACCTTAAAGGATTTTTTCCCAAAAATGTATATATTATTTTATTTTCTTAGGCACTGATATGTGATTATAAAACCAACCTTATTATCATGGGTTTTATCATACATATGCGTTATGTATGGTTTCTTTGTCATATGTTTCACATGATGGAATGTACATATTATTATTTTCATTATGTGATGATTGGAACTAAAATTAAATATCCCACTAATGCATTGGGTAATGTTTTCATCTCATTGGATATTATGTATGAGGCATTGTTAGTTATCCTATCATGCTATGTTATGTTATCTTGGAAGTGAGCCTTGGATTATAAATATGATTTCATTATTTATGTTCTTATCATGTATTTATGATTCCCTAAACATGTGATATTATCCCCTTAATACATGTTTTCATACCAATAGGTTTCATTAGTGGTGAGAAAGATCGGGATATGTTATTATATCTTATATTTGATCCTTATTTTTTGATAATAACATAATAATTTGTGTTGTTTCAAAATATTTATGACTCTATGAATATTTGATATCATTCCCTTATTAAATGTTCTTTGATTACAATCAATGTATTTATGATATCCTGTTATGAATTTGGTCATGTATGTATTTTCTCACCATTAGTATTTAATCTTTATATCATTCTTTCTAACCATTTATCATAACATTTAGAAAAAACTTTTTATTACATGTTATTTTTAATAGGATATTTATTCTATAATAATTTATTAACATTTGTTTATTTTATGACTCTTGATAACATGGTGGTGAGAGATTCACTTATTGGGAACATAAGCTCAACAATTTCATATATATTTATTCCTCAAGTCATGAATATCAGTATGACTTTGGAGAAGTACATGAAGGAGTTTCGTGTGCCCCAATTATGGGGATATTTTTACAAGTATATGAAATTATTTTTTACATGTAGCTAGTCATAAAAGTCACTAAAAATTCCATTTATGGGATTATACCTCTATTTTGGTGATATAAATATTATCTAATGTAAATTATTCAAAATAAATATTTTTTAACTTATTTAATATCACATTCTACAAAACTTTAGTTTGAGGAAAGTGATTATTGCATCAAATCTAGGATTATGGGTTTGGGCCAACCCAATAAATTTTAAATACATGTTGTACTCTTTTTGGATTACATAAGTTATTTTTTTGGATTATTTTTTTACAATTAGGTATTATGAAATGAAAACCTTAGTGAAAACCCTATGGATAATTATAATTACATGATATGATGATTTTGTTTTTCTTATGTAGATATTTTATTGTTCCCTATAAATTAAGACCTTGTCTCGATATTAGAAAGTAGGTGGGGGTATGGCACAAATGCAGCTAGGAGTAATCCCCATGAAAACCCTTTTATGGTGTAATATTTATCTTTACTCATTGAAGGATGAGTAGGCCTAAGACATCACATGAATCAAGAAACTCTGTGGGATATTTTTTGGTTAATTCACATTATCTTTCTGAAAAATTATATAAGAATAAAATGGATTTAGAAGGCAACATGTAAACCTATTTATGTTAGAGAACCTAAATGAAAAATGAACATGTACAACCACAGTTAAATTCACGGAGGTATGGGTTAATCCAAATATAGCATAGTCTAACTAAAATGATCACCATTTGAAAAAAAATGTTTCACTAGAGAAGAAAAATTAATTTAGAGATTCCATATTCATATTATCTTTTACTATAATTTATTGGAAATTATAATAACCATTTTTGTTATCATATTCTATTGGACATAGGATCATAATAATGAATATGTGGAAAGTTTTTTCACATAAACTCTTATAAACAACTTAGGTAGAATATTGGTTAAAAATTTTACGATAAAGGAAAATATCAATTCACCCCAATTATATTGAAAATGATGAGTCTCCATTTATTAAAGATTGCATGGTCGATATTTAATAATAAAATATATCTTATGTGTATCATGGGACAATTAGAATATTTAATTAGTGAATTAAAATAAAAATAATTGATCTATCAATTTCTATTAGGCAGGATAATGCAACACTCCATTATTTTAGTATATATATTCCTTCACTTAAATTTAGTTTTGAATAGCTTCCTTCATATACAACACCGACCAAAACAATCCACAATAATTTTTTGATCAATTTAACCATTATATAGTAGCCATTTAATTTCTGAGTATACTTATGGATAACCTTTTTATTAAATATTGAAATAAAAATAGATTTTAGTTTTAATTATAATTCAACTAGTATAACTAAATAACTAATAAGATCATTTTATGTTTGAAAATTTATTATCCTATTATTTTTCTTTTTATCTTTTGTGTGTTTTTATTTTATAAAATATTTATATTATGATTTAATAATTATAAAATATATTGTTTATATGGATAATATATTTACAATAACATCATTAATAATTGATAAAAAAATTTAAGAATATTTAATTTATGAAATTTCATTTTCCAAAGAAAATCAATTTTTATTATGTTTTAAATTTCCAATTAAAAGAAAAATTATTGAAATTTTAAAATATAATATGAAAGAATTATCATAATAATTGGATTTATAATGTCATTTTTTATGTAATGTTTTTTTTGGTATTTTTCAGAAATATTTTTGTAGGTGAATATTGAAAACTTTATTTTTTTTATAATACCCCAAAATGTATGACTTTATCATGCTCTATGAATGACTAAAAAATTTATAGAATTTTTTTCATATATAATAAGTTATTTCTTAAATAATATCATTTGTTTAAAAAATAATTTTAAATTTTAAAACTCTTTTTATACATATTTAAATAAATGTATTCAATTATTCTAATATAAAACTATTTTTCATCATTTTCAATATTTATTATGTCACATAGTACAAATCAATTTTGGTTTTATCTATAGGGAATATAAATATTATTTTTTTAATAATAATCATAATTATTTCAAGGAACTAAACAACAATGATAATTTAATCCTATAAATTATTTTTAAACATAAAATTACTCATTTTATAAAAAATAATTACACAATATGTTCCTTTGTATTAAAATTAAGTTTTATCACCCATAGAAATTCAATTTAAAAAAAATTAATTCCATATTATTAATAAGTGGTATGAAATTCTATAATTAAGTATTTTTTTATTCATAGAAATGAATTATATAGGTTAAAATTAGTTACCATGTAAAGATAAATTATCTTAAAAAGGTTTTAACCAAGGGTAAGAGTCCGAGAAAAAGGTCACAAAAATGTATTCAAATAACCGTATGAGAGGTAGACATAACATTAACATTACCCACTATGTTATTTTCAATTATTAGTTCTTTTTGAACTTTCTATAGTAGATTTCAATTTTATATTATTACAAAAAAAATCCAATACTCTCCCCTAAAAACACCACCCTTGTCCACTCCATATCTCCACTTATCCTACAACTTCATATCTACAAAAAATATACCCTAGAATCTCCTAAAATCATTACACATATCAAATAATACATTGTCTTTTCAAAAGACCATGCTATGATGTCTTAAGGTGTAACACAAGGGATAATATCAAAAGGGGGAGGTAATGTTTTCAACCAAGATCTCATTATTCATTTCTTATTCAAACACCTCAAATATATTATATACATAAACGTATGATAACAATTTTATTTTTAATATTTTTTTATACAAAAGTGATATCCATTTTCTACCTTCCTCAAAAAAAAATACATCATCAAGTGTAAATGAAAACTACTATATCCATGAATTGTGTGTTCTATTTCTTATAACCTCCTTGTATGGATTTTAAAATAGAGTTAAATAATGAAAAAATAAATTATTTAATACATGGTTAAGAATCGAAAATGATAAATAAATTTATTTTATACCTCCCTCAACATAACTATGTATTTTTTCCATTACCAACAAAATTTTCTGAATTAAAAATGTATTTAATATTTAAAAATGATATTTATAAAGCTATAAATTTTAAATAAATATAATACTAGACATTCTATAAGTTATATTAACAAAGAATGTTTATAGTAAACTTAACTACCTTAAATGAAAAATTTCATGGCACATTTCCTAATTTGATTCCATTTATGGAAAAAATATGGAACTGTATAAATATTATGATAATGGAATAATACAATTCATTCAAATATCTAATTTTATATATAGTGTAGATATTAACACCACACATTTTACCTATATAAATTTACTGGGGAATATTCAAAGGAATTTTCTGAACTTCCTCAATTAATTGAAATCAGAAAAAAAACTATTTGATAATTGAATAACACGTGATAATAAATAGGAATTTCGAAATTGAATATAGATGAATAAATTTATTAAATTTTTTGTTTCTATTTGTTTTAATTTTTTAATAAGTCAGTTTCATTTGAAAAAAGAATCAGTACCAATAATACGGTTTTTCGGATATCAATTTTATTTCATTGAGATAAAATTTTTATTCACCACTAGTTTCCATTTTTAATGTATTTATTGGACATAGTTTTGTTTTCCTAAATATTATGAAATACATGGTATTTATGAGTATATGACATGTTATACCATCAATATTTTCTTAATTTCAAGTATTAAAATTATATAATTTTTTTTGATAACTTCGTTTTCTTATTGAGTTACGATTTTTATTCATAAACATTATTTTTATAAGTTTGGTATTTTATCCTAAGACAATATTTTGGTGAATTATATATTTTTTCTAGGAATTTTCATTTATAACATCTAAATACCCATTAAAATGTCACATAATTCCAGAACAGTGATGTTCAAAAGGTATTCTCTAAATAACCATCATTACATTTGAGTTAATCATTCTATTACTTTTCCAAAATTTGATTCTATCTTTTTCTCATATATTTCATCCATATTCTGTATGTATGTTTGTTACATATATACCTAATTTACTATATATTTTTTAAATTAAAATTAATGTTTTATGTTACCTTCATAATTATCTATTTTAAGTGAACCCAATTTAATATAACTTTTATATTTCTTATTTCATGTCAGGTTCTAACCATATTATATGGTTTTAACCACGAATATTTCATTATGAAATTATTTATTTTATGGAAAACCCACCTTTTTAAAATTTGGTATAATGAAAAATATTCTATTTTCATTATTAAAAGTTACATTATTTATTTCATAAAACATCACATTAGTTGTTTAATAATCCTTGTTTTTACAATTCATCCTAGGAATATTTCTAAAATGAAACTCCATGTTCCAAACAATTGACTCATTATTCAAATAAAAACATTGAAGATGACATAATTTATTATTCTATACGGAATCCTTATTATATGG
The DNA here is from genome assembly GCA_963277665.1 of Viscum album. Lineage (NCBI taxonomy): Eukaryota > Viridiplantae > Streptophyta > Magnoliopsida > Santalales > Viscaceae > Viscum > Viscum album. The sequence continues at coordinate 427,923,083 of OY728121.1, forward strand.
CCTTAAATTATGTTTTTATTTGAGATTATTAAACCCACATTCTTCTCATGGGGCTTATATTACTTATTATCTATGTATGAATTATTTTCTTCTTGTGAAATATAAATATAAATATATATTATATTAATTATGTGACTAGTGGGACATTAATTATATATCCCTCCAATACATTGAGTATTTATTTCATCCAATGAGATACCTTTTATAAGGAATGTGATTATAGGCTAGAACACTCTGTCGTGTTGTCTTGAATATGATCCTTTACTTATACTTACGATTTAATATTTAATGATGTTTTCTAATATTTATGATTCGATGAACTAATTATATCATTATATTATTCTATTTTACCACAAAATGTAATGTGCATGGGTGGTGTGACTAAGAAAACTATGTTATGTTTTATTGGAAGTAGTCTTGACATATTCATAAGATGTCATGATTTTTTTCCACATATTTCTGATTGCCTTATCTTAAGATATTATTCCATTAATACATTTTTTTATTAATATTATCATTCTCTTTAAGATATCTTTTTGGGCCCCATATATTTTATGCAATATATAACCATCATTCTTTACATTAATTATTCTCTCACATGGATTTCTAGATCACCATTTTATGATGAATTAAAAAAAATATTTTTATTACATGATATTTTTAGTTATATTTTTCTATCCTACTCATGTTCTCGCATATTCATTTTAACTAACCCTTCGGGATATGTTGATGAGTTTTTCCCTTATTGAGCATTTGAGATCACCACATTCTTATGTTTCTATTCTCAGGGCATTAAATATTAGAATTATATAGGATAAGTATAAAAGGTATTACAATGTGGGTTAATTATGTACATATTATCATGAGTATTTTAAAATAATTTTCCCTTGTATCTTGAACTCAAAGTCACTAAACAATCCAGTCTTTTGATTTTTTTGATATTTGTGAGATTTAATGGTTAAATTATTGAAATGATAGAAAATTAATATATTTATATCTTATATATAGTCTCTTTATATAAAAGAAAATTTTGAAGAGTGTTTTTTAGAACTATATCTAGTAGTGTGGGTCTAGGGTACCTCACCTGGATCCAAGAAAAACACAGTAAGGAAAAATGCATCAAGAATCTCAGAGGAATGACCTACCCAGAATCCATAACTTGGATCTATGGATTACCCTATTGAGAAATTAATCACATGGATCCAAGGTTTTTACTATCCCCTATAAGGAATCCATCACCTAGATCCAGGACATACACTACCAGGAAAATAAAATCTCAAAACAAATGGGACAACCCTTATTAGAAAACATAAAATGGATATAGGGAATTCCTAAACAAGAATCTATCATCTAAATATATGGGTGTGAATCCCTAATAAATTGATTCCATCAACAAGATATAATAAATACCCTACATGAATAACCACGTCCATAAACCATTGGGATTATCCTTTTAGGAAAACCACATTTTTAGCATGGTGTGTGAATCTACCATGCTAGTATTCTATCACCTGGTGCTAGGGGTTTTACACTAAACATCATGTAATTTATCATCATATTAGAAAGAATAAAATTTGCATCTAAAAAGAACATTTAAGGGATCCCATATATCTCAATAAATATTAGTGGGATGGTTACCCAATAATCTCATGTTTCCTAATTTATTTAGGTTTTAAAGTGAATGTTCTTATAATCATGAAACAATTCCCAAAGGAACCCTTTCTAGGGTTTGAGACTCAAAGTGGAACCCATAGGGGTCCCCTAAATCTTATCAACTAGGGAAACCCTTAATCAGTTTTGTCATCTCAATCAAAATTATGGTATCGATTACCGCAAATCATAAGGCTTAGTTTCCCTTGAAATCACTAACTTCTCATCCAAGCCTTATTATCCTCCTATTAAAGCATGTGTCTATATTATATAAGGGAGATTTACCCAATCCCATTCCCTCCCCTTTTCACCCTAGGACAGTCATCTGTCCCAACCTATTCATATATCTTTGTGTGCTATACCCACCCAGGTAATCAAATCATAGTGTGGGATGAATACTTTTCCCACACCCACCTTGACTGTCATGATGTATTTATGGAATCCCTAGGTTTTCACTTGTATGATTTCTTATATATTTATCTAAATTTCTTACTTACATCCACTTGGTGGTCACTAAGGTAACATATCACTATGACCACTGCATTTCACCCATTTAATATAATTTATTATATTTAGAGTTAAGGTTTCATATATAATTTAATTATAATCATGGCCTAAACAATCAGTAATCATGTAAATCAATCAATTTCCCAAGGTCCCCCATCACCTTGGGAGATTTTCCCTTTCCAACATTGGATATTAATTTATCTAAAAATCCATCTGAATTAAAATATTCAATATCTATCGGTAGTGAGAAATCATATAACATTTTGATCATAAATAAAATTAAATAAAATACCCTAGACGTATGCTCAAGGGACCACCTACCTCTAATTAATAGTTATTTTCTTTCTAATAGATGCATTAAAACTCACACCTGAGATCCTATAGATTCAATCGGCCGTCGTCCAATGACCTTAAGACCTCACTAGAATAATAAAATCAAAATTAACTAAATATAATCTAATTATAATTATTTTCAAAATTATAATTAATATTATTTATATAATTTATTTCAAAATATAATAAATTCATATGACACATCATGGTTTTACGACATTATAAAACATCAATCTATGATTTGTGGTCCACTCCTAACACGAACTCAAACCTATAATACAACGAACAGTTCCATTTTTTATAGAATTTATTACTAGTTGATCAGGTAATTCAAATAAAAATAATTTCATAAAATCTCACTGAGTGCTCCTAACATATAGAAACTGCAACCAATAGCATGCTAGTATCTAATGGAATTCTCTTGAGACATACCCACTCGAAATACCTAATAACCAAAATTAATTATTCAGATAATTTAAATTAATTTAGGTTGATACCCTTGAAAAAAACTGTATGGTGATATAACTCTATCAAAATAACTTTTGAAAACATGAAGACATTGTCTCGAGACTTCCTATTTCCAATACATACAAAAGATCAAATATTATCAGATAATTAAACCATGATATGATGGAATTGGAACCAAACCCCTAAACTAAGTCACAAATGATAGAGACAATAGTAAATTAAATATTGTAAGGAGGAATATATGTATAATCTCATCCAAAATAGCTAAAGAATACACCCAATATCCCCCACAATAGAGGGGAATCAAATGTGAAAGGGATGAGGTCAACCCAAATGACATAAAAACGAGGGATAAGAAAAATAATGGATTACCAATTAATAATTTGAGAGGGAAATGATAATTTTAATTTTTTTAATGAGCCACATAGTTTGGTCAAATTGTTGGCGCAACCATACACCATCCATGTATCATTAGATATCTTAGATAATATTTTTTACATGGTAAGTCCACAAGGTTAGTCAACAATGTTCCATATATGAATATAACCTATAAAACACATATATAGAACCCCTCATTGGTGTCACATAGTTTTTATACAATCTTGTGAAGATTGTACACCAATCCATGGGCTAAATCCACGATTCATGGTTTACCCTATAATTTTCTTTGTCACCAATTGACTGTGTGAAAAACATAAATAATAACAATGAAATTTAGAGGATAAACATGAAACTACCCCATTCTCTTGGTGCTACATATATTTCCCCAAAATGTGATAACCAAACCATTCACCATTTGAATAATCTTTTAAAAGAAAACAAAAATAATCTTGATGCTCCCAAGAATCTCCAGAGAACTCAAAGAAAATCTTATACCCAAAGAAATAAGAAAAATTTCTTTAGGACACTCTAATTCTTATAATTCGCATAAAAATATAAATTTTATAAACAAACCCACTTTAGTATTTCAAAAAAAGAAAACACCTCATAAATTTCATAATTCACGAGGGAGAAGGGTTTTAAAAGTAACCAAAAACTGTTGGTTATTTGTTATAATGGAATAAAATATATAAGATCATAAGATATATAATATAATAGTTTCTAAACCATGGGATACTAAATAAAAATAATATCACTACATTACATTATAATGTTAATGTACAACATTAAAAATAATTATAATGTTATTATTGATCCATCTTTATCATTAGGATAAATGTATTATTCTCCACGGAAATGGGGGGAAAATAAGAAATCTATGAATTGAATATTAGCAAGGGGTTATGTAAAATTTAATATATCATTGTGTAAACATAAAACATAAATATAGAAGGTGCCAAATCATTATATATAATGACAATATGGACATGATATATCCTTGGATGAGATTAAAATTGAAATGAATAATCATTTGGATAATAATAAATCATCTCATAGTTATGGAGTGTATAATTTTGATAATAAAAAATTTCATTCATGTCCATATTCCAATAAATCATAAAATATGTAAGAATAATTAAAATATGAAAGTGAATTTCTCTCATGGGATCTACTATTTCATTAATGGCATATATAATTCTATGCTACATTCAGCACAAAATAAGACTAATGGACCTATCATAATAAAATAATGTCTTACAATATATATTATAATGATCTTTCAACAACATCATACATAAAAATGATAAATAATTATTAATTATATATATATAAATAATTTATGAATGGAGTGTTAATATTTCCTTAGTCCAATGAATTGTTTTACTATATAGGTAAGAAAACTTTATTCAAAAGAAAGATGTATAGTGTATTCACACCATATAAAATAATTGGATAAATGGACTAATTAATAGATTTCCCTAGTAAATTGAATGGTTTTGATATATTTTTTAGTATACAAGAATAAAATTAGAGACTATATGATATTGAACATACAATTTAAAGCATATTAACCAACATGTTGATAATGGAGTGATGCTGTAAGATAATTTCATTATATAACACAGGTCTAATGCACTCTCCAACTTCAGCAGAAATGAGAGGAGTTCCTACAGAGAAGAGGTTCTAGACGTAACAGGTCAAAGATTCATGGATTCCATCGGTGTCAGAGACTCTGCTACCATCTGGTTGAGACATGGTAGGTCTTGAGGCCCCAGGGCCAGACGGGTTCCATGCCCTCTTCTTTAAACAATACGAGAACATTATCGATCCTGACATCTGCATTATGATGAGAAATATTTGGGCCTGGAAAAAAAGCATTTAAGCCATCAATAAAACTATCCTCATCCTCATTCCCAAAATAATGAAACCTCTAGCAGTCCTTGACTTCAGACCTATTAGCATGTGCAATGTCTCTTACTAAATTTTCTCAAAGATCTATGTTAATCGGTTGTGTCCTTGGTTACCTGACATCATCTCAGAAAACCAGATTTCCTTCATGGCCAAGATACTGATCACTGATAATACAATTGTGGCCCATGAAGTGTTCCACTCTATTAAAACATGCTCTACCACGAAAAGAGGAACCATGTCCTAGAATCTGGATATGACTAAGACTAATGATAAATTTGAATGGAACTTCCTCATAGTTGTTATACTGAAAATGGGATTCTTCACTAAATGGGTAGATATGGTCATGCACTATGTCTCGACCATATCATTCCAAATCAAGGTCAATGGGGAGCTCACCTGATGATTCGCTTCATCCTGGTGCCTTCATCAGGGAGATCCTCTCTCCCCCTTTCTCTTTATATTGGTGGTTGATGTTTTTTTCTAACCTTATCTCCGGGGCTACATACTCTAACGCTATAAATGGGGAAAAGGTTTGTCGTGTAAGCCCACCAGTTTCGTATCTCTTCTTCACAGATGACTGCCTCCTTTCCTCAAGAGCAACCACTAATGAATTTAGTGTAATCTTCCATGTGATCCAATAATAAGAGAGGTCGTCCAGTTAGTCTATCAATTATGGAATGTCGGAAATCTCCTTTAGCACAGGGGTTCCTTCATCCCTGAAAGAAGAACTATATGAATTTTTAGGGATCCATTTGGTCGATAAACCCAAAAAGTATCTCGGGCTCCCCATGGTAATTGGACACTCCAAAAAAGAAATATTTGCTTCTTTGATGGAAAGGATTGAGAAGAAAATTCAAGGCTGGACCCTAAAGAAAATTTCCATAGCCGGTAAGGAGATCCTCATTAAGGTCATCATCAAGTCTATCCCCAGCTATTTTATATCCATGTTTAAGCATCCAGCGGCTGTTGTCAAACATATCTACACACGCACAACCAACATCTGGTGTGGGAAGAATGATGGAAGGAATTGAACCCACTAGATTTCCTAGGAGAAACTATGCAAACCCAAGTCTGAGGGAGGTATGGGATTCTGAAATCTCTTTCATTTCAGTGATGCTCTGATGTCTAATCAAGGTTGGTTCTTGATTAACCGTCCATCATCTCTCTGTGCCTGCGTTCTCCGAACAAAATACTTTCCCCACAAGGACTTACACATCTCCTCTCTTGGCCCTATTCCAAGATTCCTATGGAGAAGCATTTGGGGGCCCGAAGTCTCTTGGAAAAAGTGTTGGGATGGACGATTGAGAATGGCCAAACTGTTTACATTTGGACCGATCCCTGGCTAATTGATAAGGAAGGTGTACGGGCCTCATCCCTTGCCTGACCTAGTTTTGAAGATGCCACTGTCAGGTGCCCCTTTTCCGACCAATGTCCAGGATGGTGTTTGGAGAAGATTCACACATGGTTCAATAAAAGAGACAAAATAATTATCCTGAGTAATCCTTGGGTCCCTGATGCAGGACCTGATCATCTATTCCAGATCAAATACCTTTTGGGAGCATACACGGTGAAATACGGATGCTGGCTCGCCATTGGTATTCAATCAGTCAATTGGGATGGGGGACCTTGGAAGTTAGTTTGGAAACTCAACGTCCCCCTAGAAAATTCTCCACTATTGGTGGTAGGTGTGCACGAGAACCCTTCCTACTATGAGCCAACTCGTCCTCCGACATATTTCCAGTGATTAATCATTCCCTTTCTTCCTGAACGTCCTAGAATGTTCCTTGTATTCCATCATCCAGTGCCCATGGTCCAAGGAAATTTGGAAAAATTGGGGCTCTGCTTCCGACGCTTCACTAGTCATGGCCTATGACCTCCCATCTGTTCTAATGTGTTGGTGCTCCTCCTTCTCGCCGGCTAATGTGGGTTCACATTTCACCCTGGCTTTGATCATTTGGGTCCATCGCAATGAGGTAGTTTTTAACCATGGTCACAGACCCCCCTAATTCTGGATTGAATGGGCCTTCTCGTGGATTGAGCACTGGAAGCACCACAATGGACAACATAAGCCCTTTGGAATCCCCACTCTTCTATCCCACTAGTGTTCCCCAAGAGAAGGGATTCTTAATATTAATGTGGATGCATCTCTCCCCAAGTATGGTCCTGTCACCCTCATCATCCGGGCCCGGAACCATCAGGGGAAAGTCATTGCAGGAAAACATGAATCACACTACGCTTTTTGGTAACATGTAGTGGCCAAGGATACTGCCCTGCTTAAAGGAATGATGCTCTCCAAGGATCGTGGTTGGGATAAAATCAACCTCAAATATGACTGTCACACCATTATCAATCCTATCAATTTCAACGATGGTGGCCTCCAGTCATTTGGATCCCTCATCAGGTGAATCCTTTCTCTCTGTCAAGGCTTCTCAATCTGCACATTCTCCTTTACTAAAATGGAAGGAAACAATGATGCCCATCAGCTGGTAGCCTCATGCCCCTATGATGTTAACCAGCTCTGGTTGGACCATTTCCCTTCATGGTCTGGCGTTTGTACGTCTGCTGATCTTTGACATTAACGAATCTGTGTTTTCAAAAAAAATCATTATATAAGGATATTAATTAAGATTAATTTACTATTATAATTGATCTTGATTATAGGTGAAAAATAAGTTGTAGAAATATATCCAATTAAAATATGGATTATAAGACACACTTATTTGATATGTTATAAGAATATAATATATCCTCACTGAGAAAATATTTAGAGAATACTTTTTAAATCTAATGTTGAATATTTTTAAAATAAATTTTAATCCACTATAGTCCTAATAAAGGATTACCCTGGTACATAATTATTATTATTTCTTAAAAAATATCCCCATCACAGATATAAATCAACTAAAATGCCCCAAATATATAACATGAGTAGAGATTTGGATTATGAAGTAATGGATATGGAAAAATGTTAGAACTATAATAACATTGGAAGGTTGTATAATGATAGTGAATAGTAACATATCATTATTAACGAATTATAGATGAATAATAATATAGTATAATAACAATTCCTATTGAAATATATTTAATTTGAAATGATTGAAAAAGGTAAATAAAAATAATAATATTAAGAACCCTTATAATGAATAGAGTCTTTATAATAGGAGGTAATTAACACCATGGAGCCTTAATTGATTCATGGATGGAATCATGAAAGTAATATTTAGGAGAGAACCATACTCAATGATTTTATCATGAAATTTATTGGATGGATGGGTCATTATTTATAGAAAATTTAAAAGAATTGTTTATCAATTTTTTTAAAATGGATTTTAAAATCTAAGATGTGGAAAATTCATTAATATTTTATTTCCTATGTTTTTAGGTTATTCTATTTTATATTTAATGCCTATTTTTTATATTTTTATTTCATCCAACCAAACAACATTCATTAATATGATTTTTCAACTAGAAATGTGATTTTTCCACAAACAATTATTTTTAAAAACATAATTTAAATTTCAATATTTTGAATGATAATTATTTGTTTTGAAATATATTCTAATTGGTTTAAATAAATAAATTTAAAAAATATACATATTGTATTTCATGGATTAATTAAAACTAATTAATAAAAAAAATCATCTAAATAGAAATAATTCATACTAAATATGTATATTTTGTTTTAATGTTCACATGAGAAATGAAATCTTTCATAAAATTAAGAGAAATAAACCTTTGTATAATTTTGGCATTTTGATTATAAATTTGTCAAAAAATTTATAAATATATATATATATATAAATTAATTATAGTATAAAAATATAAATATATTTTCAAATCATATGTTTGGTGCCAATAATTTAGAAACACTTTTTATAGATTTTTTATATGATTATAAGAAATATGTGTATGGTTTAATTTGTATTTAATGATTAATAGATACTATTTTCAGTAATTTATTATACTATTACCCAGTCATGTTATGTACATTATTGGACACATTTATGTTTCACATAAAAAAACATTACAATAACAATATTCATATTGCTATGTTACTTTTAAAATGGTTATATTTCTTTTCTAATGGTCATACTATACTATAAATATATACACCAAATATTATATAAAAATCCATAATTTCACTCTTTCAGTTTTTGAATCATTTTTTTCTATTATAAACTATTTTATTCATAATATTAATTTATTTATTATTTTTTCAAAATGTGGTTCCCCAATATGTGCCATTATTGTGAATCCATAAATTTAACTACTCATTGCCACTCATGAAAATGTATCACCTGTGTTCATATTTTGGAAATATGATGAAGTAAAAAAGTATTTTTTTATATGAGAGTTGTGTTAATGAAATTTTTTATATAAAAACATAAAGTCCTATTCAAATCCTATAAGACCATGAACTAAATAATCCAATCCAGTGGTAGAAAATTGTTAAAAAAAGGTTCCCTAATTATTTTTACCATTTATATTAATTATAATTTTTTTAATTTATAGCTCAAAACCTAAAATTCTATGATCATCATAATGAGATGATCCAACTATGTATCTTTTTAATTATAATTTAGTTTTTCCTATTTAGTTTCTAGGCTTCACATGATACTGGATGGTGGTATGTATGATGGTGGAGTAGGGAAAACAATAATATAATTTAGAATATCTAATTTTTCATTATATATACATGTATTGATTATACGGACCACTATTTTGAACATATTTTGGATCCCAAATGGGTGAGAAGGGGCCATATTATCTAGGTGAATAGATGGCCAGTGAGGGAGTAAATAGAATTGACCAAACTGAACAAGAAATAATTTTTTATCCTTGTATCTAATTGATAGAATATTGAAGTATAGTTTCACATGATTAATGGTTGTAATGAAAATATTAATCATTATTTTTTCTTCTGGTTTACATTATGAATCCCCCAAAATGGTAATAAAAAAGTGGGGAGTACAGAACAACTTAGAACATCAAATTTTGACTCAAACTATATTATTGGACTCCCTTTATCTGTCAAACATAATAGAATGTTGTTTAATAAATTTTGAGAAATATATAAAGTCAAATTTGAATAATTTATATAAAATATGATACATTAACTAGTTATTGTGTTATCGTCATGAAAAAATTGAAAAAGATACTTCCGTTAGTAATAAAAATAGTTGTAGAGATAAATTTTCATTCCTATATTACAGAAAAATATAACTTATAGTATCATGTTTATTTATTGATAACTAAAAAAATGTATTATCAATAAATATTTGTTCACATATGATATATTTTTTTCTAAATATTCGAAAATCAAAAATATATTAAATTTTATTGGTAATGATTTTATCTACAAACACTTTTTTTACTAACAGGTAAATCTGTTGATATTGATCATTTAACGCTAAGAAATATTCTACTAATAATTAAATAATTTTTTTTTCATATCAATAATAAATGTTTTTTACAAATAAATGAGTCTGTTACTATTAATTTTTATTATATTAATTTTTTTACCATTATAAAATTATTTTGAAATAAATTATGAAACAACATAAAATATTTTACAAAAAATAATATATAAATATATATATTTCAATAAACAATATAAATTATAAATATTTTAATAAAATCATATAATCATATGCTATCCTTGATACATTTTATGTTTGTGATAATATATATATATAAGATATAATTTTTTTGGAAAATGATAAAAAAAAATTAAAAGATGTGAATAATAACGAATGTTGTAAAAAATAGAAAAATAAAGTCTTGTATATGTAATTTCAGAATATGTATCTAATTTAATTTTTTATTTACAATACATATAAAATCAAAAAATAATTATATATAAATTATATATAAATTTATTATACATCATTATTTTTTTAAAATTATACATAAAATATGAAAATCCTTTCCCTAAATTAATATTCTCGAGCTATAGTGATTAGGTCATCGTTATCATGTCTTCCATTATCACACCTGACTCAATTAATTTCATTTTCTTCTAAAACAATTTTTTTATGTTATTATTTTATTTTTATTTTTAAAATTTTTCATTTTCCTTCTCTCATTCTCCCCTAGGTCACCCCACCCACTCCCCTTCATGTTTTCATTGCACACCCATGATAGGAGGAAACACAAAGGTGCACCTTCCTTATTTTTCCTACCCTAGAATATGGTCTTCTCCCTTTTAATTTCATATACAGTATCCTTTGGTTAACATTCATTATCCTCTTCACACCAATTCTTCACATTTGATTGTATTTTTTCCTCTCTTCCATGTGGTTCACATAACACATCTGAACAATAAACCAATTTTGGGAATTTATTTTTTAAACTATTAATGTTTATAGTATAGGAGCCCCAATTTTGGTTTGTTTTATCAACGTCTAGGTTAAGAGTTTTAACCACGATTCATGTGACCTGATTATTTGTTGATTCATTAATTTCTTTCTCTTCCCTGGCTTGATGTTGCCTTCCTTATAGTTTTGTTTAATTCCCTAGGATTTTTTAAATAGTTCTATATTTCTATGATTTGGGTGTGATGATCTATATTTGTGTAGTTTTTTTATTTTTTCATAGGGGAATCTAAAAATATTAGGTTTTACTGAGTGGGGAAGCCTTGTAAAGACTCACTAAAGGTATTGAAATTTGGTCACTAGGTTGGATTCCATATCTTTTAAATGTTTCATATGGTTGTTTTGGTCAATATGAATGAAAATCAATCTGGGATGTGAGTCTTATCCATGGAATTCAATTCTCTTAATGTTAATATATTGTGATGATGGGTGTTAGTGTCTGATCTGATGCAGACATGGTTTCTTCGCATTAATAATTATTTCAATTGATAAATTTTTATATAACATTTGGTATATTGACTGAATTGAATAGTATAGTTTATTAGATACTCTGTGACATCTTTTTCAAAATAACAGATGTGATGTATTGTTAGAACTACGATATTTCATTCTCCGAGATATGTGTGTTAATTTCAAATATACTTAAAATCTATTTCAATTTCATGATGGTGAAATTGAACCCATTATATGCACTGAAACAATAATTTTTTTAATAATGTTTTTAAGGATGTTGGGTGGAAAGCTAACTCATTTCTCAAATGGTTCAGACAACATTATAGAAGTTTGAGTTATTTGTTACTCGTAATTGAAGTTAGTGTCATTCTAAATGGTGTGTGGTTATATGTGGGGAAATATTATTTTTATTTTGATATCATGAATTCTCATTTTTGTTTTTCTTTGTCTCTATATCTCTTCTATTAATGTGGTCCTCTTTAATTTTTTTAGCCATCGATTCTTCCAGTCATTTTTATTTTTTTGTGAAAACTAGTTATTTTAATATCATTTGTTATGGAAATAGATTTTAAATTCATTATATATTCATGTTGTGGTCAGTAAAGGTAATTTTATAGTTTTTTGGTATATAGATTTATTATCTTATGGTTTTTGATTCCACTGGTTAGATTATCCTTTTTTGGGGATGAATGGATGATATTTTTATATCATGTGTTTTAATTTTATATCGTACAATTAAAGGAAAAACTATTTCCAACATTTATTGTTTGAGTAATTTGATCATTTCTCATGATGGTGCAAGTATAATATGGGGGATTTGGGACATATAATTCTTTTGGAATAGAATAATGGTCTACAATAGTCAATGGGATGGTTGTGATGGTGTGCATATATTGATCAACTATATTAGATAATAGATCATGTGATGTTATGGGGATTCCATGACTGTGATGTCTGATGTTTCCGATAAATAAATTGTAGAAGAAGTTTTACAAGATTCCATGTAAAGTACCTTAGTTTTTTATAATTTTAGAGTATATTTGTAATATGTATCTTGGATCTTAAATGTTTTTCATGAAGTTTTAACATTTATTTAATTTATCTTGGAACATATTTTTAAAATAAAGTCTTATTTTTTGGTGTTTTATAAAATCTATTTTTGTAATTATAATGTAATAAATATAATAATAATTTATTAATAATTATACTAATAAATTTAATATAAAATTTTGATAAAAAATATTTCATGGCCAACATTTAGAGAATAATTTAAAAACTAATATTAATTGTTGATATTGTTTATAAATGTCAATAATATTACCAAAAATATATTAGTCTTATTAATCTACCTCTACCCATTTTTACCTACATATATATATATATATTATTATTTTCTATTATTATTATTTCAATAGAATTATTTTATATTTCACAATAATATTTAGAGACATGGTTTTTAGAAATAGTTTAGTATCAATAATTTTATTGTAAATGTTTTATAAATAGAAAATGATCTTTTACAAAACGATATACCCCTATTAGAAAAGATATTTATTTTATTGTGAGTATTAAAAATTGAATAGTTTATTGTCCCAATAATTAAATCGTGAGTGGATATATTTTATTACTGTTAATATTACAAGAATGTTTGGACCCTCCTAAATTACATGAAAATAATGTGATACCTTATTTTCATTATGGTAGTATGTGTGGTTATTAAATAATTTATTATAGGTAACTTATAATTATGAATTCAAAATTCATAAAAAGTTATTCAAACGTGACTAAAATGAAATTTACCCATTATGATGATTATATTATATATTAAATTGACCTAATGGATTAAAAAGATTTAGATGGAGTAATTTTATCAACATGGATTTTTTTATGTGGTATTAATAATGTTTTTTTTGAATGTCATTGATACAAATGTTTTATCTAATATTTTGTAAACCCTATAGGGATAATATGGATTATAATAAAAATTATCTTTATTTTAGGAATATATCTATACTAGTGGATGTTGGAAAACATAATGGTAATATTATGTAATAGGTTCAAAAAAATAGATTAAGTTTGTTTATTTATCTGGAATTTTGTGATGTAGTATAGTGACATCTAGATGTTAATGTAAAAGGAACCCATGAGTGTCTACAATTATATACACCCACTAACATGGGTTAGAGATAAATGAAAATATCTATGAATTTTATCTTCTCACCCATTAATCTATGTTAGAGGTTGATGGTGGGATAAGTGTGTTTCAGTTTTGTTGGGGATAGACTGACCAAAAGCACATTGAAAGGGGTAATTCTATGAGTAAACTTATTTACACTTTTCTTGTTTAATGTGATTATTTTTTTATGGAACTCCTTCTAGTGTTCATGGGAACTTGTTCAATCTCTTTTTTTATTGGCCTATTTTTTTCATTTCCCCAAAATGATAGTACAGATATAGAAATTAAACCATTAAAACATAGAGGATTTTATATAATTTACCCATAGGGTCTACTCCAAGGAACACAAAAATAGTTTTGTGTAAATTTATTACAAGATAAAACTATTAATTGTATTAGTACAATTGATTAAAAATGGATCATTATAGATCTAAGGGAACACCCTATACACATATATCAGTGAACTGATTTATGATAAATATATGATTTTTTTAGTGTATTTGGTCACCTCCATAATTTATATACTTAATATTTAGTATCTAAACAAGAAAAGAAAAAATATTACATTATAAATTCCATATTTTATTCTCTTTGATATTCACCATACTATAGTCCTTCTTTATCTAACTATAGATATGACCAATTCCTTGATGTGATGGGTGAATCTATATATTAAATTATATAATTTTAGCAACACCTTCATATTCTAGATGAGTACAATTATAAACAAGAATTATGCAATTTTGTATAATTAATTAAAATCGATTATAGTAATGAAATCTAGATTATTATTCTGAGGGTGGGTGTGAGAATATTCTCGAGCCCCCCTCATCCCCTAAAAAAATTGAATATGAAATATTATCTATTTTAATGATAGATTATCTATTATTAAATCCTAAATTTTATAGAATTTCATAAACGCAGCTTCTTGATATGATTAATGAGATCACTCTATGATCTTCATAATTTCTCAAATCAAACTCGGTGTTACAAACAATTTAATGTAGCGAATTTAGTTCCAATAAATAAAAATAAAACCTTGATATCTTAAGCCACAAATTATATCTTAATTTCTAATCGAATATACTACATTATCTATAAAAAACCACTTAATAACAAAATATCCCATTTTATAGGGTGTTCCATGTTAATAAACACGAAAACATTATGTAGACTATACTATGGTATGTCCTACTACATTTAAAAAAGTCCACTTTTCATGTTCAAATTAACTCCATTTTAATTCATCAAGTATCATTGAACAATATTTCCAATCTTCGTGGTACAAGTACATGTAGTATGATATCTACCTCACTATATTGAAACATCCTATAGTATTCTCCAGACATAAAATCATTTGATATATTAAATACCCACCCATGATAGAAAAAAACCCTTTTTTAGTTTGAAAGTATAAATCATTGTCATATTAATATTAAGTACGGTGTCCCATTTTTTCAAACATAGATATTATATCTTATTAGAAAAATATTAATTACATTAAAAACAATCTACACTAGAATCATATAGGATTAGTTCCTTTAAAAAATTTGATATATATATATACATAACTATTTTATAATTGAACTACATAATATCCCACTATGTTATCCATAAATAACACCCTTATTAGACATATCGTAAATTATAACATTCTTCACAAGATGGGAAGATAGAACATAATAAAGGATGAGCTGAGACTCTCAGTAAGGGTATATAAGGGAGATATCATTATAAAAGGAACATATGGTTTTGAGAATATAGCGACCAATTCTTTACATAAATTCATATTACTTCAGAATTGAAGTATATTTACAACAGCATATAAAAAACCTTAAAAAGACTGTATAGATATATTTTCTTTAGAAACTAGAAAACATAAACAACTTTTTCATAAAAAATCTACATTGTCTCCTGTTTATTTCATCATAACTAGACATATTTCAAGAATATCATACTTACTACCCTATTTCATGACCTAGGGAAAAGAAACATAGAAAAGAATGAGATCAAATTCAAAGTAAGGCTAAACAAATGAAATATAAATCATTTCATATTCATAAGAACATAACATTTGAAAATATTATCCTGCATATAATATATCACAGTATCATGTAATGGGAGAAGTCATAAAATTGAAATGTAACCCAATAGTCAAAACATAAGATATGAAACTTTGTGGAATGCAGAAATTATCATAAAAAATCATTCCATATTAGTAAAGGATCACAAATAAGTCTATCATATTAGTCAAGGATCATTGGAGGGACATATAGTTCTAATTGATCTCATAATGAAATCATTCTTATTTGTGGCACATAGACATTATAAAACATTTACAATAGGATAACCCATGCAAAAAAACAGGTTTCTTAAACATCATTCATTCATAATTGATAAAAAATAATTGTATTTCCTAAATAACATTCCATAATAAATAAAATTAAATCACAGTAATAAAAATGGTAGAAATACACCCTTATTTAAAGAGTGAAATATTGGATCAAACATAATTATGGGAAAACACTTGAAATTAATTATAGAGGAAAATATTTTTTTTTCAAAATCATTTTCTTTTCTCCAAATGCCACTCAAATCAAAAGAAAATAATTTAGTTGAAAATAATATTGACATAATGTATAGGAATATTTATTAAAATAATATTTCATTAAACTATAAAAATCCATTTTTGCTGTATATGTTAAACAATATTATTCTCATCTTTTTCACAAAAAGGTCAAAAAGTACATCGTTTAAAGAATGAAAAAATATTCGATTCACACCATTTAGTAAAAGTTAAACAATGGGTAAAACTGAATTTAAAAAAATTTATAAGGATAAACAGAATATTTTGAAATACATATTATGGATACATGGGT
Organism: Viscum album; assembly: GCA_963277665.1. Lineage (NCBI taxonomy): Eukaryota > Viridiplantae > Streptophyta > Magnoliopsida > Santalales > Viscaceae > Viscum > Viscum album. The sequence continues at coordinate 427,940,218 of OY728121.1, forward strand.
GTGGATGATACGTATACCCCATTAAATATATACGAATAAACATTCTCAGATAAAAACTAAATTTGTAATGTTATCCCTTATCTTAGGTCTGATAAGCTTCGTATGTATCTGAAATTCCTACATAATGATTTAAATAATGTTACTTATTTATTCATTAATCAGAATCATTTTCATGATAACATTTATGATCATATTTTCATCTGTTTGTTAGTAACATTACATTGTTATTCATTATTCGTGTATTAACTGCTTTATGTTCTTATGTATGTTTTGTTGGGTAATATCTTATTCCTATTTTTAAGTTATAGTTATATCATTTAAATCATAGTATTAGTATAATATATATCATATTTATACATTAAATTCATTTATATAATCATGGATTAATAATTATTATGTATAATTAATCACATCACACCGTGGAGACGGTAAGTTGTACGTACACACGATGGATGATATCCTGACCAAATTTTTTGAATGGTATTGAGGTGGATGGTTTATAGTATATAATAATTAGTATCATGTAAAAATAATAATATATAGTTACTATTTCCACAGTTATACCCATCCATGTATGGTGGCAGTGAAAAACAGATTACACCACGACGTGGAGATGTTAATCCTTATGTTCGCACGCGCGGTGATTTCATTTTTCATAGGATGGATACAAGGTGAAATAGGATTGTTTTATATTTATCATAATATATAATTATATGATTGATACTTGTGATATTACTTTATAATTAAACAACTAAATATATGTAAGTAAAAGAAGAATGAAATTTGGAAGAATCGATAGAAGAGATTACTTCTTCCTCGATGTGCCTCTATTAAATTTTCACTTAGTGCACTAGAGTTGGTCTTTTGAAAATACCTAAACCTCTAGAATATTACTAGGGATGTTAAGGAAAATAATTCAGGATTTGGCTAAGATTGAAGGCCCAAAATTGAGAGAAGAAAAGTGGGAGGAGGTGCCCTTTTATAAGAGATGAGAGGGGCACTTTATGAAACTCTCAAAATATTAATTTATTATAAATTCAATTTTGATTAAAAAATGGTAAAAAATTATTTAATTATAATATAAGATGATTTTTTCTGGATTAAATATCATACAATAATTTTTAGACAAGTTTTTAATTTTTGTCCTTATATTTTTGGTTTAACCCTTATATTACCCTTTTTATTCTTAATGTGATATCATGATATTTACACATTGTGGGTTAATGTAATCACCATATCTTATCAAACAACCAAAAAAAAGTTATTTATGAAATATTTGGACTTATATTAACCTTTTTGACAAATCATAGATTTTTAGGAATTTAATATCATTTAATAAACTATTTTATGTTATAAGTTATGCATTATGTCAGTTTTGGCTACTATTCAAACATGACTTTTTATAAAAAATTACAACAACCTGATTCCATAGATTAAAAGTCATTACCTAATCCCATGTATGTTAACATTATCCAAAAAATTCATGGATGGCATAAAAATGTTAAAATTAAATTTATTTTGATATTTATAAATTCATTTATTTGAATTTTTCATTAATGAGGTAATCACTACATGATAATTGTTTCATAAATAAATATATTTATATAATGTCTAAAAATTAAAAATAAAATACCATGATTTAATAAATCTATTGAGATTTATAATTACTATTCATAGACATATAGATTAGTTATATAACCCTTTATTAAAATCGATTTAGTAAAAGATATATATTTATATAATAATTGTCTTCACTTTAAATTAATTATTATAAACTGTCATTTTCACATCCAAGTGAATCCATGGGGTCTCCGAATCGACCCAAGGATTCCCATTGTCATACAAATCCCATATGATATGATTAATACACGTTTTAGGAACGTTTTATACTATTAAATTAATGTTTTACCCTCATTTAGCAGATTTACCCTTTAATCGTGGTAAATAAAATAATTACTGAAGTCATTATTCATAATGTCAATACCTAAAAGGTACCTATTCAATCAATTCGGACCATTTTATTCCAAATATTAAATCTATTTTTTATAATTGATAACATATAATTTTTAGTAATTAATATAAAATCATTCCTTTTGTTAAAATGAGCAAACATGTTTTAAAAGTTAAAACATTTCAAAAGAATAAAATGTTTTACCTATCAATTCAATGTAAAATTAATGATAATGAAATACATTATATGAAATGGTAAAAATATTTTATATTTACACTTTAAAACCATTCAATATTATAATTTAACCATATAAATTATCTCAATGAAAAATTTGTTTTAAATTCATATTTAGCGAATTTTTACTATTCATCAAGACATGATAGTTATCAAAAAAATATCAAAAATTTAACCCAATTAAATTTTTATATCCCTATTAAAAAATAAATTTTTTATTTTATCATATATAAATTAGTAATGTCCCAAAATCATGATTTTAAATGGGGTTCCCTTTCAAAGATGTAATAAATATCCTTAAAAAGGTTCTTATACATAAAATAGGTTTTTATTGATTCCCTATGGCTAAAATAATCATTGGATGAATATAAAAAATATTTTATTAGGTATGTAAAACATATATATCTCATTAATTGTATTACCAAAAATTAATTTATGTAAACAAATACAAATAACTAATTGGTTTATATTTTTCATAAGTTATTAATAGCTAATTAATTCATAATGAATTTTCATAAGATAGTAATAATTATTCCCGCTATCCTAGTGGCTAGGCTGTGATGATAATTTGATATTAAGGGAATCTTGCAGTTCATTTAAACTCACTTTTTAATGCAAGAATGATATAGAAAAATAAAAATTATTTAAAGAAAATATTTCATAAAACTATTCAGGTGTTACAGAGAATAAGAGAATAAAATTCGACAACCATACACTACATATCATTGATTATAAAATTGTGTCATGAAATAAATCATGGTAGTTTATAAAACATAAATCATTACAGAATAAAAGAATATGATCCATGAGAACATAAAATTATAATAAGACATTGTTTTTTGCGTTCACACAAGCTAAGAAAATTATTTTCAAATTATTCAAGGGTCGTTTTAATGTATATCATTGTGCGATTCCATCACTACCAAAACCATTATAGTAGTCAAGGTTCTATTCCAAGAATTTCATAGTCGACAGAGCCCCTTACTGTATTTGGTTCACTCCCAATTCCATTATTTTTTATCTCATGAGATATCTACCATTACCCAAATCATTATAGGGATAAATAGTTTCAACCCATCATATAATGAAAATCATACATTTATGTGGAATAAGATCATATAGAATTCGTAATTTATGACTCCATAAAATGAAATGGGCTCCAGAAATATTTCACCATAGCATAGCACATCATAAGACATCTATATAATGATTACTAACTGTATAACAGGATCATATCCCTAATAAAACTAAATTGACAGCAAAGGATTCCATTTAGATGGAAAATGATTTTGAAATATCACTCGGAACATTTATTTAGGAAAATAACCTTTCCACTTTGAAAATAATTATATAAATCTATAAATTTACCAAAATTTAATGAATTTTTTTTCTTTAAAAATAGACTTCCGTAATTATTAAGGAATAAATAAATCATTTATATTCCATGACGGTGTAATATACCATGGTGGTAATATACATTAAAATTATTATTCCTTTTAGATTTTTAATAAAAATAAACAAAATTACTTGTTTTGAAAATAACCAGAAGATTACTTTCAAAAAAATTGTAAAATTTCAAAAGAAGATAAAATTATCATTAAAAATGATTTATTAATATTCAAAACATACTTTAAATAGTTTTTAGAAGTCATTGAAATTGAAGAAAAATGATTTTCGACCGATGAGATAAATAAAGTCAGTTTTCCTTTAAAACATCATTTTTAAACCTTGAGTATATAAAGAGGGAAAATTATAGAAGAAAGCATTATCCTGAAATAAAAATATTATAATATAATTAATGAGTTTATTGATAAATATATAAAAATATTTCATCATCGGAAACATAATCATAAACAATCCCCTTATATAAAGAATATATAACTTAATCTCATTACCACTTTGGTAAATATAGAATCATAATCCCCCTGAAATTGGGAATCTTATATGGATATTTATATTCCATAATTTCTAAGATATGGATTATAAAATACATTAATGGGTAGTATACATGCTACATAAAATAAAAAAGTGGTGTATATGTCATGTGTTCTATATAAATAAATGTGAGACAAAATCCCTTTACATATTTGGAAAATTTTGAATAATAAGCCTCATTAAATAAAAAAATAAAATGAAACATTAAATATCCCTCAAATAAGGATATTATTGATATAAAATTTCAAGGAGGATGTATATACAACATGAAAAACAAATGAGTGGTTAATATGGAATATGACACACAAAAATAATTGAGAGACTAGAAATCCCTTACCTCAAGTCTGTAATTTCTTCACCCACATTCAAAAGTCTTATATAAAAAATATATATGTGTTATAAATATATTAAAGAACATATTTTTTATGTATAATAACATATATGACTTATATATGTTAATTAATCACCATTAATTTTATAATTCCATGATAAAAACATGGTTTGGGAAATAACTACCTAATTTTTCATGCATGTTTTGGTTTTTTATTTTATATCCTTTTATAGAGATTATAGTTCCGTTATCTACAAAATCTTTAACATGATATAAATATATTATTTATTTATTTTAAATATATATATTGTAATCCATCAATTTTATAGATTGAAAATGAATTACATTATCAATGGAGATGGGAGATCATACGTACACATGGATGGTGTTTTCATTTTCTTGATAGACATGATGAAATAAAGGTAAATATTAATTCAAAATTTCTGAATAATTTTTATATCATATATATTATAATTTTTCATTAAATATATCTTCATTACTATCCCTATTTACATAATATGAAAAACAGATCACATCACTTTGTGGAGGCAGTAGTCCACACGTACATATGAGCGATATTATAATTTTCAAATAGATTTATAGGTTATAAGGTATATGAGATAATATAATTTTTGAAGTATAATTATGTCATAAATATCATATAAGTATCTTAAAACCTTCATTATATCAATCTTTGATATGGTTAATGGAAAATAGATTACATCGGTTCATGAGGCGATAGTCTGTTGTAATCACAATCAACAGTTTTGTTTCTAATTTGATAGATTAGGATATATATATAGGTCATAATTTTGACAAAATAACATATTTTTATATATTAGATAAGTATTTTAATATATTATTATTTTTTAATAATATAGTAAGTATGTGGAAGGGAAAATAATATTAAAATTATTGGTTATGAAGGGTACATCTTCTTCGAACAACCACCATTGGTTTTCCACAAAGTCCTTAATAGGAGGGTTTCATAATCAAAATAAGGCCTCTAGGATTTTGTGATGGAATTAAGAAATGTATTTGGAAAATTATTTTCCAAACTAAAGGGCTTTGGTATATGTTTACCTCACATGTTTTGATAATCTCACTTATGTTTTAATAAGTTGATAATCCTAAATAATGTTCATTTATATATTAATTACTATTAATTATAATTTAAAATAACTCTCACTCAATCAAGATGTGTTTTTTATAGAATAAGTAAGTGTCAAGTCACTGATATACTCAAAGATACTGATACATACCTACCGGTACTTAGTCTACCGATAGACATAGTCACCGATAAGAAAAGGTCACCAATATACAGAGCTATCGGTATGAGTAAGTCCACTGGTAATCACATGTCACTGATAGATCCAGTATACCGATACAGACAGCTACCGATAGAACAAGTCAATCGGTGTGCATAAGTCCACCAGTATGCACTTAATCACTGGTACACCAGAGCTACTGTTAGAGTAAGTCTACCGATACAAAAACATTACCGATACAAAGAGCTACCGATACAAAGAGCTACCGATACAAAGAGTTACTGATACAAAGAGCTACCGATACAAAGAACTACTGATATAAAGAGTTACCGATACAATCAAAGATACATATAGAAGGAGTAACTATTACTATTCGACTATTACAAGCACTCCATTCCATTAACTTTTATGCCTTATTAAAATTATACTAACGGTCATATTTGCTCAATTTAATGCAACTGCCATTAATTAATGTCGGTTGATGAAATATCAGGGAACTGTACCTCGTACCTATGAAAAGGTAATCATTCCCATTGCCAGAGCTGAACTCTATAAAAGAAAAGTACAAAGGCCGTGCAAACCAGTGTGAAATAATGGCTGAAGAGTGGTGAAAATTGGTGAATACAAACAGAAAAGAAAGGCTACATCTATTCCTTAAGAACACAGGACATACATGAATCAATTCATTCTAGAAGAAAACACAAGCTGCACATTAGCCAAGGAGTGAAGAAATAAAATGAACACGAAGAAAATGACCCTATGTTATTTAGACAAAAACCAGAGAAGGACTTAGAAACATTCCTGATCAATCAAAGGAGTCATGGGATGTACTTCACATCACTAGAGCATTCTAAACTCATATATACTCTCTTAGTGATTCTCTTAATTACCTTTTGAGTAGTGTGTGAATTCTCTATATTTCAGACACACACTGTCTACTATGCTGAACAGGAATATTTTTAAATCCTCACAAAAAAATTCCATAACTCTCGTGTATCCCATTGTGGATAGTGGCAGAGGTCAAGTGGGACCTGGACAGCCAGGGTGCTGTTATTTTGTTTTCCGGCATAGAACTGTGGTAGAGGTCTTAGTTCCTAGACAGTCTTTGAACTATTGTTTACCTTGATCCATGGTGTGGATCAACATTTATATAAATTGTTTGAGAGAACTAAGTCTCGGCATGAGACTGAACCTCTTGTTTTAAAATTGTTGTTCTTATTCATTTTTATTTTAACCTATATTGAATATTACACTTCTAATTAATTTGAAATAACAAATTGTTGTAATGTTACCTTGATAGTTAATATAGCATGTTTTTTATGTACTGTAAAGCATTAGATTAGCTTCAAAAGATATTTATTCTTCAGATTTGACTAACTAAGAACTAGTCAATCTTTTGAGAATCTAACAGACCCTTTATAGTTATACAAATTCAATACAGATTATCTAGTTATTCAATTTGGAAGATTTTAATAAGATGTTTTTAACAGAAATTTTAATTTGAACTCAATTCACCCCCCCCCCCCCTCTTGAGTGTCCACTTCGACCAAAATTTGGTATCAAAGGGAGGTTTACTTTTAAAGGCTTTTGAAACACTCTGTTTTTCAACTGTGATTTTAGTTGTATCTTGATGATCCTAAATTTATGTTAGCTCTAAATTTTATCACTTTAAATATGTTTGCTAAAATCTGATTATGGATAATAGATTAGAAGGTGGTGCTACCAACAGGCCGCCTTTCTTTAATGGTATAAATTATGCCCAGTGAAAGCTTAAAATGAAAATTCATTTAGAGAGTATGTGATTTGATATCTGGACAGTTATAAAAACTCAATATAAGATTTCAGAGACTATTAGAACTAATTGAGATGAACCTACTACGAAAAATTACAATATTAATTGTAAAGCAATGAATTCCCTCTATATTGATTTAGGAGATGAAGAATTTAATCTCATATTTTCATGTAAAACTGCCTATGAAATTTGGGACACTTTGGCTATTTCCTGTTAGGGAACAACCAATGTCAAATAAATGAGACTGACCACCTATAATATTAAATATGATAATTTAAAAATGAAGTCTAATGAACCTATTTTTGATATATATCTTAGGTTCGATGATATTTTCAACACTATGAGCTCACTTGGAAAATCTCTTCCTGTAAAGGAGCAGATTTTGAGAATATTAAGATGTCTGGCAGAAAGATGGAGAGGCACATCAGTTTCAATTAGAGAATCATGTGATATTGGTACTTTTCCCATTAAGGAATTAATTGGTAAACATATTATGTATGAGGAAGAACAAAAATTGAATAAGGAAGAAGATGATTAACCAAGGAAGTAAATATCATTTCCATCTACTGCCTTAAAGAGCAAGGATAAGGAGAATTTTCACATACCTACTGAAAGCTCAACAAGTGAAAGTTCAGATTCTAACAATGATGCTAATATGGCTCAAATAGCCAGGATATTTAATAAGTTCTATAGGAAGAATATATTCATCAGAAAATCAAATTACAAAGGAAAATATGACAACAAAGGTCATTGGATGAAGGATTGGAAGAATCCAGATAAAAGTGATGAAATTGTCTGCTATGAATGCCAAAGGAAAGGAAATGTGAAAGAAAACTATCCAAAATTTATGTTCAAAAAGAAATATGACTACAAGGACAATAAGTATAAGAAGGCTATGAAAGAAACATGGAGTTCTTCAGAGGAAATTTCAACTAATTCTGATTCTACTTAGAATGAAAAATCTCAAAAAACTAATATGTGTTTCATGACAAACATGTCTGAGGTAACATTGGATACTCTTGCTTTAAATTCCTATTATTCTGGAGTTGATTATAATTCTAAATCTGAAAATATGTCAAGTGAAGAGTTTTTTGAATATTTTAATATTCTAGAAGAAACCTGTAATGAATTGAAGGACAAATATAAGACCTTGAAGAAACATAATGCTCTAACCAGCTCTGTAAAACTTGCACTTGATGCAGAGAAGGAAAAGAATGATCAATTTCTGAAGGAAAATACTGAACTGAAATTTTCTAATGAGAAATTAAAAAAGGAATTAGAAAAATTCACAAATGGAAAAGATACACTTACTCAAATGCTAGGAAAACATGTGGAACCAAAATATACCATTGGAATAGGCTATGAGCATGGACAGAAATAGTTTATTAAAAATAGATTTATTTCTAAATCTGGACAGAATGCTGCTAGTTCTAGTTCTGGAAATTCATATGCATCAACTACTTACTCACATAGTTAGAGATTAAATATAGTTTATCTTTCAAAATATATTGATTATGAAAATTATTTGAGACCCATAAGACAAATCTGGGTACCTAAGATTTTATTGCTAACCTGTCTGGACCCAAGAGAATCTAGGTACCAAAATCATATTCCATCTAAATCTGTTTTGTATGAGACTTTCGTGAAGAGTTATCATAATAAGGTATGGTACTTAGACTGTGGATTATCAAGGCATATGACTAGAGATTACTCATGCTTCAAAAGTTTAATCAAAGTTGATGGAGGCCATGTCACCTTTGGTGATAATTATAATGGAAAAATCATCGTCCTAGGCCATATTTGTAACACTAATTCCATTTTAATTTCCAAATTTTTATTTGTTAATGGACATAAATATAATCTGTTAAGTATTTCTCACTTGTGTGATGATGGTTTAAATATTAAATTTGAAAAATATTCTTGAAATGTTTTTAATTCTAAAAATATTTTAATATTTTATTCTTTGAGAAATGAAAATGTTTATGCTATTGATGTGAATTATTTAGCTAAACATGAATATTACTTGCTTAAATTCATTTCATAAAGATTCTTTACTTTGGAAAAGAAGATTAGGACACTTAAATGTTTATTCACTTAGAAAAATGACTAGGAAAAACTTACTTAGAGACGTACCTAAACTTGAATTCCAAACTGGAAAAGTTTATATTCCTGTCAAAAGGGAAAGTAGCATAAATTTTCTTTTAAATCAATGAAATATGTTTCAACTTATCATCCTCTCAAGTTGGTTCACATGGACTTTGATGGACCTTCTAGAGTTTCTAGTTTAAATGGGAAGAACTATGTCTATGTCTTAGTAGATGACTTCTCTAGAAATAATTGGGTATACTTCTTAGCTCACAAAAGTCAAGCTTGTTCTTACTTCATTAAATATTCCATGTTTGTGGAAAACCTTAGTGGACTTAAGATTAAGACCCTAAGATGTGACCATGGTCTTGAGTTTGAAAATCATGAGTTTGAATCTTATTTCTCACATAATGGTTATAGTCACAATTTTTCTACCCCTAGGATACCTCAGCAGGATGGTGTAGCAGAAAGAATAAACAAAAACCTTCAAGAAATTGCAAGAACTATGATAAATGAATATGATCTACCTATTTCTTTTTGGGCTGAAGTAGTAAACACAACATGATATATTATTAATAATGTCCTAAATAGACCTGTTCTTAAGATAACCCCTTATGAATTATGGAGTAACAGGAAAACTACGGTTAGTTACTTCAGATTTTTTGGATCCAAAGTCTTTATTATTAATAATAAGGATAATCTTGAAAAATTTTCTTCCAAGAGTGATGAAGGAATTTTTTTAGGATATTATTTATCTAGAAAAGCCTATAGAGTATTGAATAAAATAACCAAATGTGTGGAAGAATATGTTCACATCAAGTTTGATGAAACTGATACACATTAACCCAAATCTTCCACTGAAATTCTTGAAGAAGACTTGTCTATTCTGGATCTTAATGACAAAAATAGTGACCCTATTGTATAGACATACAGTTCTGGAAACATTCCAGAAACTTCTTCTATCAAACCAGAACCTAAAGATGAACCAGAAATTTCTAGTTCCACCTTTACTAGATCAACTAGGATTCTAAGGAATCGTCATTTAGATGCTGTTGTTGGTAATCTTGAAAGAGGGACACAGACTAGAGCTTCTCTGAGAAATCAGGTTGATCATCAAGACATTCTTTCACAGTTAGAGCATAAAAATGTCAATGATGCAATCAATGATGAATTTTGGGTAATGGATATGCAAGAAGAACTAAATCAATTTGAAAGAAAAAAAGTCTGATAATTAGTTGAGAGACATAAGGACACTTTGACCATAGGCACTAAATATGTTTTTAGAAACAAAGTTGAAGAGTCTGGAAATATATTTAGAAACAAAGTAAGGCTAGTTTCATAAGTTTATAGTCAAGTGGAAGGAATAGACTATAAGGAAACCTTTGCACCTATAGCTAGATTAAAATCTATAAGGATTCTACTTGCATATGCTGCCCATCTGAATTTCAAGTTATATCAACTAGATGTTAAAAGTGCTTTTCAAAATGGTTTTATAATTGAAGATGATTTTGTTGAACAAACACACGGATTTAATAATCCTCATTTTCAAAATCTAGATTTCAAACATCCAAAAGCTTTATAGGTCTAAAATTGGCTCTAAGATCTTGGTATGATAGACTTAGAAATTTTCTTATTTTAAAAGGTTTTACCAAAGGGATTGCTGACCCAACTCTTTTTATTAAATGGTTTTTTAAAGATTTTTTGATAGTAAAAATCTTTGTGATGATAATATTTTTGGATCTTCTAAACATTCTTTATGTACTGACTTTTCAAAAAGTATGCAAAATGAATTTGAATTGAGTTTAATGGGAGATCTCAAATATTTTCTTGGATTTCATGTTTTCCAAAATGAGAATGGTATTATTTTGAATCAAAGTAAGTATACAAAGGATCATTTAAAATGTTTTGGTCTGGATAATATTAAGGAAAGTGGTACACCTATGAGTACTGTTTGTAAGTTGGATGGTGATGAAACTGGAAAACTAGTGGATCAAACCAACTACAGAGGTATTGTAACAGCCCGAGATTTTATGAAAAATATTCTTTTAAATTTTATTAATGTCTTGTGTTGTACGCTACACAAAAAGGAGCTTGCACAACACGCATCTTTGACTTACCTTTCATTACACGCAATCGCAACCTTCCTCGATAGCGTGTGTAGTACGCAATATTGAGTTTCACGAAACAATGATATGCTATTAAAATATTATTAAAACTAGCCGTTATGAATAGTAATAACCACTTTTTAAATTTTAGAAATTTTAGCTCTCAAAATGGACTTCATTTTTGGATTCGGAGTATCGAATTTAGCCAAAGCTGAAATTTTGGTACTTTTCGGATAACTTTCATATTCTGATGAATAGGGAAAATTACTAAATTATAATTAAAAACAACTTTTTTAATCGAAATAATTAATAGTGATAAATTATTAATTTGAGTGGTTTTAAAGTATATTTAGAATATATTTTTACAATTTAATACAATGTTGGTCATTGAATGTAATTTCACATTTAAACCAGACATAATCAAGTGTCAATCTTTTGATAGATATTGTTTCTTAAAAACACGCTATTTGTTTTAACAGCGGGATTTAATTATAAAATTAATTAATGCAACTTCTATTTTTTGAATTTGGTAAAATAGACTTCATTTTTGAATTCAGAATATGAAATATAGCTTAGGATGAAATTTTTGGCATTTTTCTGAAAAACATCAATTTTTTATGAATAGTGAAACTACTAAGTGGTAGTTAATAAACTGATTTTTTCATAAAACTTAATTTTACCGCTTCTGTGAATGGAATTTCAAAAATCCGAGAGACACGGTTGATGTCAGTAAGTAAAATGTGGTTCAATGAGATGAAAATAATTTTTGGCGAATAGTAACTTTTTACTTTTATTTACCACAGTTAAAAGTAAATAGGGTAATTAAGGGTAAGAATGATATTAATATAACCCTAACACATGTCCTAATTCTATTGGACAAGTGTATCTCGACCAAAAACAACCTTAAGTGTAAAATATTATCATTTAGGCCCACTTGGATTAGATTAGGACATTTATTATTAATTTATTTAAAGAAGGGTTAAAATAGTTAAAATCAAAGTTTAATAAGTAAATCATTTTTAATATGGGGTTATACATAAGATAAATTCGACTATAAATATTAATTAGAAAGATAAAATGATTTCCTACATAATGGTATTTTATTTATAATTTTTAGACATTAAATAAATTAATTTATTTATGACACAATGATGATGCAGTAATTATCTTATTAATGAAATATTGACATAATTGATGTTATAAACACAAAAATAAATTTAATTTGAGACTTTTTATGAATTAAACTAATTTTCTAGGTTACTATGATATATTAGTGTTGATTTAAGCAACTTTTGTCGAACATATAATTCTTTTATGACTTTCACAAAAATCATATCTCAAATAGTGTCAAAATTGACACAAAATAGTTTTTAAATCAAATATTATATAATTAATTGTTATTTTATTCCTAAAAATCTAAGGTTCGGCCAAATGACTTATATAAGGATATATATATTAATAATAAACAATTTGGGGTTCTTTTAGCATGTTATAGTATGTTTATTAACCATATAGTGTAAGAAAACAAAAAGACACGGTAAAAGATAAATTATTTAACTTAGAGTTAAATCTAATTGATAAGGTTAAAATAATAACCTAAACTTGTCTAAATCCTATTGGTTGATAGGATTTCTACCCATCCCACTTTAGCTTCTAAATAAGACCCTTTTGAACCATTATAAACCGATTTTGACTTTAATATAAAATAATATTTTGAGATATTCCTAAGGTGCCCCTCTCCTCCCTTATAAAAGGGCACCTCCTCCCCCACTTCCTCACACCAATTTGAGCACTCAAGCTCGTCCAACCCCTGCCATGTTCTCTTCTCCACTTCCCTAGAATAATCCTAGAGGTCCTGGTCTTCTTAAAAGACCAATCTTAGTTCCCTAAGTGGAGGATTCAAAGAGGCGTTCCAAAGAAGAGGTAATATCCATTACCGAACTTTTCAATTTCTTTCTTCTACAACTTATTCTTCTTTAGATGTTTCATGATAAAGTAATAACATCATTATTTCTTATATACTGATATGTAATTATAAATATGAAACAACTCTAATTAACCTTCTATCCATCCTACGGAAAAAGAAAATCACCGCGCGTGCGTACGTACGGAATACCGTCTCCACGCCGTGGTGTAATCTATTTTCCGCCACCACATTAATTGGATGGGTATAAAGGTGTAATTAGTAACTATATATGATTATTATAAAGTGATATTGATACTGAAATAGTATACATACACTTCAACACAATTCCATGACCATGGGAACGATATCATCGCTCGTGCGTACGTACGGACTACCGTCTCCACGACGCGATGAGATTCATTCTCAATGATTAACCATTCATGAATGATTATAAAGTATATATAATAAGTAATAATGAAATATATGACCTAATAATGATACTGGAATTATTTATATTTATATGTATTTCATCTACTTAATTCCATTCAATTCAATAAGGAAACGAAAATAGCGTTCATGCGTACGTACGGACTACCGTCTCCATGAACGGTGTATTTCTTTCCATTTACTGATTTATTATATATGTGTATTATGAATATATATATATAAATCATGTTTTATATTATGGAATTAAGTAATCATGATCTAAGTAATCATATGAATAATTACAAGTTAAAAACACGAACGGAAAATGAGACGATTTTACCCAAAACGCTTCTTTAACATGGAATTTACAAAATAACGTATAATATAAAGTCATAAGTGAACCATATATGATATCATAACAATGAATATGATTCTGTAATAAGTTAATGACATTATTTAAATCATTATACAGGAGGTTCGGACACTTACGAAGCAAATCGGACTTAAGGTAAGGGGAAATATCACAATCTCGTTTTTATCCGAGATTGTTTATACTTTGGTATTTACTGGGGTGTATTTTATCATCCACATCCATGTTTCCTCAATATGTAATATTATTTCCATTAACCTACAATTTTTTAAATCCATTTTTACCCTTTGGTGAGTTTATAGTAAAAGATATGAAAGGAGTCTTTTGTCGTTTTTCGTACGAGGTACTTTTTGACTTTTCCGACAAAAGTACGAGAAGAATTTTTTTTTTAACTTAAACGGCACGAACGGATTTTTATGGTTTTTATAAAGCCTCATTTTCATGAAGCTTCCTCCAAAATATTTCATGACTATTTTCAATAAAATCTCTTTCTTTTAAAATTGCATGACGTTTTGTGAAAATAAATTGATTTTGAAGAAGAAAGGATATTTTTCCTCAAGAATTCATTTGAAGTGTTTTATCAAAATTATTTTCCATCTAAGATAACATAGGGTTATGTTTTTATCCCTATTGTTACATTGATTTGATTATGTTGTGATGGAATTATTTTTATGAATTCCTTTATCTTATATGAATTGTTTTATGATGTCATGTTGTTTAAGATTCCCACTATTATTACATGGGTTATGCAATGATGTATGATTTATGATTTTGTGGCACACATAAGAATGGTATCATTATGAGATGGGTGGGACCTATATCTCCCTCCAATGCATTGGGTAAAGATTTTATATCTCGTGAGATAGACATGGCTGGATTGGTAGGTTATACCGGTTCAGTGAAACAGGACTGAAACGAGGGTCACTCGATTCAGAAATGGAATTTGTCCACTAAGATAGTCTTGGAAATGAGTCTTGACTAAAAAGAAATGATTCTCTATGATTATGTGTGTATGCCACAATGTTTCATGTTTTAAGTTATGCTTATTGGGATTTCATTTCACTACTATGATTTGTCCCATGTTATGAAATTATGCTCTCTTTTGCAGGTTAAGATTTCCAAAAGTTATGTTCTTATGAATATGATGTGATTGATTTTCTTTTGTTTACCCTTAATGAGCATTTGATCTCATCCTTTTATGTTTTCTTTTCCCCAGGATATAAAGAATGGTTTTAGGTATAAAAAAAGGGAATATCTTTATGGGAGATATTGAGGATCTTTCACCACGATTAGAAGATTACGTTTCGAGTTTCCAAAGACACTAAACTATTACGGTCCTTGTGTGTGTGTTTTTGTTATGTACTAAGTATTCCGCAAAAGTAATGTAATGTCCATGTACGATAAGATTCGGGTCTCTACAGTTGGTATCAGAAGAAAGGTTTAGTCAATCTTTGGAAACATGGACGCGAAAACATTAGTGAGATCCCTAGAGATATTTCTAAGGTATGTCTAGGGATGTCCCTAAGGATAAGTATACGTATAAGTTATAGTACTAGAATTATTCTAACGATCATAGAATTTAACCTAAGATGTTAGATATTAAGGGTACTCCCCCTTTACCATGTTGTTTTCCCTTGCATGATTTTTGCCTTTCACACTATTCTTTTTTTTGGGTTTTAGAAAATGGATGGAAACAAGATGATTCACGATAATGGAGGATATGATGGACAATGGAATGATATTATTCATAATGAAATGGGATTTGGAAGTCCAAAAATCATTATTATGCCAAATCAGCAATCTCATAATATGATCAATAAAGTAAAATTTGGTCAGTTTCCTGACTCGGCTAATAAGAGAAAGATGGAGTTTCATGATGATCATAGAGGAAAGAAAGTTCAATTTCCCCTATATAATCATGTGGGAAGAGGCATCAAGGAGAATGTTTCAAAGGAACTGGAAGATGCTTTGGGTGTGGAAAAGAAGGACACAAAGCAAGTAAGTGCAAAGGAAAAGGTTCAGTTAACACCATGGATGAGGATAATGGTATTGCCACAACATCAACAATGGTTAAATGTTTTAAATGTGGAATGTACGGGCATTATGAAAACCAATGCCCTAAGGGAAAGTCTCATGAAGACAATCAGTATGGTCGTATGGGTAGTATTTATGTTGATGATGATGAAGAGACTACAAATTATATGTGAGATGAAAGAATTGTTGAAGCTCGATTAATGGTTTAAGAATGTAGTGAAATGATTACATGTTTATCATGTGTAATGTTGTATAAGAAATCACATGGTACTATGTAATAAAGAGACATCTAAGGATTGTTACATTGTTGTCTTTCCTTGAGTTTTAAAAGTGTTTCATTAATGTTACCAGTATCCATGAAAGGTTATTTAGATATTTTTGGAATGTAGATGATATGCGCATAATGAAGGGATAAGGAGAAAATTAAATGTTTAACAGTATTCATGAGCTCATGATTGATATAAGGACTAAGTGATATCATGATTTGAGTATATAGAATTTTGAGGATTTTGGTATGTGGAAAGTGTTAACTTTTAACTGCATTCATGTTTTCACTAAGGTTTTCAAGAGAATACATGATTAAGGACTTTGAATGTTTGGAATGTGACCAACAAAACATATCTTATGATATATGGGGATCGACGATGGTGTTAAATCTCTGGTAATCGTTTTCACTATGTTATGAAAGTGGACTGCAGTATTATGGATAAGCCTAAAGATTGGAATGGATTATGTTGGACATAAGTTAGTATTGTTTAAGGATAGAAGTTTTTTTTCGATGCGATGTTATAGTAATATAGTTTTAGAAAAAGGACAACCTACAGAACGGGCGACAGCCCATCGCGTCGGACAAGGCTGTGGGAATCGAACCCACAACTGAAGTGCGACTGGCCTTTATCGCCTACCACTGGCCTACAGGAAGTCCCTATTTAGTAGAAACTAGTTTTATTATATTAAGCAGTATGATATATAAAGTATAAGTCCATTTTAGGAAACATATATGATTAATCTCACTATAGATTGACTTATGTATATAAATTTTGCTAACCTTTTGAGACAGATGGAATGACCCGTCATTCTATCACATGATCTGCTAACACTTCACGAATAACAAATTCAACTTCATTTATTTAAGAGATGAAGTGGAAATTGTTAAAGGAACGAACAACAGTGAGGTTGTACCAACATAAAGTAAGTATTTATTCTAATTCAAATTCTTTAACTTTAGGGAAACGATCTTGAAAACCAAAAATGTTGTCCTAGTGATCTTATATCTGATGAATCAGATGGTACCTTAGATTGTCACAAATTTATGGCTTTGTGATTTCTGGCTTTTCCATAGCCATGTTCTCTACCACTCTTCATCCGAACATGATGGTTAGATTTCTCTTCCATGTCCATATTTTCACCTATGTGGAAACCCAGTGATTAGTTTATTTGGGTAACCGTTACGTTTCATACTTTTGTTTTTAAAGATTGGTTTTGATATTCCTTTTTACGATGTGGTTTTCTATTAAATAAACATTCAAATAGTAAACCATTTATAACCCCGACGAATTTCGAGGGAAAAATTCATTTTAAGGGGGGTAGAATGTAACAGCCCGAGATTTTATGAAAAATATTCTTTTTAATTTTATTAATGTCTTGTGTTGTACGCTACACAAAAAGGAGCTTGCACAACACGCATCTTTGACTTACCTTGCATTACACGCAATCGCAACCTTCCTCGATAGCGTGTGTAGTACGCAATATTGAGTTTCACGAAACAATGATATGCTATTAAAATATTATTAAAACTAGCCGTTATGAATAGTAATAACCACTTTTTAAATTTTAGAAATTTTAGCTCTCAAAATGGACTTCATTTTTGGATTCGGAGTATCGAATTTAGCCTAAGCTGAAATTTTGGTACTTTTCGGATAACTTTCATATTCTGATGAATAGTGAAAATTACTAAATTATAATTAAAAACAACTTTTTTAATCGAAATAATTAATAGTGATAAATTATTAATTTGAGTGGTTTTAAAGTATATTTAGAATATATTTTTACAATTTAATACAATGTTGGTCATTGAATGTAATTTCACATTTTAAACCAGACATAATCAAGTGTCAATCTTTTGATAGATATTGTTTCTTAAAAACACGCTATTTGTTTTAACAGCGGGATTTAATTATAAAATTAATTAATGCAACTTCTATTTTATGAATTTGGTAAAATAGACTTCATTTTTGAATTCGGAATATGAAATATAGCTTAGGATGAAATTTTGGCATTTTTCTGAAAAACATAAATTTTTGATGAATAGTGAAACTACTAAGTGGTAGTTAAAAAACTGAATTTTTCATAAAACATAATTTTACCGCTTCTGTGAATGGAATTTCAAAAATCCGAGAGACACGGTTGATGTCAGTAAGTAAAATGTGGTTCAATGAGATGAAAAATAATTTTTGGCGAATAGTAACTTTTACTTTTATTTACCACGGTTAAAAGTAAATAGGGTAATTAAGGGTAAGAATGATATTAATATTACCCTAACACATGTCCTAATTCTATTGGACAAGTGTATCTCGACCAAAAACAACCTTAAGTGTAAAATATTATCATTTAGGCCCACTTGGATTAGATTAGGACATTTATTATTAATTTATTTAAAGAAGGGTTAAAATAGTTAAAATCAAAGTTTAATAAGTAAATCATTTTTAATATGGGGTTATACATAAGATAAATTCGACTATAAATATTCATTAGAAATATAAAATGATTTCCTACATAATGGTATTTTATTTATAATTTTTAGACATTAAATAATTTAATTTATTTATGACACAATGATGATGCAGTAATTATCTTATTAATGAAATATTGACATAATTGATGTTATAAACACCAAAATAAATGTAATTTGAGACTTTTTATGAATTCCACTAATTTTCTAGGTTACTATGATATATTAGTGTTTATTTAATCAACTTTGTTCGAACATATAATTCTTATATGACTTTCACAAAAATCATATCTCAAATAGTGTCAAAATTGACACAAAATAGTTTTTAAATCAAATATTATATAATTAATTGTTATTTTATTCCTAAAAATCTAAGGATCGGCCAAATGACTTAGATAAGGATATATATATTAATAATAATCAATTTGGGGTTCGTTTGGCATGTTATAGTAAGTTTATTAACCATATAGTGCAAGAAAACAAAAAGACACGGTAAAAGTTAAATTATTTAACTTAGAGTTAAATCTAATTGATAAGGTTAAAATAATAACCTAAACTTGTCTAAATCCTATTGGTTGATAGGATTTCGACCCATCCCACTTTAGCTTCGAAATAAGACCCTTTGGAACCATTATAAACCGATTTTGACTTTAATATAAAATAATATTTTGAGATATTCCTAAGGTGCCCCTCTCCTCCCTTATAAAAGGGCACCTCCTCCCCCTCCTCCTCACACCAATTTGAGCACTCAAGCTCGGACAACCCCTGACATTTTCTCCTCTCCACTTCCATAGAATAATCCTAGAGGTCCTGGTATTCTTCAAAGACTAATCTTAGTTCCCTAAGTGGAGGATTCAAAGAGGCGTTCCAAAGAAGAGGTAATATCCATTACCGATCTTTTCAATTTATTTCTTCTTCAACTTCTTATTCTTTAGTTGTTTCATGATAAAGTAATAACATCCGTATTTCTTATATACTGATATGTTATTATAAATATGAAACAACTCTAATTATCCTTCTATCCATCCTACAGAAAAAGGAAATCACCGCGCGTGCGTACGTACGGAATACCGTCTCCACGCCGTGGTGTAATCTATTTTCCGCCACCACATTAATTGGATGGGTATAAAGGTGTAATGAGTAACTATATATGATTATTATAAATTGATATTGATACTGAAATATTATACATACACTTCAACACAATTCCACGACCATGGGAACGATATCATCGCTCGTGCGTACGTACGGACTACCGTCTCCACGACGCGATGAGATTCATTCTCAATGATTAACCATTCATGAATGATTATAAAGTATATATAATAAGTAATAATGCAATATATGACATAATAATGATGCTGGAATTATTTATATTTATATGCATGTCATCTACTTAATTCCATTCAATTCAATAAGGAAACGAAAACAGCGTTCATGCGTACGTACGGACTACCGTATCCATGAACGGTGTATTTCTTTCCTTTTACTGATTTATTATATATGTGTATTATGAACATATATATATAAATCATGTTTTATATTCTGGAATTAAGTAATCATGATCTAAGTAATCATATGAATAATTACAAGTTAAAAACACGAACGACAAATGAGACGATTTTACCCAAAACGCTTCTTTAACATGGGATTTACAAAAGAACGGGTAATATAAAGTCATAAGTGAACCATATATGATATCATAACAATTAATATGATTCTGTAATAAGTTAATGACATTATTTAAATCATTATACAGGAGGTTCGGACACTTACGAAGCAAATCAGACTTAAGGTAAGGGGAAATATCACAATCTCATTTTTATCCGAGATTGTTTATACTTTGGTATTTACTGGGGTGTATTTTATCATCCACATCCATGTTTCCTCAA
This sequence comes from Viscum album, assembly GCA_963277665.1. Taxonomy (NCBI): domain Eukaryota; kingdom Viridiplantae; phylum Streptophyta; class Magnoliopsida; order Santalales; family Viscaceae; genus Viscum; species Viscum album. Next base: position 427,961,278 of record OY728121.1, read on the forward strand.
TATTTAATATTATTTCCATTAACCTACAATTGTTTAAATCCATTTTTACCCTTTGGTGAGTTTATAGTAAAAGATATGAAAGGAGTCTTTTGTCGTTTTTCGTACGAGGTACTTTTTGACTTTTCCGACAAAAGTACGAGAAGAATGTTTTTTTTAACTTAAACGGCACGAATGGATTTTGACGATTTTTATAAAGCCTTATTTTCATGAAGCTTCCTCCAAAAGATTTCATGACTATTTTCAATAAACTCCCTTTCTATTAAAATTGCATGACGTTTTGTGAAAAAATTGATTTTGAAGAAGAAAGGATATTTTTCCTCAAGAATTCATTTGAAGTGTTTTATCAAAATTATTTTCCATATAAGATAACGTAGGGTTCTGTTTTTATCCCTATTGTTACATTGATTTGATTATGTTGTGATGGAATTATTTATATGAATTCCTTTATCTTATATGAATTGTTTTATGATGTCATGTTGTTTAAGATTCCCATTTTTATTACATGGGTTATGCAATGATGTATGATTTATGATTTTGTGGCACACATAATAATGGTATCATTATGATATGGGTGGGACCTATATATCCCTCCAATGCATTGGGTAAAGATTTTATATCTCATGAGATAGACATGGCTGGAATGGTATGTTATACCGGTTCAGTGAAACAGGACTGAAACGAGGGTCACTCGATTCAGAAATGGACTTTGTCCACTAAGATAGTCTTGGCAATGAGTCTTGACTAACAAGAAACTATTCTCTATGATTATGTGTGTATGCCACAAAGTTTCATGTTTTAAGTTATTCTTATTTGGATTTCATTTCACGACTATGATTTATCCAATGTTATGAAATTATGCTCTCTTTTGCAGGTTAAGATTTCCAAAAGTTATGTTCTTATGAATATGATGTGATTGATTTTCTTTTGTTTACCCTTACTAAGAATTTGAGCTCACCCTTTTATGTTTTCTTTTCCCCAGGATATAAATAATGGTTTTAGGTAAAAAAAAAGGAAGATCTTTATGGGAGATATTGAGGATCATTCACCACGATTAGAAGATTACGTTCTGAGTTTCCAAAGACACTAAACTATTACGGTCCTTGTGTGTGGGTTTTTGTTATGTACTAAGTATTCCGCAAAAGTAGTGTAATGTCCATGTACGATAAGCTTCGGGTCTCTACAGGTATGATTGGAAGCTTACTTTACCTTACTGTTAGTATACCAGATATTATGTTTAGTTTGTGAATGTGTGAAATATTTCAAGATAATCTTAAAGAATCTCATTCGCTTTAAATTAAAGGAGTTTTCAAATATCTTAAACATATTGCAAATTTAGGTTTTTTATCCAAAAGGATAATTTTTCACTTTAATGAGTTATTCAGATACTGACTTTTCTGGTTGCAAGTTAGATAGAAAAATCACTTCTGGAACATGTCATTTTCTATGTATGTCCTTAGTATCATGGTTTAGTAAGAAACACAATTCTATTGCATTTTCCACTACCGAAGTAGAGTATATACCTACTAGTAGTTGCTTTGCACAAATTATATTGATGAAACATACACTCTTGGACTATTGATATGACTTTAGACATGTTTCAATAAACTGTGATAACACTAGTGCAATTAATATCTCTAAGAATCATGTGTTTCAATCTTGGACCAAACACATTGATGTAAGGCACCATTTCTTGAGAGATCATTTCCAAAAAGGTGATATTACTCTTAAATTTATAGGTATTGAACATCAATTAGCTATAATTTTCACCAAACCATTATTTTAGGATAGTTTAGGTTACATTAGACATGAGTTTGGGATGTTTAACTCTCACCGTTAGAAACCTCACCATTAGAAACCTCACTGTTAGAAACCTCAGGGTTAGAAACCTCACCATTAGAAACCTCACCGTTAGAAACCTCAACGTTAGAAACCTCACCGTTATAAACCTCACCATTAGAAACCACACCATTAGAAACCTCACCGATAGATACCTCACAGGTATGGACCTCCCCGTTAGTGGACCTCACTAATAGATAAACCTCACTGTCAAGAATTCTCACCGGTATTCCCCACCATTTGTATGCGCTGATTTGAACTTCTGTTTTAGCCGCTAGAATTTGTATCGTGTACTTATTATGTTTTATTTATTTATTTTTTGATTCCTAAATGATAAACCAGATGTTTTTAACTTCTTTTGATCCACCTCAAGATCTTTACCTTAAAGTTGTAGCTCCAAAACCTTCTATAGTACCCTAAGTCTCACGATTCGAATAATGGAAACAGTGAAGAGACCTTCGGTCAGCGCAAAGAAAGATGAACCAAATGCAAAGAGACTCAAAGGTGAATCAAGTAGTGGAAGTGAATTAAAGAAACCTACGAACCTGCATCTCACTCAGAGAGGAATAGTAGTTGAGAAGGAACTGTGCGCAGAATTGCTGTTGTCTAGTGATTCATTAGTTCTGGAAGATTTCAAAGATCAGAAATGGATAGAATGCTTCTCGAACAACAATGGCCTCTACTATACAAAGTAAGTGAAACAATTCTATGAGTTTTTAACTTTGAGAAATCAAAAGTTGAGAGATAAATGATTTGTTTAGTGAATAAGAAGGAAATATCGGTTTCATCTATTGAGTGGGCTGAATGCCTGAAGGTACCACATGAAGGAGAATTTGGTTATTTCTATAAATTAGCACCACCTATAAGAAAAATAATTAATTAAGAAACTGCCATGGAAGAGTTAACAGGGGATGGAACACCTAGAAAGGTAGTGGATGTTAAAATGGATGGAGAACACAGTATACTCTTCGTGTTTATTCAGCATGTTCTATGGTCAAGGAGAGGGGATTTTTCAAATATGAAATACCAAGATATTTACTTGCTTCATTTGTTGAGGAATGGTGTGAAGTTGAATTTATATAGGCTTTTGATGACTCAAAAAGTGGATATGATTAGAAAAAAATCAAAATCAAATGCCTTATTCCTTTCTAAGTTGATCTTGGTTATGATCAAGGTGAAAGGAGTAGCTGAGTCTCGGAATGAGACAGTGGTGTTAAAGAATAACTTTTGTATCACAAGCACAATATGTAAGTACATGAAGATCAATTGAAATCCATGGAAGAGAGAATAGGTTAGTGATGATGAGAAGTTGTATGATAAGTATAATCCTGTGGATCATCCTTCTAGGACTAAGGATGTGAGGGATCAAGGTCTAGGACCTGATGAAGAAGAACATATGTACGGTGATGATACTGATGAAGAGGAGACTTCTATAGCTGATGGAAGGGATCCTGACTTTTCCCCAAGTAATGTTTCTGAAATTAATCATCAGAAAAAGAAACATTATTAAAATAAGAAACACTTGTTGATGAGGAAGACCACCCAGAACTTGCGAATGAAGAAGAAAGAGAATGTATCTGATGCCTCTGCTTCTGTTTTCTCAAGTTTGAGTCCATTGATTGGATGCTCAATTGAGCCTGTTAAGGATATAGTGGATGATATAGAAGGACCTGTACCTAATCTAGAGGAGCCTCTTGATATTGTAGAGATGGAGTTGATTGTAGAGTATTCTTCTAATGAAGAAAGACCATGGATAATACTATTGTTATATAGGAGCACACACCAGTTGAGGGGGAGCATCCAACTAGGCTTGGCATTGTCTCAATAGCTAATGAAATTGAGGATTGGGAAGAAGACACATGTTTTGGGGTTTTTGGATTAGATTATCCCAATTCTAATAATGAGGCATCTCTTAATAGACCAAAATCTGGTTATGATATTCAGTCTGAGTTGTTACATGAAGATGTGGTCAGAAGAGGTGATCTGAATAAGTTACAGTCAGATCTTAAAGAAAGTTTTTTTTAAGAAGTTATAAGAAAGGAAAGTTCACTGGTTTCATCAATTCAATCAATTATTACTGACTCAATGGATAGTATTGTGTCTGAGATATCAATTGTAGTTATGCCAGAAAATATGATCACCAGAGCTGATCTTGAATCCTTAAAGGATGAGCTGAAAGAGTATTTTAGTGCTTCGGTTGTAGATCTGATGCCCTGCTTTCTTTAAGAGATATGAAATATGGAAAATACATTTGAACTCTCTCTGGGTTGCAATAGGTCAACCTCTGTTTCACAGATGATGGCTAAAATCAAGGCATGTCAGAGTCAAGTATCTCAACTGATAGAGAATGTTTAAACTCTACAGAAATCCGTTATCTCTTTAGAATCTTATTTGAGTTCTAAATCCCAAGCAGACAAAGACTTAGCTTATGTCAAAAGTGTTGTGAGAAAGATGGTGTTAGTCACTGAGGGATTTAAAACCACCATGAAAGATCTTGTTAGCACCCAGTATTCTCAATTGAAAAATCTTATCAGTGGGTTATCCAAAAACTTTAAGGAAACAGTGACCTTATCTAGTGGTTCTCTTGCCTCCAGACCTTCAATTGAACTAGATCAGATTCGAGATATGATGAAGAAGGATCGTGGTTCAGCTTCAACTAGTGGTTCTGTGGACTCATCTGATCTAACCAAAGTGGTAACTTCTACTAGATATACCAATAGAGATATCATGATGATTGTTCAAGACTATATGAGAGAAGCTTGTGCTTCTCAGAAAGAGGTGAAAGACAAGGTAGATTATTATTTCCAAAGGATTTATACCAAGAATCAGCTCAAAAATCACATTAAACTATTGTTAAAAAATTTGAAACGGCCCTCGGTATCTCAAGGATTCAGAGAGAAAGTAAGAAAGCTAAGGAAACTGACTCGAGCCTTGGACAAATTTATGGAAAACAAGGATGACTTAATTTCTGCAAGGGAGAGAGGAGGAGGAATCATTATGGATTTCAAAAATCTTTTGTTGCCGTTCTTGCATGTCGATTATAGGCCAGTGATTATACCTCCAGCTTTACCTGCCTCTACCTCTACTACTTCTCCTGCTCAGATGACTCCATCCCAGGCCATCCAAAGCCTTACTCCTATGATCACTCAGAGAACTAATCAGTACAGACCAGGAATTGTCTCAGTAGCTCAGCCTCCTCTGATCATTTTTAGTGTTCATAATCCACTACCTATATCTCCACAGACTAATTCTACCTCGGATCCCAAAGTAAAATATCCAGTAGACATCCAGGAGGTGGATTGTCTAATAGTTAATCTATTTAATAGGAATCCTTGTATTATTTTTGTTTCATTTTTGTTTTCCTATGTATCTTTTTGGCTCCATGGAATGAAAATGGTCATATTCTTTGTTACCCATCTATTTCCTTATTTTTTCTAATCCAGAAGGGGGAGAACAGAACTAAACAACACTAATCTTCATATATGCTAGGACAAAGGGGGAGAAAAATGAGCCAAATGAGAAGTATTGAAAAATATGAGAAATATAATATTACCTCTGATACTTTTATCTTTTCAAATCTTCATTTGAAACTATAATTTTTTCCACTGATTATTTGCTTTATAATTCCTATAATACAATAGTCAGGTACTTTGTTTTTATTATTTTCTCTAATACCATTTCATTTTATACGAAATCCCTTAATATGTTACTAATTATTTTGATATTATGATTCAATAAGTTGTGATTATCAAAACGGGGAGATTGTTGACCTCACGTATTTTGATAATCTCAATTATGTTTTAATATGTTGATAATCCCAAATAATGTTCATTTATATTTTAATTACTATTCATTCTACTTTTAAATAACTTTAACTCAATCTGGATGTGTTTTTCATAGAACAGATAAGTGTTAAGTCACTAATATGCTCAAATCTAATTATACAGACCTCCCGGTACTTAGTCTACCGACAAAGATAGTCACCGATAATCAAAGTTCATCGATATACCGAGCTACCGGTATGTGTAAGTCCACCGGTAAGAACATGTCACTAATATATCTAGTCTACTGATACAGACAGCTACCGATAGAACAAGTCAACCGGTGTGCATAAGTCCACCAGTATGCACTTAATCACTAGTACACGAGAGCTACCATTAGAGTAAGTCTACTGATAAATTTTTTTTACCGATATAAAGAGATACCGATACAAATATCTACTGATACAAAGAGCTACATATACAAAGAGATACCGATACAAAGATCTAACGATACAAAGAGCTACTGATACAAAGAGCTATCGATACAACCAGAGATACCGATAGAAGGAGTAACCATTACAAGTCGACTGTTACAAGCAATCTGCTGCTTAAACTTTTATGCCTTATTTAAATTATACTAATGGTCAAATTTACTCAATTTAATGCAACATCCAATAATTAATGTGGGTTGTTGGATTGTCCGGGAATCATACCTCATGCCTATGAAAAGGTAATCATTCCCATTGCTGGAGATGAATGCTATAAAATAATGGACAACGGACATGCAAAATCTGTGTGAAATAAGGGCTAAAGAGTGATGAAAAGTGGTGAATAAACACAGAAAAGAAAGTCTACAACCATAGTGGGATAACACTGGACATACACGAGGCAATTCATACTAGAAGAGAACACGAGCTCTACTTTATCCAAGGAGTGAAGAACTACAACGAACTTGAAGAAAACGACACTCTGTTTATCAGACAAAAACCAAAGAAGGACTCATAAACATTCCAGATCAATCAAAGGATTCCTGAGCTGCACTTCACATCACTAGAGAATTCTAAAATCATATCTACTCTCTTAGTGATTATTTTACTTACCTTTTGAGTAGTGTGTGAATTCAGTATATTTCATACACACAGTATCTCCTGAACTGAACTAGAGAATTTTTAAATCCTCACACAAAACTTCTGTAACTCTCGTGAATCCCACTATGGATAGTGGAAGAGGTCAAGTAGGACCTGGACAGCCAGTGTGCTGCTGTTTTGTTTTCCCACGTAGAACTGTGGTAGAGGTCTTAGTACCTGGATAATCTTTGCACTATTTTTTATCCCGATACAGTGTGTGGATCAAAATTTATATAAATTGTTTGAGAGGACTAAGTCTCATCTTGAGACTTAACCTCTTGTTTTAAAACATTCATGCTTATTAATTTTTATTTTAACCTATATTGAATATTCCTCTTCTAATTACTATGAAATATAAAATTGTTTTAAAGTTACTTTGATAGTTAATCTAACAAATGTTTTTATTTACTGTAAAGCATTAGGTTTGCTTCAAATGTTAATTAATCTTCAGATTAGATTAACTGATAACTAATCAATCTTTCGAGAATCTAACTGACCCTTTATAGTTTTAAAAATTCCCTACAGATTATCTAGTTATTCAATTTGGGGGATTTTGTTAAGAATATTTTTAACAAAAATTTTCATTGGAACTCAATTAAACCCCTTCATGAGTGTCCACTCCGACCAACAATATAGTTAATAGGATATGAGAGGTGGTGACCTTTTATTTGTGGGGGAGAGGATAAAAATGGAATTTTTTGAAAAGAAAAGGTTAAAAAAACATTTTAAACATCCCACAAGGCTCAAAATAGATCATTATTGAACCTTAAATGGTTAAGGTATTAATGTGACCATAAAATAGTATTATATAAATTTTTATGTCATTTTAACCATTATATTGTTAGTTTAACACCCCCATGACCCCGTTTTAACCTTATTCATTGTAACAAATATTTTTCTATTTTTAGTATTAATTATAAAAAAAATAGTTTATTTGCATAACTATAAATAATTAATTATTTTGATTAAAAATATTTATGGTATCATTTAAAATTAAATTCACATAAATGGAATATCTAATTTAAGATTAATCCCAAAGACATGTTGAAAAATGTGAGTTTCAAATAAAACTATTCATATGTATAGGATTTTTTTATATAAAATTTTAACATAAAATTCATTCCTATATCATAAAATAAATTTATATTTTTATTATTGGAAAAGTATATTTTAAAACCATTTTCAATCATAATTTTACTTTTAAATTCCTTAAACAATAATGATGTTTTGAATAACAATCAACATTTTCACTATTCATTAAATATTAAAATATTCAGGAAAAGCCCAAAAATTTACCCAAAAAGAAATTTAACATGTTTATTCAAAAAATAAATTTATTTTATTAAAAAATATTTAGTAATTTGAAAAAATTAATTTTATTACTTTTTCACAAATTGTACTAAAAACTTTTGTAGAGAAAAATGTATTTTCAAAACATTTTAAGGCATTAATAAAAATTAAGTACTTTTTACATATATTTTGTATTTAACTAAAAAAATCCAAAATATTCATCAAACATTGGTTATTATTATTCATACAACTATTTTAAATAGTTATTTTATAACAATATTTTAAAAATATAATTAAAAATTATTTATCTGAGTTTGTTAAAAATTAGTGTTTCATGTAATGTAGGCTACTAATGAAATTAAATTTATTTGAAAAATATATATTTCATTAAATATCTAGTTGTAACATTAAAAACACTATAAAATTAAATTTAATCTCAAATCTTCATCACTATGATATAAATATCTAAGTATACATTACCTCATCATATCCATAAGTTCCCATGTATCTTTCTCTTGTTGGATGTTTCACCATAAAACCTTAACTAGGTGACTGGTCCTGTTTCTTAGAACATTATATATAAGATCCAAAATCTAAAAATATTTTCCTTCATAAGAAATATCATGATCTTGTGGTATGACTGTTTGTTTTAGTACATGTGAAGGATAATGTATATATTTCCTCAGTGAAGATACATAGAACCCATCATGGACTTGAGAGATTTCTGGAGGAAGCACCAAGAGACAAGATACCATCCATGAAAAACCAAGAATATAGAAAGGGAAAATATACCTAGTTCTTAAATTTCATTTATTCTTCATCTCATAGCTCTCTTCCATTAAAAAAACAAAGTAAAACATTCTACACTACCTTAAAACATCTGATCAAGCTGATGATTATCAGAATAAATTTTATGTAGGCTCTGACTTTCCTTGATGTGTCATTGAATAGATCTAGAATTATATTCCATTTACTTAACTAGATCAAGTACTAATAGATTTAATTCTCTTAATTCATCCCATAATGTTGGATTTATACACATATTCCCAAATATTGATTCATATGGACCGATCTGAATTCTTTAGTGAAAGTAATTATTATAATAAAAATCAACGAGTGGAAGGTGTTCATCCCAAAAACCATTAAAATCCATAAGACTGAAGTCTTAAAATATGCCCAAGGGTTTGAATTATTCTCTATGACTGACCATATGTCTGTGGGTGACATGTAGTTCTAAAAATTAACTTTTTATCCAGAGCCTACTAAAGACTTCTTCAAAACATCGAAGTAAAGCATGGACACCAATCTGATATAATAGAATATAATAATGTATGAAACCTTTCTTTATCCTTAACATATATCTTGGAAATTGGATCTTGACAAAAATATTCTATGATAGTAATGAAGTGTTCTGAATTTATAAGGTGACTATCTACAACCCATATAGCTATGTTCCCTTTAGATGTTTAGGGCAGTCTAACGAACAGAATCCACAGTTATGTTTTCCCAATTCAATTCTTGTGTGGGTAATGGTTGGGACGTCCCTTTAGAATTTTTTCTCTAATTCATAACATGATTTCCTACCAAGAACCAAGATAAAAACACTACAATATCTATATTCATAACATCCAACCAGAAACACTCTTTCAAATCACTATAAATCCTCGTACATCTAGGATGAAAAAAGAATGGAGAACAACGAGCTTCCATGAATAGCTCCTTCTTTAAAGATGGTATTCATGGAACACATAAATGGTTCTATAACATTATCATTCAATTATAATCATGGTTAAACTCATGAAAATTTCTTAACTTCTATTATATATTTACATCATCCTTCTAAGCCTCTCTATTCTTTAATTATATAGATGGTATAACACTAATTTGAGCAAGATGATATTTCCCACTTTATTTATTATTTTCATATCCGTCCCTTGATTATATAGATATACTAGATCTTTCTAATCCTCATCATAGATCTATTAGGATGATCCTTTCTACTCAAAGCACAATCAACCCTATTTATTTTCTCGTTTTGGTAATGTAATGAGTAGTTGTGATCTTTAATCATATCCAACCATTTCTCTAGTGAAAATTTAACTCCTTCTAAGTTAATAGTACATTAAACTCATATGGTCATTATATATATATATATATATCACATATGTATCTATAAAGATAATTACTCCATATATTTAATGATAATATTATTTTAGTTCACTCCAAGTCCGGATTGGGTTAATTCTACTCATAAAAAAATCAATTTTCATGAGCCATAATCTGTTATCATATCATTTTCTAACCATAGGGTTACCTCTAAGATAAAATATATATCCCCAAAATCAATAAAATATTAATTTTTTGCATTATATTTAAAACAAATACTGACCAAGGAATCATGTAGGCTAGTGATAGGCATTTCACCAATATCATTTTTTATTTTTAGGTTCAAGCCCCACATCTGTGTCGAATGTGATAGGTTATACTTTTTACAAAAACTGTATTAATATAATTCTTATGATGCCCCAATAAATATGGTGAAAATCACTAAAAATAATCATTATAATCTATGTTCACAAAAAAACTAATGTATAGTAATACCTTTAATGTTATGAAAAGGTCAATCTTCATTAATACTGAACTTAGGAGTTATATATACCATATTCCAATAAAAAAACTCAAAAAATGTCACTAAGAACAATAAAATCCAATCAATTAGAAACTAAAAATGGTGTTTATAAGACATTGAACTTATGATAAACCTTTATCTCAAAAAATAATAATGGTATCCATAACTCTTAAGTTAATATTAAATCAATTCAAATTAGATTCCAAAAATGAAAACAATATTTAGATGTGTCATAATTATTATAAACAAAATATCATTGGAAAAAATAATTTTGCAAAAATAATTATATAATCCCAATACATAAATACTTAAATTATTTAACTTCAATCATTTAGGATAACATTGGGCCTTCCATGATCTAGGGGATAACCCTTATTTTAGTTAATCGAATCAGATAATTCTCAAGTTCCACCCATATAAGACATTTTATTCCATGCAAATTAATTTATCTAAAACCTTAATTTTTCCATAGAAAACATCTTCCCCACCATTGGAGATATTATTATAGGTGCTTCTTCCCATCTTTTTGACAAGTACAAAGCTGAATGTTATTTTTTATTTGTTCTTAAACTCATGAAATTTCATATAGGGCCATACTCTTCTTATTTTACATGTTCAAAATCTCTCCATCATCTATATTATTAATCATATATCATGATATATGATTAAGAAAATTTAGAATATCATCCACTATTATCATAACCCTATTTATATACTAACAATCACTAAATTTTCCATCACATTTAGTGTTAACATGTTTTCCCTCATTTCTATCCATCAACTAAAAAAACAAGGAATAGTATGAGCAAAAAAACACTCTGCAGAAGAAATGATATTCTTGAACATTTATGTGATTTCTAGTCCACGAAGCATTATTTTCAATATATTCCATCATAGGATTGACCTATTTCATTCATCATCCTAATATATTCAAATATTCCATGATTGTTTGGAAAGATTTTGTGTATGTATAAAATATATCCCCTGGTACTGTCAAGCTAGGTGTGAAACAAGTCCCGTTTTTTGTGGACTACTTGACGATTGAGTCAAATCCCAATATAAAATATTCAAATTTATTATTCCTTTGTTCAAAAATTACAAATCCACATTTAGTTATAGTATTTATATAGGGATTTAATTTCATATTGACCACTTACTCTATCCTTACCCAAATTTCCAAGATGTTTTCTTATACATAGAATTATACTTATGGTTTTCACAAAAGTTTTTTCATCCATGTTTGAAAATTATTTCTAAAAATATATCATATACCAACTATATTGACCCATAGTTTTCATATATAGATATTACATATTATTATGTTAATATTTATTCTATAACTTATTTATCCATCGTAGAATAATATAGGTCAATTGGCTTCAATAAACTCTAATACACAAAAAACTGGTTCATTAGAGAAGCATATAATCTCCCACAATATTCTCCAAAACATGAATCCTTCTTATAAATATCATACATAATACAATTATTCACAAAATAAGGAAAAGAAAACATTATAAAGGGTGATATTAGATAGATAGTAATGGTAAACAAGGGATATATTACTATAATTTGAGCATAAGGTTATGATAATAAGAAAATAATAATTGAAAATCATATGTTTCATATCATAGATCATAATTAGGTGTCCTGAAATAAATCTTTCTAGTTTAAAATACAAGATCATAAAGGAATCAATGAACAATATCCATGGTCATTTAACATTGTCATAAGACATAATTTCATGGCATACATTCAAGTATAAAAAAATTCCTTAGAAGTTGAGGATAGTTTAAAAGGCTATCAATGTATAATGTGTTCATCCCCAAAGCCACAATAGTATTCAGTGTTCACTCCCAATAATATCATAGAGGATAGATTCCTTTACTAGAATGGAATCACGAACCATTCCACTCTTGTTTATCTCTTGAGATATCAATATTTACCCAATAAACTTGTGGGAGATATGGGTCCCATGAATCACATAACAAAAATCATAAAATTGTGAGTCATAAGATCATAAAATATATCTTATATAAAAAATCATTAAAATAAATGTACTACATAAAAAATTCATTATATCATAACCCTTACAAGAGAAATAGGTTTCATAATCATTTCATCAATTTATAATAACATAACCTGTGGAAAGGGAATGAGTTTCCTAAACATTGTTTCAGAAAAATATTAATCCATATATAAAAATAATAAAGATGGTATCATTAGTTCATATCCCCATTAATGCATAATTACCAACAAAGGATATAATACTATATAGAAAAGTATTTTTAAATATCACTTCGATTTTTTCATGAGGAAAATAACAGTACCACTTTAAGAACACAAATTTTAACCCTAAAAATTTCTCAAACATTAAAGAAGAAATTTTATTTCGAAATAACATTAACACATTTAAAGGAATATTAAATCAATGAGTGATCATGAAATTAGAAAATATTATTCATATCGTGCATGTAAAAATAAATATTCCTTTCACATTTTTGATAAAAATTAAAAAGTCCATTCTTCAAAAAAAGAGAGGAATATTTATTTTAAAAAAATTTAAAAAAATATAAAAACAAAAAAAATAATTAATTTAATTATCATCGGAGATTACTAAATAAAATTACATATATAATTTTTAGAAAACATGGACATGGGAGAAAAATTATTTTGACTATAGAGATAAATAAAGTTGGTTTTACTTAAAAACATTATTTTAAACCCCCTGAGTACATAAGAAGGGTATAACGAATGGAACACATTAATTTAATGAAATAACCTATTGAGGATAAAATTCATGAGTTTCTTGAGAGGCACATAAAAATATTTCATCAATCAAAGAATAATAATAATCTATCCTGGTAAACAATGATATTGTAACAAAAATCCCATACCACTTTAGTAAATACCGAATCATAAGAAAAAATTTGGATATTATATGTATACTAATATCCTATAATTTTAATTAAAATGATCATAAATTTCATTCATTTTTAGCATACATATAAATAAAAAAATAAGTGGAGTATCAGGCATGAGTCTCATAGAATTAAAAATGAAATGAAAATTTTCTTACTACTTTGGTAACATTTAAATCATAATACACTTAAAATAATAACATAAAATGAAAAAAAAATTCAGTAAGATAATTATATTCATTTTAAAAATTTTCTGGGGAATAATAAACACCAAAAAAATAAATGAGTCTTAAATATGGCATATTACTCCTATGAATATAAGAGATACTAGAAATCCCCTACCCAGAGTATCAAATTTTCTCATTACTGTTCGAACCTCTTGTATAATAAATATATTTTTATTAAAAATATATTTAAAACCCATAATCTTATATATAATATCATATATGATTTAAATATTACATTTTATTACCCATTTATTAAAAATTCATTATTATAATAACTTTTGGGTCATAACTATTTAATTTTTCACGTATGTTTTGTTGTAGTATTTTTTGTTGTTTTAATTTTATCATGGTCTTATCACCAAAATAATATTAACCATTATATTAATATCAAATATATTCGTTATAAGTTTATTTTTATTAATCCAATAATGTTAAATATGAAAAAATAATTACACCATACATTGAGATGTTTGGTTATACGTGTGTATGAACGCTGATTCTATTTTATTGACAACCATAAATGATATAAGTTAAATATTAAGTAAGATTTAAAAAATAAATTTTATTTCATAAATATAATATATAATAGTTATATATAACCTCATTACCTTCCTTCTACAAATAAAATGAAAAAAGAATCACATCGATTTATGAAGGTGGTAGTCCATACGTACGCATAAGCGATGTTATCATTTTAAAATGAATTGTAATGTAAGAAGTTAGATTTGATATTAAAATTAAATAAGTATATTCATCTAAAAAATATAATATAAATATGTTAAACACATCAGTATAGTTATCAATGAGATGCGGTGAGAGAAAATGAATTACATCATTTCGGGTGGCTATAGACCACCATACAGACATCGCTAGTTTTATTTCCAATTTAATAGAAGGTAAAACATATATAGGTTATTAAACTAACATAATAACATATCATTATTTTTTATACTATTATTTTTTATATAATAATAGTCTAAGAAAATTTTACAAAGGTGAAAGAATAAATAAAATAAAAATTCTTAGTTAAGAATGATACCTCACCTTCAGACAACCCCCTTAGGTGTACACCAAAATCCTTCTAATGAGGGTTTCCTAATAAAAAAATTTAATACTGTAGGTGGGTAGAGATTTAATTAAGGTATTTTTAAAATATCTTTAAAACCAAATGGAAATGGAATATTGAAGTAGATAGGATAGGGGTTCTCTTTTATAAGTACAAGAGATGATGCACTAGTTATTTTTTAAGAGAAAATAGTATATCCACATTTTAAACATTCCAAAAAGAAAAAAAAATTCATTATAAAGAAATAAATGAATTAAATTATAAATATGACTATAAAATTATATTGGGAAAAACTTTTTCTTAATTTTAAAACTTTTCATTTTTTTTAAACCTCAGAAAATATGTTTTAACATTAGCCGCGGTAATAAATTTTTTATTGTGTTTACTATTACTTGT
Organism: Viscum album; assembly: GCA_963277665.1. Classification (NCBI taxonomy): domain Eukaryota; kingdom Viridiplantae; phylum Streptophyta; class Magnoliopsida; order Santalales; family Viscaceae; genus Viscum; species Viscum album. Next base: position 427,976,531 of record OY728121.1, read on the forward strand.
AACCAAATATTATGTTTCACATATTAAATAACATTAATTATTCTGATTAAAAATATTTAATCTAATTTTAAAAATTCAATTTACATAAGTGGGAGCTTTTAATTTAGTATCAATCCAATAGAGTTGATGAAAATGGTGTTTTCCAAAGAAATATTTTTCATTGATATATATTTTTATATATAAGGTTTGAAAAAAATTTATTATAATGACCAAAATTGTATTAATAATAATATAATTGAAAAAATAATTTATTTATAACCATTTTTAAACAAGAAGTTACTAGTAAATAAATTAATCTAAAAGTCAGTTTTTAATAAAAATGGGCATTTTTATATTCATTAAAAAATATATCCTTTCAGGAAATCCCAAAATATATCATCTCATATTTATGAAATGTTTATTACTATAATTATGTTTATTTTATAAAATAAATTGTGTTAACATGGATAGAAAATAATTTTATTATTTTTTTAAAAATAAAAAATAAAAATATTTTTTTTCATAAATGTATTTTGAAGAATATAAATACTTATCTAAAAAATAATTATTTTTTATCAATATTATTAATTCATATAAAGAAATTATTTTTAGCTTTTAAATTTTTTTATTCTTATTTGTAATTAAAATATTAATTTACTGGGTATAATTGTCCTACTTAAATTATAAAAATGTTAAGAGTATATCTTGGTTTGTTAAAACTCGATGTAGTATCTAAAACAAGCTATTAAAGAAATTATATTTATTTGGAAAAAACCCTAAAATATTGGGGATTTATAGTAATTCATATCGAAAATAGACAATTCTTCACTACACCTCTAGTGGTTTCTAAACTCAACTAATTTCTTTTAGCGCATGATCCATGCTGATTTTTTGTGGGAAAAAATATTCCTCACACACATTCAAACCTCAAATTGTATTGTCAAATAACATTTATTGAAATATTTCCCACATTAACAATTACCTCACAGCAAAACTCCCATCCAATTACTCTTCTATACATGCTAAGAAATGTAATCACTAGCTAAAATAACACCTATGGTGTCTCCCCACACTAAATCCACTTCTCCACAGTGCCTCCATGACTCGTGGTTTTCCTATCACCATTCATTGACTCATGATGGGTTCTTTTCCAATATTACACCTACCTCAAGTTTCTAATGAGCTCTGTCAGTTGCATCTCTATATATGGATGCTTATATGGATGGTTTAGGTTGGAGTAGATTTTTCAAACACTATTTTCTGTAACTGAGTGGTAACAGATTATAAATGATGTCTCCTTAAATCCTAAAAAATGGAAAAGTATATGATCCCAAAAATATCATTTCAGAATAAAAAATGAACCATAAAAATCACCCATAATTTTCAATATTATTGATATAATATTCTATCATGTCATGGTCTATTTAGATGTTCTATGGTTTTGTTTTCTAGAACATTAAAACATTAACTAAAACTTCTTATTTATACTTTAGTCATATTTAATCCTTATAACATTAGTTAAAAATACATGTCCTTGATATTTATAGATATTAATATCATTCATCTTATTCTTCAATAAGTGAATACAAGTAATTCAACATATAAAACATCCATTAACATTCTATTCAAGTCATTAATGACAGTTATCCTTTACCTACTATCAAAAAGTCAAACAGAAAAATCTAAAAGTTACAATATTCTCCCCGTTTTTAATTATTTGAAAATACAAATTTAGTTACAGATTCATAAAATATAACCAAAATATTCATGTCAAAACATGAATATATAGTGTATTGTACACATTCTCCACCATTGTTAATAAAATAAAAAGGATCATATAACATTGAGATTTGTATTTGAGATCTCTTCACTTTATCTCTATCTCCAATAAGGGTTAGAATTTTATTCCTCCTATGTCAATAAATTACCCCCACTTTGATATATAAATTCATGGGTCCATTCAAATCAATTTATTCTCTCATTGGAATTATAATTCCAATGGTCCACAAATTTTAAAATTTTCATTTAAAATACACTCTCACATTAGTGGTACTCACTTAAAACTAAATTTTCATGAATCCACATTTTTTGGTAGAAATATATTTATATTTATCATTTCAAAAAATTATTTTGGGTAATTAATTTTATATTTATATTTCAGGTTCCAAGAAAATATCCCTTTAACTCAGTAACACAATACTCATATATTAAGGCAAGTGAAATTGAAACATGGTGTTTGAGTTTTACACAAATCCACCAAGCCCACTAAGACTAAGCTTAGTATTTGAATTTATATTTTATGTCCTCAAAAATAAGGGTTATACATTTGACTTAATAACATTAAATTAATTCTACCATATTATGATTATGAACCCTCTAAAAAGCATCACGTGAAAAAAATCAAACTAATATAAAACAAAATAAAAAATCAATAAATAACAAGGGTGTGAGATATAACATATATTGAGTAAAATTATAAAACACACATTCAAAAAAATGACTCCACTTGATGATTTCAAAACCTCACATTGCAATAAAAAATTTATATATGTATATGTATCTTAAGAGAACTCATCATTGACTAACTTTTATACCTTTAGTTTTTCCCAAAAACCAATAATTGGTCTATTCATCCCAATGGGGAAACATTTATCATAATATAATATTCATATAGTATCATTTTGGTACCCTAAAATAAGTTATTATATACTATTCACTAGATTATAAAAAGTTAATAAGAAATTAATGAAAAATTATTGCTTCATCAACCAATATGATACTTTATTTTAGGTGGTCTAAGACCACATAAAATTTAGGATATTTTTACATTTTGATCTTAACAGTTGATTTATATCATTCAAAATCTCAAATAAATATTTGAATCTGAATTATATTCATATCATACTCTGCACCATTTAAACTAATCTATTTCCACAAAAAACATCCATAGTTAACAATTTAGTTTTATTTGAGCTTTTGATACCACATCTTAAGTAAGTTCACGGCCTTGAAAACTCATATTCAAATATAGTACATGTTTATATTTACAACAATCATGACAAATTTATTCACATTTATCTTTTCTAAACTCATGTATGTGTGCTCCCTCTAAACACCCACTCTCATTGGATGATATATCCCCATTATGTATATAAAACATCAAAAATTGTTTCATGAATTTTAGTATATTGGGATAATTCTACCTATAATATCATCATGTTATGGAATATGGTATGTCACTATGAACCAATAATAGCATCACACATTAAACCAAGATATGATTTTAGTAATTTTTAAATTCCACTTATACACATATCATTTTAGAGGCTCTCTTCAGGTTTCAATATTTTTGAGTATGTGGGATCTATCCTAATTGTTGGATTAATCCCACTTGTAAAAGTTTCTCCATTAAATGAAAATATAGTGTATCTTTCATCATAATTTTTATTCTAAAAAATATCTCTTCCACAAAAAATCAACTAATCCCATATTTTATGGTTTTCCAAACCTCTATAGAATACATCATACTTTTCCTCCAAAATTTCCATTAGAATATTCTCAGAAATTTTTTTATTTCCTTAATCTCTAGTTGAGTGAATTTGTTTCCTCACAATTGGAAAACATCTTATTTCAGCAGTAACATCCAAATATCATTTCGTTTATATATTGAATGTTTTTATTAGTGTGACACGATTGGTTCTTGAAACACATTTAATTGAGATCCATGATTTTCCCTAAATAAATTAAATATATTTTGGGAAAGAATAGGTTTACATTGTGTGTATATCATCTCCTTATATGTCAAAGTAATTGAGGATTTCTTATGATATATTTTATTCTTCTCTTATTAAATTTTTATACTGAATGTCATTGATTATCACTTATAAAACATCTCCTATAATTAAATACCCAAATTTAATAACTTATTAGTTGGGATTTTGATGCATTTGTTCTTATTTTATCCCCATTGATCTATTGGGGTTCAAGACACATACTCAAAGTATGTCCTAATCTTCCCTATAGGTAAAACATTACAGATACATTCCATTAATGGATTTTAATTATTTACCGTTCAATAATTTTTTTCATTTTTATTGATTATAGATTAGATATTTCATCCTTCGGATTGTCAAGGCCTCCATGAGTGGGATCTTATTCTACTAATTTGAATTTTTCATCATATCCTTCCACTCCTTGATTTTTATTACTTATCTTTTAACTGGTATTCCATCACCTTAAAATATGAAAACAATATTATTTCATATTTTTGGAACTCTACTTATTATGTCTTTAGAGAAACCATATTTTCTTATCATAAAATTTACATGGATATATCTTTTCCAATATCACATTAATGTTCTCTGGTATATCACTTTTATCTTTAAATTTTACTACTAGCCTCATTATGTCATAATTAATTTTGACTTCATCTCTCCACAATCTCTTTATATCCATGTAGATGTATTCAATGAATATAAAATCCAATTAATGCATTATCCACCTTCTATTACAGGTAATTAATGATGTCTTAATTGAAACATTGGCACATACATGATGGAATAATTTAATTTTCACCAAATAAAGTGAAATTTCCATAATTCATTCAATTATTTATGGAAGCAGTAAATTTATCATTTTTAAAATATCCTCTAAAACTTTATTATAATAAGATAAAAATATAAAATGTGAATCATTGACCCAATTTTTTTACTTTCTTCATGGGATTGTTCATATTAATTTTTTTTTCTTTTTTTTCTCTTTTTGAGGATGTAATATTCATCATAAAATTACAATGAATTATAATTAAAAATATATTTACTTAAAACTATTGATATGTTCCCTTAAAAAACCATTCCCCTTATTATATAACCATATATAATTAATATTATCTTTCATATCATGAGTGATATATCATTCTAATTAGAACCCTAATAAACATCATTGTAAAATAATATATATAGAATATTCTCTATCATAGAATAATTTATTAATTCACTATTATTATTCATATTAATATCCCAAACAACATTTTCTAATAACTCCTTTCCACAAGACCATAGGAAAATAGTGATTCATTTTCATCAAACCATCTATGTCAGCTCCTATGAAAAATGGAGGATTCATCATGGATTCCACCTAAAAAAATGCAAACAAAGATAGATATTAAACTCAGGTCAGAACCATTGGTCACCCAGACCACTTAATCAGAACAAAATAACTCAAATCACCCTAAGAGACTTGATAAATTAGTGTGATAATATATTTACACTTTTCTTTTCAATGGCCCTTTTTTTATGGTTCGTGGTCTTGTGTTATGTGAATCACATTCAATATCTTGATCCCTATTCATTTTAATTACTATAAAAATATATACATGAAGTGAATACTACATACATATAATTTTTTATGTGGGTAACCTTAAATTAATGCTCCATGAATTGTAAAAATATTTCTATACCATTATACCAATAAATAAAACTCTATACTATAGAGATAAAATTTACTCAAAGAGTTACACTTTAAAGCCCTGGGAATTCCAAAGTATTTTATGTTATCACACTAAAATTCAAAAATGCGAAGATATTTTATATAATATTTATTCCCATTATCATTTTATTATAAAATAGTCTAGCTATAAATAGAATGTGACTTAGTTTTCACTGTTGAATCAAAATTTTATGTACAATGATCATGAATATATTATGATCCCTCTTCTTGTAACTCTATATACGATCAACACCTGAATGTGAGGGTTGAATATATGTATTCCAAAAAATAAAAGACCAAAACCCTTCTTATTCTATATGAGGATAATTAAAAAACTAGAAATATCTTATTGCTTCACTATTATTTAAACTAAATATAATAATGGAATCTGGTATCTTTATCTTAGTCCATGTATATAAATATTCTTATTCTCCCCTCTAATCCTCTAAAATTCAAATATTAAATGGTCTCTATTTTTCAAATTCCTTCTCCAATGTAGATTCATTAGTTTTATAGAATTCATGTGTACTTAACCTCTTGATCTAAAGGTTGAAAATAATCCATATGATATTTTATTATCATACAAGGTGTTCCATAAAATTTATATTTGTCATTTAGAGACATTAGATGCAAATAAATCCTTGATATACATATCCATAACTTCTACTATAATTTCTGGTCCAATCATCCTGGTGGTCATGAAGCTAAATCTACATAGTGTAATCTCCATTTTAATGGAATAGTATTATTCAAAAACATCAATTTTGTAGAGTGGAAAACAACATTGTGGAATTGCCTATGATATTTATCCCTACTCTATTTTATTGGTTCAATAAAATCTCAATGAATTCCTTGAGAATCACTACATAATAATTTAAATCATTATGATTCATCAGCCTGTAATAGTGTGGTCTTCCTCTCAATCATCCAATGCCTAATAGTATTATCCAATTATAGAAATTTTCAATCAACCAGATATTCACCGTCCACAGTGAAATCCCATTATATTGTATGAAATAATCTCTCATTATCCTATTAATGGTTTACAATATCCTCTAAATAATATTCATTACCAAATCTCTGTTGGAACTAGTACATGAAAGATCACCTTTATGGTGTGATCACTATTTATTTTATTTAGAACACAATCATCTTTATGCACATTTGATCTATTATACATTATGGAGTTTTAATTTATATTATACAATGGACAACATAATATTTTATACCATATCAAACTCTCCTTCAAAATCCCTATTCTATATAAACCAGAATGAGACATCAATGACTCAAGTAACTCTTGAGGTGGTTCCCCCACAATACAACAACTTCTATATAGTTCAACCATAAACCACAGTTTTATATTCAAATTATATGTAACTAATATTGGTATGTTTTCCCCTATTCCACCTACCAATTTCTATAGTTGAGCCTAGTTGGATTTCTCATTAGGGATGGATTCTCCTATGAAATGCCAAGTTTCATCCCTTTCGTTCTAAAATATATTGACCAGTAATGCACGGTAAGTAGGATTTCAGTGTGGTTTTTTGAATAATAAAATCAATTAAAAAATATATGATACTTAAAAGAACTTTATTAAATAACTACAAAAAAATTATGAAAATAAATATAAATTTCTATTTTTAAGAGATCAACTCCTTTCATTGTTTTTTTCATTGCCTTCCACCATGGATTTTCCCTATAACATCTTAAATTCATCTCAACCGTATAATTTAAACATCAATCTCCATCAAGAAATAACCCATATCATCCATATCCATGAAAATTACATTTTTTAAATATCAAGATATTTCCTTTTATTCTTACACAAGTGAATTAATGTACTTCTATGTACATACCTACTCTCCAACTCTTATACAGGTGTTCAATGAAATCATTCCTTTATATATTTTCAAAAACTCCAACACACAACATCTAAAAGTTTAAATACTAGTGTTATTTTAAACCATTTTCATGGTTTAATGTATTTATGAAAGGTAATATTTAGAATTCATCCTAACTGCATTCCCCAGGTGAAGTCAAATTGTGATTTAGTTGAGTTTTTTATTTATTTTAATTTATATAACTCTACAACCAAGTTGGATTATAATTAATTAAGTGAAAAATATTTTCCTTAACCCAATATCTAGGATTATATAAAACTAAACAAACATGTTATTTTCTAGTGGGAGACTAGATTTGGATGTACGTATCTAGAATGATATTGTGGGTGTCCTATATGATTCATTTAATAATAAAATTATATTACCATGATAGATATTGTATCATTTATTATACAATATTTTTTAAAAAATATTATCATCCACATGTAGAGTGGATGGGTTAAAAAATAAATTGTTATAGGGGTAAAAATATACTTTATATTATAATATTTTTATTAATTTTACCATTAATTGATGCAATTTACAAGATGGACGAAATATGTTTAGAGCCTTGGCTGACAGTGGCCTAAAGTATTATATAGTTCACAAGGGAGCCTTATTCATGTGATAATTAGATATATATATATATATATATTATTATTATTATTATAAAAAAATAGGAATTTAATGAAATGAATTAAAAGACATTTATTATATATATAATACTTATTTATTATGTTTATGTAACACATACATGGTTTCATACAATTTCTTCTTTTATATGAATGTTATTTACATTCACTTTTTGGTAAATTATTTTGTTCTACTATAATGAGTATTATTACATACCATTGTATACAATCCATTTCATTTTGTTCATCTAGATAGGTAGGTTGATGTTCGATCCACATTGGGACATTTGTATGTGAGTGGATATAAGATCCCTAACTATCTATATTTAGATTTTACGGTGTTATTTGAATAATTTTCTTGATATATTTTTTTGTATAGATATATTTCTACTGTATTTTATGTGTATTTAATTTCATACATTATTATCTTTAAACATTTAATATATATATATATATATCTGTGTGTGTTTTTGTGTGTGTGTTTTCATTATTATTTTCTTGAATGGTGGGATATATAGGAGATAGGTTTTACATTGATGAAATACCACCAATTTATATTTGGATACATAATATTTAGTTTCTATCACATTTACTAGTAGAGGAGGTACTAGATAGTTTATATACCAGTAATCCAAGATGTGAAATATTTTTATAATCTCTTATGATATATATTTAAGTAGGAATATTATGTGGGTTGTCTCGAGGAAGACACAAATAATTTTTCTAGGGGATATCTGTTCATTTATAATTAATATTGGACATAGAAAATTATATGAGTTTGGGATATATTCCTTAGTGATACTCATTTAATAAAAATGATTATGAACATTCGATGATTGAAAAAGTAGTTATATAGGAAGTAATTATTCATCATATATCTTCTAGAAAATTTTCTGTATCTATATTGATTTGAGAGGTGGTTTACATTACGGAAACTATAGGTAGAATATAAATACTAATTCAACATATTTTATATTGTTCTTAGACTTTATATATGTTAAATATATTATCATTTCCACTTTAGTAGATGTTATTTTGGATCCTAAAATATAGAAATTCATTCATTAGGACTCCATGTCATTGTAACATGTCTCATTTATAGTGGTACGAGAGGGCATTCATATTTCTCAATTATATGGAGCTTCATTTGAGAGTAATGATATTAATATTCCATCATCATCAGAGGTCACTAGGTAAATAGATAATAATAAGGTGCACCACTTACCAAATTGGTCATATGAAATGTAATATGATTGGTTGATAATGGGGATTTTTTTTGAAATAGTCATGTTTTTTAATAGTCATATGCTTCGAAGAATCAGGGGAAGATACTATGACAGTGATTTATAGTAATCGATATATAAGATGGATATCACATTTGTTTTGGTATGCCTTCAGTCGGAGTACTACATGAGCATGGATACTAGTTTATTATGAGATATATTTCTACAGTACTACCTAATTGTAAATATAAATTGAGATAATACAAATTTTACATAAAATAACATTTCTACACATTTACATGAAATGAAATTATTAGTGATGTCATATAGTACATATATATTGGAACTCTTTACAACATTTCTATATGACTTAACTATAATATATATTTCAATTATCATTCCACATTATTAGTTCTATATTATCATGCTGTAATAGGGAACAAGAATATTAAAGGGAGAAAATTTATGGAGGAATTTTTACTTTATTTGAGTTTCAGATTGGGTTCTTGTGCATATATAACATATTCTAGGATTGTGATATTCAATTTTTAGAGAAGCTTTTTTTATAGGACTAGGTAACAATATAATAGTGATAATATGTCTAATAAGGAGAGAGAAAATCAATAATCCTAAAATAATGGAGTTAGGGAAAAAATTATTTATATTATCATTATTAATAGTTTTTCATGGATCATAGTCATGTTATCATCATTATTATTCATCATCTTAGGTGTTAAGGGACAAAAAAATTCATCAATGTTGATGTTTAGAATTGATGAAAGGATTGTTCATTTCATGAGGTGCCAATGTCCAAATATATTTCATGTTCCATACATCTCTTATAGAGTTACAAAAAAAATTGAGTAGTACAAAAATATATGTCCCTCTTAGGGATGATAAATAATTTAGAACATAGTATTTAACGAACTCATCTTGAGAAGAATATTATATATATATATATATATATATATATATATAAGTGAAGTTAAAAAAAATAAGGTGAGAACCATATTAGGGTTATAATAATTCATTACTACAACTAGTTGTATAATGATAGGGGAATGTATGAGAAGAAGTCAATAGAGATATTATTATTGTATTCTTTACAATACCATCAATCAAGATATATATATATATATATATATATATATATATATATTTCTTTTAGAGTGTGTAATTACTATTATCCTCAAAATATAACATGGCCATTTTCTGAAATATCAGGAGAGGCCACTTACTTTGTTGATTCATATAGGTTTCTGTCTAATATTATGAGTGATTTGATAAGACAGTGTCCTAGTTCTTAATTTTAAAAGGATATTATGATACATTATCCACCCAGATATTTGATTTTATAATAAACTTATATTAAATACATAGTTATCATATTTATGGGATTTTATAACTTGTTTTTAATGGAGTGTTTCATATAATAGTTCAAGTATGGAGTGAATAATATCACCCATACATATGGTTTCTTTATTTGGTATGAGTATTCAAGGGAGTTATATTATCACTTCATAATTTTTTTTGTGTGTGATTTAGATTAATATTCCTATAGTTTTGTTATTGTGGTAAAATATTAGTCTAAAATTTTTATAGATATGTTATTAAGTTTACCTCAATGTGGATAGGTACTAAATAGAATTGATCATATTCTAGGAGGAAATAAATAAAGAAAATATCTTTAATGAATAATTTCACACAACTATGTTTTGTGGATATATTTAATCTTCTACAGGTGATCGAGTATCCTCTAAAATAGATCGATGATCTATTTATCATATACTATTTGTTTTAGAATATGAAATTAAAAATAACGGTTTCTAGTTTGGATAATTATATTATAAGTCGACATTCATTCATTTTTGGTTGAAAAATTCACAAACATTGTTCATTGAATTCATGTACTAAGTATTTATGCCATTCATATATATATATATTAGTTGTGTTTTTAATTGATGAAATTATAACATTATCATGAAATAATTTGTAGAATTAAAATAATATATATGTGGTGTAAGGGACCCTTGAAGAATATATAATTTTTACAAATCAATGAAAATGATTGATTTAGATTCGAAAGTTTCATTTCATGGGTTGTGTTATATTAACGGAAGGGAAAGAGGTTTACCAAGGTAATGTTGTGCAACTTATTTCATAGTAACCACCTAATATCATATTTGAAGTCATATGTTTTTTGGATCGAGTAACTATTATACTTTCATTTTTCATGATTTCTCTATGATATATTGTCCTTATTAGTATTTATGAAAATGGTAATATTTTATTTAGATATATTAGTGTCGAAATAATTTTAGTCTTGTTAATGAAAAAGTTATTAGAAATCATCTTATATATTTAGATGAGGGGATAAAATCGATGTTTTATTGAGATTATTCTAATTTAAAACATTTTTTTGTTCTAATTTAGGATCATGTGGTTATTTTTTATTGATTGTGGAATTTATAAACTGATAAATATATCTACCATGTAAATAATTTCCATTTTCTTTGTGTTCTTTGTCATTAAAGTGTTAAGGAGTAACTTTCTTAGAGAAATATTTGTGTTGTTCAAAAATAACATTAACCTAAAATATATATATTTACATATATTCCAAAATTTAGAGTGATTTCATTGGGAGGTGTTTCGTTATGTTTATGATTAAATATTTATTATACTATTGAAAATGGTAATATTGTGCTTTAGGGGTTTTATATGAATTCTTTATAAGATATGGTTCTTGGGAATGAGAATGAGTGAAAGTATATGAAGATTTTTTATACTTTATAACCTAATGTTTTATAAGATAATGGAAATTTATTTCTATTCTAGAATATTGTAACCTCTTAATTATATACAATATACCACTAAAGCATTGATATGAGACATGTATTTCACGGAATGGCATGATGTTATAATTCATAGAGTATAATTAGTGGCGTGTCATAATTAATGATGCATTATATTTTAAAATATGATACCTCATGTTCCAGTATGTGATTAGAAATAATTATGTGCTAGCTATAATTGAATAACATATTTCGGTATTTAAAGTACCCCAGAACACCCTAAGTGGGGGGGTGAATCAAGGTGTTAATTATTTCTCCTAAAGTGATTGATCTTGTTCCCACATTGGGAGGAACTGTTTAAACATGTATGATTGGAAGACACGGTAAACAAACAATCCCACCTAAAGAGACAACACAATAATTTTACTGGGTGCACCTGTAACGACTAGTCCAAATAGAATATGCCGACAGTGTGTTAGTAATACTTAAATATACTAATCTTTACATACTATTTAAAATTTAAAATCAAACACAGTCACTCTATTCTAGGCACATTGCCTTTAGGTTATTTTAGGGATACCTCATAGAATCCCTCAGAACACTTCTATTGACTCCCCCTAATTCATTGAATTGAGAGAAGTTTAATTAAGCTGGTTGACTTGAATTTTTCACCAATGGATTGGCATTATAGACTTTATCTCTTACTAGAATGAGACTCTTATTGCATTATTGACCGGAGTTGATACGCTATAAAATCATTGTTCTCTCAAAAGCATATGTTTAAGACTACCTTTGGTGAAGCTCCTTCACGAAGCACCCAATCCTTCATGGAAGAAACTCCTTCATGAATCTTAATGAGTCAACGTAGAATACCCCATCCTCATAAAATACTCTTTAATAAAACTCATTTGGATCAATTAAGACTTATATTATTTTCATGATCCTCAATGTCGGATATAAATACATATTCATGAAGCTCCCTTAGGATGATGATATCAAAGAATTTACAAATTTTCCTTAAAAAAATCATTTTTAGTGAAGCAGGGTAGCCTTATATTTGTAGGCTCAGTTGTTCATGATGCTCCCCCACCTATTATTAGATTTTCAAGATCATTAAAAAACATCATCACATAGCTCCTCCTGTTAGGATTCTCTTTTGAAAATTTTCATTTAGGATGCTCATCCTAACTATAAAGGTTTCCATAAAAACCCTTCAAATTCCCCAACACAACAATTCTCAAAATCATAGAGATCACCATCACAATTTGGGATACTCTAATTCTTCATTGTTCTCTATGCCTGTCATTGTCACATAGATCACCTCTATCTTTCTATGAACCTTTTCAAAACACAATTCCTGAATACCTTCTTGAAAAAATAATTAATTTTCCATATTTTCATAAGGACTTAAAGGAAATCCACTTTTTGAGAAGGAAATCCATCCTCCAATGTTTGGACACCAAATATTTGGAAAAAACATGAAAATTGTGCCACCGCTAATCCTGTTGTTCTCTTGAATTATGATATACAATTCTTTGTAATATCCATAATCTTTTTATGTGAGGATTGGTAATTAACCAAAACCATAATATAATTCCTAATAAGAAGAACCTTGCTTCAAAAAGTCTCCACTTTTTGGTTTTTCGAAAATCTATAGTTAAATTTGAGGATGCATAAGACACTATACACACCTAATATGAAAGAAACAACTCATCCAACAATCTATGTCTATGTGAGAAAATCCTAGTGTATAAAACAAGAGGGGAATCTTTAATAGGTTTCTCTTGTTTTCAAATGATTAATGTTTTCCAAGATAACCTCTAACTATTTCCTCATAACACCAAACTATGTCTCCATTATCATTCCATGAATTAGGTTATCATGTTTTGGAGTGACTGATTTTTCCAAGCTAATCTATGACTATTTCCTCAAAACATGGAGTTTTTTTGTCCAATCTCATTCTCCCATTTTGTAACTCATCATTATACCCCTTTGTAACTCATTGAATTTCTTCATTACCCCCTTTGGAAATAAACCCAAAGAACCTGATTTGTTATTGTAGATATCAAAAACACACTCCCCATAGAACATATCTCCCTCATAATCCAACATCACTTCCACAAACTGATTATAACAGTAAAAACAACTTGGGAGAGGGGACCACTTGTAAACTCCTTATGCACTGGGAGGTGACAGAACATCTAGGTTCAAACGTTATTTATCAAACACATTTTTCTCTAATGGCTTAGTGAAAACTTTAGCCACTTGGTCATCAGTTCCTACATGATCTATTTTTATCATGCCTTGTTCATATTTTTATTTGATGAAGTGTTATCTTATTACAATATGCTTTATATGATACTTTTGAACAAATATTATTCATAAAGTATATCATGCTCTGATGGTCAGAGTGGATCAAAATTAAATGTTTCCCCTCATCTCCAAAATTAGTTTGTTGTTGATTTATAAATAAAAGGTGAGTTCAAGCCTTTGTAGCTGAGATATACTTAGCTTCAAAATTTATAAGAAAAATATGTTCCTATTTATTACTCAACCAATCCACACATTTCATTCCAATATAGAATGATCGACCACTTTTGTACTTTCTGTCAACAACATCACTATCCTAGAATGTAGCATGAAATGCTCACAGTTCACTAACTTATCATAAAACATAGTATAAGATATAATTTTGAGTACTTATAATGTACCACATTATTATTTTCACTAATACCATATATTCATCCTTCAGTTTTCGTTGAAAGTGGGGCACTAAGAATGATGAAAAGACAATATCTGGTTGTGTCACTATCAAGTACAATAATCTTCTAATGATAATCTTTTACATTGTGGGACCTAAATATCTTTCATCCTCATGATTTCTTAGTTTTTTCCCAACCACAGTCAGAGTCATCATTGGTTTGGAGTCATTCATATTGAATTTCATTAGAAAATATCTATAATACTTATACTAAGAAATAAAAGTGTGTTATTTCCTTTGAATCACATGATACTAAAAGAATTATGAAAGTTCACCAATCATAGACATTACAAATTCCAATTTCATGTGATTGAAAACTTCATCCACTAATCATTGACTGCTTCCACAAAATATAATATCATTAATGTACACCAGTACCATGAAATGATCTGTTTTAGAATTATTCACATAGATATTGTGATCCACTCCTTCTATTTTAAAGTCAAGCTTCTTTATATAAGAATCCAACTAATATTTCCAAGCCATAAGTGCATTTTTTGTGATCATATAGTTCCATATTTAATCTATATAACATTCATTTCATCATTACCAAGTAGAAAACCCATTAGCTGTTTAATTTAAAATTATTCTTCAAGAATTACATTCAAAAAATATATTTTGACATAAATTTTATACACTTTATATCTTCATAGAATTTTCATGTCAAGATAATATCTGATTGTCTCCAGTATGGCTACCAAAAAAATGTTTCTTCAACATCAATAACTTCAATCTATAAATATTCTTTACATGCTAATTGTGAATTATTTCTGATCACATTACCATGCTCATTGAACTTATTCTTGAAAATCCACATTGTACCAATCACATTGTGAATTTTTTGTCTCTTAATGATATCCCATGTCTGGTTCTTTTCAATCTAGTTTAACACTTCACTAATGTCTTTCACCCATGATTCATCCTTTGAAGGTTCCTCAAATGAGTTTTGTTCCACAACTGTTAATATGGTAGATTATGCATTATTTGTCATTCTCTTTGCATGTGTGGACGTTTTCCAATCCCCAATGATGTTGCATTGATCAATTTTTAGACTTCAATTTATCATATGAGGTTTAAAAGAATTTTCATCAACTATGGTATCCTTTTTTATTCTTCTTTAGAAACAACATCGTGTTGGGACATCCGAATGTTTTCCCCTCCTTCATCTACAACTACATTTGAATATTTTCCATGTCCATTATATTATACATCTTCAATAACATAATCATAAGATTCCCTCAAGGTATTAAACGTATTATCTTCAATGATATTAATATAAATACATACCACAATTCATTAGATAATTATAACATTTGTAGGATTTTCAATTCATTGAATATATGAGGAATATTCCTTAATCTTGCACATCACCATAATAGTATTTATTTAATTCATCGTTTTGAATGAAAATGTACTTTCAAAAGAAGAAAAAATAATCCTAGAGGGATTCCTTCTATTCCATAACTCATATGGTGTCTTGGTTTCTCCCATTTAATCCCTGTTCAGTTTTGAGTATACATTGTATCTTGAACAACCACTTTCTAGTAATGTCGAGAGCTACAAATCTTAATCACCATAGTTCTGACTGTATTGTTCACCTATTTATACCTATTCTCAACAAATCCATTTTTTGTGGGGGTTCTCAAAGAATCCATATAATGTTGTATTCCATGTTTCTCTCGGTAATTTTAAAACTCAATGGATGTGTGTCCCACTCTATTTTAATACTACATACCATTTATCTTCCATCTAGTTTCATTCTCTATTATCCATCGATATATTTTATGTAGTATTGAACTTTTTATTTCATGTCTAAAAACATCACACAAGTAATTATACTATAATAATTAATGAAAAGAACGAATTAACCTTTCGCAATAAGTTCCAACAACATTTATTAGACCACATTCATCTTTATGGATGAGATCTAGAAGATATGATTCCCTATTCTTCTTTGGATAGTACAAACTATAAACTAGATTCCCTCGTACGTACGAATCACAAGTCGTTTCCAATTCACATTTTAGATTGGGGATATCCATGACTATATTCCGCATATAAATATTTTACAAGTGTTTTTTATTAATGTTACCCAACATATAGCCCCACATGTTTTTTCTTCTTTAACTATCATATATATAATGTTCTCTTTAAAATTAACATGATATAATAAATCATCTATTCTACATCCACTCATAAGATAATTAACTATCTTTCCATGGATAGTTCACCAATTTCTATTAAATTTCACCATCAGTACCATGTATCATAGTTTAGTCACACTCGGGAGATTGTGACATAGACTATCCACATAGTGAACTTCAGTTTTCTTTAGCTCTCCATTATCCATTTTAGTACTTCCACTTTCTATGATCATCAATGTACCATCATTACCAAACCCTATTATTTCATCAACCATTTTCTCAACATTCACTAATATTTTTGTATTTCCCATCATATGGGATGTGAATCCACTATAAATGATCTAGGTGCTTCTTCTCTTTTTTGGATTTTAGGGAATATTCTTTAAAGATGTATTTCTAAATTTTAGTCTTTTAATTAAATGAAATATTTTATTAAGTAAAGTATAAAGGTGGAATTTCAAATTTCACTTCCTTGGGGACAGGTTCATCATACACATACATTTTTACTAGAGGTGAAAATATATTTCTATGAATTATACCATCTGGTATATGAGAACTGTATTCTCTCTAGGTTCGGTTTGAAATATTCATTCCTTTACTCTTCCTATAATAAACATCTTTATATACAATGTTAGGACAATGAAAACTATATCCATATAAATTATTTATTTTATAAGTAGTTTGATATGAATTCATTGCTGTTTTTTAAAGTCATATATCTTACCAATTCATATAAATCCTTCCCTATTTATAGAATGACATGGTATGGCCTAAATAGCCACATAATTGATATTTCATAAGAGGAAATGTCTTCTCACTTCTATTTCTCTACATGCCTCCTTACCTAAGAAAATAATTTCCCTAACTATAATTTATATAATCTTTTAGATATAATTCTTTTCTCTTTTCAGTTTGATTTGTGGCACTCCTTGTTAGGACAACAGTGGAATTTGTGATATGTCCATCTTTTATCTTTCATTTATTTTGGCCTATTTTGTTTTCATCATTTGATGTTTCTGTATCACATCCAATTCATCCTTTCTAATGAATGTGGATCTTTGACCATTCAAAGGGTTCTCTACACCATCATAACTACAATTAGCTATCTCCAGAAACTCATCGTCTAATAATATTTCATACAATATTTTTTTCATTATTTATTTTGATTTCAATTAACTTTAATGTTTACTCCTATGAGTAACAACTTCTTGTTCATGTCTCTCAATAGTCACGGACATAACGTCTAGTCTGTATGTTTGGTCATTGATGACCTTTTCCTATTCTTCAATTATAAGATTATGTTCAACTATGTGTTTGGATCTTTCAATAGATTTTGAATGTTCTTTTACTATATATTCTAGTCGGTTAATATCAGCTTCCAGTCGATCAACATATTCTGTTGACTCTTCCACAATTTCTATCCACTTTTTTGTTCTATTTATTTTATTCTCAACTCACCAAGAGAATCCTCATATTTCATAGTATGATAAACATCATAAATCAACATATTATCTATATATTTTTCTTTTGATGGATCTGAATTTTCAATTGAATCCATCATAGATGATTTGGGTCCATATTTAAACATTAGTTATTCTTCCTCAAAAAATTCATTGTCATCATATTCTTATTTACAGAAATAAATCTTTCTCTATAATTTCATTCTAGAATTGAAGACTCCTTTTTAATAAAAACATTTCCGAATCTTATACGAGTTTCCTTCTTCAATTTATTCATCATCAAACATACTTGAGTACTGATAGGAAATGTTCCAAACTCTACCACAATGAAATCTTGTCAATAGTAGTTTTATATCAAACATCCATTTTCCTCTCATGGATTTATTGAAAAATAGATAAAGTATTTTATATCCATCATTAGCATCATTAACACTATCTCCAGAAATATCACATTATTTCCATGGATTTGAATTCCATCTCCTTACTAACATGACTTTTTTACATCGTTTGGTTTCACAATCATTTTATAGGAAACCAAAATGCTTTGCAGATCATCCAATAAATGTTTTTAAGGATCTATTTCCTCAGGGGAAGAATCATTTGGAGTGTAATGGGGTGGATGTCATCTCCATATTTTATTTAGAATTTAAATGTCTTCAATCACTTCACAAATCACTATAATAGATTCTAAAAATTTAGTAATTCGATTTAAAAATGAATCTTCATTTTCTTTAGGATTCATATTCATATCATCAAAACTGTTGTGAAACACATTGAGTTTTTCCTCCATCCCTTTTTTTATCACCTTCATATATATTTTCCAGCTCTTCCCACACATACCTATCTTCGGTGAAACACATTACCTTTTGATAGATTTGGTCAAATAGTGTTTCAGTAAGGTCATTTTGTGCATTGAAATTTTTATTAAGAATTTTCCTTTTTATTTTAGTCATAAAAATTGATACTACATCACTTACCCAAATTACTTATTTATTAGAAAAGTGTACTTATATTCCAAGTGATCATAGGCTAGATCTCATCCTATTCTTAAAAATATAGATGTTTATTCCAAAAAATAGGTTGACTCCCTTGAAATTAAGTATATTCTATGTTAAATCAAAGAAGGAGAGATTTAACATCAACAACCTATACCCTCTGTACAACTTGAAAAAACCTAGAACACCATGAGAGGGGAGGGGTGAATCTAGGTGTCAACATTTTATTACAATGTTACAAATCTTGTTCCCATGTTGGTAAGAACTTATTAAACCTTTCTGATATGATATAATAGTACACAAAAAATCACATAAAAAGTGACAACACAACAAGTTTACTTGGTTCACCCCTAAGGGCTGGTCCAAGGATCAAATTCCAATAGTGTCTTGGTCATACCTAAACAAACTAATCATAAATTGTTTAGAAAATATAAGATCAAATATATTCACTATGTTCCAGGAACATTTCCTTTACAATATCAAAGGGATAAGTTATAGCATCCCTCGATACACTTCCATTGAATCCCCAAGCTCGCTACATTCAGATAAGTTTAACTCTGTTTATCAATTTGAAAGTTAATTTAATGGATTAGAATTATAGTCTTGGACTCTTAATATAACGATAATCTTCTTTCACATTTGAACTGAGTTGATACACTCTGAAGGTAATGATTACTAAAAACTGGATGTTAAAGACTGCCTTTCATGATGCTCTTCGTAAATATCCCTCCTCCATGAAGCACTAATACCTTCATGGAACAAACTCCTTCATGAAGCTCACTAAGAAAACATGGGATACTCTATAATTTTGAAGCACCCTTTAATCTGGCATCAGTTAAGGCATATAGTATTTTCATGATGCTAAAGATCGTAAAGAAATCCAGATTTGTGTATCACCATTAGCTTCACAAAATCAGAGCATTTATAGATTTTCCTTGAAAAATTTTGTTTTCAATGACGAGGGTAGCCTTATATTTATAGGCTTGTCCATTCATGAAACTCCAAATACTCTTACTGTATTTTCTTGATCATTCAAAATCATCTTCATAGTGCTCCTCCTATCACGATGCTCCATGGAAATTTTTTGTTTGTGATTCTCATTAAAACTGTAGATCTTTCCGTCAAAACCCTTCCCACACCATGACTCTCCAATTTTAATAGTCTTGGAGATTACTATTGTCAATCACAATGATCCAATTATTCTTCATTTGTGATGCTCATCGTTGTCATGGAAATAATAGTCACCTTTCATTGATCCTTCACAAAACAAATTCATAAAGCTCATATTCACAAAACTCAGGAATTTTCTATATTTTAATAAGGCCTTCAAGGAAATATATTTTTCACAAAACAAAGTCATCCTCTAAATTTTGGACCCCAACATTGTGGATAAAATTTGAAAATGACACCGCATTGATTATTATTGTTATCTTGAAATCTAATATACATTTCCATGGAAACTCCATAATATTCCATGTGAGTATTGAAAACTAACAAAAACTATAATCCATTCCCATAAAATAACAACCTTGTTTCCATTAGTATTTTTTAACTATTATCCCTTTTACAAAATGTGGATATTAAAATATTTTGGTAAATTAGTTTATGTTAAAGAACTCAAACCTTTTCTCACATATTTTGTAGCATACACTAATAAATAATTTAGAGAGACAATTTGTTTATTATTTTAGGATATTACATAGTAAAACATTTTTTATCAAGTAAACTTGAAGAACCCTAAAAAGGGGGTGTATTAGGGTGTTGATATATTAAAAAAATTCTTCTTTATTCCATTTAACATATAGATACTATTATAACATTAACAGGAAGATGTTCAATATCTTTTTATTACTCTCCCTTAACCTGAATATTAATATTAATATGGAAGTTAATGGATAATCACTTCAATAATATTAATCAATTCCTCACTAAGGGGTAATCTAAGGATCATACTCCAATTGTGTGTCGATATACCATAATATAACACTAGTGAATATATGTGATAATATTAATTATTAAAGGAACACCAATATTGTATGGGAACACACTTTTCATGACTACCTATGAACTATATTAAAATATGGATGGAGAATTTATAATAATTATGGTTTTATTATATAATATAAAGAAATTAGATTTTATATGTTTTCCATATAGGTAGATGAGAAGCCTGACATCTTATCCTTCTGAATTTATTCTCTATCAGGATTATGTGCACAACTTTTTTCCTTATTTAACTCTATATGGAATCAATTCCCTGATGTGAGGGATTAATCTTTCTCCCTAATAAAGTATAGTAGTAGAAATCATATTCACCTGATAAGGATAACTCTTATTTGAGATTACCCTCTGGATTTTATTCACTAATATCCAATATGAAATTATTGTTCCTTCAACTTCTCCCTTCGACATTTAATCTTGATCAGTTCCAAATATATTAATAGAATTTTTTCAAATTGATCTCCCTCTACAAATATTTATTTGAAATTTTTATAATTATTATAGTACTCATATCATATCCTTTACTAAAATTATTTTATATATATTTATAGAATTATATGGAGTCAACCTCTTCATAAGAGGATTGAGATAAATCCATTATCCTGTAATTATATCCAATAATTCTAGTTATCCAATGAAATTTTGTTTATCTATTAAATATAACTAAATATTAATAAAAACATGAAATTTTAAGCTATACCGTCTCCTATAAAATTATTATTGAATATCCAAGGATTTTGAGAAACCACCATAACATGGTGTGGTTTCCTTTATAGCAGAATTATCTTCTTATTTTCATTAATTTTGTTACGTGGTAATATTTATTTTGTTATGGAATGAGAAAAATACCATATCCAAAATTTCCACCCCATGACACCTAATTTTTTTCCCAATAATCATGTAATATGTCCTCTATATATTATCAATCTATTGACCAGTTTTGGTATGAACCATTGTTCCAAGAACACAATATACTATAAGCTTATAAAATTAATTTCTATCCATCCACAAATAATATATCATTCACTACATATACAATTAAATGGGATCTTTTAAATTTATTCATTAAAAAATCCTACATGTGTTTATGAATTTTTTTTAATAGAATTTTTTCATCTTCCTATGAATTATTGAATGGTCATAATTTGTACCATTTATGAATCCAAAAATCTAGATCTATTAAAATACTCATGTACACATTTGTTTAATATTTGATATCATTAAAGTGTTTATCATAAATCATCAAATTTTTCATATTCAAATACATTACACATCATAGTGTTGCATAGTTGTCTATCTTGTGGTGTGGACCAAAATAATTTTTTCACATCTCACACATAAGATTTTTTTCATCCACTTCATAAACCTAGACTCAACTTTATATTTCTAGAAAAAACTTGTAAATCCACCTATAACTATAGATACTTTTCAATGGTGAGTCATTTCACTGTGGTTCTACCTTCCACATTATTCCAACCCAAACTCTTAAATCTTAGAATATCCTTTAATGGATTCTCTCTTATAATTAAATCCCTATACCAATTATGGTTTTTACTTTCTACATCCTAATGGAATAAAATATGCTTCTAAAATTCAGTTATAATGGTGATTTTTTTCAAACTCCAATCAATACCATTGAATTGATGACATCCTTATGGGAAAATCCTCATATAACATATACACTTGAAAATAACTCTTTGGAAATATACTCTACATCAATCATGTATTTGTAAATAACTGTTAATAGTGTATTTTTCATAGAATAGAAAAAATGAAACACAACTATATCATTTTAACATTTACCATATTAATGGAATTAGAAACTATATATAAATATATGACTATAGTTTTTAGATATATCATTGTGTTTATATTAATTATTACACAATTATATTCATGTTATTACATTTGTACCACTTATCTTTAGTTCCACTATGTGTCTTCAATAATTGTTCCCCTTAATTTATTTTCAAAAAATCCAATATAAAAATTTTCATGGTTGAAAAATTATCCACTTTGTATTTTTTTGACAATGCTACTACCGATCCATCTACATTCAAATTATTTCTCCCAAAATATGCAAGTTAATTTGTGAATATAAGTATTATTAACCTATTTCTCCATACATGTCAATAAAATAAAATGGTTATTTATAAAGACCCTCACTTAACATACATTTACCTTAAAACATTTTTTCTGAATACATAATATATTACACAAATAGATTCCCAAAGACTATATTAGTTTAATGCCTTTGGAAACATGAGAACATAAAAAATAGTACATAAGTGAGATAAATTATCTTCAACTAGATTCATCATGACTATCACTCTTCTTCAAAAAATCATGCAAAATACATGTCTTCAAAAACATGTAAAAGGAAACAAAAAAGGGGTGAGCTCATATTCTTAGTAAGGGTATACATGGTATATATGTAAGAATAAAAATGATTAAAAGTTTATGAGAATATGATCATAACATTATAATATCATATCTTATGTATAAAAGGTCACAAAAATGAATCATGTAATAAATATGGGCAGTTTGTGGTACATGAATAATATTAGATTCAATAACACAAGCCATAAAATCATAACATAGGAATAAGATATAGAATTGTTTAACACCCATAAACATTTAATATAATTAAATATCATTAAATGGTGGTAGAAAAAATTTATTAGGTAAATTCATGGGGATAAACCAACATGAAATGAAACACCACCATTCTGAGTCATAGTCCTTCCCTTTTAAGGGATCGAGTATCCCCATCTTCCCATTGTGGATCGGGTTTTCCCATCTTCCCATAGTATATTGGATTTCCACATATTTTATAGTGTATCAATATTTTTGACTAGATTCCCATCATTATTTAATGATTTATAAATCTTTACCCAAGGAATTGGAAAAAAATATATTCCTCCCACTCACCTCATAATGAAATCAAACATACATGTGCCACAAGATCATTAACAATCATATCATAAACCATTAAATGAAATTTGTATCGTAAACATGTCAGCATATCATAACATATGGAAAGATTAAAATTTCATAGTAATTTCATTAAATCATAACCCATGGAAAGAATTAATTTTCAAAATCATATAACCCATGGAAGAGAAATAGTTTTCTCAAACATATAACATGTGAAAGAGAAATGGATTTCATAAACATAATTCCATAAAAACATAAAACATTGATGGAAAATTCTACGAATGGAACCTTTGGATAATTTTTCAATAAATTCATGAGTAAAACCATTGAATGTTATCATAAATGGAAAATAATTTGGTAATATCTTTTCAAAACATTTCTTGAGAAAAATTTTCTTCCCTGTTTGAAAAACACTTCTAAAATACAAAAAAAAATTGATAAATATTTTCTTTCAAAATTACATTGAAAATATATAAAAGAATACTTAAAACCATATAAAATTTTTAAAATACTATTTATTTTAAAATGGGATCATAATATAATTTTAAAAAATTATTAAAAAAATCCCTTAAAATATGTTTTTTTAATAAAACAGGGATCTGAGTGAAAAGAGAAATAGGGTCATACTTTCTTAACAACAATTACAAATTATTTTAAGTAAAAAATGAAAAAAATTATAATAACACATTAATACATCAGTATTAAGCGTATGAGAATTAAATTAATTAGTTTTCTTTATGTATTATAATATTTCATCAAAGAATCCGTAGTTATAAACAATATTGATAAATAATGAGATTTTTGTAAAAAAATATTACCACCAGGTAACATGGAATAAAACTCCCTAAGTAATAAATTTAAATTAAATTAATCTTAAATATCATTAAAATAATTATTGTAATGATATAACATGTAAAATTGTAGTTTATACACCTCATAGAAAAATATCGGTGCACAACATGGCATGTGTCTCAAATAAGGTAAATTTGGAAAATTTTACTTTACCCATTTAGATGCTTTTAAAACATAAACCCCATGAAATATAGATCATTAAATTGCTATGTAAATACAGATAAATATATGGATAATAATATTTAAATACCATTAATATAATTATATACACCACACAGAATAAATGAGTGGTGAATAAGGAAAAAATCTTAAGGAAAATAAATGTGAAACTAGAAATCCTCTAACCTTATTTGTTGACATTCATCATACTCCTTGAAAAATCCGATATAATAAATATAAGTTTTTATAAATATTACAAGGACGCATATTATTAAATATAATACCACATATTACTTTACATTACCCTCTTATTAACAATTCCATGACAATGTTATGCTTTAGGTAATATCTTCTTTATTTTATATAAATATTTTAACTTAATATTATTATTGATCTTCTTTCATAGATCATGATTTACATGTTTAAATAATTTAAAATGTGACATAAATATCTTATATTTCTAGAAACAATATTTATAATTATATATCAACTATTGAAATATGAAATAGAATACACCGTTTATGCAGATGGTAGGTTGTAGGTAGGCATAAACACAGTTTCCGTTTAATAATCATTTTGAATGAAAGTATGTAATTTTTCTATATGTATGTATATACATATATACTAATTCCCATATAATAATAATTTATTATACTTCGTAGGAATATAGTAAAACCATATTTTATACATTTCATTTAATGTGTGAATGAATCACATCGCTTTGAGGAGGGAGTTGTCCAAATGTCAACAAAAGAAGTTATCATATTTAAAAAAATCAAAATCATGACATTATATGTTAAATAATAAATAATGAAGAATAAATAAATCCTATATATCATATATATCATCTATATCATAATAAAATATGTTTTTATCATATTACCAAACCATGAGAGGTGGTAAAGGAAAAACCAAAAACCGCATTTCCCGATATGGTAGTTCTATCTACATAATAACAATAGGTTAGATACCCCTTAGATTGATGTGTATGCGAGTGTAGGGGTATTAAATAGAATTAAAACAAAATATTATATTTATTATACTTACTCTATTATATAATCATGTAATAGTAATATTTTAGGTTGTAGATAATAAAAATAAACCAAAAGAGCTTGCAGAAGAATGTTACCACTTGTTTGGGTAACTCCATTTGGTTTTTACAAAAGGGATTCCATGATGGGATTTAATACCAATTGGAGGATTATATGGTGAGTTAGGAATTTTGGTAGGATAGGTTTTCATATTTCTTCCAATACAAATGGATTTTCAGGTGTGAATAAGTTATAGGGGTGAGTTCCTTTAATAATGGAGGAGGAGTGGCATTTTTTCAAATATTTGAAAAGGGAATTACATCCATGTTTTTCCAAAGTCAAGTGGCTAGAATAATGGTAAAATACTATCCATGGAATTATAGGCTCAAAATTATTAACATAAAATGTCTGTTGGAAAATTTTCAAGGTCATTTTGGACCCTAAGTTTAAGGGTTAGTCTTTTTTATGTGAATTTTTCTCTAAATCATTTTAAATATTTTTAATCACCTTCAATAATATTATTAATAAAAAACTAATATAACCTTATTATGAATTATATATTACTATTATTACAAATATTGAATCCATTTTTCCAAATTCTAATCACATATTATGAAGAAATTAATTTAATTTTAACTGTGCAAAAGGGACGATAAAGCGGGTTTTTAAATTAAAAAAGACCAGATGATTGAAATGTTTTTATATCGAAATTCATTTTTAATTTATTTTTAATTAAATAAATTGGATTAATTGATCTAAAGTTCATATAGTAAAAAATTAAAACCAAATTAATATATAATTTAACCATTTTAATTGATTAGGAAAAAAATTAAATTTTAATTAAAATTCCTTATTTTTTCAGTATTCATCAAAAAAATGAAGTATTCAGAAAAATACCCAAAATTCACCATTTTTTTAAAATTATGCTTTAAAATATCAATTTTTATATCAAATTAAATTTCTAAAAGGCTTTAAATTTAAATTAATTATATTCACATATGTATATAAAAAAATTCATTCAAAAAAATTGCATTTTCAAACATATAAAGACATTACAACAAATATGTTTAATTTATATGAAACCATTATAAATAAAATTTAAAAATTAGTTATTACTATTAATATTACAATGTTTAATGGATATGTTATAAAAACATCATTTAAATAATTATTAAAATAATTTTTTATTTCATTGAAACATAGTTTTATATTTAAACCAAGCCAAGGTGATGTTTCATGTAGCGAAAGATGGACAAAGTGCAGAATATAATGAATGTTTAACTTGGTGTATGAAAGATATCGAAGAAATTTAATTACTTCAGAAGAAAAGCTTCATAAAAACTCTATGTATCAAATTCTACTCCGCATAAAATGAATTTCATCTTCAAAATTCAACATTTTTATACAAACAAGTGACCATACTTCTTCCTCATCATATCATCACGTTCCTATGTAGCATCCTATAACAGGTGATTTCTCAAAACAATATTGACCGTGTTAGTGGTCTTGTTATTTATAAAATTCACTATATGATCTATAATTTTAATTTTTTGTTCGTCATGAGAAATATATTGGTCCTATGGTATGAACTCTAAGTTTAATACTTTTGAAGGGTCAGGTATATACATCCTTCAAAGTGATACATAAAACACATCAGGGATATGATAGAGATTTGGAGGAAGTTCTATGTGATAAGATACCATCCTGTTGCGATCAATAATTAGAATGTGACTAATATGCCTAGAGATTAGTTTTCCATTCATTATAAACCACATAAACTTCTCTCGTAGAGATATTCATAGAAACACATTCTCAATAACATAAAATTAGATATCAATTCATCGGTTTTTAGAATATCTTTGAGGCTTAATTTGAGTTTCCATGATATTTTTTTGAATGGTTTTAACCTTTTCTTCCATGCCTACAGTGATCTCAAGTCCCAAAAGCTTTCTTGTTCAAAATTCATTCCAACACATTGTAAATATATATATTTTCTGATATAAGGATTCATATGGATCCAATAGAATGATTGATTGAGGGCTAGTGTTGTAAGAAAACTCAACTAGAGGAAGGTATTGACCCCAACAACTTTGAAAATCCCACAAACAAGATCTAAATTTATTCTCTTGGGGTTTAATAGTTCGTTATAAATTAATATCCATATGACGATGAAAAGTATTATTGTAACTCAATTCTATATAAATTTCATACTAAATAATTTTCCAAAACGTTGAGGTAAACCTCATATCCAAATTAGATAAATGGAATGTGGTAATCTATGAAACCATTCCACTTCATTAATGTATATCCTTCTATATGGATCCAGATAATATTCTTCTCTAATATCAATGAAGTGTGATAAAATAGTAAGGTGTTAAACTATCAAACAGATATCATTAAAACCTTTAGAGGTTTTGGGGAGTCCAATGAATAAATAGAGAGCATTTTTCTCCCATTTCCATTTGTGTATGGGTAACGGATGGAACATCACCTTATAATATCGTCTGTCATCATTAACATTATAGCATAACAAGCTCCTTAATATAACCTCTTTGATATCCCTACTCCTTCCAACCTAAAAAAAGTATTCATTAAAGTCATTGTACTTCTTCATACGTCCAGGATGAATAGATAATTAAGAGTAATGAAATTTCTACAATATATCCTTCTTCAAATCTAGTATGAATGGAGAACATCCATGGTTCCTAGAACATATAATTCCATCCTAATCATGGTTAACATCCATAAAATCTATATCCTTTTTTTCACTATATCTTCCTTTTTCCCTCTTTGATCTTCACTTAGATAGAGGGTAGAACATTAAATAGAAGAAGATCAGATTATTTCCCATAAATAAAAAATTCTGGATCCACCCCTAGAAAATCTAGAAAAATTGGATCTTTTTCAATCCTCACCATATATATTCTAGCATCATCCTATCAACTCAAGGAATTGTCCACTATATTCACTTTCCTAGGGTGGTAATATATTGAGTAGTAATAATTTTATTATCAGCTATAATCATAATCACTAGTTTATTTCCATCTCCTTATATGTGAATATATAGTTTATAGTATTATGATCGTTACATATATTATACGGTTCTCCATAAAGATAATTCTTCCATATATATAATTCAAAAATTACTAATCCAAACTTTAAATCATAATTTGGGTGATGATTCTCCAGAGTCCTATACAATCAGAATGAATAAGTGATAACCATGTTATTATATATAATAAAACATCCCAATAAATTATGATAATCATAACTATAAATTACAAATACATCTCTACATATGTGTAATTTAAGCACTAGTGCACTGACTAACCTTCCTTTAGTACATTCAAAATTTTCCTCATGTTCATCTACCCAGAGGACCTTTGATCCCTTACAAGTTTACTTGGTTAGATGATTACATAGTCATGATAAATTCTAAAATATCCATTGATAATATCTTCATAAACCAAGAAACATATGGCCCTCATTCATCATTGTTATTCTCGGCTAACATAAAATAGCTTCCATTATTGATGAATCTACTGTTATTCCCTATATTTATATTATGTGACCCATAAATGAAACTTTTTTCATCCCAAATTAACACATTATAAATTTTAAATGTAGATACTAAATCCTTAGGTTATTCATTACAATTATCAAGTGGACTTCAACATCCTCTTTTCAATCTAAATAAATAAGGATATCGTCTATAAATAATACCACACACTGATCAATGTAATATCAAAATACTCAATTCATCAAATCCATGATGATAGAAGTGGAATCAGTAAGTCTAAAATGCATCACAATATATTCATAGTGTCCACACATAGTACGGAATTCCATATTGGTTATATCCTCTTTATTAACCCTCAATTGATGATATCCATAATGAAGGTGAATCTTGGGAAAGTATTGGGAACCACATAGTTTATAAAACAAGTCATAAATATGGGTAATATGAGTCCATCTACTGATTTTGATCTTTTAAAACTCCTAGTAATCAAGCATGTGTCATATTGATACATCATTCCTTTTCAAAAAGATAATAGGTTCACCCCAAGCTGACATACATGGCTGAATGAATTCCTTATCATTGTTTTCTTAGAGCTTCTTCTTAAATTCCTACAACTCAATTGGGGATATTCTATAGGGAATCTATTAATGTTTTCTGGAATAAGTTATGAGTTATGTCGAGGAATAAACATCACATTTTAGTGTATGGAAAGGCTACTCTTCCTGGAACATATCCACAAATTCTTTAATAATTTTAATATCATTAATGTCAAGTTTCTCCCCATCCATTTGAGAAAATAGGACTTCTATAAGGTAATTAAGACCCATACACTGGATATAATATCCATATGAAGTAAATAATAATCATTGTATTGATAGCTGATCAAAGGTTTTTTGATATATCAAAGGTAACATCCCTTTATGGATAGTTAATTTGGGATTTATACATATAAATCCAATACATGCCTAATAAGACATAAAATTAAACCAAAGGAAGAATTACATGATTTTTAGAAATCACATTCACAGAAACATAATAATGATGGGAATCATAGATTTGAGATGCAATAATCATTCTATAAGGGGTTTTCACTACTAATTCTAGAACTAATTGTTTGGGGGGAATCCTAATAGGCATAGAAATGTTTTTGTATAGGAATGAGTGGGTAGACCCAAAATAAAATAAGAAATTAAAAGTCCAGGAGTGGATGGTATGTGTCATTTAACCAAATCATTATCAGTGCCCTTTTCAAAAATTGTGATGACATGATATTTCCCCTTTCCCCACAGTTTAAGAGCTAGTTGATGTAGGTAATCATCGCCTATGATTTGTTTTGGGAAATAATTATTATAATTCTCATTCTCCATAGACATTATGAAATTAATTTTGGATGTTTAATTCTATATATCACCACCTCTTTTTTCATCATTGTCTAACTTCATCACATTAGTTCAGAAATCAATTGCCTGATTTCCTTCCATCCATATATAAAAAATTTATTAGACCCCATAAGATAATTCCCTCTAGGATTTTTTCCACACATTGATAATTATTGAGGGAATATTTTCATCTCTCCATGGTTTTAGATTTACCTTTGAACTATGTATTCCATTTCTTATTAAAAACATGTGATTAATATGTAACTCCAACCTTGATTTAAAATTTTATTTCACAATGAACAATTTATTCATAACTACCAAAGTCTCTGATGTCCAACACTATTCTAGGAATTGTATTTTAGACACTAAATAATTGATCAAAATAACTTTTAAGTTGGATGATAATATGAGAAGAAAACATATTAAGTCTTGTGAAACTAGAATCATAGGTGCTGATGGATTCATCATCCTTTTTTTAACTCAATGAACAAATTTTCTCTCTGCATATAATGAACACAAGGAAATTAAATTTTTAATTACATGTTCTTCAACTCATCCCAATCCATTGATTTGATTTCATCTTGTTTCCTATTACTTGTGATTAGGGTCCCCAATAGTTTTCTTCTCCTTCCAAGTGATGAATAACTAGAATTAATTTTTCAGGTTATAAATAGTAGATAAAGGGGAATATCTTTTTCATTGTACTGATACACTATTTAGAAACATGTAGATTAAATGAACCACTAAAATAAAGGGGAAGTTTCTACATTAAGGACTCAACAAGACATTGTTCCCTCCTTTTCTAATTTTTATGCCCAACATGATCCATATCTTGATAAATCTTTTTGAGCATAGAAATGATATTTTTTATTCCAACTCCCATAGCATTAATTTTCTCAGGATTACAATCATTACATTTTCCAATTAAATAACCATTAATGAAATTTCTTTAGGATCCAACCATTAACTAAAACAAAAAATCATAGAGTAAGAAATAGTTTTCATAGGGAGGAACCACAAAATCCTAAAAACCACTAATGTGATGTTTAAATTATTACAAACTATTTAATCATGGAAACCATATCTTTATCATAGGTTATTTTTAGAAAAATTGTAATTAAAATTCTTCATGATGGGTCATTAAGAGTTTGTGAATTTCCAAATCATATCCCTCAGGATTGTCAAAGCAAGTTTATAGTAAAGCTGATTTTCGTGCACCATTTCCTGATCAAGTGTAGCTTGATACGGTTATTTCAGGGTTGTTACAGCTATGTAAATATATGATAATGACACATCCACAGGTAGCATCTTGACATAGATGTATTTATTATAAACCACTATATATATCCTATACCAAAATTCCAGGACAATCTCGTATACATTCCTCATCCTAAGACTTATATTTATACATGTCATTAGGGTTCTCAATAAGGTTTTCACATCATGTTTTTCTAATTTTTACTATTCATTTTCTCTAATACCAGCAATATTGACACTCACTTTATATAAATTAACTTTGTATAATTTTTATGGAATAAATTATACGTTACAAAAATAGACACTTAATGACTATATTAGAATAGTGCCTTTAGAAAATGGATAAAATAAACATTCGTACATAAGTGAGATACATTATATCCCACTAAGTTATTCAGGACTAGAACCCTTATTAGACATAAAATACATAATACATATCTTCATAACCTATGGAAAGGAGACAAAAAATGAAAGATCTCAGATCATCAATAAGGGTAAAAAAGAAGTTATATAAGAATAAACTTTAGCAAAAGGGTATGAGAACATGATAATAGCCTTATAATATTGTACCACGCATACCAAAGATTAAAAACATGAATGATGGAAATTTTATCTTTCCATATGACATAAATTATCATGGATTTGAGATCATAATTCAAGAAAGCGTAATATAAGAATAAGACTTGGAATTTTAGTATTACCATAAACATGTAATATAATTCCCCATATGTTGAGGGTCATTTCAAAATATTTATCAGGTAACTTCATGGAGAATACACCTACTGGTTGAAACACATAATCCATAATCGTAACCCTTTTCTTATAAGGTATTGGGTTTCCCAATCATTCCATAGTGGATCGGGTTTCCCCATCTTTCTTTCGTAGTTCGGGATTCCCCATCATCTATAGTGGATCAATCCTGTTAAATTTATTAACATCATTATCTAATAATATTTAAATTTTTCGCAAATTCATTATATGGAGATATAGGTCCCACCCATATCATAATAAAATCATGCATACATATTCCACATGATCATAAATAGTCATATCATAACCCACAAATTAAAATAGTTATCATAGAAAAGTAATCATATCATATCATATATAAAAATACAAGTTTCACACTCATTTCATAAAATAATAACCCACAGAAATAAGTGGTTTTATAATGCATATAATTGTGGATAATAAATAGGTTTCTCAAATATATAACTTATGAATTAGAAATGGGTTTCTTAACAATTATTCCATCAAAACATAACACTTTAATGGGAAATAATATGAATAGAACCCTTGGATAATGTCCCAAAAAAGGTAAGTGTAAAAACAATGGATGTTTTCTTATATAGAATGTAATTTGGGAAGCTCTTTTAAAAACAATTCTTGAGGAAAATATCCTTTATTCATTAATAAATTATTTTAAAAACATAAAAAATTGAAAAACTTTTTCTTTGAAAATAGAAGTGAAATATTATAAATAAGTAATTGAAAACCATAGAACATTTTTTAAATTATTTTTACATGAAATTGATATCAAAATATCATTTAAATAATTAAATCATTTTCGAAACCGGGTTTTTGAATAAAACATGTATCAGATCAAAGAGAGAAATATGTGAAATTTTATTTAAATACTTTTTATAATTTTCTTAGGTACTGATGAATGGAAAAATTGTACTAATAGATGATTATTTCATGACAAAATAGAAGATAATATGATTCATTAGTGTCCATGATGGATCATATTATTTCGTCAAAGACAGTATAGTCAGAAACTATCTCAATAAAGCGTGAGATTGTTGTAATGAACTCTTTCTACTTGATACCATTGAATCAAATTCACCATATAAGAAAATGAAGTTACATGAAGTTTAAAAAGTAATTAAAAGAAATATATTAATGGAATTACAAGTAATGTTTCAGCGTATACACCTTGTACAAGAATATCCATTCATAACACAGGGTTGTCTCAAATAATGAATATTGAGAAAACATTACTTTACCAATTTGATAGATTTTGAAATCTAAGCCCTAGGAAATAGTGATAATTAAATATGTACATAAATAACCATAAATTTTATGGAAATAAAAATATAATACATTCATGGGTAGTATATACACCACACAAACAATTATTATTGAATAATGAAAAAGTCTTGTACAAATATACGTGAGACCAGAAATCCATTTATCATATGTCTTGAATTTATCCGTACTCATTCAAACCTCATTTATAATGAATTAAATATTTTTAAATCTACCACATAAGAAAATTATTTTATCTAATTCTTTATATTACATTATATTACCTACTTATTAACAATTTCATTTTAGTATTACGCTTCAGGTAATCTACACATTTTTTCTTATATATTTTGACTTGTTATTCTTGATCCAATTACATAGATCCTGAATAACTTTTTCACAATATGTAAAAAATGACAAAATATCATATATATTCATCATATAAATATTTATAATAATATATAAACAATATAAATATGAAATGGAATACATTGTTCATGGAGACGGTAGGTCATACGTACACATGAACATTATTTCTACTTAATTATCATTTTGATGGCAAAAAAGTAAATGTAATATATTTATATATATATACCAATCCAAATAGAATTATTATGAATTATATATCATATACTTTCACTTAAATAATCCTTTATAAATTCCTTGTGATGTGTGTATGAATGAAATCTCTTTGTGGTGATGGTAGTCCACACATCCCAAAATGATGTTATCGTATTTACAAATTATTGAAATCGTGAATTTATATGTTAAATACCAATTATATATGACTCAATATATCATAAATATCGTTTATATATACATATTATAAAAATATATTTTTCATCATTATACCCACACATGATTTATGGTAATGTAAAAATAGTAACCACTTGTTTCGTGAGGTGGAAGTTAACCGTACATAAGAATGGTAAGTTTGTTAGCCATTGGATGGAAATGTGTGTAAGTGTATACATAAAACAAAAAATAAAAACTTCTTAGTATGTTGAGGATATTAAGGATGATCTGTAATCAAGTAAATAGAATATTTGTGGTGGTGTAGAATGAAAATAAAATTAATGAGATTATTGATGTATGTTACCTCTTCTTTGGGTAACTACTCTTGGTTTCCCAACAGGGAATCCTAGATTGGATTTAATCTATAAGGGCGGATTATATGATGATATTAAGAATTTTTGGAGGATATTTTTGAAATTTTTTTCCAATACAAATGGATTTTGAGGTGTGAATACGTTATAGGGGTGACTTCCTTTTTATAGTGGAGGAGTGACATTCTTGGGATTTTATTAAAAAGAGATTCCACCCATGTTTTCTAATGTAACATGGATAAAATAATGGTCCAAATAAGAACAAAGGGTTTATATGATAAAAAAAATGAATATAAAATGGATTTTGGACAAGGTTATAGGTCATTTTGGGCCTTTAAGTTTATGGTTCTGTCCTTTATTAAGCTAATTTTTATATTAGTCACTGTACTTAATTTTAATCAATTTTACAAATATTTAGGTCCAAAAAAGAGGTGATATTATTAGAAACTATAAATCATTCTTATTAAAAATGTTGAATCCATTTTTTTCAAATTTTAATAGCAGAATTGGGGGAAAATAATTTAAATTTAATCTTGTAGATAGAATGACAAAGCAAGTTTTTTAAGTAAAAAACTCCAAATGATTGAAATATTTTTATATCGAATTTCAATGTTAAATTGGCTCCAATGATATAAATTGATTTAATTTATGTAAGAATTATATAATTACACTTTAAAACAATGTTAAAATATAATTTAATAATATAAATAAAATATTTGAAAAAGATGTATAGATTAAAAATTCAGTATATTTTCATTATCCCTCCATAAATGAAGTTTTTTAGAAAAACCCCAAAAATTCACCCAAACATAATTTTTATACTATTACATCATAAATTATGTTTATTTTATAAAATTTAATTTCTCAAACTCTTTAAGAGTTATTTTATTATTTTTCACTGAAATAAATAAAAATAGCTCATTTGAGAAAATAGTATTTTTAAACATATAAATAATTTACCACCAATATTTTTAATTTATATAAAACCATTATAAATAATATTCTATATATAGTTATTAATATTCATATTAATTATTTTGATGGCTATTTTACAACTATCCCATTTAAATAAATATAACAATAAAGTTATCTTTTGTAGAAACCCAATGTTGTTTGTAACGCAAACTAAGTTGATGTTGCATGTAGCGCATGGTTAACTTATTATATTACATAAAAAATGTTTAAAATTTTTTAGCATAAAATTAATGGAATTTAAGAAATTAAATTTATTCAAAAAAACATTAATAAAAACAAGGGGTGATAGTGTCTTCTCACATCCAAAATTATCTCTCTATTCTCTCCCACTTGTTCTCAATCATTATAAAGGTAAGACTTTTAATCTCCCATTTTAGAAAAAATTCCTTCCCCCATGTCATAAAAAAGTAATTGGACTCCCAAAAAAATTTCACCACGATTTATAATTATGATTCAATGTGTATTTCCAAACTCAAATTTATTCTCTAAAAATATTTTATCAAGTGATTTCACTGCATAGAATCACAGTCTTCGGAAAATTCTATATATTACATAGTTTAAACTCGATGTGGGAAACATGAGTCTCTTAAAAAAATACTTCCATGTCAAATATATAAGTTAAATTGATTATACTAGATATTTCAGATTCCCTAATGAACCATTTTCCTAAATTACAATAAAATCAATTCATTTTTGAATAATTATAAAACATAAATGTGTTAAACATACTACATATTGAATCAATTTATTCTACTTGATGAAGAAGAACTCATGGAATATTTTAAAATTCATTTTATTCAAATGTCATATGGTAATTTAATTTCATTAAATGAGGCTAAATATACTTCAAGAAAACATCACTAACTCAAGTTATGTGTCTTTAACATCTGAATGATATAAATAGTTGGAATAATAATTTTAATATATAACCTTATATTGGTAATTTATTTATCCAATATAAAATAATTGGTTTTATAAAAACATCAAACTAATACCTTGGTTTATTTTATAAAAAATAAATAGGATTTAACAAATATTTTTTTGAATCATCCAATATATACTCTCATTCTTGGTGGATAAAAAATTTGAAGAATGGATATTTGTCATTTTTTTCTTAAATGGAGAATTTATACCACTAGAACTATAAAATTCTTCTTTAACAGCAATTAAAATTTAAATTAGGCAAAAACTGATATTTCTATTGTCACAAACCAACCCAGGTCGACCCTAAACCGATCACCCGAGACGGCCACGACATAACCTAAGAGGCGTTCCGGATCCTCTCGTGCTGGCGACAAGAGCCAGGGCATCATTAGAGGAAAAGTGGGAATGATTTTCCCCAATGAAAGTAAATAAATCAGTGGAAAAAGTGGAATAACAAAAAGAAACAAATAACACGAAAAGAAATAACGGCCAAGAACAACCAACTAACCTGACCACGACCAAAACTCCTTGTGACTCCGAGAGTCACTCATGAGTCCATAACCGAACCTTTACCACAACGAGAGAACACGATTCGAACCTGCAACAAAAACTAGAAATAGGAAAACACCATAGGCATGAGTATTAAAACTAACTAGGCGTGCCCCATAACTATTCCCAATTCACTACCTTTAAATAATGAAAATTATTAATTCCAGGTTTGAACTTAATTATATAAATATGGGTTTTTACACATAATTTCATTTCAAAAACAAGTATTAGTCCATTTCCCTTTTTGGTTTAAAAACAAGTTTAGTGTTTGAAAGGAACAAGTGCATTGCATTTTCAAACAGTTATCCGAACAATTTAGAAATCCAAACATTAGTTTCTTTCCAAAAAGTAAGACCACACATAACACACACCACACACCAAGTGCAATGGAAAAAGTGTCACACATGGGCCAGCAACCGAACTAGACCTCTCAATCGTCTGCCATGTACAAAAAAATGTTGAAGGAAGCATGGGTTGAACCTAGGAGATCGTGAACAATCCCAAATGTACTATAAATGTGACTCATCCTAAAAGCATGCTCTAAATCGATGACGTCATAACTCCCAAACGCCCGGTATAGCCCTTCATGGCCTAACTGAGGGGCCCAATCCCCATAGCAGTAATAACTCAGTATTCCCCTGCTATGGGGCCACTAGACAGTGCGTAATATAAACTAGTGCAACAATCGTTCTCAGAAGATTCACTCACTATGCCAGGATCCCATGTCAACACAAGCAATAAAATGGGGTCTGTCCACAATGTAAATCAATCATTCATGATGAAAAAACATCAAATATAGTTCAAGCAATCAATTCACACTAAGAACACCCCTGAGTGGGTTTTCCAAAATAATTTATTTTATTAAAGTGTCAAACGGGCCTTTAATAATTTTAAAGAAAAACCTCATTTCTCAGAAAAACCCAAAACACTCATTCATGCTTCAGAAGAAATAATTTATCATTTAAACCAAAACTAAATTTGAAATTCTTTAAATTATGTTTAAATGCAAAAGGGGCATTATTTCACTACTGGGTGTTTTTTAATCGAGAAAATATTTCAAGTGTTCGGTATAAAATAAATGGCTCTTTTTACACCAAATAACCATTTAAAAATTAATTATCTTATATTATTTACCAATTATTAAATTTAATAAAACATAAAGAAATTAATAAATTCTAAATTTAAAGGTGAGTGCAGTGGGGGACCAACCTCAACTTGCAGCTCGATTACGATGACATGATGTGCCTTGCACAGGCGCACTTGCATGCGCACACCGATGCCTGCAACAAATTCACAACAACTAAGGAAACATAGACTTTAATTTAAAATAATCAAAGAAAGAGATAATGAAATCCTCACCTAAACCTCAGTGTAGGAGAAACGGTATGAAACTAAACCACTCGCCTTCAGAGGTAGGCATTTGTCATGTTCCCAATTAAGAACAAGGCAAGCGCGCACGGCTGGCTGTGCGGACAAAGATGAAACACATGTCGACAGGGATGGTTGTTCCACCTTGGAATGATATCGAAGAGGAGTAGGGGTCTGTAAAGGTCACTGGTAGGGGGCGCGTGGCTAAGAAGGGGATGTGGCCAGTTGGAGGGTCGCACTGCTGCGTAGGAGGTTTGACGGCTGGAGCAGCAGGGAGGCAGGGTGGAGAGAGGGAGAGCTGGTGTGAGATCGGGCTGCTGGGCGACGGGTGAAGGCTGGTCAGTTAGGTCATCTGGGCACTATATCATGGATGGGGGTGTGCAGGGTCCCTGGTGAGCGTGAAGGGGTGATAAGGGAGGCAGAAGGTGGGCTGTTCGAGGCCAGATATGGTCCGACACAGACAGAGGGTCGGAGCAAGGACCTGCAGACGGAGGTAGATCTGACATGAGGCTGGGCAGTGGGTAATAGAGATGGCAGGGGGTGTGGGATCTTGCGCGTAAGGTAGAAAGATTAGGAGGGAGAGGTGAGGCTGGCCGGGGTGCTGGACAACAGCGGGTGAGTAGGTGGGCGGCGGTTTGTGCGGCATCGTCGCAAGGGAGGAGGGTCTGCTAGCTTGTGCAGAGGCAGGAGGCAGTTGTTGGGCACTACAACAAGATGTGACTGGACAAAGGAGGCTCGAACAGGGAGGAAGTCTAGTGTGAGGCGGAGTATCAAGGTGGAGGGTGTGCGGGGCGCACAAGTTGACGGGGGAGCAGGGAAGCATGGGGAACTGCGGCGGCTGGTGGCACGACGTCGAGGACACTAGGTGTTGTAGAGGGGATAGAGAGAGGGTTGGGGTGGGTTCGCACGGAAGGCCAAGCATGGTAGGATAGGTGCTGTGTGGGGTAGAGGCTACGCTGCATGCAGGGTGCTGCATGCAGGAGTGTCGTGCATAGTAAGAAGCCAGGCGGGCTGGGCGCTGCAACGTAGGGAGAGATAGAGAGAGAGAGAGACGGGGTGGTGAGGTGTTGTAGGGAGCAAGGAGTAAGGGGAGATGCAGGCAGGAAACCAAATCCACAAATTGGGGGGGGGAGAAGCTGCGTGGAACAACAAAAAGGGAGAAGAAAAAAAGAGACGAAGAAAGAGGAATAAAGAAGAAAGAGAAAGAGAGAAAATATAAATAAATAAATAAAATTGAATATGATAAGATAAAAATAAAGGTTAAATAAATAAATAATAATAATAATAATGAAAATAATAATGAAAATAATATTATCCTTAGCATTAACTATAATAATAATTAAAAATTATTAACCATAACCATTTTAGATAACGCAATTAACATTTATTTATCGATTTTGTTTTCTGAATACAGGCGGACTATGTGAGTGCATGGTTGAAGCCACACGGGGTCTCCAAAACACGCCCCACCCGGGCGCTCGGCGACGTCAACACAAAACTGCTTGTTTTTTTGACAAAACCTAAAAGTATTGTTCGGGATTCAACCCGAACCTCGACAAAAAATTTAAAACCAAAGAAAATAATAAAATTAAAATAATAAATAGGTCAGGGTGTGACATTTATCCATTCCATAATACTACCATGGGTATTTTATAAAAACCCAAATTTGTTGACTATCACCATGTGATGAGTTATTTTTATCCTTGGCACCATTTTTTCAAGCATAATAACAAATGAGATTATTAATTCGACTAATTACACTATTATGATATATCTTTTTTCATCTCCTTAAATCCATCTCATTTATAAAAAATTACCCCAAGGATCCTATCTCCCACATAATTCTTCACCATATCAAAAATAGTTAGTAATGTATAAATATATGTAAAGTGTGGTATGTTTGGACAACTTTATATAGAGTAATGTTATTTTACATGTTGAAAAAAAACATTATATATACTTTTATTATAATATTTTTTGTGTGGATGTCATTAAAACTCCATTTGTATACATTTAATTCTAGATTCTCTCTATAGGTTTATTTATCTTTATTTTCTTAGAATCTGTCTTAGTTATGGGAATATACACAATAATTCATGCCTCTTCTTAAGATATAACACTGATATTCCATTATTCATGCTTATTATTTTATC
This sequence comes from Viscum album, assembly GCA_963277665.1. Taxonomy (NCBI): domain Eukaryota; kingdom Viridiplantae; phylum Streptophyta; class Magnoliopsida; order Santalales; family Viscaceae; genus Viscum; species Viscum album. The sequence goes on from OY728121.1 coordinate 428,018,126, forward strand.
AATGTTCTTTTTAAATAACCACCACCTTTTTTAATATTGTAAAATTCATGAAAACACTATGGAGTTATTTATTATTTTATTTCCCAATTTATCTAAGAGTCGCCTCAAACTTATATATACTTAGAGAATATTTAATTATTTAATACTCTATATTTAAAAATGGAATAGTTTTCTATTTCCTCATAATTCTGTAAATCTATTTCCTTTTCAACAATGTGGTTTATTGTGAATTCATCATTGTTGGTGTATGTTGTTTCATTACAAAATTTGTATCCTATAAATTATTAAATATGTTATCCTGAAAAAAATTTACTTCCTATGTAAATTATCTCTTTTTATGTCATAGAAAATGATCAATTCCTATTGAATTTTTGGTCTCCTTTACTATTTCATTATATTTCCATGTCTTAGTGGTTTGTGTAGATAAAAAATATCTAATACAAATCCTATGTATTTTTGTTAATTCATATTTGAGATATTGATGTTGTAGTTCTTCTTCCACCATTGAGACCTTGGGATTAAAACACATACTCATGCTATGTTCATGTCCACAAATTCTGTATAAAAGAAACTTTATTCTACCTAATTTACATATTATTTTCAAATAGACTTATCAATGACCATATACTTATTTCTAAATTCCATATTTGTGATTCTATTATTTCCTTTTGATGTGGATACCATGGAAGGAATATTTATCCTTCCATTTTACCTTTAAGGAATTGATCATTGATTCATAAACATTTATCCTTTCATCCATTTATTTTAACTGTAAATACATCATCTCAAATCATGAGTTTTCATTCATTCTATATTTTCTCATCACATCAAGTTATGTCTTGTCATGAAAAACTATTTTTTCAATTATTTATCCATTTACATTTATATCTGAATATTTTCTTCAATGAGTTCAGGTAAGTAACATTGAACATTCATGTTTTACTCATATTTTTCATATAAAAAATAAAGGCCATGTAGACTCTCTTCTGTATTTTATATCCAAGAACACTTCTTTTAAAAAAATTGATTCCATTAAAATGTTATTTCATATTGATCCACTTTATCATATTGGGATTGGACATTTTATAGATTTTTTTAGGAACATTCATTAGATAAGTAACTTATTATCATTTCCAAGTCATCATTACAACTCGCACTTTCATATATATCTAATAGTGATTATAAATTTTAAAAATTGAGGGAATTAACCAAATCATTGTTAGAATAAAATTTAATAATGGAATCATATTTATCCACCTTAGGTGGAGATTACATATTTATATAAATCTTATTATTATTTTTCATTTTATTCCCTTTTTAAATAAGGAAATATTAATTAATTTTTTTCACTACTCTTCAATAATTACCATATTTAAATGATAATTCATTTTTATCCTTTTAAATTATTTCTTTCTACATATAAAATCCAAATTCTTCCACATCATGCTTAAGGGATCATAGTGAGTGGTTTTTTTGTAAAAATCATTGTATAATGATATTATTATGATTTTCAATTTCCTAGAATCTCCAACTCATTCATTATGCTTAGTAAAATTAGTATATCTGAAATAAAACTCCAATAAAACTTTTATAAAATTGTAATAGAATATAAAAACCAATTTTTATCACACATAAATTTTAGTTCTTATAAAAATGGATTATTCATCCTTGAATTGATTTTTACAAAAAAAAAATATATATATATTGAACATGACTCAGTAATTATTGTCTATGATGACACTTTTTTTAAACCAAGTTGACCCTAATAACCCTTTAAAATTGGTTAATCTATGTGATAAAATATTAAAAATCACTTTTTTGTTAGTCCATTTTCTATATCGAACATGTTACCATACTAGTAGAAACACATTAAATCTCTCATTATGACCCTCCCTTGCAAAAAATGAAAAAGGGAAAGTAAATAATTTCCCCACATATTATATTACATGGTTTATCACCAATCTATGGGTTCAACATTTTCATATCTAATAATAAACTTTTCATAAGAATGTTAAATAGTCTATAGACTTTTTGGTCTTCCTCAAAAATTTATATACATGAGGTGTTTTCCTCTTTCAAAAATAGTTTATGAGAATCATTTCATCACACCATTAATTTTTTAACTATTATGATCTAATTCACATAATTTTTCCTTATTCATCTCCAGATGGAATCAACAACTTGATAAGAAGGTTTACACTTTCTCTTCTATAAATCATAGCTACATATCCTCTCTTCAGGCCAAGAGAATAATTTCAATCTAGAATTATCCTATTTTTTTCTTATTTTATAAACTAATATATGATTATTTCTATCTATTATTCATTCCACTAACTTCACTCAAGATTGCCTCTATTTATTTAAATTAAATTATATTAAGTACAAGTATCTCTCATTTTCTTTTATAAAATCCACATTTTTAATATTGTTCTCCTTTCATCTTTTTCTCTAGAACTGTTATACATTGTTTTATAGAATTCCATGGACACAACCACTTGATTAAAGGGTTGAGATAAATCTATCATCTTTAAATTACCTCCAATTGCACAATTTTTTATAATAATTTTTTATGTTATTTTAATGAAATTAAATCCCAATAAAACCTTGAAATATCAAGACATAACATCTCTTTATAATTTCTAGTTCAATATTCTAGATTATCTAGAAACCACATAACTATGAATTGGTTTCCTATTTTGTGGTGTTGTCTTTATAATTTAATCAATTATGTAACATTGTATTCATAATTATGATATGATATTACTCTAATGGAAAAATCGACATTTTCCACGATATAACTCCTTTTCAACAACACTAAAATAATAGCACAATAACAGAAGATATTCTCAATTTCCAAACAATTCATTAATGATCCATTATTCCATGGTGTGATGTCCTTTAGGTTATAAAAACTCACTCATATTATTATATAAAATTTATATCTTCCATGTTTCAGGATATTCATTATGTCATGGTATCCTATATATCGATGCAACCCACCTCTTTCTCTTGACTATTTGGGCACAATACTCTTTTATCATTAACCATATTTCAATATTTTCATAATTTAATATATTGGTGGCTACAAAAATATATATCTACTAAAATAAACGTAGAATTCTCTATGGGATTGATGATAACATTGTGAAATATAACATAAATCAATAAATTTAACAAATTTATATACCTATCACATCACATTGTGTCATAGACTCTTATCTTTCAGCATGTTCTTCATCAATAATTTCTCCATGTTAGAAATACCTTTATATTTTCTCCAGTACATAAAATAATACATTTCTTCGTCTCCTCAAAAAAAACCCACGGATCTTCCTCATAGTATGAAAACTTGTAAATGGTCCCACAATATAGAAGGATTATTCTTTTTTCAAATAACCAACCCAAACTATCAATGATGTCATTTACCTTTGAGGATTCCTTTTTTCATCACTTCCTGTGCCATCATAGGTTGAGTGTAGTTGTTCATCACAGTTGTAGAGAAAATCTCATACCATTGAGATAAGACCAAAAACAATTTCAAACTAAAATCATAACCATGGATTGACTGATATCAATATGGAACAAACCTCCTCATATATCTAGTACACTGGAGATTATATTTCTTTGTAAACCTGCACTACTCTAATGATAGTGTGGTAAACCACATGGTGCTCTGAATTCTACTATAAATGTCCAAAATACAACCTAACCTTCTCATTTTAACGTTATCTATCCTCGTAGAATGGAACACTACTTCCAAATCCCTGAACATTATATTTAGATATATAAATTTAAATATTTTCATTCTTATATTAGTGTATTAATTTTCATTAATGTGAAACTCTTCTCTTAAAATATTATCAAATTATATAATGAGAGTATCACTTTATTTATTTTTAATAAAAGAAACACCAAACATCTCAAGAATACAATTTTATTCGTGATTGTATCTGTTCATGATGAACACAAAACATTAATACTATAACATAAAATACAATATTTGTTTAGTATACATCTATATAATTGTTTAGTTTTCATCCCCTAAGAGATTAATAGTCTAGTATAAATTTAGTGTTAATGAAGGAATTTATAAGGTTTTGTTTTTTAATTTTTTGACGATTTAAGAATGTTCTATTAGTAATGTTTAGATACAATAATTTCTTTCACATCATTTTTAGAATAAAAAAAATTAGTGATTTTTAAAAGTGATAATGTACATATCCTTGTTCCCTACTAAGTTTTTGAGAGAAGATAATTTTTTTCTTAATAGAGTTTTGATATTGATATATAATTTTTGCGTAATTTAGGATTATATAAGGATAGTTATGATTAAAATTAAACCATTTTCTTGTAATAGGAGGAGTCCATTAGAACTTCATGTGGGAAATTTTTACATTTTGAAGGTTTCCCATCACACAGGGCATTATATTATTTTATTAGGGATAATGTTATTATATTGGTTTGAAGGATTATTTCTAATTTAGGATTGTGTTTACGAGGTTTCTCATCCCTTAGAATTACCACTCTTTTTTGAAAAAGTGTATATTATATTTTACGTATCACAGTTGGTAGGATATTTAAATAGACTCTCATTTGTAATATAATATGGAGATATGGATTTGATGAATTAATATATAATTAGATAGTATCCTATGGAGATACAATATTTTTTATTAGATGATGTAGGAATGGTTGACATCCCTATTTAGAGTGTTATATTGACATAGAGGAGAAGAAGAGAGATCAAAGAAGAGAGATTAGTCAATATATGATCAATACACCCATATTTTAAATTAAGAATGATTCTGTTAGTTTAATTTCCAATTATATAAATTTTCTTTCCCAGATAAATTTTTTTGAAGGATATTTGGATATTTTATTCGTGTTTTTTTAATAAAAATAGTTTTTCAAATTAATGAATTGATTATGGTTAATTGTATTGGAATTATCAGTGTCCTCCTAAGGTATAAAATGATATTAAATGACTCAAATAAACATAACTTGATATTTTGGACATATAGTTTGTGATTTATATATTATCAAAATAAATCCATTAAAATAGTAAATTTACCTCTTAGGGAGTGCTTGTTTCTTAAAAATTATCATAGAATCATGAATAAGAAGTTTTTAACTTAGAAAAGAGTGGATAATTTTTTTAATTTATTAGAATATATAAAAGAATTATTGTAGATTTAGAAAAAAATATAATATTTATTAAAACTATATAAATTACAACCCATTATTTTCAAATTTTAGTAGATGGATTGAAACATATACCATAAGATTAATTTTTAGACAATAAAGGTGTAACACCCCGAGATTTATTGAGAAATATTATTTTTAATTTCTTTGATGTCTTGTGTTGTATAATACACCAAGATTATCTTTCACTATATGAAACACCGTATTAGCTTGTAGTATATGCAAACACTATTCTGGGCTTGTGTTGCACGCAAGAGCGACCTTCCTCGATATCGTGTGTTTTACGCAATACTGAGTTTCACTAAACAACGATATATTATTATGAACTATACATTATGAATAGTATTAACTAAAATTTGACTTTTATAACATAATAATTCATCTTACATATATTCTAGAACCTGGTATGAGAACAAAATAATTTTCTCGGGTAAAATAAGTATTTTTCAACTAATGCAGTTTTGCTGCCTTTTGATGGTGCTCCCACATTAAATCTAGTTTTTGACACATTTATAACTAAAATAGAAAATATAAACTTATTAATTCCTATAAGGATATAAAAATTTTCTGTGGTTGAATTTTTTATATTTTTCTGTATACATTCATAATTTTATGAATAGTAAAAATACGCTAAAGTTTTCTTAAAAAATTTTTTTTCATAAAGATAATTTATATGGTTAAATTATAAAAATTAATATTTTTAAAGTATAAATATAACATAGTTTTACCCTTTAATATAATTTAAGTCATTATCATTAATTTTACATTGAATTCATAGGTAAAAAAATTTCAATCTTTGGCAATGTTTTAACATTATAACCCATTTTCTGAAGTATGGGATAAATTTTAAATTAATTACTGAAACTTATTTATTTTGAATTTTGAAAAATAGATTTAATATTTTTATTCAATGGGTCCACATTATGTTAATAGTTTACTTTTATTTTTTTGATATTATCAATAGTAACTACGGTAAATTTTATTTACTACAGTTAAAGGTAAACCGGGTAATTTAGTGTAAAAATAAGATTATAAAATTATCATAACACCTATCAAAATTCTACTGGATTAATAAAAGTCGACCCATATCAACTAAGGGTAGAAATAGATTCATTTCATGGACATTTGACAATGAAAATGATGTGATTATTTTTAAAACCAAAGAAAGTGACAACATGTCACACTCTTATATCTTATAAGTGTAATCATTTGAATTTATTAATAAACATCATAAAACATAGAACATAAATAGTAACCAGAAATATAATAAAATTATCTACATCATGTAAATTTATTAATATTATTTAGGGATTAAATAATTATCATTAATTGTGACATAATAGTGATGTAGAAATTATTTTATTGATTGAAATATCAAATAAATGGTTTTAAAAATATACAAATAAATATTATATGAAAATTTTAATGTGATAATTGGATTTTTAAGATGAATATTACATGTTAGAGATTTATTAAATATTTCGGTTAGAATATATCTTCATTTTTTATTATATTTAAATTCAAATAATTAAATACTGTCAAAATTGACACTATTGATATTTTATAAAAATAACATATTATTAAATTGTTTAAAAATCACAAAAATATTTAAAAATTATAAATTTAAATTTATATGGTCTAAAATTTCATATATTATGCAATTATGGACAATTAACAACACATAATAAAGTATTTACAACCATTTAGAATTTGGAATCTTATTACCACGAATAAAATTAAATAGATTAAATAAGGATAAATCAAAATCATTGGGTCTAAAATAAAATAAAAGGAAGTATAAATTTTATTTTTTGAGAAGATTACAACCCTATATCATCTAATCTTATAATTGATTCATTTTAGGAGGTTTTTATGTGGGGTCGAAATTTATTATAAATTAATATTTTTGAGGTTTGCAAAAGTGCCCCTCTCCTATATTATAAAATGGAACTTCCTCCCACTCCTCTTCACAACATTTTGATCCTTATAGCTCATCCAAACCCTATCCATTTCTTTTCTCAACATCCCTATCAACATACTAGAGGTTTTTATCTTCTTTAAAAACCAAATTTAGTTCCCTAAGAGGAGGTTTAGAAGAGGCGCGTCGAAGAAGAGGTAATATCATTTACCGATTCTTTTAAATTTATTTCTTATTTTGCATCCTATTATTTAGTTTTTTCATTATAAAGTAATAACAAAAGTATAAATAATCTATTGATATGTTATTATAAATATGAAACAACCCTATTTCACCTTATATCTATCCTATGGAAAACGAAATCATTGCGCGTACGTACGTATGGAAAACCATATCCACGTTGTGGTGTAATATGTTTTTCCACCAACACCTTACATGGATGGGTATAATGGTGGAAATAATAACTAAATATTCATATTATAACATGATTCTAATATTGAGATATTATACCATCCACTCAAATTCCATTCAATAATTATGGGAATGATATCATTGCTCGTGCGTACTTACGGATTACCGTCTCCACGATGCGATGAAATTCATTCTTCAGTTAACCATTCAGGAATGATTATAAAGTATATATAATAAGTAATCATGAAATATATGAAATAATAATGATAATGTATTTATGTATATATATATATATATTTCATTTACTTCCATTCAAGTCAATAAGGAAAGGAAAACAGTATTTATGCGTACATACGACCTATTATCTCAATAAACGGTGTATTTCATTACATTTATCGATCTGTTATATTATTAATATATATAAATCATGTTTTAAATTCTCTAATTATGTAATCATGATCTAATGAATCATATGAATAATTACAAGTCAAAACATGGATGATAAATGAAACAATTTTACCCAAAATGCTGCTTTAACATGGAATTGGCAAATGAACGGGTAATATAAAGTCATAAGTGAATCAAATATGATATCATAAATATTATTATGGTTCTGTTACAAGTTAATAATATGTTTAAACCCAAAATACAGGAGTCTTGGACACATACAGAAGAAATTGGACCTAAGGTATGGGATAATTATTCCAATCTCGTTTTTATCTAATATTGTTTATTCATAAATATTTACTGCGATTACATTTATCATCTATGTCCATGTTTTATAAAAAAAAATTCATAATGTTATTAATATTATTCCATGTATTTTTAAAGTAATTCTTACCCATTTTTTACTTTTAATGTGATGAATGTAAGGAATCTTTCTTTTGTTTAACATAGGATATACTTTTTGACATTTCCAGTAAAGGTACGTGGAGAATGTTTTTTAACTTATACGACATGTATGGTTGTTTTCAGTATCATAATTCCATATTTATATGAATATTCCTCTACAATATTACATTATTATTTTATAAAAAATCATTTTCTTTTAAAATTTCATGGCATTTTGATAAAAGAAAATGATTTTGAAGAATAAAATATAATTTCCTCAAGAATTCATTTCAATTGTTTAATCAAAACTATTTTACATATAAGATGAAATTATTTAATATGTTTATGTTTCAAGTATAATGACTCTATTATTTACATGGTCTCATTTTTCTTATGATGAAATGATATCCATTTTTTATATATGGATTATGTTATGATGGGATGATGTTTATGAAACCCATTTTATTCGTTGGGTTATGATGAATGATTTAGGTTTATTTTGTGGTACATGAAAGAATGATTTAATTATGAGATCTGTGGGACCTATATCTCCTTCTAATTCATTGGTTAATGATTTATATCTCATGAGATATACATGGATTGAACGACAAGTAAATCTGGTTCAGCAATACAGGGCTGGAACGACATGTAAACCTGGTTCAGTAATGGACTATGTCCACTATGTTGGTCTTGGTAGTAATGCCTTGGCTGATATAGAAATCATATCATGTGATTAATGGTTTTCCACAATTACATGTTTTATTACCATGATATTTTATTATGATTAATGTTCCTTTCTAATCTATTCCTTATATATTGGCAAGATTTTTGTCATTCCTCATGCTTTATGGTCATGTTTTTATGTTCAAATGTTTATGGATTGTTTGAGGTTATCCATTTTTACCCTTACTGAGAATTTGAGCACACCATATTTATGCTTTATTTTCCCTAGGATATAAATAGAGGTTTTAGGTAAGAAAAAAAAGGGAATAACATTATGGGAGATGTTAATGATCTTTCACCATGATTAGAAGATTTTGTTATGAGTTTCAAAAGACACTAAACTAATACGGTCATTGGGCATCTATTTTTGTCATGTATAGAGTATTCCGCAAAATTAATGATATATCTATGTATTTCAAGCTTTGGGTATCTATAGTTGTCATCGGATTGAAGGTTTAGTTTACCATTGGAAACTAGGATGTGAAATCTTTAGTGAGATCCCTAGAGATATTTCTAAGGTATGTCTAGGGATTTCTCTAAGGTCAAGTATATGTATAGGTTACAATAATATAATTAAGATAATGATCATGAATAACATAGGATAAATCATAGGATGTTATATATTGAAGGTACTCCCCCTTTATTATGTTGTTTTCGTAGCACTATTTTTTCCTCTCACACTATTCTTTTTGGGTTTTAGGAGACGGTTGGAACCCGAAGGAACCATGCTGATCAATTTAATGGACAATGCAATAATTTTCCTCCTGAACATACCAATGTTATGTGGAAATTGAGTGAAAAATATTACTTTTATACTTACACAAGCTATGAATCATTCTAGACTTCCAAATGAGCAGAGAAGGGAACAATATTATATCGAGCCCTTTATAAGGAAATTTCCACCTTCTTTCAGTGGGTCTTCTGATCCACTTGTTGCTGAACAATAGATCAATTCCATTGAAAAGATATTTTCCATACTTCGCTGATTATAGAAAGAAAAATTCATTTTGGCTGTTTACCATTTAGAAGGTGAAGCAGACTAGTGGTGGACACTAATTAAGAATAAAAGGCCCGAAGATGAAATTGAATCCATGGAATGGGACGAGTTCAAGAAAAAAAAATCAATAAGTACTTCCCTCGTATTATTCGAACAAAGATAAAAAAGGAGTTCCATGAGCTTAAGAAAAATGATGATGAATCTGTAGGTATATAAGAGGTGAATTTTACAAGGCTTGCAAGGTATGCATCTCGCTTTATCATCCAACCTAAAAGTAAAGTTGATTTATTCTTCAGTGGATTAAAACCAAGTCTTCAAAGGACATTAGCGATAAGAGAATTCAGTAGCAATGAAGAAATTGTGTGTTGTTCTATCATGGTAGAATTAGAAGTTGGTGTTACATATCTATCTCATGGATTTGACAAAAAAAAGTTCGAGTTCAAGGAAAATTCTCAAAACAATGGTGAAAAGAAGACGAATGTTTTGTTATGATCATATTATGGAAAGAAGCATGGTTGAGATTGTTTTAAAGGGAGTAGAAAATTTTTTATGTGTGAAAAATAAGTTCATCGAGTAGTTGAGTGTCGATATAATGGAAAAAAGGTAGCTAATGATGCGAATAGAGAAAATACTACAGAGAACGCGCCACCAACACATAAATTCTACAAGTTCAAGGAAATGGGGCATTATGTTTACCAATTCCCTAATCCAAGGGTTAATGATGATCAACATCAACAACCTCTTAAGGAAAATGACAAAGGGAATTCACATGCGATCACTATTGATGATGTTGAGTATGACAATGATGTGGTGGAATGATTATGTTTTTATGTAACGGGATTCCAAAATAATGTTGTGGAATCTCATTTATAGTATCATGGAATATTAGAATATCTATATATTTGTTTATTATGGTTTTCAATAATTTTATGGAACTGTTAACCATTTAAAGTGATGGAAATATTTTGGGAAAGAAGACTATATGAGCATAATGAACAGATAATGATAAAATAATATGTTTGATAGTATTAATGAGCTCATGACTGATATAAGGACAAAGTGACATCATGGTTTGAATATATAAAAATTTTGGGATTTTGGTATGTGGAAATAATTAACTTTTGACAGCATTCATTTTTTCACTAAGGTTGTATGGTAATTCATGTTTCAAGAGAATAAATGATTAAGGTATTCACATGTTTTTAATATGACCAACAAGATATATCTTATGATATATGGGTGATAAATGATGGAAATCACATTCTTGGTAGATGACCTCTCTCGTAATCTTTTTCTTTATACTATGAGATTGGACAGAAGTAATTTGGATAAGCCTAAATATTGGAATGGATTATGTTAGACATTAGATAGTATTTTTGAAGGCTAGAAATTTTCGATATTATTTCTGAAATGTTATAATAGTATAGTTTTAGAAAAATGGAAAACTCATAGGATGGGCGACAACCTGTCACATCGGACAAGGATGCGGGAAATGAACCCACAAACGAAGTATGATAGGACGTTATCGCCTACCACTAGCCTATAGGAAGTCCCTAGTTTGTAGAAATTATTTTTATTTTATTAAGTGGTATGATATATAAAGTATAAGTCCATTTTTGGATCCATATAGGATTAATATCACCATATATGGACTTCTATATATTTAATAACTTTTTATAACCTTTTGATTGAGATAGATGGAATGACCCATCATTTTATCGCATGATATTCTAAAACATCATGAATGAAAAATTAGACTTCATTTCTTTAAGATATGAAGTGGAAATTGTTCAAGGAATGAACAACAGTGAGATTGTACCAAAAGCAAGTAAGTATTTTTCAAATTAAAATTAATAAACTTTAGGGAAATGATCTTGAAAACCAAAAATGTTGTCCTAGTACCCTCATATCTGATTAATCAGATGGTACCTTAGATCATCACAAGTTTATGGCTTTGTGATTGTTGGATTTTTCATATCCATGTTCTATACCACTCTCCATCAGAACATGATGGTTAGATATCTCTTCCATATCCATATTTTCACCTATGTTATCTTGTTTGGAAACCTAGTGATGAGTTAATTTGGGAAACCAATACGTTTTATACTCTAGTTTTTTAAATTAAGTTTTAGTATTCATTTTTACGATGTGGGTTTCTATGGAAGAAACTTTCAAGTAGTAAACCATTTATAATCCTGACGAATTTCGAGGGTGAATTTCATTTTAAGGGGTGTAGAATGTTACACCCAGAAATTTTTCGAGAAGTATTTTTTTAATTTATTTGATGTCTTGCGTTGTATGATACACTAATATTATCTTGCACTATACGCAACACCTTATTAGATTTTAGTATACGCAAACACTGTTCTTGGCTAGTGTTGGATGCAATAGCGGCCTTCCTCAATAGCGTGTGTTGTACGCAATACCGAGTTTCACTAAACAACGATATATTGTTATGAAATAGATGTTATGAATAATATTAACTACACTTTTAATTGTATCACATAATAATTCATCTGGAAAATATTCTAGAACATGGTATGAGAATAAAAAAATTTCTATTAAAATAAGCAATTTTCAAAAAAATGCAATTTTCCCACTTTTTGATGGAGCACCCACATTAAATCTATTTTCTTGAAAGTTTATAAGTTCAATTAGACAAAATAAACTTATTCATTTAAATAAGGTTATAAAATTTTACTTTTCATATATTTGTTATATTTTTCTGTTAACATTCTTATTTTGATGAATAGTAAAAATACGCTTTATTTTTCTTCAAAACACATTTTTTCATCAAGATAATTTATATGGATAAATTATAGAATATAGTGGTATTAAAGTATATATAGAATATATTTTTACCCATTATTATAATTTATTTCATTATCATTAATTTTACATTGAATTAATAGGTAAAAACATTTCAATATTTGGCAATGTTTTAACTTTTAAAACCCATTTTTTTAACAATGGGGTTAATTTTAAATTAGTTACTATAAATTCTGTGTTTTGAATTTTTAAAAATGGATTTCATATTTGAATTTATTGTTTCCAAATTAGGTAAATATGTTACTTTTATTTTTTTATTATGAATAGTAACTACGGTAATTTTTATTTACTATAGTTAAAGGTAAATCGGGTAATTAAGGGTGAAAATAAGATTGTAAAATTACCATAACACCTGAAAACATTCTATTGGATGAATAAAAGTCGAACCATATCACCCAAGTGTTGGAATATAATAATTTCATGGGATTTTGTCCATGAAAATGATGTAATTATTATTAAAACCAAATAAAGTGACAACATGTCACTCTCTTGTATCTTCTAAGTGTAATAATTTTAATTCCATGATAAAATTAATAGAACATAGAACATAAATAGTCACCAAAAATATAATAAAATTATCTACATCATTTATATTTATTTATAATTTCTAGGGATTAGATAATTATCATTAATTATGATTCAATAGTGATGTAGAAATTATTTTATTGATTGAAATAACAAATAAATGGTTTTAAAAATATTAAAATAAATATAATATTAACTATTTAATGTGATGCACCAATTTTTAAGATTAATATTACATTTTAGGGATCTATTAAATATTTTGGTTCAAATATATCTTCTTTTTGGATTTTATTTAAATTCAAATAATTGAATAGTTTCAAAATTGACATTATTGATTTTTTATAAAAATAACATATTATTAAATTGTTTAAAAATTACAACAATATTTAAAAGTTATAAATTGAAATAAATATGGTCTACAATGTCATAAATTATAAAATTATGGACAATTAACAAAACATAAGTAAGTATTTATAACAATTTAGAATTTAGAACCTTATTACCTCACAGAAAATTAAATAGATTAAATAAGGATAAATCAAAATGATAGGGTTTAAAATAAAATAAAAACAATTATAAATTATATATGTTGATGATATTACAACCCTATAAAATCTCATCATCAAATAGATTCATTTTTGGCGGTTTTTATGTGGCGGTATGAATTTATTATAAATTAATATTTTTGAGGTTTCCAAAAGTGTCCCTCTCCTCTCTTATAAAAGGGCACCTCCTCCCTCTCCTCTGCACAAAATTTTGAGCCTTCATGCTTGGCCGGAACATGTCCATTTCGTTTCACCTCTTTACTAGATACATACTATAGGTCCTTATCTTCTTCAAAGGCCATATTTAGTGCCCTAAGAGGACGATTAGTGAAGCCGTGTTGAAGAAGAGGTAATATCCATTACCGATTCTTTTAAATTTATTTATTCGTCTACTTCCTATTAATTTGTTGCTTCATTATAAAGTAATAGAATCAGTATAACTAATATACTGATATTTTATTATAAATATGAAAAAACCCTTTTCCACCTTCTATCCATCCTATGGAAAATTAAATCACCGCACGTACGTACGTACAGAATACTGTCTCCATGCTGTGGTGTGATCTATTTTTCCACCACCACCATACATGGATGGGTATAATGGTGGAAATAGTAACTATAAATTCCTATTATAACCTGATTCTAATTATGATTTATTATATCATCCACTATAATTCAATTCAATAATTATTGGACTGATATCATCACTCGTGTGTACGTACGGATTACCGTCTCCACGGTGCGATGAGATTCATTCTCCATGTTAACCATTCAAGAATAATTATAAATTATATATGATATGTAATCATGAAATATAAGACATAATAATTCTACTGTATTTATGTATATATATATGTCATTTACTTCCATTCAAGTCAATAAAGAAAGGAAAACAGTGTTCATGCGTGTGTACGACCTATCATCTCTATGAACGGTGTATTTCATTACATTAAACGATCTATTATATTATGAATATATATTAATCATGTTTTACATTATGGACATAATTAATCAAGATCTAAGTAATCATTTGAATAATTACAAGTCAAAACACAGATTATAAATGAAACGATTTTACACAAAATGCTGCTTTAACATGGAATTGACAAATGAACGAGTAATATATAGTCGTTAGTGAATCATATATGATTTCATAAATATTATTATGGTTCTGTTAAAATTTAATTATATGTTTAAACCCACTATATAAGAGTCTCGGACACATATGGAAGAAATTGGAAATAAGTTAAGGGATAATTATTCCAATCTATTTTGTATCTGAGATTTTTTATTCGTAATTATTTAGTGGGATTATATTTATCATCCATTTCCAGGTTTTATAAAAATGTTTTCATAAAGTTATTACTATTATTCTTCGTGTGTTTAAAGTCACGTTTAAACCTTTTTTAATTTTACAACAATGAATGGAAAGAATATTTCTTTTTTTTACCATACTATGTACTATTTTTTTTCTAGAAAAAGTATGAGGAGAATGTTTTTTTAACTTATACGACGTGAATGGATTTTTACAGTTTCATAATGCCATATTTTCATGAATCATACTATAAAATATTTCATTACCATTTTAAAAAAATCCTTTTCTTTTAAAATTGGATGCAATTTTGTGAAAAGAAAATGATTTTGAAGAAGAAATGATATTTTCCTCAAGAATTCATTTCAAGTGTTTTATCAAAACTATTTTCCACCTAAGATGACATTATTTAATATGATTATGTTTCTAGTATAATGTCTCCATTATTTACATGGTTTTATTTTTATTATGATTAATTACTATCCATTTTTTTATATGGATTATGTTATGATGGGATGATGTTTATGAAACCCATTTTATTCTTTGGGTTATGATGAATGATTTATGATTATTTTGTGGCACACTAAAGAATGATTTCATTATCAGATGGGTGGGACATATATCTCCCTCCAATGCATTAGGTAATGATTTATATCACATGAGATTGACATGGCTGGAATGGAAAGTAAATACGGTTCAGTAATTCAGGGTAGGAACGACAAGTAAACCCAGTTCAGTAATGGACTCTATCCACTATGATGGTCTTGTCCGCAATGCCTTCGCTACTATGGAAAAAATATCACGTGATTAATGGTTTTTCACAATTACATGTTTTATAACCATGATATTTTATCATGATTAATGTTCCTTTCTGATCTATTCCTTTTGTACTACCAGGATTTATGTCATTACTCATGTTTTATGTTCATATTTTTACATTCAAATGTTTTTGGATTGTTTGATGTTCCCCATGTTTACCCTTACTAAGAATTTGAGCTCACCCTTTTTATGTTTTATTTTCCCCAGGATATAATAAAGTTTTTAGGTTGGAAAAAAGGGAAGAACTTTTTGGGAGATATTGATGATCTTTCACCTTGATTAGAATATTTTGTTCTGAGTTTCTAAAGACACTAAACTAATATGGTCATTGGGCATCTATTTTTGTCATGTATTAAGTATTTCGCAAAAGTAATGTAATATCTATATACGGCAAGCATTGGGTCTCTATAAAAGGAACATTAATAATAGGATTTATCCATTAGAGTTCATGTACTTTCCAATGAAAAGGGAATGGTTCTTATGATCATACTATTAATTTAATTATTATTGTCCTTGAAATCATATGACATATTTTATTAAATTATCTTCATTTAATTCCTATAAATTCAATAAACTTAACTAGAAATTTGAAAAAGAAATTTGAAATTATATTGAAAATAATCTAATGTACTAATTATAGTTAATTTTAGTGAGAGGTAACATGCTCATAAAGTTATCAATAATTTTAAAAGGATTTAAATTTAAATTAAAAAATAATTGAATATATATCAAAATTTCTTTTCTACAAATGATTATAAGTGAATAATATTTTAAAAATATAAATTATTATATCATTCATATCATAAATAGAATTTTTTATTTTTATTTTTTGATAAAATGGGGATCAATTATGTTCCAGATAAGTAATTGATATACTAATAGTTATTTTTTTATGAGATTGGAAAAATCATGAATGTGATTATATGATATAGGATTACAAGAAGGTGTAAGGTTAAGTTCCCTTGATATTCACTTTATTTCTAAATCAACATTTTATTAACATTATATTCATGGATCAGAACATATATTTAAACTATCCAAAAATTTAGAAAATACAAATATAATAATTTATTAGATATAATATTGATTTATCTCTCTAGGTTCTAGGATAAAAATTATGGTTATTGGGTGATTGTGTGATAATATAGGTGGGTGAGTGGTGGGTGAATTTTGGCTAGAAAATATTTTATTTCATAGCCATGTAAGGGCTATATAGCCATTATAATTGAACAAAAAAAGGTTTTTTTTTGAATTATACAAGTGGTTTTCCAACATATTTGATTATATATACCCCAAGTAAGAGAATGATGTGGCCTGAGTTTGTTCAATATGCATAGTATTGGATATTAAACCTGACCATCTCATGAATAATATATTAGAGGATCCATTTAGAATTACTAGTGGATTTGGTGGAGAAAATAAGAGTTCCAATGTGCATGTTTAGTGATATTTGGAACCAATTATTTAGAGAAAATTTTATGGGTTCATGTAATATCATCTTTCATCATAAAAAAATTCACTGGACTCCTTCATAAATCTCAAACCTAAGAAAAATACTATTTAAATAATTTTTAATATGACATCATGTTCAATTTTACTAATATATATATATATAATCATTATATATTGATAGAACTATCTTAATAACAACCATTGATGTAATAACTATTTAAGTGAAGTAGATTATTTTTGCGATGGATTTGACCTTTTTATTTGATGGAACAAACTACATAATACCATGTGTTTACTTATTTATTTAAATAAGTGAATTTCAAATAAAAATAATAATAAAATACTAAGTGAGAATTTTCATTGGATCAAGATATCATGATATGTTATGGACCACTTAAAGAATTAATTATCATATTGTGACACCTTTTTTTACTTTTGAAAATATTAGTGGTTATTAAAATTATTCTTTAAAAATATATGTTGTTTATCCAATAAATTACCACTATTTAAGAGACCAATGTATTTTAAATTAACCAGTCACCAACATCATCAAACCCTAACCTTTTTTAGGTAGATGGATCAGTAAGAACTACACAAACCCCCTCTATCCCCAACAATTTTCAATCATGATCTACTTTTTTTTTCAAAACCACTCCTCAACATGAAATTATACCCCATTACATGCCACCAATCATTTTTTCCAAGTATTACATGATATTGAATTTAATGATATGGTGCATTATATTTCTTTAAATGATTTATAAGAGGTATTGGTGTTTAATTATCCCACACTTTTCTTAATACATGCAATAGATTGGACTTCTCTAGCTATATTCACATGGGTCATCAATTATGTACTGGTTCTGGAGAAACCCATGATTCTCAGGTTCCTAGTTATGAGGCACATTTTCATTTTAAATCTATTAAAATTAAAATATTATGATTTCTTATTGTATATTTGATTGAATTCATCGTGGGTGATTGTTTATAATTTTTGGTTGGATAGTCGATATCCATAGAGGGGGACGCCCCAAATTCTCAGTGGCATGTCTATGAATCGATGGTTTTTCTCTCCATTCCATAAACCAATCTATGATAAATGTAATTTGGTATTTTATTAAGAGATTCTTCTAGATAAATTATCCAAATATATATTTTCCAGACTGTATGGATCACTATAACATTTCATAAATTGAAATTACATTAGAGAAACCATTTAATCATCATATTCTAATTAGAGATGATGTGTTCTGGTGGAAATGAATCAAAACCTAATCAAGGATCATTTTTATCTCATTATATCAACTTTAATTCCATGATATAGTGATACATCACCATCGCCAGCATCTTCCATTATATTATCCCTATTATGGGTTTTATCTCTGCATGTTCCTCCTCTTACTCGGGAGGTTTCTCCTGCAAAAAAAATAGTTTTCCTCATCCAACAACTCTATAAAGAATCTAACTTTAGATTATTCTTTTTCATATGTCTTATATAATTCCTCCCCTATTCCATAAATGATCGTTATAATATTAACCCTTTTACATTTAACATGGAATGGATGAAGAAGTAATTTCCCATAGTAATTAGGTTCTAGAACCTATTCTACATGAAACAACCACGAACCTAGAAATACTGACCTAGTGATTATTTTATTACACTGAAAAAAGACATAATGTAACACCCTGAGATTTTATGAAAAATATTTGTTTAATTTCATTGATGTATTGTGTTGTACGCTACACCAAAATGAGCTTGAACTACACACATACCTGACATGGCTTGCATAACACAAAATCAAGACATTCTTCGATAGCGTGTGTAGTATGCAATACCGAGTTTAACTATACGAGATATTATTATAATATTACTATAAACTAGCCGTTATGAATAGTAATACCCACTTTTTGAAATTTTGTAAATTTTAATTTCCAAAATGGACTTCATTTTTTGACTCGGAATATCGAACTTAGCCTAGGGTGAAATTTAGGTATTTTTCTGAAAACTTTCAATTTTTGATGAATAGTGAAAACACTCAGTCACTATTTCAAAACCGACTTTTTATTTAAATAATTATTTAGTTTATTAAAATTTATTTTAGGTCAAAATTGATAAATAGTACCTATATAAGTTCAATGTAATTCATTGGAGTCATTTAATAATAATTTTAGATATATAAAATTTTTATTGAACTTTTGACCGTCTTTTACCCACCTCCTAGGAGAATTTGCAAATTTAAATAAAACATAATTTTACCGCTTTTGTGAATGGAATTTCAAAAATCCGAGAGAAACAGTTGATGTCAGTAAGTAAAATGTGGTTCAATGAGATGAAAATAATTTTTGGTGAATAGTAACTTTTAACTTTTTTTACCACGGTTAAAAGTAAATAGGGTAATTAAGGGTAAAATTGAAATAATTATTTCCCTAACACATGTCCTAATTATATTGGATAAGTGTAATTAGACAAAAAACAACCTTAGGAATAAAATATTACCATTTAGGCCCACTTGTATTAGATTAGGACATTTATTATTAATTTATTTAAAGAAGGGTTTAAATAGTTAAAATAAAAGTTTAATAACTAAATAATTTTTTATAGGGTTATACATAAGATAAATTCGACTATAAATATTAATTATAAATATAAAAAGATTTCCTACATAATGATATTTTATTTTTAATTTTTAGACATTAAATAATTTAATTTATTTATGACACAATGATGATGCAGTAATTATCTTATTAATGAAATATTGACATATTTGATGTTATAAATACCCAAATAAATGTAATTTAAGACATTTTATGAATTACAATAATTTTATAGGTTAATATGACTTGTTATTATTTATTTATTTAACTTTTTTTGAACTAATCATTCTGTTATGATTTTCACAAAAATCAATTACAAAATAGTGTCAAAATTGACATAAAATAGTTTTTAAAAAAATATTATATTATTAATTGTAATTTTATTCCTAAAAACCTAAGGTTCAGAAAAATGACTTGGATAAGGTTATATATATTAATAATAAACAACTTGGGGTTTTTTGTCTTGTTATAGTTAGTTTATTAACCTTATAGTGTAAGAAATCAAGAAGACACGGTAAAAGTTAAATTATCTAACTTACAGATAAATCTAAATGATAATGTTAAAATAGAAACCTAACCATGTCTAAATTCTATTTGAAGAGAGTATTGCGACCCATCCTCACCTTATATTTGAAATAAATCAATTCGGAGCTATTAAAAACTGAATATTACTTTATAATAAAATAATTGTTTTAGTTTTTTCAAAGGTGCCCCTCTCTTCCCTTATAAAAGGGCACCTCCTCCCTCTCTTCCTCACACCACTTTGAGACTTCCAACCCCTGACCAATTCTCTTCTACACTTCCCTAGAAACACCCTAGAGGTCCTGGTCTTCTTCAAAGACCAATTTTAGTGACCTAAAAGGAGGTCTCAAAGAGGTGCTTCAAAGAAGAGGTATTGTCTGTTACCGATTCATTCAACTTTATTTCTTCTTCCACTTCTGATTCTTTAGTTGTTTCATTATGAAGTAATAACATCAGTATCACTAATATACAGATATGTTATTATAAGTATGAAACAACCCTATTTCACCATCTATCCATCCTACAAAAAACGAAATCACCACGTGTGCGTACGTACGGAATACCGTCTCCACGTCATGGTGTAATCTATTTTCCACCACCACCATACTTGGATGGGTATAATGGTGCAAAAAAATAACTATATATTATTATTGTAAAGTGGTATTGATTCTGAAATAGTATACATACACTCCAATACAATTCCACGATCATGGGAATGATATCATCGCTCGTGCGTACGTACGGAATACCGTCTCCACGAACGCGATGAGATTCATTTTCTATGATTAACCATTCAGGAATTATTATAAAGTATATATAATGAATAATAATGAAATATATGACATAATGAAGCTACTGGATTTATATATATATATATATATATATTTCATCTACTTACTTCCATTCATGTTAATAAGGAAAAGAAAACAGCGTCCATGCGTACGTACGGCCTACCATCTCCATGAACGGTGTATTTCATTTCATTTATCTATATATTATATATATTTATGTATACTGAATATATGATATATATATCATGATTTAAATTATTGAAGTAATTAAATCATGATATAATTCGTAACAATATCAAGAACAACAATGCCAAACACGTACGATAAATAAAACGTTTTACCCAAAACGATGCTTTGACATGAAATTTACAAAATAATGGGTAATATAAAGTCATAATTGGACCATATATGATATCATAAAAATGAATATTATTCTCTAATAATTCAATGACATTATTTGAATCATGATACAGGAGTTTCGGATACGTACGAAGCATATTGGACCTAAGGTAAGGGATAACTTTTCCAATCTCTTTTTTATCCGAGATTGTTTATTCGAAAGTATTTACTGGGGTTATTTTTATCATCCATGAATTTGTTTCTAAAAATGTTTTCATTAATTTTTAATGTCCTTTTTACCCAATTTTTACTTTTACTACATGTTATGTATGGAATCATTATTTTACGAGGTACTTTTTGAATTTTCCAGAAAAAGTACGAGAATAATGTTTTTTTAACATATACGGCATGAAAGAATTTTTACGGTTTTATAAAGCCTTATTTTCATGAAGATTATCCAAAATATTTCATGACTATTTTCAACAAAATCCTTTTATTTTAAAATTTCATGACATTTTGTGAAAATAATGTGATTTTGAAGAAGAAATGATATTTTCCTCAAGAATTAATTTCATGTGTTTTATCAAAACCATTTTCCATCTAAGATGATATTATTTAATATGTGTATGTTTCAAATATAATGTCTATATGATTTACATGGATTCAATTTTCTTATTATGAAATGATATCCATTTCTTTTATATGGATTATTTGATTATGGGATGATGTTTATGAAACCCATTTTTTTATTGGGTTATTATAAATGATGTATGTTTATTTTGTGGCACAAGTAAGAATGATTTCATTATAAGATGGGTAAGACCTATATCTCCCTCCAATTCATTGGGTAAAGATTTATATCTCATGAGATTGACATGGTTGGAATGGTAAGTTAATCTGATTCAATGTTACATGACTGAAATGAGGAGTGAACTCGACTCAGAAAGAGACTTTGTCCACTATGATGGTATTGACAGTAATGCCTTGGCTACCATGGAAATAATACCATGTGTTTAATGTTTTGACACAATTACAAGTTTTATTCCCAAGATATTTTATAATAATTGATGTTCTATTATGATCTATGCCTTAAGCACTGCCATGTTTTATGTCATTGCTCAAGAATTCGATTTTTAAACATTATTTTCATGTTTTTATGTTCAAATGTATATGGATTGTTTTATTTTCTCCATGCTTAACCTTACTGAGCATTTGAGCTCTCCCTTTATATGTTTTCTTTTCCCCATGATTTAAAGAATGGTTTTAGGTAAGAAAACAAAAGGGGAAGATATCTATGGGAGATGTTGAAGATCTTTCACCATGATTATAAGATTATTTTCCATGTTTCCAAAGACACTAAACTATTAAGGTCCTTTGGTGTCTGATTTTGTGATGTATTAAGCATTCCGCAAAAGTAATGTAATGTCCATGTACGTCAGGCTTTGGGTCTCTATAGTTGGTATCAGAGGAAAGGTTTAGTCAACCTTTGGAAACTAGGATGCGAAAAACTATAATAACATCCCTATAGATATTTCTAAGGCATGTCTAGGTATGTCCCTACGGTTAATTATATGTATAGGACATAGTCCTATAACTACGGTAACGTTCTTTGAATTTAACCTAAGATGTTAGATATTGAGGTTACTCCCCCTTTACTATGTTGTTTTCCCTAGCATGATTTTTTCCTCTCACACTATTCTTTTTGGGTTTTAGAAAATGGCTGGAAACAGGAAGATTCACGATAATGGAGGATATAACGGACAATGGAATGATATTCTTCATGAGAATCCAAATGAAACGGGATTTGGAAGTCCAAACATCATTATTATGCCTAATCAGCAATCTCATAATATGATCAATAATCTCAACTTTGGTAAGTTTCCTAACTCAGATAATAAGAGAAATATGGAGTTTCGTGATGATCATAGAGGAAAGAATGTTCAATTTCCCTCATGTAAATCATGTGGTAAAAGGCATCGGGGATATTGTTTCAAAGGAACTGGAAGATGCTTTGGGTGCAGAAAAGAAGGACACAAATCCAATAAGTTCAAAGGAAAAGGTTTAGTTAACACCATAGAAAAGAATAATGGTATTGCTACGAAATCAAAAACGATTAGATGTTTTAAATTTAGAATGTATGGGCATTATGAAAACCAATGCCCTAAGGGAAAATCTCATGAACAGAATCAGAATGCTCATATGGGTAGTATTTATGTAGATGATGATGAGGAGACTAAAAATGATATATGAGATGAAAGAAGTTTTGAAGCTCGGTCAGTTGTTTAAGAAGGCAGTGGAATGATTGTATGTTTATCAAGAGTTATGTTGTATAGTTAATGGTACTATGGAATAAAGAATCATCTAAGGATTGTTACACTATTGTTTTTCATAAATTATTTGAAAGTATATGTTGAATGGTACCGGTAACCATGAAAGGTTATTGCGATATTTTTGGAAGGAAGATGATATGCGGATAATGAGAAAATAATATGTTAGATATTATTCATGAGCTCATGATTGATATAAGGACTAAGTGATATCATGGTTTGATTATATAAAATTTTTGGATTTTTGTATGTGGAATGAGTTAACTATTGACAGCATTCATGTTTTCACTAAGATTCAATGGTTATTCATTTTTCAAGAGAGTACACGATTAAGGTATTCACATGTTTGGAATGTTACCAACAAGATATATATTATATGGGGTATAAATGATGGTATTCACATGCTTGTTATGTGACCTCTCAAGTAATCATTTTCTTTACACCATGAGATTGGACAGAAGTATTGTTGATAAGCTTAAAGGTTTGAATGGATTAAGTTGGAAATCAGATAGAATTGTTTAAGGCTATAATTTTTTGATATTATGGATTGTTATAATAATGTAGTTTTAGAAAAAGGAAATCCTGCAGGACGAGAGACAACCCGTCGCATCAGACAAGGCAGTGGGAATCGAACCCACAACTGAAGTGTGATAGGCCATTATCGCCTTCCACTAGCCTACATGAAGTCACAATTTAATAGAAACTAGTTTTATTTTATTAAGAAGTATTATATATTAATTATAAGTCCAATTTAGGAACCATATATGATTAATCTCACTATAAATGGACTTATGTATTTTTGATAACTTTTTCTAACCTTTTGTTTGAGATAGATTGAATGACCCATAATTCTATCACATGATCTGCTAACACTTCACGAATGACAAATTCAATTTCATTTTTTAAAAATATAAAGAGGAAATTGTCCAAGAAATGACCTATGGTGACATTGTACCAAAATCATGAAAGTATTTCTTCTAATTCTGATTTCTTCAACTTTAAGGAAATGATCTTGAAAACCATAAATGTTGTCCTAGTGCCCTTATATCCGATGAAACAGATGGTACCTTAGATTATCACAAATATATGGCTTTTTTATTTTTGTATTTTTCATAGCCATGTTCTCTACCACTCTCTATCAGAACATGATGGTTTGATTTCTCTTCCATATCCATATTTTCACCTATGTTCTCCTATGTGGAAACCCAGTGATTAGTTAATTTGGGTAACCATTACGTTTCATACTTTATATTTTAATGATAAGTTTTGGTATTCCTTTTTACAAGGTGGGTTTCTATTAAAGAAACTTTAGAATAGTAAACAATTTATAACCCCAATGAATTTTGAGAGTGAAATTCATTTTAAGGGGGGTAGAATGTAACACCCTGATATTTTATGAAAAATATTCATTTTAATTTCATTGAAGTCTTGTATTATACACTACACCAAAAGGAGCTTGCACTACACACATCCCTAACTTGGCTTGCATTACACGCAATCAAGACCTTCTTCGATAGCGTGTGTAGTATGCAATACCGAGTTTCACTAAACGAGATATTATTATAACATTACTATGAACTAGCCGTTTTGAATAGTAATACCCACTTTTTGAAATTTTTTAAATTTAAATTTTTAAAATGGACTTCATTTTTGGATTCGGAATATCGAAATTATCCTACGGTGAAATTTTGGTATTTTTCTGGAAACATTCAATTATTGATGAATAGTGAAAACACTCATTTACTATTTAAAAACCGACTTTTTATTTAAATAATTATTTATTTTATATAAATTCATTTTTGGTCAAAATTGATACATAATACCTATATAAGTTCAATGTAATTCATTGGAGTCATTTTATAATAATTTTTTATATATTTAAATTTTATTGAACTTTTGATCGTCTTTTACCCACCTCTTAGGAGAATTTGCAAATTTAAATAAAACATAATTTTACTGCATTTTAGAATGGAATTTCAAAAATCTAAGAGACACGGTTGATGTCAGTAAGAAAAATGTGGTTCAATGAGATGAAAATAATTTTTGGTGAATAGTAACTTTTTACTTTTTTAGCACAGTTAAAAGTAAATAGGGTAATTAAAGATAAAAATGATATTATTATTACCCTAACACATGTCCTAATTCTATTAGATAAGTGTAATTCGACCAAAAACTACCTTAGAAATAAAATATGACCATTTAGGCCCACTTTTATAAGATTAGGACATTTCTTATTAATTTATTTAAAGAAGGGTGAAAATAGTTAAAATCAAAGTTTAATAAAAAAATCATTTTTTATAGAGTTATACATAAGTTAAATTAGTCTATAAATATTAATTATAAATATAAAAATATTACCTGCATAATTATATTTTATTTGTAATTTTTAGACATTAAATAATTTAATTTATTTATGACACAATGATGATTCAATAATTATCTTATTAATAAAATATTGACATAATTGATGTTATAAATACCCAAATAAATGTAATTGGAGACTTTTTATGAATAAAAATAATTTTCTAGGTTAATATTACATGTTATTATTGATTTAATTAACTTTTTTCGAACTAATTATTCTGTTATGAGTTTCACAAAAATCAATTACCAAATAGTGTCAAAATTGACATAAAATAGTTTTTCAAAAAATATTATATTATTAACGTTTATTTTATTACTAAAGATATAAGGTTCGTCAAAATGACTTATCTATGGTTATATATGTTAATAATAAACAACTTGGGGTTTGTTTGTCTTGTTATAGTAAGTTTGTTAACCTTATAGTGAAAGAAAACTAGAAGATACGGTAAAAGTTAAATTATCTAACTTAAAGTTAAATCTAAACGATAAGGTTAAAATAGATACATAAACATGTATAAAATATTTTAGATGAGAGTATTTCGACCCATCCCCACCTTAGCTTTTAAATAAATCAATTTGGAGCTAGTAAAAACCGAATATGACTTTATAATAAAATAATATTTTTCGTTTTTCCAAAGGTGCTCCTCTCCTCCCTTATAAAAGGGCACCTCCTCCCTCTCTTTCTCACACCACATTGAGCCTTCAAGCTCGGCCAACCCCTGATAAATTATCTTTTCCATTTCCCTATAAACATCCTAGAGGTTCTGGTCTTCTTCAAAGACCAATTTTAGTGCTCGAAAAGGAGGTCTCAAAGAGGTGCTTCAAAGAAGAGGTAATGTCTGTTACCGATTCTTTCAACTTTATTTCTTCTTGCACTTCTTCTTCATTAGTTGTTTCGTTATGAAGTAATAACATAAATATCTCTCATATACTGATATTTTAATATAATTATGAAACAGCCCTATTTCACCATCTATCCATCCTTTAGAAAACGAAATAACCGTGCGTGCGTACATACGGAATACCGTCCCCACGGCGTGGTGTAATCTATTATCCACCACCACCTTACTTGGATGGGAATAATGGTGCAAATAAATAACTATATATGATTATTGTAAAGTTTTATTGATTTTGAAATAGTACACATACACTCCAATACAATTCCACGATCATGGGAATGATATCATCGCTTGTGTGTACGTACGGAATACCGACTCCACGAACGCGATGAGATTCATTTTCCATGATTAACCATTCAAGAATGATTATAAAGTATATATAATGAATAATAATGAAATATATGAAATAATGAAGCTACTGTATTTATGTATATATATATATATATATATATATTTCATCTACTTACTTCCATTCAAGTCAATAAGGAAAAGAAAACAGCGTTCATGTGTACGTACGGCCTACCGTCTCCATGAACGGTGTATTTAATTTCATTTATCTATATATTATATATATTTATGTATAATGAATATATGATTTATATATCATGATTTACATTCTGGAAGTAATTAAATCATGATATAAGTAGTAATAATATCAAGAACAACAATGCCAAACACATACGATAAATAAAACGTTTTACCCAAAACGCTGCTTTAACATGAAATTTACAAAATAACAGGTAATATAAAGTCATAAGTGGACCATATATGATATCATAACAATGAATATGATTTTTTAATAATCCAATGACATTATTTAAATCATTATACAGGAGGTTCGGATACGTACGAAGCATATCGGACCTAAGGTAAGGGATAACTTTTCCAATCTCGTTTTTATCCGAGATTGTTTATTTGTAAGTATTTACTGGGGTTATATTTATCATCCATGAATTTGTTTCTAAAAATGTTTTCATGTATTTTTAATTTCCCTTTTTTCCTTTTTTGACTTTTACTACATGGAATGTATGGAGTCTTTCTTTTACAAGGTACTTTTTGACTTTTCCAGAAAAATTACGAGAATAATGTTTTTTTAACTTATACGGCATGAAAGGATTTTTACGGTTTTATAAAGCCTTATTTTCAGGAAGATTATCCAAAATATTTCATGACTATTTTCAACAAAATCCTTTTATTTTAAAATTTCATGACATTTTTTGAAAAGAATGTGATTTTGAAGAAGAATGGCTATTTTCTTCAAGAATTAATTTCAAGTGTTTTATCAAAACCATTTTCCATCTAAGATGACATTATTTCATTTGTGTATGTTTCAAGAATAATTTCTCTATGATTTACATGGTTTCAATTTTCTTATTATGAAATGATATCCATTTCTTTTATATGTATTTTGTGATGATGGGATGATGTTTATGAAACCCATTTTATTTATTGGGTTAACATAAATGATGTATGTTTATTTTGTAGAACATGTAAGAATGATTTCATTATGAGATGGGTGGGACCTATATCTCCCTATAATGAATTGGGTAAAAATTTATATCTCATGAGATAAACATGGCTGGAACGGTAAGTTAATCTGGTTCAGTGTTACAGGACTAAAACGAAGAGTGAACTCAATTCAGAAAGGGGCTTTGTCCACTAAGATGGTCTTGGAAGCAATGCCATGGCTACCATCGAAATCATATCGTGTGCTTAATGTTTTCCCACAATTAAATGTTTTATTCCCAAGATATTTTATCATGATTGATGTTCTATTATGATCTATGCCTTACGTACTACCATGTTTTATGTCATTTCTCAAGATTTCGATGTTTAAACAGTATGTTCATGTTTTTATGTTCAAATGTATATGGATTGTTTTATTTTCTCCATGCTTACCCTTACTGAGCATTTTAGCTCACCCATTATATGTTTTCTTTTCCCCAGGATTTAAAGAAAGGTTTTAGGTAAGAAAACAAAAGGGGAAGATCTTTATGGGAGATGTTGAAGATCTTTCACCACGATTAGAAGATTATTTTCCATGTTTCCAAAAACACTAAACTATTACGGTCCTTTGGTGTCTGATTTTGTTATGTATTAAGCATTCCGCAAAAAGTATTGTAATTTCCATGTACGTCATGCTTCGGGTCTCTACATATAAGGTACCACACCATTATTTATTAATCAATTTTGTAACCTTATGACTGTATTCAAATATGATTTATATATTACATTGAAAAAATGAAATGTGACATTAAGAACTATCACAAAATTGATTTTATTTTTAGGTATTCTTTTGCTTATTTTTTATCATGTATTCATAACATGGTTTTCCTTATAGTTATGGAGAAAATTGTGATTTTTGGACCCAATAGTAGGTGGATACCGATTGGCATATGGTTTGGGGAAACTTTGTGCCAACCCAAAAGAAACCCTGCACCTGGATAGTGGTAATATCCTGGTTACTTGTCCTACGACAAGTTCTTGTTCCCTCCCATAGAAAACCATGTGGTATGTCCAAGTCATTAAAACTATTGAAATTTAATTTATACCCTCCCTCAATTTTACACTTTTCACCCATTTCTTCCACGATTCTAGTTTTACATCCCTAGGAACCCCTCCCTCTCCTCGTTTCTCCCTTGGACCTTAATTTTTTTAGTTCATTTGGCACATGATCTTCAAGAATCCTCAAGTGATTCTCTTATCCCTTGGTTTCATCATTAATCTATGGTTCTTTCTACTCTAAATTTTATTTTTTCTTTCCCTAGTGTGTTGGTTAACCTAATGATTGTTCAATGTTGAGTTTTTCTGTAAAATCATGATGTTTGGTGTTTGATGATTCCTTTATAGTGTCTTGTTGTGGTGCGATTGTGGTTTTACACTACATTACAGAAGTAACCATGTGTGAGGTAGGTGATTCAATAATTTAACATTATAAGATTATTTTAGTATGATTTATCTTTTTCTTAAATGTGTTCTATAGATTATGAGTGTGGTGAAAAAAAATTATAAATATTTTGAATTGTGTATGGATTAAGAGATGGTTTTCCAAATAAAATTGGGGGTGTTTCAAGTGTACTCTATTATTGTGCTACCTAGATGGGTTCTATAAATTTTTTAATTTGTGGAAGGATTCATTAAAAATGTAGTTGGTTTAATTATGAATTTGAAATAGGTTTTTTCCTATTAAAAGTGATGTTTTTTCATGTGTAATCATATTCCATGAAGTGTGTTTATAAAAGTGGTGATCTTTGTGACTTGTGAAATGGATGTTGAGAACAAAGGGAATCCACAGAATCTATGTGGGTAGACTAGGACAAGTATTCTAGTCTAATCAATGGGACCAACACTAGATTTATTATAGCAAGAATGATACTACAACACTAACTATACTATGAGAATGATTGCAGACCACTTGAAATTTGGATGGATTTAGGTCTAATTTAGCATTATTGAGTGTGATGTGGGTCATTGTTACTATATAATTTTCAATAAGACACGAGGTTCCTTGGGTCATACTAGTGATAATACTATTAGATATTTCATGTGTTGTTCTATTTTGTTTTTGTTCATACAATCGGCATATGCTGGACCATGTTTTCATTTTAATTTCAAAGGATTCTTCTTATGAAATTTATTTCCTTAAAGTGATTTCCTTAAAATGTTTTTGTAAAAAAATTATAGATTATTTCTAATTTTATATAATGGAATATTTATTTTAGGTGGAATCCAAATAGACTTTCTCTCACACCCTACATACACCCTAGGGGGTATGTAGATATTTTTATGTATGAACAAGGTAAAGGAATGATGTGTCTTTGTGGTGATTCTGGATCTTGTTTCTAGTGTTCCTCTCCTTCAGGTGTTTTTGGAGGTTTCATGAGTGTGATGGACCTCTTTTTTTCATGGATGTGTTGGGTTATGGTTTGGTTGGCTCCCTACAAATTTTTATTTTTATTTTACTTAATGTTTTCCAATTTTTAACATTATTTGATGTACCAATTTAGTTATGGTTCTTGATATTGGTGTGATGTTTTATTTCTGATAATTTTTATGGATATTTATAATGGGTGAAATCATTACCAAAAATGTATTGTTAATACACAGGAACTAGTATCTAGTACATTATGTATCTAGAACACCCTTCAGGTAATGTCATGTGCTGTGTTGGGTGTTGAGTTTGATGTAACCCTAGCATGGTCCATGATAAAATGGTATCAGATCATGATTATCACTTTTTATTTCTTTCATGATATTTTCAAGTGTCTATATAGATAGGATTTATGATTTTTAGGTCTTTCGGATCAGTTGTGAGTGAGTTGTTTGGCCAACACACCTACAAACGGACATTGGATCTCCATTGGGTATTATGATTTATCTTGACATCTACACGAGTTGAGATGTATAGGTTTTAGAATTTGAGTGGACATTAGGAGGTGTGAATTGTTTTGGCTTGTCATTATGGTGGATTTTTTATGATCTATGGAAGTGTTTGTAATTTTATTTGTTGCTGAATATTTTAATAATGTTGTGTTAATAATTTTTCCCTTGGGATTTTTGCTTGATACAGAATGATTCCTCCTCAAAGACATCCTATGTAGCCATGGGAATAGGCTGGAGAGTCTTTTATGTAACCAATTGATCAAACACTAGTGGAATTTGTGGTATGCGATTTCCATTATTGGGATCTAGGAGTGGGTTCTAGTCCTGGTCGTGTTGGGGAAGACAAACCCGGTTCGGTAAAGGAAAAATCTCAAGAGTTCCTCAAGTATAATTTTCCTTATTTTTAGGGTATCATATATCCCCAGGATATAGATTATTTGATTCATAAAAAATTAATACGATGTTCATGTATCTTAAAACTATTGAAGTCAACAATGTGAATTATTTTTTGTTTTTGTTGGAAGGTCCTGGTCAATGGTTGTAGGACTATGTGGTTCAATCTTGTATGTATGAGAAGATACATTAGATATATTTCAAGGTTATTTTCAATGAGTATTATTTCCCCAATACCTTGTCCTTCTAAAAGTCCCAGTAGTTTTTAGATCTTCTCTAGAGGATACGATAGTGATGGAGTATAACAATAATTTAACTGATTTGGTTTGGTTTTCACTCCAGGTGGTCTCCAATGATAATCTAATGTCTTAAATGTTTGAAATAGGGTTTTGTTCAAATATCTTATCTCAATAATCCGTGTTCATGTTTAATACCTAAGCTAAGGTGGTTGATTGTACATTGAATGTAGAGATTGATCGTAGTGGAATGCCTGGGTTTTCCAGAGTAGTTCCAATAGTGGTATAAGTCAGTGGAAGTTCACCTGAGAAGAAGATGAAGTGGGATGAGTAGGAGAATAAAGAAGGTGGTAGTTCAATCCCTCTTTCTCGAATGTCTTCATATGTGGATTCAGATGTTGGTTCTGTCTAATTTAAATAGTTTTAATGGTAGGGCACATGTGGTTAGAGTGCTTATCTCCACCAAGACATTTCCATCAATACGGGAATATGGTGAACTTTAAGAAATTTTTTAGATACGCTCATCCTTATCTGTGTAGTGAAAGTTCAATGGTCTCTTGAGGGGTGCTAGCCTAGTCAAAAGAATTTAAGATAGAGGGTTCTTGGATTAGTGCTTGTAGAGGGAGGGTTGGATCTTCTTACATATAGATTATGTAGAATAAATATCTATAGTCCAATTCCCATTCATAGGTTCAAGAAGAGATACGGTATCCTCAATAAATAGATCAACCACTAGTTCAATTCTACATGAGACCTACCATTGTATGAGGCATGTTTCTTATTGCATCATTTTTAATTTATTCCTTGTTTTTATAGGTCCCATTGTTTCATTCATTTCTTATTAGTTGGTGTGTTTGTTAAGTTTTCCATCCAATATTATGTATTATGAGATGGATTTGGTTATTCCATATTGTAATAAGAAATAACAGGGCTTCTGGTGTCTGGCTTGTGCACTCACCATGTTAGGGGTCAGGCAAGAATGATACTTCCTAGTTTGAGAAATAAACCACTTTGACGTGATTTTTAGTATGAATTATATGGTTTTTTTCCAGGGACACGTTATTTGTTTATTGATGGTGAGTGAGTCACATGGAACTTGATGAGATTACCCTTATTTTTCATGGTGAATGATTCACATGGTTGGGACTTTCAAAACCTCCACTTTTGAGGTTTTGTAATCTCATTTTTTAGATCTCATCACTCATGTTAGAGGATGATAGTAGTGCTCTCGAGGGTGGATTATCTACATTGGTGGATGAGTATTTTTATTTATTTTTGGATGAATTTTTTTGGTTTTTCTATATAGCGAGATGTGGAGTTCACAATTGATTATGGCATTGGGAACACAAAAGATATACCATGTTTGACACCGTAAGGCCCCCAAAGAATTTAAGGAATTAAAGATTCTACTAGATGATTTGGAATACAATGAATTCATTTTCCCAAGTGTCTCTCCTTGGCCACCCAGTCCTTCTTTGTAAATAAGGCTTGTGGATATAACTAGTTGTGTATCAATTATTGAAAAATAAATGACGAAATGATGGAGAAAATATAACCCTTTCCCCATATTTAGGAGCTTTTTGATCAAATTAAGGGTTTAAGGGGGTTATCTAAGATAAAATTGTGTTTTATGTTTATCAATGTTACATTCAGAGTGGAAGATGTTCTAAAAATAGGTTTATGAAGATGGTACAACCATTTTTAGTATTTTTCCATGCCTTTCGGATTAACTAATGCTCTAGTGGTCTTTTTGGTTCTTAGGAATCAAGTTTCCTACCAGTATCTTGACTCTTTTTTATGGTATTTATGGATCACATCCAGGTCTATTCTGGGACTGATGAGAAGAATTAATTAAATTTCATTATTGTTTTGGGAACCGTTATGGATAATCATCTCTTCCAAAAAATTTCCAAGTGCCCCATCGGGATTTGGGAGGGAAGTTTGGGGGTAATGTTATCATGTAATGTGTTGTTTCGATGGACCATATGATGATTATTGTAATTAATTCAAGGGAATAAATGATGATTTTTTTTGAAATCATGAGATTTTTGGGCTTGGTATGGTATTATAGCTGTTTTTTGAGATTTCCCTCACCTTTATTCACCCATTACGGTGCTCACATAAAAGGGGGTGAAGTTAGAATAGATCCTAGAATGTTAGGTATTATTTGAGGATCTTAAGAGGTAGTTGACCATAACCATTATTTTGATTTTACCCAACAATGTAAAGGGATATGTGGCCTATTGTGATGCATCGATTATGGGTCTTGGGTGTTTTTTGGTGTAGGATGGCCATTTAGTGGTGAATGGTTCCCTTCACCTTCAACCACATGATAACAATCACCTAACACATGAACCAGAGCTAGAGGTGGTGAGTCATGAATTAAAAACATTTCTTTATTATATTTTAGAGATATTTTTATAGTCTACTCTGATCATAAGAGTTCAACCTACATTTTCTCTCAACATTATCTCAAATTTTGGTAGATTCATTGGGTAGACTGCCTTCACGGGTTCAATTTTGATATCATTTTACCCCATGAAAAGGTAATGTGGTTGTAGATTCCTTGATTAGAATATTTCCAGTAAAATCATATAAAGAGTTCACTGAGGAGTGGGCTTTTATGGGTACTTTTTTCTAGATTCATATCATGAATGGGGAGAAAATTGGAGTTGAATTTTTCCAATGATCATATTAAACCTTTACTTCTGGAATTGATTTAGTAGGAGAATCCTAGGGGTCAGTTCTGACAGTGTTCTATGTAGTTCTCAAATTTTTTAGAGGTTCCTTGTTTGTGGTTATTGTCTCATGAGTAATATTTGTGGTTATGGTGTATCATCATTGTGTCATTATCACTACAGAAGCTTGTGTTGCAAGATAGCCACCAGTGTGAGTGGGTTGTTCATCCCATGAAAACCAAGGTGTTATTAGATGTGTTTATTTAGTGATGGAGGTTTGGAATGAGATGGAATATAAGTGGATTTGTATACAAGTGTTATAAACATCCTCCGGTAAATGAAGAGAACAAGAGACCATCTAGTTTTCTTTGGAATTTACCCATTCATGCCTGTAAGTGGGATTAGGTCTCTATAGAAATCATTATTTTGTTACCTCATACACCCTAGGTAAGGAATTCCATATGGGTAGTGATTTTCCATATTACGAAATTGGATAACTACATTCCTATAATGTGTTCATCCATGGTGGATAAGTTCAGACGGTTGTACGAATAAGTGGTAATGAGGCTTCATGGTGTGTCATTCGAAATAATTTTATATAGGGAACACCATTTTTATTCATTTCTTTGGGAAGGCTATTAAAATTCTATATGGTTCTAGATCATGTTGTTTACATCATTCCTTACTGAAACAAATGGTTAAATGGAATAGCTGAATCAGATTTTTGAAGATTAGCTCTAGGAATGTGTGTTGGATTTCATAGGTTCATGGTATAGCCATTTGGGGTTGGTTGGATTTTCATACAATAATATTTACCATTATTTCTTTTGAATAGAACACTTTTAGGCACTTTTTGGTCAGTCATCTTGGTCCCCTTTGTGTTGGGTTGGAGTGGGTGAGACCTTGTTGTTGGGGCCGAGTTTCATGAGGGTGACATATGATGTGTTTTGGTAGATTATGTGGTGGTTTTTATATAATAGATTAAGTCTTATGAAGATCCAAGTCACCAAGATTTTTAAACCTCTGTTGGTGATCAGGAGTTCTTGAATGTGGAACTGCGCTTGGGTCAACATCATTTTCATAAGAAACCGAATCTAACGCCGAGGAAAATTGGACCTTTTGAGATTACCAATATAATTTGAAAGGTTGCATATAGGTTAACTTTTAAATATCATTTAATATAAAATTATGATGTCATTAATGTCTCCCTTTTAAATAAGTATAATCTGGATCCATCTCATGTGTTGAATTGGGATGAGTTGGAATTGTGGATTCCTGAGAGAAAGTGCTTTGTTGAAAATCTATAATATTGGTTTGGCTGCTTTGTATGAATGAAAATGATGAGCATAAGACATAGTAATGAAATTATAAGGGTGATGAGCAGTATCCATTCATTATCTATCATCATTCTTCAGGTTAACTTTCCATTGATGGAATGTTTTCAGGGTGGAGAGAATTGTCACATCTGTGATTTTATTTTGTGGTATTATTTTATTGGTCTTGTATTCATCCCATGGTTTTTTCAATAGTTTTTAGAGAAAGGTTAGATTTTTGGACCCTAAATCATCTGTTGCAAGGATAGATCATGGTTAGGGGAAATCGTACACCCCTAGAAAAAACCATATTCCTCAAACAATGGCACTATCCAGGTCATATGGTGTGTCACACGAGTGCGCGACCTCCCCCAAGATACCTTGTGGCTAGTTTCTTCTTAGATGGAGAAGGATATATAGATTTTTAATAGTTTTGATAACCATGAAATATAACCATGAGGTCCATCTATTTCATTAAAAATCTATAAATTTCTTCAACTCACCCCCTATTTAACCCCTTTTCAAACATTTCATCCCAAATTTTGGATATATATTCCAAGGAGATTCTACCTCTCCTCATTACTCGCTTAGACCATCAATTTTGGGTGGATATGACTTTGGATCTTAATGAATAGTCATGTACGTCGTTACTCCCTTTGTTTATTCCTTCTTCTAGGGTTCTTCACCCTTATTGAGTTATTTCTCAAGAAGAATTATTGACCTAATAAGGGTTCAATATTGAGTTTTTGGGTAAAATATTGATGTTTGTGGTTTAGTCGTGCATTTATAGTGTCTTATTGTGCTGAAGTTTTGTTTTTTCCACTGGATTCAAAATGTTTCCAAGAGTAAGGTTGGTAATTCCATGATTTATCATTATTGGATGATTTTTGAATTCTTGATTGGTTTCTTAAATGTTTTTTGTAGTATATTTGTGGTCTAAAATTTGTTTTATAATGTGTTTTAGGTGTGTATTGCTTTATAGATGGTTTTACAAATGATGTTGGTTGGGATTCATGTGTTCTCTCTTATTTGGATTCCTATATGTGTTCTATAAATTATGTAAATCATGTGAGGCTTATTTAAAAATGGATTTGGTGTTTGTATGGATTTGAAAGATTTTTTTCCTACGAAAAGTGATGGTTTTTCTTTTGTAATCATATTTCATGATGTGTCTATATGAATGTTGTGATCTATGTGATATGTGAAATGTAAATTAACCACAAACGGAATCCTAGATATCGGGGTGGGAGGACTAGCACTAGTATGCTAGTTGGAACGACAGGGTTGAGCACTGGTTTCTTATATAAAGATTGATACTAGAATAATAAATAATCTTTGATGATTATTGGGGACCACTAAAACATTGTATAGATTATTATCTAGTGTCTTGTACATGAAGATGATGTGGGTCATTTTTCCTATATCGTTTCCACCGATATATGAGGTTCCTAGCATCCCACTACTGCGATTACCTTTAGAGATTACCCATAGTTCTCTCTTCTGATGTGGTGCTTATTGTAGGTATGATGTAGTCCTAATTTTCATTTTAATTTCAAAACATGCTACTTATGAATATTTTCACTTAAATTATTTTCATTAATGGGATTTATTTGAAAATAATTACAGTTTAGTTTTTTAAAAAATGAATGTTAATTTATTTTCAAATGTAACAGTATGGAATTTTTTTTAGGGTGTCATCCTAATGGGATTTTTCTCACACCCTACATACACCCTTGTGTGTAATTAGCCACTATTTTGTATGACCCAGGTAGAGGAAATATTCATTGTGGTGGTGATTGTGGATTTAGTTTCTATTTTTCCTCTCTTATGGGTGTTTGTGGAGGTGTCTTGAGGGTGATGAACCTATCATTTCATGGATTTTTTGGGTTATGGTTTAGATGGTTCCCCACCCATTTTGGTATTTTTTATTAAAGATGTAAAATTTTAAACATTCATTATTGTACATATTTGGTTCCTATTATTGATAATAGTGTGATGTATTATTTTTTAAAATTTTCATGGTTGTTTGTCAAGGTTGAAAGTATTCCCAAAAGTGAATTGTTGATACCAAGAAACTATTTTCCAGCCTATTGGGATTGGGAAAGCACATTGGGCTAGGTTATAGGCAAGGTTGGGTGTCAGGTAAGATATCACCCCAGCTTGGTTTATTAAAAAACAATATTGTATCATTGATGATCAATTTTTCATTACTTCTTCAAATCCTAGGGAAATGAAAAAATAATAAGTGGTGAGTTCAAATGTTCAGTAAGGGAAAGGGTACAGTAAAAAATATCACGAGTAGATAAGTCATAACAATATATGATAGTGAATAATTAATAAATTTTCCCTTAAATATTTAATATGATCATGAAATAAAACTGTGGATGAATCTAAATCCATGGGTAATGAAAACTAAAATCTCACTATATGAAATTAATAATATCACTCATCCATGATCTTACACCAAAGACTCATCTTATACATCCTGTGTATTATAGTAAAGGATTATTCAAAGAAACTATATTTTTATGGGTAGTTATACAAAAATTACCAAACAAATTTTACACCTATTTTGTCTCGTGAGACCTGTTGATGCATTGAGGGGGATTTTATAGTCATTCCCCATCTGTCACTTGCACTTCCAATGGATTCCTAAAATATTGTATGACAAATATAATAAATATTAAATATTAATTTTCAATGGATATTTATGTGAATTGAATCAAGAATATTGAACATCAATACTTACCTAGTAAATCAAATAACATTCTTAATAAGCTTACTTCAACTTATATAATATATAGGAATGGAATATAGTAAAGAAAACATAAATGTAGTGGAAATGATACCATATAAATCAGTGATACATAATATAAAAATAAAGGATAAAGTAATTTCCATTTAAATGACAGAGAGTGATATGAAATGTGATTATCCGAATGTTATGTATAGAAAAAAGATGCAATGGTAAAGGATGAAATAATACCACTAATTCATTATATCATAATCTAAGGAAAGGGAAAATGTTTCATAAATATTTCAATATCATATAATAATAATCCATCCTGAGGAAATAATAGATTTTATAATTAGATATTATCCCATGTTAAGCAGAAAAAACATAAAATGGTGTTAAAATAGATAAGGAAATTACATTAAAAGAACATTTGAAAATTTATTCAAAAAACTAGGATAACATCATTTTCATTCTATATAATTAAAAATAAAAATTTTATAAATATTAATAAAAATATTTTCATTGAAAATAAACATGTAATTTTAAAATTTATGGTCTAAGACAAATAATTTTAATGACTACAGAAAAATCAATTTATTCCCTAAATATTAAGAATAATGACTTTGTTCTATCTTTCAATAAAATGCCTAAAAGTTACTCATTCAGAAGATGAATAGAATAATAAACTAAAAGAATTTAAAATAATCCAAGTAAGATTAAAGATTACTTAAAATAATCATTTTATGATTCAAAAGAACATTTTTTAATACATTTCAAAGAAAATGTATATGAAAGAAAAATATCAATAAATAGAATAAATAAGGTCATTATTTTTTAAAAACATATTCCTAGAAAATTTAACATCCCAAGTGATTAAAATATGAATGAAAATATAAAAACCTTATAAATGACCATAATATTTGTAAATAAATTGGGATTAAGGAGAATAGATCAAAATATTCATTCAATAAAAAACCTAATAGAAAAAATATTGAATAAAAATGATATTATGAAATAAATACTTACCATTTTAGTAACATTGGAATTAAAACCCTTTAAAAGATAAAACATGAATAAAATAATTTTACACAATGAATAAAAATTAATTCATTAATTAAAATTTCAAATGGGAATTTTATAAACAATGTAAATTAAAGTAGGCACATAGTATAAAATATGTCCCATTGAAGTTGAAATTATATAAAATTAATCTTAATATGGATTTATTCTTCATCAGTCATGTTATATTCCACAAAATAAAAAAAATAATTTATTAAATACTTTTTTAAAAACATATTTCACATATATTTCAAAATTTAATTTTCTTTTAGGATCATTTATCATCCCATCATCAAATATTATATGTTCCTGTTGACCAAATAAGGTTGTTCTCTCGATTTATACAAAAAAAATATCTATGTTGAACATGGCTAATGGAGTAATTAAAATATCCCATAATATCATAAAATAAAATAATTATATTAATATAATTTTTTTATTATACACAATTTCATAATCTTCTATGTGTAGGGATAATAAAAAACTAATTTCATTCCTTCATCGAGGTGGTGGTCCTCATATATTCATGAACAATGTTATCATTATCCAACGGATGGAAGGGTATGACTTACAGAAAGTTAACATTTTTATTATCAAAACACTTTTAAAGAGAAAGTGAGAAACAACTGGAACCATCATTACAATATACAAAAACCATAAAACCCAAAACTAAACTATTGGGTCCACCCCTACCCAGCAACTACACTATGATGACAAACCTTCACCATTTCTTGACTACTCAACAAGCTTTCCCAGGAAGGGTTGTATGGTCCTATAATTTATTTCATAGCCATACCCTCTAAATATACTTAATCTAAATGGCATTCACTAGTGAGGGATTAATTCTCTTCACCCCATATGAAGCAAACCATTGTAGAATGTTGGTTGTGCATCACCAAAGATTCCCTTCAAATTAAAACAAATTGTTTCTCCAAAATCATACTCAACCTGATCCAACATAACTCTGAATCTGATCAATAGATTCCACCCATTTAAATAGAATCAATGAAAAATAATTTCATATTATCAAAGACTGCTTCCGTAAAAAAATTCCAGGAGATAGAAGTTACTAGGATTCTTGGTACAATCAACATCATATTTTCAAATTTAGATTCCAGCCAATCACAGGACTGTATGTACTCCTCAAGTATGATATTCCCTTTATTGAATCCCCCTATAAGAATTAGGTTATGTTTATCAATTTAGGTGTATTTCTCTTCATTGAGAGTCACCCTTAGAGACCTCCCCATCATCTTAGCTACCTCTTGTTCAGTCGCTTTAAGTAATAAGAACTTATTGACCACTTCTTCTTCAGAACATAACAATAATTCCGAGGGTGGTTCACCGCATCCTCAAAGTCTATTTTCCAGGAATTTAACTTCTTAATAGATCAAGTATCCAAATGAGGTAATGAAAAGGAGTAATACTTCCAACATTTCCTCATCAGATTACTCCTATCACACTTCGGTATTGAATCTTCACAAAATAAAACACTAGGATCATTTCCATTGGGTTCATTCACATGGACCCCATCTATATTAATAGAATTAGTTAGATCAGAACACAAAACTACCTCTCTAAGACTTTAAAAACCGTTACTCAATAGAATTGGGGTCCGGGTCATTGAAACAGAACCCCTTGGCCTCCCAACTCTAGCTTGACTAGAAGGTCCCTACCCCCTTACCCAGATCAACCTTACCAGAACTCAACACCTCAGTATAAGAAGCAAAAATGACATCCACATCATCGAATTCCCTCTAATCCATAGTATTTTAACCAACCCTTCATTTTTATTGCCACTCAAATAGGATCATTATGGACCATTCTATAACCCACCCTCACACTCTCAATGGGGGTCAACTCATTGTAATTGGAAAGACCGGCCAGTTCCTGATTCAACCTATTATAAAACGTAGAACCATCGAATTAACCAAATACACCATTGCCTTATTCACCAAGTCTACACCAGAACCAGCCGCTAATGAGACATTGGAGTCCATCAGATCACTAATAGGCCACTTCTCCTTCATAGATAGTGACATATAAGTCATGCCCAAACCATTATGTAAACTAAAACCATTGACACCCCGACCTCTAAATTTCATACCCATATCCATATAATTTTATGTTTCATCCTTATCATGGCCCTTTGAAACCTTTCCATTGTCTCTACACACCTTCCTTTTTGAGAAATGAACACCCCAATGACAATTATCCTTATAGTGACCCAATCATTTTCGGTAGAGCGGAAGTCTATCTAGGTCTCATAAACCACCAATTTATTTCCACACATACATGATATTTTATATTAAATAATTATTATTATTTTATAAATAACATATATATTCATTAATTATATCCTTATAACTATTCATTTTAAGTGTTTATGAAAAACATTAACCCGTTATATGGTGTACATAGGTCTTACGTAAGCAGAAGTGATGTTTTCATTTTATAAATAATGGAATGTATATTCAAAATGGATGAAAATTTGAAATAAAAACATAAATTATATTTAATATACCTATTATATTATTTTATGACGTTTATTAATGATTTATACAAGTTTTAATAAGAATGGAACTGAAAAAATATCGATAAGAACAGATATCTCTTCCTTTTGTATTTACTATTTGATTACACATTATGTATTTTTAAAGTGGTCTTTCAGTACAAATATGAACTCTAGGACATGGTAAGAGACTTATTAAATGTATTTGGTGAAGTATTATTCCAAATTAGTGTATCCATAAGGGTGAATAATATATTATAGAGGGTTCCTTTTTATAAGTGAGGTGGGTGGAAAACAATTTAAAATTAAAACAATATTTTATAACATATTTATTACACAAGTAATATGGATGAAATTTATCATATATTAGAATATTATAAAGTTATTTTTTAAATCAAATACACCACTGAGATTTAGTCAACTATTTTATATTATCATCAATTCTTATACCTTTAATTTTAACCCTTTTAAACTCATTTTACTCTCAACTGAATTGATAATAGTGATCATAGTTACTATTTGTTATGGTTAAAATTATGTTGAAATTATTAACTAATAATGATTAATATAATTAAAAATATTTAATCCATTTTACACTATTAATTTTCCAAAACTTATAAAATATACTTTTTATATACAATCGAAAAAGAAAATGAAAATCGTATTTAGAAAAATGCTAATTTTAACTATAAAAATGATTTTAAAAAATCCTGAATAATATTGATTACAATAGAATAAATTGGAATATTTTATATAAAATCACAGTCAATTTACATTAAAAACATTCCAAAATCATAAAAACCCTTGTTAAGAAAAATTATGAGAGAAGAACCAAAAATAGTATTTATTTCAATAAAAACATTACCACGATTTGAAAAATGTTAAGAACATATTTGTAAGACAAAAATAATATTTTTATATGTACTAAATAAAAATTATAATATTTATTTTTCCTTTAGAAATGTATTAAAAACAATCATTTTCTTCTTATATCATTGTAATGTTCTAAAAGTGATAGTATTTGTAAAATCACTATTTTTTCATTATTCACAAAAACTACACTATTTCTGAAAAAGAAAAAAATTACCCCTAAGATAATTGTTATACGATTAGCTAAAAATTTAAGATCATATTATAATATTGAATTTATAATTTTCATATAAAATAATTCTAATATCCATTCGAAAATGCGTAAAATCTAGTTTTTAGAAAAAAATGTCTTTTTGAAGCATAAAAGCATTAGTCTCCTTCTGTCTTGAGTAAACAATATTATAATGTTGTTAATTTATTTTATCTAACAAATTATTATTTAATTTAATAAAAGTAGTCAATTAATAGTGATTAAAATATTCATTATTCACTTAAAAATACTATTCATAAAAATAAATCTTTTAGCAATAAAATGATTTTATCTTCATTTATAAAAAATTGATAACCAATGTATGATTGATTATTTATTAGTTTAAATTTATAAATAATTAATTTTCTATACATTTATTACTCAAAATAGGAAAAATTGATCTTTTAAATGAAATATATATAATATAATGATTAACTAATCTTATTAAAAAATGAATCATTTAAACATTTACTATTATTAATCATATATAATTTATTTTTTTCATTAAAAATTAAATAATTATTTTATAAGAATAAATAAAAAATGTAAAAAATAATTTCAAAAAATATTTTAAAATGTGATTAATTGTATTCCTTGACAGACATCCAACAATTATATTATAATTGGAATATATAAATAATGATATTATTATAGTATAATGTGGTTTTTTATGTCCTAGGTTTCATATATCATAATAAATTATCTATAGTATTCATAAAATAATATCTTAGGGTTTTAAATTTTCCTAGCCTTAAGGAAATTGAAACCCCCAAATTTTAATTCATTTTGAACATATAATTACCTAATAATTTATTTTTTTCATAAATTTTAATTTCAATGATAGGAATAGGAAACTTAATACTTCATGAATAAATTTTTCTTCAAAAATATTTTTGTCATTGTATAAATTTTAA
This sequence comes from Viscum album, assembly GCA_963277665.1. Taxonomy (NCBI): domain Eukaryota; kingdom Viridiplantae; phylum Streptophyta; class Magnoliopsida; order Santalales; family Viscaceae; genus Viscum; species Viscum album. The sequence goes on from OY728121.1 coordinate 428,062,872, forward strand.
TTTTAATGTGTTTCTTGAAGCATACATAGATATTTATGTGATATTTTCCACACAAAATGTAACACCCAAATATTTTAGAAATTATTTTATATTAATATTATGTTTTATATCATGTGATACATTAAAAAAATCTAATATGAACCATGATACTTTTATTGAAATAAAATATCACAATAAAAGATAATCACTTGTACATTATGAGGTAACAATATTTGAGAAGATGAAGAAAAGTATAAGTGGACTAAATGAAAATATGTGTAAAAATACCATAGATATAAAATATTAATCCTCATGGTTCCCCATATATATTTTGACCCCAACTAAAACTATAGAAATAAGGAAAATAATTATGAACGCATTAAACATTATGATAGATAATTAAATGAAGAATTTTAGTAAAACATGTAAGGCTATATATAGGAATCTAAAATAATACATTTATATATTTATTTTGGATAGGTATTTATTATATATATATACATTATATATATTTTCATTAAGATTAATAATTTTTTTTGAAATAATGATAAAAACATTAGAAGTTATTAAGAGATGTTTACAATAAAACTGTTTTTATGTTAACAATGTATTTTTATCTTAAGAGATTAAATTTATAACTATTAGTAAATGATACTAATGAATTATGTTTATTGTAAATTAATTATAACTAACTAATATTCATTTAATTATGTTTATAGGGAAATGAATGGTAATAAGGTCATTTTGTGCTTCAAAAATACATATCAATCCAAAATGGTTTTTATTATATTTTTTGCACGAATATTATATGTAACATCTGAAACATTTTGAAATTTTAATTTAAAAAAGTTATATAATTTTTTTAATCATTATATAAAAATTATATTAAAGAGAAATATATATATTTTTCATAAAAGATTAACTTTAATGTGAATAGTAGAAAATTATTGTTTTTATGAAAGACAGTGTCTTTATGATAACTCCAAGACATAAGTATGAAAATAAAATTCATTAAAATTATCTAATTACTCATGTATGAAAACATATTAAAAATTACATAAAAAAATAATTCATAACACATAAGTTATAATTAGTTTCTTGATAAATAGGAAATTCATTTTCAGTGTCGACGTAGTTCTTGAACAACACTTGAAAAGCTAAATTTTGGGTCCTAAAGATAATTTTTGCGAAGGAATTATTCTTCACTAAATGTTATTAATTAATAAAAAGTATTATTGTTGAAATTTATAGATATTTATTAATTTTATAGTTATATAATAGTAAAACTAACCAAATTATTTTCAACTGTTTGTGTATGGAGACAAAATTAAAAACAACATTTTAAATATGTTTTATTGACATATATCTGGGTAATTATATATATTAATTAGAAATAAATAAAATGATAAATTAAAATAATAATTATTATGTTTATAATACATTTTTAATTTTTAATGTTATTATAACTATCTAAAACATTTACATAGCAATGGAGAAACATTTAAAAAAATGAATAAAAAACTAAATAAATGATTTTAAAAATATTAATATGATAAAATTTAGATGAGTTTAGATATCCAGTGATTTTTATAGATATTTAATAATGATAAGGGGCAGTATAATTTATTATATTTTTAATTGGTGGATTTCATGATATTTTAATGTTGTGATAAGATGATAATAATAAAAATGAATTTAAGACTATTTTATGATAATTTTTTTTATTAATTGAATTAAAACTCATATAAATTATATAAATCAACAACTTGGTTGTAGAATATTACAAAATTTCATCCCTTTACCATTTTTATACAACTTATTATTTTATAATTATATTATTTACCTTTAATGACTAAATATTTATTAATGGCCATTGATATTTTCTTATAAAAAGCGTATTATTTCAACCATACCTAACAAAACACAAGTCTAGTATCTCTCTAAAAAATTTCCCATATCCCTCACAAAGTATCTATTCCCATTTTCTCAAACCATTATTTTGACAATTAATATATTCTCTAAATTCCTTAAACTCAATCAAAAATAGGTTTTCCAAAAATGTTGTTAATCAACATAAGACACTAAATTATATTTATGGTCATGGATTCCTAGTCTCTGATCTATTTCATTGAGACATATGTTATTTTCACAATATTTTTATTTTCATTCCTACAAAATTATCAATTTCATTTATCATTCTTATCTAAAAATTAACTAGTTTACAAATCCATTCAAAGTTATTCCCATCAATGTTTCATTGCATCAAAAATTTGGAAGTCATAAGGTATTTTTATTAAAAGCCTTATTTTATATGGTTATTAGTTTTTATAACAATATTACTCTATATAAATGTTATATATATTGTTTTAGAAATTTTATTTTATAATTATAAACAATTTCATGAACATATTTTTCATGATCTTTTATCGTCCTATAAATTATTTTTAAAGGACATTTCATAACATCTTCTACATTGTTCACTTTTTGTATTCTCTACAAAAGTTTTAAAAGAATATTTTTTATAAAATGTGTAAAATAAAAAAATTCCAACCTTTATTATGATTCAATAATTCCAATATTCCATTATATTTTTTTATATTTATTTTCAAAGATATTCTTTTTTCTAATATTTTGAAAATTTTTATTAAATACAATCAAAAGAAAAGGATATATTTAATATTTCATGTGAACACTAAAAATGATTTTCCACATCAGATAAAATGAAAATTAAATGAGTTTTTATGTTGTAAATTTTAGATTATATGTGATTTATGTAATTTATAGACATTGGATATTGTGTATGATGATAAATTATCCTAACATAGCTCTCCAATGTATTGTATAACTATTTTTCTTTCTATAACATTATATTAAAAGTAATTGAGTAGTCTATTCAATTTGTAAGGGTTTTTGTGAGGGTCGTTGTACGGGTTCTATTAATGTTGTTTATCAGGAAACATATATAAATTTTCAATACCTGATAATTATTTTTCATGGAAATATTTTGATTTCAAAAGGTAATATAATAATTTTTTGAGGGAATTATTATTACATTTATTGGTAAAATGAAAAGTTTTTAAGAAAATACATTTCTAGGGTTCTCATGTTTTTATAGAAAACTTGAATGATATGAATTTATTTTTTTTCATTTCTTAAAAATACATATTCCTCCTAGAGGGTATCAACATAATCCCTCTCCCTTTCCCCCTCCCCTCAAATGTGGAATCCATGAATCGAATTGGACTTTGGTATGTGATACAACACTTAGTATATGATAATATATGATCTATCGCATGATGATATTTTTAGTTTTTGTCTCAATAATGGAATTCCATGTTATTTCAGACTAATTTATGTAATGGGTTATATAGAATGAAATATAGAATATGTGTGTTTAATAATAATGATTTTAAATGGACTATTGAGTTTATTTATTCATTTTATTATGTTCATTATAGTTATTTTTTAATCATAAAACTTTTTGAAATGTTCGTCAAAGGGTTTTTAGGATTATTATGGACAATAATGATGAAAATTTTAAAATCATGAAACATTTTTAGTAAAAAAATGTTTCATTTTAAACAATTTAGATTATGGTATAAATGGATACTGAGTAGATGTTTCCATATCTTAGTATATATGTTTTACATATAATAGTAATGACCAAATTCTCTAGACCTCTAAACTATATATATAATTAAAATCTTTTAAATTGAGTTCTTCTCTCAATACTCAGTATTATGTAACGATTTATCATTGGGTACTTATAGTTGTTATCTAAGGAAGTGTTTAGATAAAATAAGAGGTTAATATGTTATTTTATTATAAATTAAAATCCCTCTAAAACCACATAAGATAATATTTTTTGTGGAATTATGGTTATTTTGGATAATTTTATAGAGTAGACTAGGTGATGACATGGTTAATAATTTGATAGTTTTTTTCTCCTCTAATGTATTATTATGATTTTATTTGATATATTCACAATAACCAATTATATTTTAGTAAACTAACAGAACCAGAATAAATTAAATTAACAATTCATGATAAAGACAATATATTGGTTGTCCAAATGAGCAATCAAATAGAATTGTAAATATAGTGAATACTCATTTGGTTATTCTTTTCCCTTTATAATGATTAATTATTAACAACATGAAACATGGTTAATTCCACAAAGAAGCGAAATATGGAATTACATGGATGTTCATGTGATAATGAATATAAGGGTAAAAATATTCAACAATCAATGTGTCATTATTGTGGGATGAAGAACCTTTGTAAATGTCTCTATCAAATGTGAAGACTCTCGATATATGGTAATTAAGATAGTAAAGTAATGGACTTCCACAAAAAAAGGAAGAGTCTATTTAACACCATGAAATATAATAAATATCTTCCCAAGGTAGAAATTGAATTTTTTTAATTTATATAGAATAAGCATTCTGAAAAAGGATTTCCTAGGGGAAAATCTCAATAATGGGATCGTAAAGAGCATATAGAAAAGGGATTACCAATTTATAGTTCAATAATAGTTTAATATATGGAAACAAAAAATTAAATATAATGGAATAAAATATTTTTTCCCTATTTGTTGATATTGGGAAAAATTAATTTTGTTTTAAAAAAAAAAATTATGTATATGTAACTATTATGTTGAAATTTTATTTTAGTGAAACTATTATTTGATGAATAATGATTTTATATTTTAGAGAATTTTGTTTAAAGGTATTGGTAAAATTTACGGTTAATATGATCTTTTATGTTCATGTAACTATAGTTAATTAGGATAAAAGGGTTATTACATTTTGGGAATTTAGGTTTTATTGTATTGAAAATGGATTTGGTGACAATGTTTGTAATGTTTTTCTTAAATAAGATCATTTTTTATAACATTATATGACTAAGGTAAATTGAAAAAATTATGGATATATTGGGGTTTTATTTTAGGAATAATGGTTGAATTACATTTTTGAAGTATATATGATTTTATTTTAGCTTTATGGGAATTAGAGCTATTTATAGAAATTATTATTATATTTTAGAGTTTATATGATTTGGAAATATATATTATTTGGTATATGAAATTATGAGTAAATAATGTTATTTTAATGATTTTTTAAATTGATCTCGGAAAAATATTTGATCAAGTCCTTTTAATGTTTTATCGGGTTTTGAACTTAATCAGGAATATTTTGATGTGTTTTAAGGTTAATTATTATTGAATGTTTAATGTTTCACTTTTGGGTTTTATTGTTGAGTATTTTGAGATTAATTTAGTAATTATTTGAATTTTATATTATCTTACCACATAATAACTATGTTTTGGTATTGATTAATGGATTTAATTAATAAAAATAACTTTTTATCCCTTTTCTTATCTTGTAAACTATTAAAATATGATTTCAATGTGTCATGAATGAAAACCTTCATCTTAGATATTCATTTCATGAAGAGATAGACTCATTATATGGGAAAATTTATAAAATCACAAACAAAGTATGAAATTGTTTTTATGTATTATAAATAAATCAGGTACATTTTTTTCTATCTTGATATTAAAAAGATCCCTCAACTCTATGAAAGTTGTAATGAAATAAAAACATTATCCTATTACATAAATTTCAGATAAATTAATGGTTTTATTTATTCCCAACTAATTTATTGTTTTTTGGACATTAACATTCTTATTAAATGTTCTCTATCACTCTCTATTATTCCTTCGATGTTAATTTTCCTTTATGTCAATATTTTCACTTCCTTCCAATGTTCTCTTTATCTGGGAACTTGATATTGTTTCATTACATTCGACCTTTGTATTTCTTCTTTACTCTTATAAATGGAATGTTTTAATATCCCTTTTTTTATATGGGATTTCAATAAAGATATTTTTAGATATTAAAAATTTATTCATTTTAGGATTATATGATTTAACATCCACTCTTTGGAATTGATTTTGGAAATATTTTAAATCTTTCATATATGCTATCAGATAAAATATTGAGGAAGATATTTATATATGGAGTAGAATGTAATGTTTGATTATTTCATAAATTAATTTCTATAAAAAATGATTTACATATTATCATAAATGTGATATAAAATTAAAATTACTTGTGATAATTTTGTTGAAATTCACAATGAATGATAAAAACTAATACTTTATGAGATTTTAATATGAAGAGTCATGAAGAAAAGTAAAATAAGAGTCAATGAATGTATGTACTTATTTTTAATCACTAAAAATATAAAATTTATTATCATGGTTCACCCTGAATATTTGGATCCCCACTGCATCTATAGAAATAACCCAAACAATTAAGAACACCTTAGACATAAAGAGAGAAGTAAACGAATAAATCCTAGTGAAGCATATCAAGATATATATTAGTACCTAAAATATGATTATTATATATTTGGTTATTGGAAACATAGATATTATATATTTTCATATATATTCTAGATATATATCCATTTCATGAATTTAAAATCCTATTTTTTTTTAATGATGATAAAATCATTTTAATGAAAAATATATAATTTTGATAACACTACTTTTATGTGTGAAATTTATTTTTATCATTGTAGATTAAATTTATCACTATTTATATATGATTATAATGAAATATCTATATTAAATATTAAATTTAACGAATAAAAATTCATTTAAGTATGGTTATTTGTATATGAATTAGAATAAGTTCATTTAATATTTCAAAAATATATTGTCATCAAAAATGGGGTTTAATGCATTTGGGGAAAATATATTATATTTTCATTTCTAAAAATTTAGATTTTTTATTCTATAAGTAGGATAGGATTTTTTAAATCATAAAATAAATATTATCTTATGGTTAATTTTTAGTATTTTTCTACAAAGATTAAATTTTTTAGTGAATAGTGAAACTTGTTTTATAAAATTTGGTATCTTTTATGATATAGAAAAGATATTATTATGGAATAAAAATATAATATTCTTATGTATCAACTAATATATGATAATATAATAAAAATAAAATGAAATAACAGTAAAAAGATATACACAATAATTTATTTCATATTATCTATAAAATATATTTTCAGTGTTGATGTGGTTCGTGTACAACATTTGAAAAGAAAAATTCAATGTCTTAGAGATAATATTTAATAAGGAAGAATTATTTTCTCACATTTATTAATTAATATAATTTTTAAATTATGATAAGGACAAATTTTTTTTTTCAATTTAATTCTTATGTAGTTCTTGGACAATGTGAGAATAGTAAAAAATAACATATAAGATAAGTTATCATGAAATAAATGTGTGTAAATAAAAATATTTAAAAAAATTATTCACGATAAATTAAACAAAATATTACATTAATAATTAATTTTAGATTTTTAGTATTATTATAATTTTGAAATCAAATCTACCGTGATGGAGTACCGTTTAAGAAAACATAATAAAACATAAGTAAATGATTTAAAAAAATTTAAAAATGAAACAAAATTGTATGAGTTTAGATATCCAATTACTATTATAGACATTTATAAAGGATAAGTGATATTATATGTGATTATATTTGAATATATTCTAGTCATGATAATTTTAGTGTCAAGATAAGATGATAATAATGAAAAAGAAATTTAGTGTATTTTATTATAAAAATATTTTGTAAATTATTTGAAAAGACATAAAATATATTAATAACCAAGTGTGATTCCATATGGTTAAAATTTTCCTCTAATGACAATTTTTATTCCATTTTTTATTTTATAAATAAATTATTTACTGTTAGTGACAAATTATTTATTAAAATTCTTTTGATTTTTATCATTTAAGGTGATTCCTTTAAACAATTTTAACACAGTTCAGGTTCATTTTACCTCTCTATCATTTACCAAAATCCCCTACTAAAATTATATTCCCATATTGTTGATCCATTATTGTTCCCATAAACCACTTCCAAAAATTCCTTTAGCTCGATCAAAATGATTTTTTTTTCAAAAAAGAATGATCTAAATAACGTATGATTCTAGACAGTACATAAGGAAAAGGATTTCGAAACTCGATTCCTTTTCATTGATAGTTAATCCATTTTAATTAAAATTTTCTTTCTGTGTAGTGTATAAATTTCCAAAGGGATATATTTTATCATTATTATCTAAAAATTAAACTATATAAAAATGTATTAAATGTTATTCCCATCAGTGTTTCATTGGTTCAAAAGTAATCTAGTTGTAATATATTTATCTTTAAAAAATTATTTCAAAATATTGTAAGACTTTCTTCAAATTTTTCTCTATATCAATATTATATATCTAATTTTATAAAAGAAATTAATAAATGATTTACTGATGTTTTTTTCCATGGTATTTTAAAATCTTTTAAAATGGTTTTAAAAGGAAATTTTTTTATCATTTTCCACATTTATCAAATTTTACTCTCTTTAAAAAAGTTGGAAAATAATGTTTATTACTAATTTTTACAACATTAATGCATTTTTCATCTTCCATGACTTTTGTTTTCATTTGATATCACTTTAAAATTATCAATGGTTAATTTAAAATAATGTCATTTTCCTAATATTATTGAACTTTTTATAATAGATTATCATAAGACATCGATATATTTATTATTTTATATGAAGACTTAAAATGATATTTCATATTGGTTCAAAAAAATATTTAATTATTTTTATGGGGTAAATATATGATTCTATGTTATTTATGTATTTTAAATACCATAGATGTTATTTATGGTTAAAGGTGGGCCCGATATAACTCTCCAATGAAATGGGTAGTTATTATGTTCTCTAGAGATATATTATAGAATTAACCAAGTATGTTTTTAAATTTATAAGGTTTCTTTTAATGGTTCTATCTATATGATATACTAAGTCACGTATATGAATTTTATATTCTTTCTAATGAGTTTTCATGGGAATGTTTTGATTTCACAAGGCAAGAAAAATAAATTCTGATTAATGTAATGATTAATCCTTTCAAGGTTAAAAAGGTGTGTTTTTAAGTAAATTATTTTCATAGGTTCTCATGTGTATTAAGAAACCCTCATGATTATGATTTTTCTATTCTGTTTTTTATGAACTGTTTCGTGATAAAATTTGGGTTGTAAAGCTGAATTCATTTATTAGTATACAATTATTTGAGCTTAATGTTTATTATGTTAAAGTCCAACAATCTTATACGATCTCATGGTTTTTGAAATGGAATAACATGTTTCTTTTTTCCTTTCTTATGTACCTTTATGATTATTTTATTATCATCACACATATAAATAAAATCATAGAGTTATAAGGATGATTTTGAATAATTTTGAACTCAATTTGTAAATTTTAAGAGTTATCATAAAAATAAAACAAGTTTCATTTTAAAAAATATGATATCAAAATTGGATAATAAGTTGATGTTTACACATTGAAGTACATCGGTTTTTTATGCACGAGTTATGACCAAATTATCTACAACTCAAAACTATAATGATCCAATAAATATAATAAAGTATATTACTATAAAAAACTAAATATTATTTAATGTTTTATGGTTGAAAACTTATAAAAAAACATGATATATTTAGTATCCATTACTTCACAAATTATACGAATTCATACTAACATAATTTCATTCCTTGGTTCTTAATATACCATTTTTGTTCCTATGATCTATCTCATATTCAAAATAATGATCAAAAAACATAAATATGTCATTCATAAAGAAATAAATCCATCTTTTATGGAATCATATGTAGGTACTAGATTAGCATTACTTGATCCTTTCTGTGTTTTTAAATGATGTTGTTCATAGAGAAGGCCCAGATTAGGGCTAGACATGTTCGATTGACAAAAATTAGAATTTGGGGGAATACACATTGTGTAATGGGGTTTCACATCGTGTATGTGTAGTTTATGTCTTCATAAGGAAGGTAAGCATGGTGATTATAGGAACGTAAGTAATAAAGATTTAATGATCAGAGGTGACTATGATTTTAGTGAAATCTAAAACCCGACAACTTCACAACATGTAAGGGTTACACATTGTGTAAATTTCATATGTCGTGTGAAAATAAATCTTGTAGCGGCTCAATTTTTTCACAAAACCAATGGTTTTATCCTGATTCATGGTGATCCAACAGCCCTCCTTTTATCATTTTAGGATTATGTTATTAGGGATATATTAATGGGCATCCACATTTAATCCATGGTGATTTATCATTTGGCCCTTCTTCATTTTCCAGAGGGTTATACCTAATCGGTCTTCTTTCCTCCCATTTATTATGACCAAGATGTGGAACTCGATCTTTACTATTCTAATGGTGTCTTATTGGTTGTTTATTGGTGTGGTCATGGTGTAACATCCTTGGAGGGATGTAGTTCTTGTTGAAGAGGGGATCAAATATCCTCAACATTGGATTATTATTTTGAAAAGTATGCTAATTATTTTGAGGTAAGGGATCTATTACATCTATTTGATACATGTGAAATTTTAAATTGACCATGATTTATCCCTTTGGATCGAAATTTTTTTAAGTTAATAATTATAAAACTATATTAAATATGTTTTAAGTGATCACATGTTGATGTTTTTTATTCCATGATAGATGTATACCTCTTAATTTCCACAATAATGTGATATATATACTATTCATTTCTTTCATTTCCCTAAGCTTACAGTATCATGTTGAAATTTATATAGAATGTAAAGTTGTAATTGTTTAATTATTAATTGGATTTAGAAATTAAATGAGAAAAATTTTCTTAATTCATTGTTTCATGTGATTTGATGGTAATAAAATTCATGCTATTTCAATGTATAAGTGATAATAATAATTCATGTGATTAGTAGAATGATTAAATAAAGTGAAGCATGTTTATTTTTGTTGATAATAAAATGAATGTTTACTAATAATAGTTCTTCTCACTATTTTATGTAACTGAATGTATATTGGAAGCATGTTTAAATTTATTTTTTAATTAATTTAGTATCTCTATATAGATGAATGCCTTAGGATTCTAGTTGTTGGAACCTATGAATAATCAATCTGTTAATTCGAGTTGGAATAAGAACTTGTTGTATAAAAAAGATATTTCTAGTAGATAAATTAATTTTATTGTTGAGAGGGTTGTGTGCCTTATGCTTTGAGCCATGATAGATCATTTATGTGTAAAGGTTGGATGAATAATTGTAGGAAATTGATTTCCCTATTCATTTTAATTTATTATTCTACTTGTTTTTATGATATTATTAAGATTTGATCATCACTATGTGATGTGTTAGGATCATGGTATAACTGATCCTGGGATGGCTGATGTTGTATGGGGTGGGGAGGCTTTTATTTGACGTGTGTCTGGGATGTAAAATTTCACATGGGGTGGAGAGGCCTAGATGATGTCGCAACAGTTGATGCTTGTGATGGAGAGATATATTAGTAAATTTATGTGGGTGTCGGGGATGGAACTGGGGATCATGGAAGGGTATAATGTCTGTCTTACCCATTGATTTGAAGTTGAGAGGTGGAATTATTATTTATGAATTTTTTTAATTGTGGTTGGAAGATTTTTTTGTTTATATGCATTTTGTTCCCCACTACATAAGGTAACTCTATGTGCATGGCAGTGTCTTTCTTCATGGTGGTAGCTTAGGATGTTATTTCTAAATTTTATATATTATTTAATTATTCTAATAAATAATTAAATAATTTTTAACCCATGGTATTAATTTATGATAAATAGAAAATGTTTAAAATATAATAATGTTGAAAAACTATTCACTTTGTTAGGATTATTCCTAGAGGTCATGGAATTTAATCTGATGGGGATTAATGTGAATTAGTTTCCACTACTGATAATCATTAATTAATGATTAATTAATTAGTTAATGGAAGAAAATAAAAAAATGGAATAATTAATTAATTTATCCCTTTTTAAATTTAAGTGTGCTTAAAAGATATATGCTCATAGTGGTGGCTGATGGGATTCTATGTGACATTAGTTATAGTTGATTATAAGACTATTTTATGACCATATTGTGGTTGTGAGAGATATTATATCATGATACTCTATGATTTCTTATATTTTCCCACACATGTTGGTTAGGGAAATTAAAACCCATTGGACTATAGGAGGGTGTTTTCTCCAACATCCCCATGGGGGGATGGATGGATGACTACCCCCTTTTATTCCACTCTATTCTCTTAGCAGTTACATGTGATAGATTAAATGATTATTATTTTTCCCATATATTTTTGTATAACTATTTAATTAATTGAGGTTCTTTCACAAACGTGTATTTCTATATATTGTATCCAAATGGTTATTATTGGGATGATGTGTATAGGTTCTTATGGATTAAGGTACGTATTCAAGGAATAGGTTGTAATGGATTGATCTATAATACCGAATGCATGATACATGTCATATGGTCAATGGTGGATCCCAAAAACCATTAGGTTTTTATATAGTGATGTTATATGGGATAATTTGATTCTATAATGCACCCAATGCATGTTGTCCTTCTTTGCCTATGTGTCTTCAGACATGCCTATTTTGGAGACAGATGGCTTAGGATGCATGAAATTGGGGTATAGTAGAAAACCAATGGGGAAGTATAAGTGGGTTACCCTTGATTCTTCATTATTATATTATATTCTCAATTTCATGTAATACTTTCCGATAGTTATCCATGGTGATACAGGGAACATAGCATTACTATTTAGTTCATGAGTTAGTTTAACTATTTTTCATTGTGCTCTATCATTATTTCATTATCTTTTTCACAAGAGGATCCATGGTGGATCCTACTGAGTATATTGTTATGATCACCCTAAATATATATAAACTATTTTTATGCTATATGGATGTGGTTGGAGATCCGTATGGATATTAATAGATTGTGGGTTTTTAGAATCTTTTTGGGATTTATGGTCTTTCCATCATTACCATTTTGGTACTTTTATTTTTCCTTTCTATTTTTATAGTTTGGTATATAATTGATTTTTTGCACTTGGATTTTATTTATATGTATATATATGTCTGATCTAGTTTAAATTCATTTATTTTTCTTCTCTCTATCCCTCTTAGACATTTTTATATTAGAGGTAAATGCCTCCAATATGCCCATTTATTATACCCTTGGTGCTAGTGTCCAACTCGGGGCCTACTATGGATAGGACATGGGAAGTCACCATCTCCATTACCAAATTTCCAGCCTAGTAATAGTATAGATAGGGGTAAGGGGTCATAAATGAGTGGTATAAGAGGTTCAACTTTGATGGATATGATTTAGTTTTTGAGTTAGGAACAAGTGAGGTCTCATAGATTGGTATGGAAATAATGTCTGCAAAGTCTAGTAAGGCATATAAATACAGGAGACCATATGAAACCCTGAAATTTAAGGTCCTCTTTTATCTGATGGATGGACCTTTAAGATCATTTCACCTACTAAATGAAGTGATAATAGTTATAGTGTAGACACCTAGGAAATAATCATGAATCATTTCTGTTCTTGCTTGTATTTAAAATGTGTGAAACGTTGGATTGGTTAAAACCATAATAATTTAATAATTAATTATTTAATTAATGTTGAATATTATATATTCCATGTTCAAGAGAACTAATAGTTTGTTATTTTCTAATGCATAAATCCAGGTTGACTTCCTCATTAGGTTCATGCAGATATTCAACTAGATGTTGTTGGAGATCTTTGTAGATTGGATGTCAATGATGACGACACATAAATGATGACAACCTAAGAGATTTAGTGAAAGTTTCTAAAGAATTAATAGGGATCACATTCAGATTTAGACATAGAATACTAGTTATATGACGTTGATATAGCTTTCAATTTGATCTATTCTTGGGATGAGAACTAGGTTTCATTATATGTGAAAAATTTTCATGGAGAAGAATGGTAGTTGTGGTTTTTATTCCTTGGGTATTGTCAGGAGTCGGCAATCTTCTGGGAGTTTTTCTGAGACTAGTTCTAAAAAGATTTCTTTTCTTTGACAATGAAGGCTACTAGTCACTAGGAGTTTCATACACTTTGGTATGGTAGTTCTAACATGAAATAGTGTGCGAAACATTTTAAGAACCTTCTATTGTATTCTTAAGACCTATTGAAATATGAGGAGGATAGGGCGAGGCACTTGGAGGATTCTTTTCTTTTAGAAATCTATCCCTCGGTAATCTCATTTCTATTGAAGACATATCTCAAGGTTATAAATAAGCCATGGTTATTGAAATGATGTTTTATAGAACTTAATAATTATGTTATATATGTTTTTAGGATTATGAAAGAATTATATTTGTGTTCTAGGGTTCCCAATTGTTTGGAAATAAGAGTTTTTGATTAGCTAGGGGTAGGTCTCAGCTATCATCATCTTGATTCTCTGGGGGTGGTAGCACTGGATACTTTTCCATGGGATCAGGAATTTGTGATTCTTATGTAGGTTGCGGTCAACTGTGGAATGAGTTCCTGAAAAATATAACCAGAAAATGTGTTTTAGGTGTTCTAAGTTAGGCTCCACCATTGAGGTAGTTTTATCCAAGCTAGCAGCAGAAGGATTCTCTAGTTTGGGATCAGTATAGGGGAAATGGTTTATGGAAAGTACGAACCCATGATGCTCCTCATCCTCATATAGTAGAGTAAAACTATGGATCCGTTCATCAAAAAGGTAAGAGAGGTTATAGAGAAGGTCATGGTTAGATTTAGGATTTATAATTTTAAGTTACAGGTGAGCTATCATCATTTTTGTTAACTTATACTTTTTTATACATGGTTACATTATTTCTTTGATTCGGGAGGTATGAACATTTTTTTCATTTACCCCTATCCATGCTTTCGGAATTGAGGAGGGGGCCTTCTTGCGTGCTTAGAATTAACTATACCAGATAGAGGTTGAGCTGACTTGTAAATATTATTACAGACTTTGAGCTAGTTCTATCATAGAACAGCTCTTGGGGAATCTTCCAATGGTTGGGGGTATATCCATATAACATCAACCTCACCATGTATTGGTTATATTTGGTGCGATATATCATAGATTAATTCGTAATATAGGTTATTTTTTATGATTCGAATAGATATCCAATGGTTTTTTTGCGAGAGAGACTCTATGATGGGTAAGAGTCATCATTCATTCATTTCATCTATGATGTATGATTTGATATTGTATTCATTGGATTTTCAATAGTCGATGTTTCCATAGGTTGTAGAAGAGTACCCTGATCTATTTTTTGAGAAGGTTGTAGCATTAACCCCTCAATGGGAGATCATGTTTGGCATTGAGCTATAGTCAGGTGTGTCTTATATATCAATGTCTCCATATATCATGGTTCCTTCTGAGTTGTGAGAGATATGACTAATTCTTGAGGATCAATTATTTTAGAATTTTGTTTAGTCGAGTGTGTCACCTTGGGGTACACTAATTTTGTTCATGAAAAAGGGAGATGGTCGTTTCAGGTTGTGTATAAATTATTTTCGCCTAAACCAATTGAAAGTGAAGAAACACTACCCTCTTCCATGGATTGACGATTTATTTGACTAAATAAAAGGATCATGTTGATTCTAAAAGATAAATATTTTGTAAGGAAATCATTGGATATGAGTGGAGGATAAGGATATTTACAAGACTACTTTCCATTTTCATTATGAACATTATGAGTTATTTGTGATGTTTTTGGGTAGGATGAACTCCCCACCTATGTTCATTATATTGATGAACTCAGTGTTTACAGAGTTCCCGGATAAGTTCTTCATGGTTTTCATTGTTGAGATCCTCGTTTAATCCATATATAATGAGGATCATGAAGTTCATCTACATGTCTTTCTGGTAATTCTTCACTGTGACAAATTGTTTAGGAGGTTTTCAATGTCTGAGTTCTAGGTTTGTTAAGTCTATTTCTTAGGGCATTTCATTTACCAGTATGGAGTACATGTGGATCCTTAGAAGATATAGGTGGTTGGGTCTTAAGCCACCTCTATGATATTGTTAGAGGTGTGTAATTTCATTGATCTATTAGTATATAAATGGAGGTTTGTAACTGATTTGTCTTGGGTTGCAACTCTTGGGACAACATTGACTAGAAAAAAGTATACATTATTATGGACTGACCAATGTCATGATTCTTGTAAATACATGAAGGAAAAGTTTTTTAGGGCTTCAGAACATTGTTTTCTTGTAGAGGTTGATCAGTTTGAGTTTTCAGGGATGCTTCACATCTTATAATGGGATTTTTTATGATGAAACATCTATCATTTTCCACTTAAGGGTCTTATTAGTTCTTTCCCCATGATAATAATTTTTTCACCCATGATCTTGAGTTAGTGGAAGTTGTGTTTTCTTTGTTTTTTATTGAGATTACCTAATTATTAAATGTTTTTTTTATTTTTATCAATCATAATATCCTAAGGGATGTATTCTCCCATAATGACTAGAATATGAATTAACATTAATAGTTGGAATTCTGGTAGTATTTTGAATTTTAATTTTTTATATTCCATGAAAGGAAAATGTAGTGGTTGATACGCTGAGTAGGAAGACATGTAGTGATATCATGTATGAATCAAGAGATTCTTGTAGAGTGATGGAAGAACTATCAGTGATGCATCTTGATATGGGAGAGGTTAAAGGATGTTTTTGTATTTTCAAGATGAAAGTGTAGTCATATTTGGTGTAATATTTGGGGGAGTCTTAGTTGGGGGATTCTAGGGTGGAGTTCTTGAGAGACATAGTTGTTTTTTGAAATTCCCTCTAATGGTTAGTCTGTGGATAGACAGCATTAGGTGTTATTCCAGGGAAGTTTTTTCATTCCTTTAGCGATACATGAGAGGGTTCTTTGGGATTTACATAGTTCACCTTTGGTGGTATATCCCCTCATGACAATGATATGTTGAGATTTTATAGGTCATTTTGGTGCTATAGGTTGAATCATGTTTTTTAGAGTTTCTTTCTGAATATTTGTTGTACCATAAGGTGAATCTTGAGCATTATGTTCCATGTTTTTTCTATATCCATTATATGTTTTCTAGTGGAAGTGGGAGGATATCTCAAGGGACTTCATTATCAATTTACCTCATGCTCAAGGAGGATGTGATTTTATATGGGTGATAGTGGTTTTTTTAATGAAACTATCATATTTATATATATCATGGAGTCGACATTAGTGGAGGATTTATCATGGAATTTTCTGGATTAGGTTGTGCGACTCCACAGAGCCCCAATAATGATCATCATTGATCAGGATTATCATTTTACTTCTTGGGTGATAGTATGTATCAAGCATGTTTTTTCTCTCAGTAATGCATTACCACTACATTTCATCACCAAACAGATGGTCACATAGAGAGAACCATCAAAACTCATAAAAACGTTTTATGCTCTTTTTTCCTTGATTTTATTGGTTTTTAGATGAGGAACCTACCCTTGGTAAAGTTTTCTTACAATAACAGTTTTCACTCAACCGTTGTTTTGGTGCCATTTGAAGATTTTTATGATTGTCCTTTCCATTATTAATTTTGATGGACAAGGGTCGGATTGGTGTAATTAGTGATCCAGAACGGGTATATAATTCAATAAAGAATATTTATGTCATCCATGGGAGTATGAAGGTACTGCAGGATCATCATAAATCCTATGATTATACTTGGAGGAGAACTTTGGAGTTTGAAGATATGTATTGTTTGTTCTAAAAGGTGAATCCTCCTTATGGGCAGTGATGGTTTGGTCATGGGAGTAAACATTCTCCCCAATTTGTTGTCCCTTTCAAGTTTTTTGCTCATTTTTCAGCCATGGTGTATCTGATAACACTTAACCCATGGATGATTCAGATACACTATGTTTTTCACATGTCAAAACTCTATTTTTAACTTCATGATGGCTCTCATTCCATCAATTATGGTGATATTGTGGTTGATGATGATGTGGCCTTAGAAGACCGTACATTGGAGATCTAGGTAAACCAAGATAAGGTTCACTAGTGCAGAAAACATTTTTTACGTCGGTTATTTTTCATTATTTACATCGGTTTTTAGGCGATGTTAATACGGACGACGTTATAAATAACGTTTTTTACGTCGGTTATTTAAAACCCGACGTAACATCCCTAACATCACGGTGTTTATCACGTCGGTTCATTAATAACCGACGTGATAAATATGCGTGGGGGGGGGGTTTATCACATCGGTTATTTTCTAAATCGACGTGATAAAACTCCTGGGATATCGTTTATCACGTCGGTTATGACATAACCGACGTGATTAACCCTTCCCCGGGCCTATTATCACGTCGGGTTCTTAAATAACCGACGTGATAAAAAGGCCTGGGAAACGTTTTAACACGTCGGTTATCCAATAACCGACGTGGTAAATCGATTCCCAGGCCTTTTATCAGGTCGGTTATATTAAGAACCGACGTGATAAAAGGACCGGGAACGGTTTATCTCGTCGGTTCTCGAAAAAATCGACGTGATAAACCCCTACCGATTTATTTACCACGTCAGTTATAAAATAACCGATGTGAAAGCGATATTTTTTTTAAATAATTGCACTGCTCTCACCAAAAAGAAACCAGAAACCAAACAAAAATAACCATGCCAGCCCTCCCCCAAGCCCCAACTGAACCCCACCCTCATCTATACCCACCTAACAACCTGGCCAGCCCTCCCCCACCACATTGGAGCCCCACCACAACCCTTGGAAACCCCCCACCCCTTGGACAGCCCCCCCCCACCCTCATTTACACCCCCGCGACCCCTAGTACAGCCTCAAACACCCATTAGACACCCCTCCCATATCCCTTGGACACCCCCACCCCTTGGACACCCCCCCACCCCTTGGACAGCCCCCCCACCCTCATTTACACCCCCAAGACCCCTAGTACAGCCTCAAACACCCATTGGACACCCCCCCACACCTTGACAGCCCTCCCAGACCCCTTGGACACCCCCCCCCCCCCGACCCCTGGACACCCCCCCGAGCCCTTGGACAGCCCCAAACACCCCTTGGACACCCCTCCCATATCCCTTGGACACCCCCCACCCCTTGGACACCCCCACCCCTTGGACAGCCCCCCCACCCTCATTTACACCCAACCGGCCCCTTGGACAGAACTCCCAGACACCTTGGACACCACTCCCATATCCCTTGGACCCCCCCCCCCCCCACCCCTTGGACACCCCCCCCCCCACCCCTTCGACAGCCCCCCACCCTCATTTACACCCCCCCGAACACTAGGACAGCCCCAAACACCCCTTGGACACCCCTCCCATATCCCTTGGACACCCCCCCCACCCCTTGGACACCCCCCACCCCTTGGACAGCCCCCCCCACCC
Organism: Viscum album; assembly: GCA_963277665.1. Classification (NCBI taxonomy): domain Eukaryota; kingdom Viridiplantae; phylum Streptophyta; class Magnoliopsida; order Santalales; family Viscaceae; genus Viscum; species Viscum album. Next base: position 428,082,176 of record OY728121.1, read on the forward strand.
CCTGGACACCCCCCCCCGACCCCTTGGAAACCCCCCCCCCCTACTCCTTGGAAACCCCCCCATCCCCTTGGACAGCCCCAAACACCCCTTGGACACTCCTCCTATATCCCTTGGACACCCCCCCACCACTTGGACACCCCCCCCCCCACCCCTTGGACAACCCCCCCCCCCCCCCCCCCACCCTCATTTACACCCAACCGACTCCTTGGATAGCCCCAAACACACCTTGGACACCCCTCCCATATCCCTTGGACACCCCCCAAACACCCACCCACCCCCTTGGAACCTCTCCCCCCATACCAAAATCCAGACCAGAAAAACCATCAACAGTAGACCAAAACAAGAAGTATAGAAAAATTAAACATTCACTTCTATAACATTCAAAACTTACACTGTCAACTTCAAAAAAAACTAAATCCAACCTAAACGACTATGAAATACACAATTACATTGACAATATTCAAAATTACATTTTACATTACAAACAACTAAAAGTCAATCAAACCTGTAAAATAATTTGACCACTCCACTTGTAAGTGTTTGATATCTTCAGCAGTAAAGGGTTGAGGGTCATCAAAAAGCTACAAAGGAAAAGGATAGTAGTCAACGTGTATAATGAATAAATCAAATTGAAATATTATGAGAAAGAGGAAATCTTACCAGGTCAAAACTCAGAACTGTCCCAGTTGTTATTATTTCATACATAAATCATAACATGCAATATCCGCATTCGATGATGCCTTGTTGCTCATGAAATTTCTGTTTGAATGAGTGTAAATTCAATATATTATTTTTATGTAATAAATCAAAATGTACAAATTATAAATGGATATTTACCTTCGCATGTACATATTTGATCTTGAAATTCATTTTCTTTGCGCTTTTTCGAAAGTGGACCCATGCCCTGTTAGAAAATAATACGAATGGGGTAAATTTAAAATTCATTATAATATATAAAACTATTTTGAAATTGAAACTTACGTTTCCAATATATTCTTAAAACTTTCTCGCACATCATCATGGAGAGAGCATATCCAATAAAGTGTTTTCTCCCTTGGGCAAAAACCCCTAACATCCAATGATCCCTGATAAAAGGAAATTTAACGTTATTGGTTTTTTTTGTTATAAGATAATTAACTCTTTGAGAGTGATGTGTTTCATACCTCTCACAAAAAGGCATCATCCAACACTGTGTGATTACATTCTTTTCAAATCTATCAGCAATATAAAGCATTCTTTGTTCCTCATCCAATGCACATGCTTCAGGGGAAATCAATTGTGGGTCCACAAATCCATATACATCTGTCAGCTCATTCCTCTCACAAATTTTATACAGATACCTAATACAAAGCAGACATAAGTATACATTTTTAATAAATATAACGCAAGGAAAAGGTGTTAAGACTTACATGATAAAAATTTTCACCACGTTGATGCCCAACTTATCTCCAGTGACAAACTCCATGATATCAGTTTTCATAATCCCCACACTTAGTTCACGTCCACAGACATGAGCTTCCATTGTAAAGTCATAATGATCCGCCAACAAATTTGAATATCTTGACAATTTGTCAAGACTGCTAGTATCTGCATCTGATGTCATAGCTATCTGTCTTTGTTGTTGTCTATACAGTATTTCTTTACCTTTGAAGTATTCCTGTAAAAATAAATTGGAAAATATATTAGTTTTCAAATGATAAAACATTAATAAAAATATAAAATAAAAGATATAACATCCATACCTCTATGGTAATGAGTCGAAGAAGTCTGGATGGCAAAAGTAAAAAATGGCCGATACTATGTCCAACTGTCGTCACCTCATCTGTAGGTAATGGTATCCGAGCTGATCTATCTATAATATCCTGTACAGTGACCCTCTGATTCTCTACCTCTTACTGTTGATTATGAACTGTATCTCCTATACAATATACCATCTCATATGCAACTATATGATGTTGAGGATCATCAACATACAACTCACAATAAGTAGGTAGCTGTGGCGGAGGAGGAGGATCAAAAATGGGGTCCACAGGCTGAGGTGGGGGAGTGGGAGCTACTGGGAGAGGTGGAGTGGGAGCTGCACCCTGAAATTGTCTTTGCAAGTCCGCAAACATAATCTGCACCGATGCTCTAATCTTGTCCTCCATTGTCGCATTAATATTATGGACTTCAGCCTCCAAGGATTCTATTTTTTTTATAAACTCCCTCAACGTTAGAAGTTGAGGAACGTGGAAACACTTTTCTTACCGATACACCTGCCGGATATCCCCTTACACGGCCAGGATGTTCGGGCTTTCCCAATGCCACAGATAAAATATCTTCCCTCCCAGATGGTGTAAATGTCCTCTGTGAACTCTGCTCCTCAAGAGAGTCCTGTAATAATTAATTGAACATTTCTATAATGATTGGAAATATATGACGAAAATAGTAAACTTAAATAAATAAAATAGATATCTTACAATCCTCTCAACTACGAGTCTCGATTCTTCCGAAAGATATTTTCCTTTTTTGCCCTTCCGAGCTCTTTTCCATTTCTCATGTCTAGATGGAGGGGATGGAGGGGACACCTCTCCAGAGCTTGAAGACTCAGCTCTTAGTTGTTGAAATTTTTCTGCCATCATTTGTTCTTCCAATAATGCATACCCTCCCCGAGATAAACTATGAGGGTATACATTTTTAGATTGGATCTCTTGATGATCTTTCCTTGTTTGTTGTAAATTAAGAATAAGTAATCATTAACAAAACAATAATAAGATCATTTATATAAGAAAGCTTATAAAAGTTTACATTGCCCTTACCAAAAATGATTCTTTTCTTCTACTTTCAAAAAATTGTCTCCATGTGTCTTCATCTATAAAAGGATATATACGACATGGACTCTCAAGACTCCTATGACCATAAATGAAATCAGATGAGAGGGTTGATTTGAAATCCCTCCATCTCCTAGCAGCCAACGATAAGCATTTCTTCCTGACTCCTCCAGTGTCAGGAATATCAAATGTCATCTGATAAAAAAGAGGTTAAAAATTTTATATATACTAGAAACATTTAAAGAACAGCCAAACAATAGCAAAAGATCTTACCAAAATGGTCTCCCACAGCTGAGAAATTATCGCCTTATCCACACTTCTCCAATCATCATAGAGAATGCTCACTTTGCTCTTAGCCTGAGTTGATACAAAACCCTTAAAATCTTTAGCATTTGGACCTCTAGGAAGATCATCATCATCAAACTCCACGACTATCCTCTCCTCCTTCGTACGGGCAAGTGATAATTTTGGTAAATGTGTGCACCCACTCTTACCAACCTTTGAACTCTTTTTCGTAATAGGAGCATGTGAATGTTCCTCCCCAGATGTATGACCAATATGCTCATCTCCAGAATCATGTGGCTGATCAACTGATTGATCTGTCATTATCCTTCAAATCAAAAAAACAAACATTAGTTCACAAATATACAAATTCAAATATTATAATACTACTTAATCAGAAAATAGAAAAGTGTACTAAATTACATAATAGTAAACATTGGTAATATGGTAAGCATGTTAAACAATGATAAACATGGTAAACACAGGCAAAAGGTTGCCAAGGAGTTGGCCCAAGAAAGCTGAAAAGTGGACTCACTGAGTCCACCGGTCAGCCGGTGTGAGCTCACCGGCCCGCCGGAGGACCCAGGCAGTAGACTTGCCCACTGCCTGGTGCCACCGGCCGGCCGGTGGCCCAGACAGCCTTGCTCTGTCTGGACCACTGGTCGGCCGCTGGATCACCACCGGCCGGCCGGTGGACCAGACAGAGAGCCTTCCTCTCTGTCTCGACCACCGGCCGGCCGTTGGATCACCACCGGCCGGCCTGTGGACCAGACAGAGAGCCTTCCTCTCTGTCTGGACCACCGGCCGACCGGTGGACCAGACAGAGCTTTGCTCTGGACCACCGGCCAACCGGTGATCCACCACCGGCCAGCCGGTGCACCCAGGACTTCTCCTCTTTACGGTTTTTATTGTTTTATCGTTTTGGTTTGATACATGTTTTAATAAGTAAAAAATTTACAATATCTAACATTATATGAAAAAACTAAATGTAAACAAGAAATAAACATGTGTTACCTGTAATTTTAGGAATGTACAGTTGGATTGTTTTCCCAAATTCCTTCGTCGTGATCGTTCCTTATGGCACAAACCATGTCTTCAACATACTCATCATTATGTTCTGTTAATCATTCCATGGAAGTAGGGATCTCACATAAATCAGCATCTTCATCAAATTCATCCTCACCAACATATTGTTTTTTCCCTTGTAAAACAACAGCCCATTGCATATCTGATTGATCTACTACATAGAAAATTTGTTTGACATGTGTTGCCATTATAAAAGAATCAGCTGTGTCTTCCAATCTATTCAGATTAACAAGTGTCATTCCAAATTCATCGTGTCTGACACTGTTGTTACCGATAAACCATTTACAGTTAAAAACAGGAACTTTAATTTTAAAGTAATCATCCTCCCATATGTCTTCAATCACTCCATAATATGCACTTGATGCCGAAATTGGGTTTCTCTCCTTAGCACTCGAAAAATGCATTGCTTCTGCAAACACCAATACACCACTATTCTGAACTGCACTTCTGTTGTCCTGAGCTTTCGTATGAAATGTATAGCCATTAATGTCATAAGAGGACCATGTTATCACATTTAAAGATGGACCACCCACTATCCATTTTAATGTCTCTGATACATCTGATCTACCAAGCAAGGTCTTTTTAAACAATGGCAAAAAAGTTTTGTTTTGCTCATTCAAAATCCACATTTCTTTCTTCTTTGGATGACATTGTTTCAACTCATTAATATGCAATGTGATATACGGTTGAACATCAGCTATGTTATTCAAAATGTATGATTCTAACTTCTTCATATGTTCAGCTGACAGTGATTTGACTTTCAAGCCACGAATCCCATTTCCCTCATTGTTAACCCGTTCATGGCGAGATGGAGGCAAACCTATGTGTTGCGTCGTAGCCAAGTAGCTCGTACAAAACTCTGCTACCTCCTCAGAAATATACTTTTCAATAATGGAGGCTTCAGGTCGATATGGATTTTTAACATATCCCTTTAATATTTTCATATACCTTTCAAAAGGATACATCCAACGAAGATATACAGGTCCACAAATCTTTATTTCTCGAACCAGATGAATCATTAAATGCACCATCATATCAAAAAAAGTTGGAGGAAAATACATTTCCAAATGACAAAGTATAAAAATTGCATCCTTTTCCAAAATGTTCAACGCATTCACATCAATCGCCTTGTTACAAATTGAATTGAAAAAATAACACAACCTCATTATAGTCTTTCTGACACGGATGGGCAATATTCCACGCAGTGCAACTGGTAGAATTTGTTGCATCATGACGTGACAATCATGTGATTTCATACCTATCAACTTCAAGTCTTTCAATGAGACAAAATTTTTTACATTTGAAGAATAACCTTGAGGCACTTTGATATCATGAAGACACTGACAGAAGCTACTTTTCTCCCTCTTCGATAATTTATGACAAGCCGGGGGAAGAAATGTCCGTCTTCCTTTAGGAGTGGGAGCTAACTCCAAACGTATTCCCATTGATAGTAGGTCTAACCTTGCATTAAACCCATCTTTTGTCTTTCCTTTAATATCTAGCAATGTTCCGATCAAAGAATCACAGATATTCTTCTCCACGTGCATGACATCAATATTATGTTTTACTTCATGATACCTCCAATATGGTAGCTCAAAAAATATTGACCTTTTCTTCCAAATATGTCTATCATTACCAGATTTTTGTGTCTTTCCCAATGTCACATCAAGGTTTTTCACCCTCTCAAAATACAAATCAGGGGATAAAGGTTTTGGAGCAGTATCAAATTCTTGTGAGCCATTGAATGCCTTTTTTAGTCTTCTATAAGGGTGATCCATAGGCAAAAACTTTCGATGACCCATGTACACTGTTTTCCTCCCATGATGCAATTGACAATATGACGTCTATTGTTCGCAAATTGGACATGCTTTATGCCCTTTAACATTGTATCCAGACAAATTTCCATATGCTGGGAAGTCATTTATAGTGAATAGAAGCACTGCATGCAGTTAAAAATATTCCATTTTATAAGAATCATACACCCTAATACCATCAGCCCATAACAGTTTCAAATCATCAATCAGCGGTGACAAGTATACATCAATATCATTGCTGGGTTGCTTTGGACCAGAGATCATGATACTCAACATGACATATTTTCGCTTCATACAAACTTCAGGAGAGAGGTTGTAAATTACCAATAAAACAGGCCATGAACTATGTGTGCTACTGAGGGTTTGGTATGGATTCATTCCATCTGTGCACAAGCCTAGTCTCAGATTTCTAATTTCATTTCCAAATGTAGGGTACTGGGCATCAATTTTCTTCCATTGTGGACAATCAGCTGTATGACGTATTTTTCCATCACATACCCGCTCATCAGCATGCCATATTAACCATTTTGCATCATGTGAATTAGCAAATAAACGTTTGAAATGAGGAATTATAGAAAGATACCAAAATACCTTTGAAGGGAGATTTGTAATCTCTACATCAGCTTGTGATTTTTCTTTCACCTTATACCGTGATGTCCCACATTTAGAACACTCTTTCAGAAATTCATATTCCTTCCTATATATAATGCAGTCATTCGGACAGGCATGTATTTTCCTGTATCCCAATCCCATCGGGCATAATATTTTTTTGGCCTTATAATGTGAATCTGGAAGATCGTTATCTTTTGGAAGAATGTCTTTCATCAATTGTAGTAGCTCTGTAAAACTTCTGTCACTCCATCCATGTTTCGCCTTCAGGTTAATCAATCTTAACACCGCCGACAAAACCGTAAAATCTGTATAACCAGGATATAATGGTTTTTCGGCATCACCATATAGACGTGAAACTGTCGGTTCTATCTCAATTTGTTCTGCTACAATATCTCGAATCATTTCTTCAATTCCATCGGAGTTACCATCTTGCGATTCATTATCATCAGTGACATTCTGTCCAGTTTCGCCATGCCAAATCCAAGGGTTGTAACTCGGATTGAAACCATGACAAATCAGATGATCTTTTATCTCTCTACTGATCAACTTATTCATATTCAGACATTTCAGGAATGGACAGAAAAAAATGTCACTACTTGGAACATTTCGTTTAGAAAATTCCAAAAAGGCATCAACACCTTCCTCATATTCATTGCTCATTCGATGTGCCGTAATCCAACTTCGACTCATTATTACCTATAACAAATAGCAAAAATATATATATTTTTTAGATAAGACAAATATATGTTTATATGAAAAAAATCATAATTTGAATGTAAACAATTTTTAAATATAAAACAAATCGATGTGTATTTAAAAAAATATGCTTGAATATTATTTTTTAAACAAAATATAGTAAGATATAACAACCCCCTGGACACCACCCCCACCCCTACCCCCTTGGACACCCCCTGGACACCCCCCAACACCCACCCACACCCTTGGACAGCCCCCCACACCCACCCACCCCCTTGTAAACCCCCCTGGACACCCCCCGACCCCTCTGGACAGCCCCCCGCCCCTCCTGGACACCACCCCCCACCCCCTACCCCCTTGGACACCCCCTGGACATCCCCCAACCCTCTGAACAGCCCCCCACCCACCCGGACAACCCCAAATACCCTCTGGAGAGGCCGCCACCCACTTGGACAGCCCCCCACACCCATCCAACCCCTTGGACACCCCCCTGGACACCCCACCGACCCCTCTGGACATGCCACCACCCCCTTGGACAGCCCCCCACACCCACCCATCCCCTTGGACACCACCCTGGACACCCCCCGACAGCTCTGGACAGCCCCCGACCCCTCTAGAAAGCACCCCCAACCCCTCCTGGACACAACCCCCCACCCTCGACCTGCTTGGACACCCCCCTGGACACCCCCAACCCTCTGGACAGCCCCCCCCCCCACCCCTCCTAAACACCACCCCCCCACCCCATACCCCCTTGGACACCCCCCTGGAAACCCCCCAACACCCACCCACACCCTTGGACAGCCCCCCACACCCACCCACCCCCGTGTAAACCCCCCTGGACACCCCCGACCCCTCTGGAAAGCCCCCCGCCCCTCCTGGACACCACCCCCACCCCCTACCCCCTTGGACACCCCCTGGACATCCCCCAACCCTCTGGACAGCCCCCCCACCCACCCGGACAACCCCAAATACCCTCTGGAGAGGCCGCCGCCCACTTTGACAGCCCCCCACACCCATCCAACCCCTTAGACACCCCCCTGGACACCCCACCGACCCCTCTGGACAGGCCGCCACCCCCTTGGATAGCCCCCCACACCCACCCATCCCCTTGGACACCACCCTGGACACCCCCCAACCCCTCTGGATAGCCCCCGACCCCTCTAGAAAGCACCCCCACCCCTCCTGGACACAACCCCCCACCCCTGACCTGCTTGGACACCCCCCTGGACACCCCCAACCCTCTGGACAGCCCCCCCACCCCTCCTAAACACCACCCCCACCCCCTACCCCCCTTGGACACCCCCCTGGACACCCCCCAACACCCACCCACACCCTTGGACAGCCCCCCACACCCACCCACCCCCTTGTAAACCCCCCTGGACACCCCCCGACCCCTCTCGACAGCCCCCCGCCCCTCCTGGACACCACCCCCCCCACCCCCTACCCCCTTGGACACACCCTTGGACATCCCCCAACCCTCTGGACAGCCCCCCACCCACCCGGACAACCCCAAATACCCTCTGGGGAGGCCGCCACCCACTTGGACAGCCCCCACACCCACCCACACCCTTGGACACCCCCCTGGACACCCCACCGGCCCCTCTGGACAGGCCGCCACCCCCTTGGACAGCCCCCCACACCCACCCATCCCCTTGGACACCACCCTGGACACCCCCCGACCCCTCTGGACAGCCCCCGACCCCTCTAGAAAGCACCCCCACCCCTCCTGGAAACAACCCCCGACCTGCTTGGACACCCCCCTGGACACCCCCCAACCCTCTGGACAGCCCCCCCACCCCTCCTAAACACCACCCCCCACCCCTACCCCCCTTGGACACCCCCTGGACTCCCCCCAACACCCACCCACACCCTTGGACAGCCCCCCACACCCACCCACCCCCTTGTAAACCCCCCTGGACACCCCCCGACCCCTCTGGACAGCCCCCCGCCCCACCTGGACACCACCCCCCACCCCCTACCCCCTTGGACACCCCCCTGGACATCCCCCAACCCTCTGGACAGCCCCCCCACCCACCCGGACAACCCCAAATACCCTCTAAAGAGGCCTCCACCCACTTGGACAGCCCCCCACACCCATCCAACCCCTTGGACACCCCCCTGGACACCCCACCGACCCCTCTGGACAGGCCGCCACCCCCTTGGACAGCCCCCCACACCCACCCATCCCCTTGGACACCATCCTGGACACCCCCCGACCCCTCTGGACAGCCCCCGACCCCTCTAGAAAGCACCCCCACCCCTCCTGGACACAACCCCCCACCCCCGACCTGCCTGGACACCCCCCTGGACACCCCCAACCCTCTGGACAGCCCCCCCACCCCTCCTAAACACCACCCCCACCCCCTACCCCCCTTCGACACCCCCCTGGACACCCCCCAACACCCACCCACACCCTTGGACAGCCCCCCACACCCACCCACCCCCTTGTAAACCCCCCTGGACACGCCCCAACCCTCTCGGGGATTTATAGAAAACGATGAAAAATTAGTGAAATCATAAAATTAGTCAATATTGCAAGTCGAACTAATAGATCTAGGGATGATAAATAAGATTATGGTGCCAAAACGAGTTAAAAGGGTTCGCAATCAAAGAATCTTAGCTAGTTTCAACAAAAAAATCACAACACATATATATATATACTATCCGCGAAAAAAAACGAATGAGTGGGAGGATTACCTGAGTGCTGCGAGTTTAGATGATTGATCCGAGGAGATTAAATATGAGAAACGATGATCGCAAAACAAATCTAAACCCACGAAATGGACGAGCCGATTCGGGTTTACGTGCGAGAGAGACGAGTCGCGACTGTCGAAGGTAAACTCGCGAATGACAATCCACGGGTCTGGGTAAATTTTTAAATGAGTTATCATGTCGGTTATTCAATAACCGACGTTATAATCTTTTTAAAAACATTTATAACGTCGGTTATTCAATAACCGACGTAAAAACCTTCCTCCGATTCTTTTTTTACGTCGGTTATTTTATAACCGACGTTATAAAGGGCTCAAAATCCGCGTTTTATTACGTCGGTTATTCCATAACCGACATCAAAAACATCTACGGATTCTTTTTTTACGTCGGTTATTTTATAACCGACGTAAAACGACCTTCAAAAACCGCGTTTTTTACATCGGTTATTGAATAACCGACGTAAAAAACGCCCCCCGCTTCTGTTTTTTACGGCGGTTAATGTATAACCGACGTAAAAAACGAAGCCGCGCGATTAATAACGTCGGTTATAAAAATAACCGACGTTAAAGGTGTACTAAACACAGGTTTTTACGTCGGTTATTAAATAACGGACGTAACAAAACTCATTTTACATATTATGACGTCGGTTTTATATAACCGACGTAAAAAATGGTGGCGTAAAAAACGTTTTCTGCACTAGTGGTTATTTCTATACATTCTATTCCATTTTTAATTTCTTATGGATGAATTGGGGTGTTGAGGGGAGTACCTAGGAATGTGAGTAACAGATTTCCACATAGTACCCAAAGCGATTTGATGTTTAAATCTTCTCCTGTAACATTTTTCTATTTTATATATTAAACTTTTTAGGTTTTGGTATGTTTTTCTATTTTTGTTTTTTGTGATTTTAATATAATTTGAGAGGTATCTCCCATGAGAGATTTTTCAGGAGTTGTTTTTTTGTGGTTTTTTCTTATTCCTCTAATATGGTGGTTAATCTCCTGAGATGGAGATATCCTTGAGAAGTGTCTCATGGGGTGTCTGTTTGGATAACCCCTTTTTCCCTCTGGTTTGGTTTTGGATTCATGGGGATGATAATTTTTAGAGATGCATATAATGTAAGGGCCTATATCTTCTTAATCCAACCCTATACATGTTTCAAAATCCTATGGTGCACAAAGGAGGCCTAAATTAGGTATTATGTTATTCAACTACAAAATCCAAAAATTTGGGTGGTAATACACAATGTGTAAAGTGGTTTCACATAATTTATGTGTATTTTATGAATTTTTTAGGCTGGTTCATGGGGTGATTAATTATTTGTAAATAATAAGGATTTTCAAATCATAGGTCCTTCATTTTTATGGAGGGATTCAAAACCCTACAATTACATGACATGTAAGGGTTATATTCCATGTATATTTCTAGTTCTATTCCCCTTTAAATGATTTATTGGCTTGGTTATTCCTCAAAACCTATGTCCATATCCTGATTATAGGCGGTCCAGTAACCCTGTCATCTTTTTTTGGGATTCCATTATCTAGGATTTATTATTGGGCTTTTTTATTTTATTTATAGTTATCCAAGGTGTGTTACTTATTCATTCTCTATTAGGATTTTAATGACTGATCTTACTTCCACCCATTTCTTCTCTCTATATTATAGATCCTGATCTCCACTATTATAATGTTATTTTTCTAGTCTTTTATTGGTGTATTTGTGGTGCAGATTCCATAGAGGTATGTAGTTCTTACAGGATAGTTGATATAATATCATTAATATTTTCTTCTTCTAAAACAAATAACATTGATTCCATTAAGGTAGAAGATTCATTGATTATATTTTAACTACTAGAAATTATAAATTGATCATTGTTTATCCCATTAGATAGAAATGTAATTAACCTAATAATTATTGATCCACATTGAATAATTGGTTTGTGATCACCTGTTTATGTTCTTTAAACCAGGATAGTGGTTTGCCTCTTGATTTTATACATAGTAGAATATATATTCTATGATATGATAGAATTTACTTAATCTTAGAGTATAATATTGAAATTGGTAAAAAATAAAATTCTTGAATTGATTAATAATTAATTGAAATAAGAAATTAAATAAGAGGCATGTTTATAATATGGTGTTTTTAGAAATTTTATGGTAATAAAATTAATGTTATGCACATGTATAATTGAGAACGATCTACAATCTGATTAATGGAATTAATGAATAATTTGATGAATTGTTTTCCATGTTGATATTAAATGGAGAGATATTTGAGAATAGTTCTTCTCATATTTTGATGAAATAGAAATTTATTCTTGGAATCATATTTACATTTATTTTTTAATTAATTTATTAGCGTATTATATCTTGTTGACAGTTTTACCTATTTTGGGAACCTGTAAATAATTAATAGATTAATTCAAGATGGAATAAGATGGGTGGAGTGGAAAATAAAATTTCTAGGCCCTGAGTTTCCTATCTTGTTGAGAAGGCCATGTGACTTGTGTACAGAGTCACAATTTCTTATTTATATGTGAAGTTTGGATTCCCTGTTTTAGAGATAATATTTCCCTATTGATTATTCTTGTTTGTTTATATTGTTATTTTGATATTCTCTATATTTGATCTTTGATATGTGATGTGTTATGAGATTGGTATGGCTGATTTAGGTATTTCTAATGTGATATTGGGTGGGGAGGCCCGGATGTGATGTGAGTCTAGGATGGCTGAGTGTAGGATGGATATTGTGATATGGGTTGGGGAGGACCAAATGATGTGGAAACATTTGATTCATACGATGGATAGATGCATCGGCCCATGAATATGGGTTTCAAAACAGGAATAAGAGATTATATACTGGGTTACGGTTGTGTTTACCTATTTATTTGATATTGAGATCCGAAATGCTCATTTTTGAGTTTTTACGGGCAGATGGTTGCTTGTTAATCTACATTCCTTTTCCCATTGATCGATGTATCTGGTTATTATTGGTTTTATTTTTCATCTCGGTTGTAAATTTGGATAATTTTTTTAGAGTAAAAAGAATACAAAATGATTCGAATAATTAATTAAATAATTTTTAACTCATAGGGTTGGATGATGTTAAAATGAAATTGTTTAAAATATGTTACTCTCGATAAATCATATACTTAATTTGGATTATTCTTATAGGGAATTCACTTTACTCTGATAGTGATTGATTTAATATAATTTTAAATAATTCTAATGGTTAATTAATAATTAATTAATTAATTTAAGGAAATGATAAAAGGGAATGATGTAATAATGTAGCTGTTTTTTAATTATTGTGTTCTTATAGGATATCTGGTCTGATCAGTGGAAGACGAAGGCCTGATCAATGTTTGATACATTTGATTCAAAGACTAGGTTATCCCCATAATGTTTTTATGATCTATATTATATATTATATATTCCAGTATTTCATATGATACCCCATCCATTTTGGTTAGGTAAACTAACACCTAGTGGTTTCGGGGAGGGCGTTTTCCTCAACATCTTGATGGTAGGATGGATGTCCGACTTCCCCCACTCGACCCATGAAATTCTCATGTTATTTACTTTTTCTAGTATAAATAATAATTTGTTTCCCTAGATATTTTTTTAGAGGTTTTTAATGTCTTGCGGTTATTCCAAAAACAATTTTTTACCAAATATAGTATCCAAAGTATTATTATCGGTATGACGTATTTAGGTTGTGATATCTTGAGTTACTTACTCATTGTATGGGATATAATGGCTTGATTTATAATACCTGATGTATAATACATGTCATATGATCTATAGTGGGTCCCAGAAAATACTTGGTTACTATATCGTGATGTGATATGGAATGATGTGATGATATGATGCATGTGGTGCCTGTTTTGATGTCTTTCCCTAGTGTCTTTGGGCTGGACTTTTTTGGAGAGAGATGGCTCAGGATGTGGGGGTTTGGGAAGAGTGTAAAACCATAGTGAAAGTAGGAGAACGGTACCCATGATGCTTCATTATTATATTCTACACTTTTTGTTATGTGAAAATTGTTTAGAGTATGGAATGGAGCGGATATGATTATAGTATAAATGTATTATTGGTAAATTAGTTTCACTATTGTTCATTGTGCTCTATCCTTGTTTATTTATCTATTACACAAGAGTCTATTTGGAGTTCCCTATTATGTATACTCTTACAATCACCCAAACTATATATAAACTATTTTTTAGGTTATCTAGATCAAGTTGAAATAAATGATGGATGTTACAAGCTCATTGTTCCTCCAGTATAGTTTGTTCTTCATGGTCACTTCCATCATTAAATTTTTTCTACTTATAGTTTTCATTTCAGTGTTTATAGTACTATGTCATATTCAATGTTCTAAATTGGTTTATATATATATATATATATCTCTTTAAAAAAATTATTCTTTTATTCTTTTTTCTCTACCGCTCTCTCTCCTGCAAGTTTCTTTTAGATGGTAATGCATCCCATATGCATGTTTATTATACCATCGACACTAGTCATCAACCTATAGTCTACTGAAGGAGATACTATGATAATCAATATCTCCCTTACCTTGTTAATGATCTAGTAGGGGTAAAATTTGGGGGAAGGAGGTCAAAACATCATGATATCCCTAAAAGAGTAGTGTTCATCATTATATGAAATGTTCTCTAACTTTTGATTCCTCCCATTTCTAGAAATTGACTAAAACAAAAATGGTCAATATATGTAAAAAATATTCGAGGATGTAATCCATAAAATGGAGGAGCAATTTCCAAAATTTCAATAATAAAACCCAAGGCTCAACATTAATCATTAAACTCTAAAACTCTTCATAAAATGAAACGCCAAATTTGAATAAATAATAATCACATATTCACTCAAATTTACTATAACTACCATTGAATTAAAACACATAATAAAAATAATGGTTATATTTGAGGTTTTTTATCATCTTTGTTACACCAATAAGAAAATATATAATTGAAAATAATATTTCCCACAAAAGAAGAATTTTGATGCCAATATTTACAGATGTTAAATTTGTCACATAGCTTCTTTCCTCTGAGAGTACCATGAATTATTTTAAGGCAATTACCATGCTCTTCATCTCTTTTATGATCTACGATGACTACGTCAATATATATATCATAATTAAATTATCAGTTTAATCCGTGAGGATTTGTGAATCATTTGAATAGTGACTCATATCCTCATAGTTTAAACATTAAAGATAAGGGATTCTTTTCTTTCCCTTTAATTCATGAGATAGATATAATGTACCTATACACCATTAAAAATCTCTCTATGAAACCCATTATATCACAATGTTGTTAAATTTATATTATTTTATGATTTTGGTTATTGTTTTATGTTTTTAATATTTTTCTTCCAGAAATATAACACATGGTTAATGCACACTGGTGGGGTAAACCATGTTAAGATCCTAACATCGCTCTCCAAAAACCATTATGTGGATAATATTTTCAACACACATTGTTTGGGTTTAATGGGAATCACAAAATTGAGTTCCAAACTACAATAGTCCAAGTATAAATAGTGAAATACCTCGCCCGAGTATTAGTTTTACCATAGGGCATGTTCATAGAGTGGTAAATTGTGCAACAAAACCTATATATTAGATATATAATTTCATAATTCCATTTGGAATGGTAAAAATATATTTTTTACAACCATGTGATGTCTTAGGATACACAACGTGCATGATCTTATGCTAGGAGGTGTTCTACACATGGTTTGAACATGGTTTGGTAAATCATGTAGCAAGACTCTACATCCTACACATGTTCCTCAAAAATTAATTTGACACACTTTTCATTGATTGAAATAAATCCTAAAACAATCCATTTATTCTCTCTCTCACTTTAACAGACAATTTTCCTATGGGGGACTTCTTTCCCCTTACACCTCTTAATTTTTATGGTGTCACCCCTTGATTTCAAGTGTATTCTTCCTTAGTATGTCCATTTAATCCTCTTTCCATATCTATTTCCTATTTAACCATAGTTCTTTGTTCCTCCCATTAACTATAATATATATGTGGGATGATTTTAATGTTTTTAGGTATGAATCTTTGGATTTTCAAAAACAGATGGTGTATAGGGAATGTCTTCTCTTGTAGGATTATTCTCCATCATAGGAAACAATTTTTCCATGAGAATCATTTAATCGACCTAAGTGGTTCTTTTTAATTGATTTATATTAAATACCATTAAAGTACTAATGGTTTTATAGTGTTTTTTCATTTAAATTAAGCCTGTATATATATCCCAAGATGTTTTAATTTTATTAAATGTTACTTTTAACATTTTCCTAGAATGGGACTCCTTTCCAAGTGTTTTTGAGAGTAACTAATCAACTATTAATGAATGACTTTGGTTATAAAAGTAGTGGTGATAAATTTCCATAGGATTTTAAGAGGGTTATTGTATTAATTTACTTTCATACAATGTTTTATGGGGTCTTAAAAATGTTTAAAATTTTTTACATTGGTTTATTTATTTTATTATAGTTTATTAAAACAATTTATAGTTTTTTGAAACATTTTTTCATCCTTGGTGATTCTTATATTTATGGTTTTATGGTTTTAAATCTTTTGATATAATCAAAGTGGGTTGGTTGGTTTAAATGGGGTGAGTTATCCCATATAGATTATACTTTGGAACTCATTTGTGGATTTGAATATTTCAAAAGGATTTTTAAGTAAAGAGTGAGTTACCATTGTGTCTGATATTTTTTTTGATAAAATTGGTCTCCATAATATATTTATGGTTATTTTGTAAATTGTAAAATGGATTCATATCCCATGTTTTTTAAATAGAAGGCTAATTTTTAATTTTATGAATAATGGTTTTTTATAAAAGTCGTGATACCATCTTGAGCCCCGGTGAACCATTAATGCTAGTGGTGTGTTATGATCAGATAAGGATATGTTTATTATTGATGAATATTTATATGATTCTTCAATTTTGATATAAATTGGAATTCTTCATTTAGAGGTTATAAGAGGTGAGGTTTGTATTATTTCTATTGTTAAAAAATATTTCAAGGTATCATTGATGAATTTTTTAGGTAACTGTGTTTGTTGAAAAAGAACTATGAAAAAGAAATAGACGATCTGGAGGTGTTACAAAAAGAAGAGATCAAAAGTGGTGCCATTTTCAAATGATTTCCCAATTTTTGGGACTCAAAATCATAAAATAGGGAAACATGTTTTTGGAAAAGGATGTTGCATGCAAGATCTATGGTGGTTTGGAAACTATTGTGCAATGCTTGTTTCAGGGTCATAATGTTGAAAATTGGAGAATGCCTGTTGTGTGTGAAATATTTTAAGATGTGTGCAAATGATGGAGTTGCATGAAGTAAACTTTTTCAAAAGGCATGTTTTAGGAGAATAACATCTAAAAATGACAATGGAATGATGTGCATGAAATATTTGGAAATGGGTGAAAAATAGGAGGTTGTGCGACAGAATCTTGTGTGCCAAATGCGACGTCAAATGTGTTTTTGTGCGCTTGAAGAGGAACTTGTGTGTAAAACGTTTAGTCTTCCATGAAGGGGTCAAGAACACCTATAAATATGAGGTGACCCCCCTCATTTGAGAGAGATCAAAAGTAAGAGTAATACGATCACTAGATCACTAAGAACTTCACATTAAGGGAGTTGTGTGAAAGATTTTGAGTTGCGTGCGAGCTAAGAATGTTGTGCGTAATATTTGAGTTGCACGAAATATTGATGTTGCATGCATGGAGTGTTTCAAGAAAAAAGTAGAATATTGCGTGCAAGATATAGTAAGGGTTTCGTAAAAGATTTGGATTTTCCCAGTAGTACTGTTGGAAATTTGTTATTCATCTGTGGATGAAATTGGGACATCAATAGAGCACCTATGTACAGGGATGGAAGCATTCATTTGAGATAATTAAGGAACCTATGTAACGACCCAAAATTTGGTTAATGAAATTCTCTCTTGATCTAATTAAATCCCTTAATATGTGAAATGGTCATACAACATATGCACTTCTTTTATTTTATGTTTTTGGATTTTAAAATACCATTAAGAATTTTGATCATTGCTAATGTAGTAGTTGAACAGTGATCACATTATTAGTATAAATATGGGCTTTAACAATCTAATTTACTCAGACAAAGAAAGTGATGGCCTCATCTAGTATAATTTCTCCATATGAAGCCCATTTGTCGGAGCGTGGAAAGGATGTGGTGTCATTGGGATTTTCTCTTGACCATTCCCAAGACAAGATTCAACGGTTATGCTCGAACAAAACCGTCTATGGGAGAAGTGGATGTTGATAGAGATCACCACGCGTGGAATGTTATCCGAGCGTCCCCAAGAGTCGGTCACCATTGCGCACCTCACCCTTTGGACTTATTCGGGTGTTTTAAGGGGTTATTTTACAATTCCCTAGTACAATTTCTATGTACATTATTTTTATATATAATAATGAATATACTTTCATTTTATTATTATTACCTTGTAAATAGTTTTTAAAGTATAACTAGAATTTTTAGTTAATGAGAAACTAAGAAATCTATTTTGATGAATTAGTGTATTTTTTGAATCAAATAATTTTTAAAGAATATATTATTATTATTAAATTAATTTTTGTTAAATATACATGATCCTGTAATTTTATGGATGCAATTGTCATTTTTATTAAGGTTTGAAAGCCATTTTTGGAAAAACCCCTGAATTTTTTATAAATGTCAGTTTTTATTTTAAAAGTGAAAATTAAAAAATTTAGAAAATTATTTAGATAAAATGAATATTATTTCAAGAATCAGAACGTCAAATTTATCCAATCGTGATTTTTTCATAATTTTCTGAGAGAGTCAAATTTTTTGGGTAAAAATTAAATACCATTTAAATATATATTATGTTTTATGACATCATAATAACCCAATAGTGATGTAATAAAATACTATAAGCCTTTTGTTCGGACAATATATTTTTTACCAATTAAATAATGTGATTTTGGGTTTGTTTGACTTATTTTAAAAAGCATTAATGGACCCTTTGAGACATATTAATCATCTTGTCTTTTTAAATTGTTTTCCTTGGGAGTGTGACTCACCTCCATATAATCAACCCCATTATTTTAAGAATTTAGGACTTTGGCCTTATAATTTTTTTTTCTACTTCCCTTTAACAAAATCCATGGTCAAAAACCAAGGGATGGTTTTGGGTGTGGATTAGTTTACTATGAGGGTCCCAAACCTAAATAATAAAGAATTCCCTCAGCTTTCTTATATAAACCCACACAAGCTCCCACTTCCTCCTCCCTCAAAGCCTTTAGAGTTCATCTAATCTCTGCCCTTCTCTCTCTATAATCCTCCCAAGGTGCCCCAAACTTCCACGAATCCACTCTCAAGCCTCTCTCAAGCCTTTGGATGCATACATCCATGTAATGGTTTTTTCTTCCTTTCTCATTTTTGTCCAATTTTCATTAAGTTGTTATGAAATTTTTATTTCAATTATAAAAGTTAGGTTATGGTTCCAAACCTCTCTTATACTGCACTATTTATATTTTAATGATGGGATACCCCTTTATATCTCTTTAAATTCCTTCCATGTACACACGTTATTATGCTGAAATACCGAAAGGAATTTCCCTCTCCTCACTTACATTCAAGAAATTCTTTTGTATCATGAATATAAATTCCATTAATTTTTTTTGGACATGTTTCTAAATGACCCCCTTACATTCCATGTCATGTAAATATTATGAGACCCCTCATTCCCTATCATCAACCATTTTTATGGGTTCTTATCTCACGTTGTTATGCTGCTGAAATTGCACCGCATTTTTTCAAGTCAAAGTCGTTGTGTAGTGAATACCATGTCCATTTCTCTATCAAGGGTATTCACCTTTTTTACATTTATGTATTGTTTAAAGAGTTTCAAGTATGTATTCCACATTATTTTATCATGGAATAAATAATTATGTTGAATTTTTCAATGTTTTATGATTCATTTGGCACACATATACATGAAATAACATTTTTAAGAAGGGTGTTCCCTGATAGGGCTCCAATGAAATAGGTAATGTATAGTATCATGATATGTTATGTGAAATGAGTTTTTACTCATTATAATACAATTTCTACGATATTTCACTCATGCTTCATGTGAAATGATTGTTTACTCATGCTCTATGTGCAATGAGCCTTGGCACATGCTAATTCCATGTTAAGTGTTGTTGCCACATTTCCATGTTATGATTATCATGCTTTATCATGCCTTTATGTTTATGATTCCATTGTGATCAATTGAGATTCTTATTGACTAACTCATATTGTGTCCCTCATTTTATTCCCTGTTTATTCCCTTACCGAGCATTATAGCTCACCCTTTTCTTATGCTTGTCCTCAGGGTATCCCATGCAATGCTATGTATGAGGGAATGTAGTGGTCATGTAAAGTATGTTTTTAATAAGGATGTTGTATTTCATGTTTTAAGTTGTTATGTAATGATCCTAAGCCCAAAAGACACTAAACCTCTCTATCTTCTATGTTGTATCAAGTGATGTTTATGTAATAAATCATGTTTAAGTTTTTAATAAAAAGCAGGGTTGTCATAGTTGGTATCAGAGGATAGGTTTAGTTATTTTTGGGATTAGGATTAGAAAAACCCTAGGTAATCCTTAGAGACAAGAGTAATAAAAACATCCCTATGTTTTGGTGAGTATTTAGTAAGGGTTCTATCAAGAAAATACATCCCTGTCTGGATACGAGTAGATAGAGGTTGCTCTGGCATAGTTGAATCCTAGGGGTAAAACCTGAAAACATTTCTTTCAGCTAGACTCTAATGAGAACTAGTGCATAAAAATGCGCCTTGCTGCACTCTTGGTTATGACACTCCTGGGGGATATGCTTTGGTAGATTCATGAGATTAGTATGAACTGTTAATGAGGGATAAAGAAATCCCATAAGAATATAAGTTAAGAAATAGATTCAGAATAACATAAATCACAAGATAGGTTATACTTCTTCTTTATATGTTTATACTTTTATCTTTAATGTTTATTTTTTGCTAAGTATTGAAGACCTCTAATTATACTCCCCTTTTCTTAGTTAATTGTGGTAAATAGAAGGACACATTCCGACAACCAATATGATAGGAAATGTTATGATTTCCCTAATGATATGCAGGATATGACGGGAGCGAGTGATCAAAACATCATGAAAGTACTTTCTTAGATAGAACGAGTTATGAATAATAACTTGAATCGGGTAGAACTCCTTCCTCCTCTACAGAAAGAGAAACTTTCCATAGAATCCTTCATGTAGCAAAGGCCTCCATGTTTAGTGGATCTTCTGATCCCCTCCTTGTGAAAAGATGGATTAACTCTATTGAGATGATATTCTCCATCCTCCAATTCACCAAAGGGGAAAAATTTGTACTGGAGGTCTATCGTTTTGATGGGGAAGCTAATCAGTTCTCGACACTGATCAAGAATACAAATTCCACAGAAAAAATTGATTACATGAATTGGGAGGAATTCAAGAGGTTGTTTTTCAACAAATATTTTTCTCGAACCCTCCATCTCAAGATGGAAAGAGAGTTCCTCGGACTCAAGCAGAAGGAATATGATTCCATCGGGGCATTTGAAGAAAACTTTATAAGGATTTCAAGGTAGGCCTCTCACTTTGTCATGAACACCGAAATCAAGTTTGATCACTTCTTTAGCATACTAAAGCCAAGTCTACGAAAATCATTGGCAATTCGAGATATTGAAAATTATGAGGATACTGTTCCTTGGGCCCTCAGGGATGAAATGTAGATTGGAGACTCTCAGTGGTCTCATGGGCCCAGTGATAAGAAGCAGAAAATAGAGAACAACATGGGTGGTCCATAAAACAAATAGCATGATGGAATGAATCCTAACATTTCCCTTGCAAAAATTGTGGGAAGAAACATCCTGGTAACTGTCTCAAGGGAACCATAAATTGCTTCAAATGTGAATTGTTTAGTCATCTGGACAGGAAATGCAGAAGGGTTACGACAAATCCAGATAATGTTGAAGAAGAAAGGAGGGTTCAGATCAACACTCAGCCGGTAGTGCAGTATTAAAACTGCAGGGAGCATGGGCATTACGCAAACAATTTCTCTAAGCCTAGGGTTGTTAGAGGAAACCAACAACAACCTCCGAGGAACCAAGGAAGGGTTTATTATATCACGACCACCGAGGTGCAGCTGGAAAACAATGTGGTGAAAGGCATGCTAGACATTAATTCAAGAATAGCGAACATACTATTTGATTCTGGTTCTACACATTCTTTTATATTCTACAAATTTAGTAGAACAATTCAAACACCCCCTTAAAATTTGGTGGAAAATTTATCTATGATAATAGTGAATGGGGAAATCGTTGCGTCCATGGTTCATACTTCCTCCCCTGTTAATGTTTGTGGACTGAAACTCCCAGAAAATCTCGTCATACTACCCTTATTGGAGTTTGATTCTATCTTGGGCATGGATTTGATATCTTTATAAAAATCCAACATCAACTTCTGGGAAAGGGAGATCACTCTTTACATCCCAAAGCATCATCCAATTCATTACAAATTCAAGGAGGAAGATGGATCTTCTTTAGAATCATCTTCTAAAGTATGGATTTTTTTTCCTTATGATAAAGCTGATCTAGGTCAAATGATTGAGGCAAAGGAGATAATCATGCTTGAAGACATGTCCATCATGAGGGATTACACTGACGTATTCCCTGAAGAGTTTCCTGGTAATCCTCCAGACCAAGAGGTTGAGTTCTCAATTGAAATTATCCCTAGATCTCTAACAATATCAAAGAAACCTTATAGAATGGACACCGTAGAGCAAGAAGAGTGGAAGAAGCCGTTATAGGAGAATATATAGAAGGGTTTTATACACCCGATTGCTTCACCATGGGGTGCGCCAGTCTTATTCGTCAAGATGAAGGATGGATCAATGCATCTATGCATTGATTATCGTGAGCTCAAAAAAATCACAATAAAGAACAAGTATCTTCTACAACAAATTGATGACTTATTCGATCAACTACATGGATCACAATACTTCTCCAAGGTAGATTTGTGGTCGGGATATTATCAAGTAAGGGTGAAGAAGGAGGATTTCCCCAAGACTTCTTTTTTTACAAGATACAGGCACTATGATTTCATAGTAATGCCTTTAGGACTCGTTAATTCTCCAAAAATCTTCACGGACTTGATGATTAGATTCTTTAGAGAATACCTTGACAAATGTTTGGTAGTCTTTATAGATGATATTTTGATATACTCCAAAACCAAGGAGGATCATAAGGAGTATCTAAGAACTGTACTAGAGACCTTGCGGAATGAGAAGCTCTACGAAAAGTATAGAAAGTGTGATTTCTGGTTGAAGTAGGTCTCATTCATGGTCCATTTCATCACAAGCAATGGGATATCTATGGTTCCCTCAAAGACAGCTATAATAGAGGGATGGTCGAGGCCAAATCGGTAATAGATATCTGTAGCTTATTGGGGTTAGCTGGATATTATCAACGATTTGTGAGAAACTTATCACGATTGTCCAACCCTCGTACCAATCTATCTAGGAAAGGAGTAAAGTTTTCTTGGAGTGATGAATGTGAAGAATGCTTCAAGGAGTCTTATCACAGCACATGTTCTCACTTTACCCACAAGTGGAGAAATTTATGTGGTATTTATTGATTCATTGAAGAAGGTCCTTGGATGTGTGTTGATGAAAAATGACAAAGTCATTTACTATGCTTCAAGGCTATTGAAATTTCATGAACAAATTTATCCGACACAAAACCTCGAGTTGGCTGTAGTGATCTTCGATTTGAAAATTTGGCGGAATTATCTCTTTAGAGAGAAGTGTGAAATATATACGGACCACAAAAGCCTCAAGTATATATTCACATAGAATGAGTTGAACATGTTCCAACGAAGATGGTTAGAGCTGATCAAAGACTATGACTGCTTAATCCACTACTATCCTGGAAAGGCACACAATGTAGTGAATGTTCTAAGTAGAAAGGATCCTGCATGATTATCAATTATGAGAATTTAAAAGGATCTTATCTTATTATATTTGTAAAGGTTGGACATGGGAATCATTAAGGGAGTAACATCATCAATCCTTTCTCAAATTATTTCTCAACCATCCCTCTTAGAGAGAATAAAGGATGCTGAAAAAAAGATATGAAAATTCAGAAAAGGGTGGGAGCTGTTAGAAATCGGAAATCCTTTGATTCAAAAGTTGACGAGGAAAAAGTTGTAATATTTGGGATGCGATTATGTGTACTATCCGATCCAGAGATAAATAAGGATATATTTAACTATACACATATCTCAACCTTCTGTACCCACCAAGGGAGCACCAAGATGTACCAAGATCTCTGAGAAAAATTTGGTGGGACAATATGAAAATGGAGATTTCCGAATATACATCAAAGTGTCTGGTATGTCAAAAAGTGAAGGCAGAGAGGTAGAATTCTAATGGGATGATGAAAAAATTTCCCATACAAGAATTGAAATGGGAGAAAATCAACATGGAATTTGTCACTATACTTCTGAATACATCCAAGTGAAACAATTCAATCTGAGTAGTTGTGGATCATCTAACAAAAGATGCACACATAATTTCTATTCGGGAGGATTTCTCATTGGAACAACTGGCATGGATATATATTAGGGATGTGGTAAAGATGCATGGAGTACCACTATTTATCATGTCCGATCTAGATCCAAGAGTCACCCTTATGTTTTGAAAGAGTCTTCAACAAGCTATGATTACTAAACTGAACATCAGTACAACCTATCATCCTCAAACTGATGGCCAATCCGAGAAGACTATACAAACACTTGAGGGAATGTTGAGATTTTTCTCAATCGACTTCAAAGGTGGATGGGATCAATATCTACCTCTTTTTGAGTTCTCATATAACAACATTTTCAACTCGAGCATCCAAATGGAATCATATGAATCCCTTTATGGGAAAAGGTGCAGAACACCAGCGTGTTGGGATGAGGTTGGTGAGCGTAAGCTTCTTGGACCAGAAATGGTGGAGAAGGTGAAAACCATTCCACAGCATATCAAGGTAGCCCAGAGTTGACAAAAGAGTTATGCAGATAACCATCGATGATACCTTGAGTTTTATGTTTGATACGTGGTATTTCTACACATATGTCCGTGGAATAAGGTCATGAGGTTTGGAAAGAATGCGAAGTTAAGTCCAAGGTACATCGTCCCCTTCGAGATTCCGGATTGTGTTGGGGTTGTAGCCTATCGACTAGAACTTCCACCTACCGTAGACAATGTACATGATGTCTTTCATGTATCCCACCTAAGTATGTACCTACCAGACACTTCACATGTACTATCTTCCAAGGTGGTAATGTTGGAGGATGATATTTCTTATGAGGAGTATCCAGTGAAGATTTTGGATTGTAGAGACAAAGTTCTACGTAACAAGACTACTCATCTGGTCAAGGTACTTTGGAAAAACCATAAGTAAGAAGAAGCAACATGGGAACTAGAGGAAGTAATGAAAGAAAAGTACCCGCATTTTCTTTTTTCCTAGAATGTATAATGAAATTTCAAGGGAAAAATTTCTTAAGGGGGAAGATTGTAACGACCTAAAATTTGGTTAATGAAAATCTCTCTTGATATAATTAAATGACTAAATATGTGAAGTCGTCATACATCATATGAACTTCTATTGTTTTATGTTTTTGGTTTTTAAAATACCATTAAATATTTTGAATGTTGCTAATATAGACTTTGAACAGTGATCACATGATTAGTAT
Source organism: Viscum album (assembly GCA_963277665.1). Taxonomy (NCBI): domain Eukaryota; kingdom Viridiplantae; phylum Streptophyta; class Magnoliopsida; order Santalales; family Viscaceae; genus Viscum; species Viscum album. Next base: position 428,108,018 of record OY728121.1, read on the forward strand.
AAATATGGGATTTAACAATCTAATTTACTATGACAAAGGAAGCGATGGCCTCATCCAGTATAATTACTCCATACGAAGCCCATTTTTCAGAGCTCAGAAATTAGGTGGCATCATCAGGATTTGATCTTCGCCAAGACCAAGCTGAGCTTCAACATGTTAGGCTTGAACGGAATCGTCTACGGGACAAGTGGAAGTTGATAGAGATCACCACGTGTGTAATGTTATCTGAGCCACCCCAAGCGTATGTCACCATCACACACCTCACCCTTTGGTCTTATGCAAGTGTTTTAAGGGTTTATTTAACAATACCCTAGTACTATGTCTTTGTAAATTATTTTTTTATATAATAATGAATATACATTCATTTTATTATTGTTTCCTTGTAAATAGTTTTTAAAGCAGAAATTGTATTTTTAGTTAATGTTCAACAAAGAAATCTATTTTGATGAGTTTATGTGTTTTTTCAATTAAATAATTTCTTCATAAAATGATAAAATTATTATTAAATTTATTTTTATTAAATATAAAGGATTGTGTAATTTTATGGATGTAATTGTAATTTTTATTAAGGTTTGAAAGCCATTTTTTTCAATACACATGAATTTTCGATAAATGTAAGTTTTTACTTTAAAAGTTAAAATTAAAATATTTAGAAAATTATTTAGATTAAATGAATATTATTTCTAGAATCGGGACATCAAAATTATCCAATGGCAAATTTTTTATAATATTCTGAGACAATCAAATTTTTGGGTGAAAATTAAATACTGTTTAAATATATAATATGTTTTATGACATCATAATGACCCAATAGTGATGTAATAAAATACTATAAGCCATATTTTTTTTCAATATATGTTTTAACATTAAAATAATGTGATTTTTCTTTTGTTTGACTTATTATACAAATCATTAATGGACCCTTCAAGACTTATTAAACATCTTGTCTTTTTAAATTGTGTTCCTTGGGGGTGTGACTCACCTCAACATAAGCAACCCCATTATATTAAGAATTTAGGACTTTGGCATTATAAAATATTTTTTTCACATCCATTTTCCAAAAACCATGGTCAGAAACCATGGGATGGTTTCTGGTTTGGATTAGTTTATTGTGAGGGTCCCAAACCTAAATAATAAAGAATTCCCCAACTTTTCCTATATAAACCCTCCAAATATCCTACTTCCTCCTCACTCAAAGCCTTTGGAGTTCATCCAACCTCTTCCCTCATCTCTCTAGAATCCTCCCAAGGTGCCCCGAGCTTCCAAGAATCCTCTCTCAAGCCTTTGGATGCATAATTCAAAGTAAGGTTTTTTTTCATCCTTTCTCATTTTTGTCCAATTTTCATTAAGTTGTTTTTACCTTTTAATTTAAATTATAAATGTTTGGGTATGGTTTATCCCCTCTCCTATACTGACCTATTTATGATTTAATGAAGGGAGACTGCTTTCTCTCTCATTAAATGCCTCCCATGTACACCCGTTACTATACTAAAATTCGGAAAGGAATTTCCCTCTCCTCACTTACATTCAAGCAATTCTTTTGTATCATGAATATAAATTCCATTACATTTGTTGGAAATGAATCTAAATGACCCCCTTACTATCCATGTCATTTAAATATTATGAGAAACCCCTTTCTCTCTCATCACCAATTTTTACGAGTTCTTATGTCACGTTGTTATGCTGCCTAAATTGCACCACATTTTTCCAAGCGAATGTCATTATGTAGTAAATACCATGTCCATTTCTCTATCAAGGTTATTCATCTTTATGCACATTTACGTGTTTTTTAAAGAGTTTCAAGTATGTATTTCACATTTTTTTTATTGTGTAATAGATAATTATGTTGAATGATTCAATGTTTTATGATCCATGTGGCACACTTATGCGTGAAATGAAATGATTAAGAAGGGTGTGCCCTGATAGCACTCCAATGCATTGGGTAAAGTATAGTATCATGATATTTTATGTGCAATGGGTGTTTACTCATGCTAATACTAGTGAAAAGTGGGTTTACTCATGCATCATGTGCAATGATGGTTTACTCATGCTCTATATGAAATGAGCCTTAGATCATGCTAATTCCATGTTAAGTGTTGTTGCCACATTTCCATGTTATGTTAATCATGATTTATCGTGACTTTATGTTTATGGTGCCCTAGTGATCTATTGAGATCCCAATTGTCAAACAAGTATTGTATTCTTCATTTTATTCCATGTTTATTCCCTTACAGGGCATTATATCACACCCTTTTCTTATGAATATCCTCAAGTTATCCCATGCAATGCTAAGTACGATGGAATGTAGTGGTCATGTAAAGGTTGTTTTCAATAAGGATGTTTTATTTCATGATTTATGTTGTTATGTAATGATCCTAATCCCCAAAGACTCTAAACCTCTCTATCTTCCATGTTTTATCATCTGATGTTTATGTAATAAATCATGTTTAAGTTTGTAAAAAAACGAGGGTTATCATAACCTACATGTTAATAAACTGTGATTGGATCTTCTGAAGAAGCAGTGAGCACACTTCCGTTGAGAGAAAAATGAGCTTTAAAATTGTGAATGGTTGTAAACTAATAGGGGCAAGAGTCCACTTTGAACATTGTAAATAGTAGTGCGCCTTTAGTGAATTTGGTACATCAACACATTGCTGGTGTATTATCCTTGAATATAGCACAGTGAGGGTCAACCAAGTAAAAATCATTGTGTCATGTTCATGATTTAATTTCAAATTATATTATGCTACTGGAAAGGGTGAGAAGAGAGTTTTTCTTAACAGCTAAATAAGATCAATATGGGTAGTTGTGTTAATCTTTCATGCCCTGATTCACCCCCCTCTCAAGGTATCTAACCTAGTGGACCTCATAATTTCAAATTCTATCGAGACCAGCCTATGCTTGCATGAGATGATTTGACATAAGGCCATCTGAAGGTGAAGAGCTGTTGTCATGATGCAGAGTCTTGGGAGGGGAAGTTCCTTGTAGTTATAGTCTGGTTGAATTTCCTAAGACCTTCAGGTCATGTAATGTCTCTTAAGCCTACAGACCATGTAATCACAAATCATACGGGCCTTGTAAGGGTTCCCCCTCATCCATTGAAAGGGGGTTATAAAAAAACAAATAAAAATGAGGCCTTCGGGCCATTCGGGCAATGAACCAAACCCTGAAGTAACAATAGTATTATCGAAGTCCAGAACATATGCATGGAATAAGAGATTCCAAAGTATATTGAAATCTCATGAAGGTGAGACTAAAAAGGATTCATGGGCTACCAAATCGTAACAACACAAGTCACTCACTCAAACCCACACACCGATCAGTTGGAAATTAGGAGTATTTCAATCACATGCATAAAAACAAGAATTCAAATATGGAATTATATAAGATACATGGAATACATGGTTTCACACACAAATTAATCCAAACCAGTATCTAAAATAAGAATCAAAACTCCCTTGACATGTGGGTAGCTCCCTCATAACGAACGCCCACTGTTTTTCTCAACATCAGGAGGAAGAGGAAGCTTAGGTGGATCTCCTTCTTTATTCTTGATCCCTCTATGAGGATAGGGGCCTCCAAATCATAAAGGATGAAGAGGAGACTCCTCCAGGACTTCAAAATGGAATATTTTCACTGCTGGTTTGAACATGAAAATGAGGAGCCCAAGCTTCCATTTTATAGGCCAAGTGGAAGGTGGTTTTGGGCTCATAGATTGTGTAAAACCAATTGGCTCATGGTTTTTGACCACATGACAGAAGAATGTCGCTTTATAAAAAACTAGAAACATGTTTCCCTAACTATTTAATTTCTCTCTAAAAGGTTTGTAACCATGTGGACAACTACAGCTTGAGATATTTATAAAATACAGAACAACGCATTTAACTTTGTGCAAATTTGATTCTTTGGATAGATTAGTTCATATGGGCATTTTAGACACTGAATGAGGATTTGGTTCCTTCATATGAAATGTATTCCATTAAATTTTGGACAAAACCACAACATGGCACCCCATTTTGAGGTGCAGCTTAGTTGAAATATAGGGTTGATTCCATTTTTGTGCATGGATCCTGCACAGTTTGGCCGATTTTTCTTGGACATCATCATGGGCCCCCCAAATCACCTCCACCTTCAATTAGATTATCAAAAAAGTATCATTTACCTTTATAAAAGTATTAAATAAAAAATTATTGAATCAAACATGAAGTGAATTTTTTTATTATTTTTATAATTTTCAATAAAAAACTAGTTTAGCATAGTTTTATAAGGGTGAAAATGAAACAGGGAATCGTAGTGTGATCAGGGACCAAGAGAGCATAGATGGGGACTGAGAGAGACCATGGAGAATCAAGTGTTCTTACAAATTTTTTACACATGACGAGTGATTTATGAACCTAGGTTTACTCTATTTTAGGCTTGTAAACATTTTTTTAGTGAACATTAGCTAGAACCATGACACTAGGATCCTTCTTAGGATCGTTTAGGGGTATTTTTCTATTGTCATTGATTTTATCCCATTATTTTTATATTATTAATTTAAAAATATATTATTTTTGAATTTATAATTCTTATGTGACTAGAAATATTAGTTCGTAAATGACTACCTTCATCATCATTAAATTTTAGTAATTTTTCTAATTTTTTGAAAAGGGTTTGTGATCATTTTAAAAAAAGGAATGAGAAAGTGTGATTTTAAATTTTTTTCAAAATTTATTATTTATTTCTTTAAATGGGGTGTTTCTTAAATGTATAAATTTTCTTCCAAATAGTAATGGAATGTTTTGATGATTACTTGAGATGCATTGTTTTTTAAAATCTGATATGCATGGTTTTACAAAATAGGGTTTTAGGCTATTGTTCTTGGGTAAATTGGAAATTGGTTTTCAATGAAAATTAAAAAAACGATGTGAAAATAATAATCCTCTTTTGAGTTTTGAAATGTGAATTTCAAAAAATAGGTATTCATAAAATTGTTTTATATTGAGGCTTTAAATTATTGTATTACCCAAGAGGTATATTTTATGGAAATTAATTTTCAAATTAATTGTCTTCATTTAATGAAAATATTTTAAATTTTAGTTTTAATAACCTTAAAGTGTGTTGTTGTTTATTTTATTGATTCCATGCAGAAAATGTTTATATATTTATTTTATTTGAAATTTTTTTATATGATGTAATATTAAAGTGGCTTCTTAGATTTGGCAGATGGGTTGACCTATTAAGTTGTTTATAAAAAATTATAAACTTTCATGATATTCTTATATAATTTCAATTTCATAAATGTTATAGTATTTTTATAATTTTTATTTTTACCCAATTCACCCAATATATTATTTCTAAAAATATTGAAAATTGAACCTTGGATAATTTTTATAGGATAAAATGTAAAATTAATTTAATTATATCGAATCCATTTTTCTAAAAATGGAAGAAAATAATTCTAATATCCATGCACAAATGCATAAAAAAGTTTATTTAGAAAAAATATATTTTCCCAGAATAAAGATAATTTATTCTTATTCATTCCCAGTAAAAACCATTATATGATTATTTAATTATATAGTGTTACATATTATAAATATATTTCATAGAAATAATTAATCAACAGTTATTAAAAAATACATCATCCACTTAAATGCACTTTTTTTAAAAATATCTATTTTTATAATCAAATTAATTTTCATTTATAAAAAAATAAATAACCATTTTATGAGTGATTATTAATTTTTTAAAATGTATTAAAAGTAAATTTTCTTGAAATTTATTACTAAAAATAAAATAATTACTTTATAATTAAAGTATTTTAAATAAAATGAAAGTATAATTTTATTGAAAAATGTTTCATTTAAAATTAATCTTTTATTAAAAATATTTTATTTTATTCTTATAATTCAAAATTGAATTCATGTTTTCATGGAATTTATCAAAATATTAGTAAATAATTTCAATATACATTTCATAATGTGATTACACTTATTCATACCCATGAATCCATTGTCTATTATATAATGGTCATATTTTAAAAATAATATCTCTATAGTATATTATGGTTTTTTTAATTTCTATATTTCATGTATCATAAGCTATTGTATATAAAATTCATAAAATATAATTTTCATATGTTACACTACACATGATGCATCCCTAAAACTTTTAAATATAAACATTTACTATAACTTACTAAAATTTAAATCATTTTCAAGGATTTTTGTTAGCTAGTTGATATAGAATCAACCTTACTCTTTGAATCAATTATACTCCTCTTGATAGTTTATTTTTTTGGATATCCCCATTCCTCAATAAATAGTAATGGAAAGTGTATCATGTGATTATTTTCTTCTCCTTATCCAATGATTATTTCAAATTCATTATTATATTGCTATACAATGATTCAATTTCACAATATGATAGACTTTTTTTATATAGAGTAATCATGGGAAGTAACCTAACTGTGACTATTCCCCAACTTTTTTTTGTATTAACATCAATCATTAGTTGTAATAATTGAGGGGTGTGAGTCCCATTTAATTCATTGTTCATTTATGGTTTATCCAAAGCCTCTATCTTGTTAGAGTTGTAGTTATAGAACCCAATAAAAAAATATAGAACCTTAAATAATTCAAAGGGATAATACAAGTATTGAAATCTCTTCACTCCAATCCAACTAATACTCATATCTGGATCAATTATAAGAATAAAAATAATATCAATTTTATTAATGATAAAAAATTAATATTAAAACAGTTTTTTCATATTATTCTTTCATTTTTTTTAACTGGTGTTAATGTGAAATATTACATGCAAAGAAGTTGTGGTCTTTGGGTTCCTTGTCAGAGTTTAATCATGAAACCATTTCAAGGTTAATCCGATGTTATTTTAAAACCATCTTATACCCAATTAAAAATAAAGTTGTAAATTTGTTCTACAAAAAATCTATGGAAGAAAGTATTTAATTTATTAGGGATAACTAACTTCATGATCTTATATATATTGGAGATAGTTTGACATGGTCTAATAACTATAAATCTAGGGGGACAACATGGTGTTTACTATATAGATTCATTTAAAATCATTAATTCCTTAAATATTTACTAAAAACAACCATATCTCAATTCTAGAGGTCCTTTTTTGGTCATTATATAATCACCATTCATCTAGGGATGGCCCTTGGTCAAAGGTAGGTATTTTACTTCTCAGACTACCTTAAATTAAACCCATAGATCTTAGATACAACTTATAGGTCCCCTATGATTAAATATATAATCTAAAACAAAATATATAAACATAAACATAGATATTAGGAACTCATATCTAAATTTCTGATTCATTCCTACTTCATTTATGTATATAAATTTTGGATTTGGATTTTTCCCAACAAGAAAACTAGGATGAATAACTTCAGGATCTCTACTCTATCAAAAATATTTTATTTTATAATCATAATGTATATATAGATTAATTTTTTTAGTGAGAAGTCTCAAGGATTGGGATTTTTCAAGGTGGATAAGAACATAGTATAATTTCAAAAATGTATTAAATAAAGAAAATTATATAGAAAATTTACATTTAAATGATAATGTGTTTTTACCAAAAACATTACTGTGTTTTGACCAATTATGGTGGAACATTTTTTTAAAACTCTTAACAAAAGATCTATTTTCATCCCACCATATTCATATCCATATTTATAATACCAAAAAATTATATTTATTTAATATGACCACTCCACTTTTCTATCTAGGTAAAAAATTCTATATTAAAATCAATCCCAAGAGATAATGAAATTCTAAAAGTCATGAACTAACTATGGGAAGATAGTGAACTAGTTTCTTCATCCCTATTAAATATATACTTACTCCTCCCATCCCATAATCATGATTTTTTATGTTGTTGATCTTTTTGTGCTTCAATCAGAGTATTTTTTCCATCGTCAGTTTATATGGAGTGATGGAACAGGTTTTCCTGACAATGTTTCAGAATTGAGGAATTGGATTCCATATTTGGAACATTATTTGGACTTAATGTAGTGGATTTGGGGTATCTTGAGAGTATGGTTTATAGATCTCATACAAATATATAGATTTAAATTAATTTGTGATATATGGGCTTCCTCCCCCCATTATATGTGTTTTAATATTTGAAGTTGCTGGAATCAGTAACACCATAAATGCTTGGTTAGTTTCATGATGACTAGTTTGGGATTCTCAATGGTGGATTGGGGGTCGTATAAGAAGTGATTCCATTTCATCATACAGATAATGTGGGTTGATTAACATATTCATTAGTATTTTTCTAGTGGTGATGAATGATCAGCTACCAAATTCATAGTTTATAAGCCAAGTTACAGTTTCTATAGTTATGTTTTTTTCCATGTCCATTGGGTTACATATTTTATTGATATTATTCATAAGTACATCAATATATGTTGGTTTTTAAAGGATTTTAGGCCATCTTATGTTGGGATTATCTATCTGGTCACGAGTCCCCCCACCCCAACCTAGTTTAAAAGGGGGGGTCTTCTTTTCTTAATAATGGGGGTATACTATAAACCTGTTTAAATCAAAATAAAAGGGAATAAGATAATATATTAATATTATTTTTTTTGGTTTTTTTAAAATTTAAATTCATAGAGGATTTATTTCCTATTGAATTTTCGTCTTGATTCATAACATAAAGAATGATTATTCCATCATGAATTTTTCTTTATCATTAACTAGAAATGTTCATAAAAAATATATCTATGATTATAAATAGTCACCTTTTTATTTGACTATTGGACATCACCTTGATAAAATAGTATTGATTCATTATGGGAAGGTGTATTCAGTGTATCATCCCATCTCGATTCACTCAATTCAAAGTAACTTGACCAGTCCACCACATAGACATAGGTGTGCCTCCCCAAATTCTAGAGGTTTCAGATTAGTAATGGGGTGTAGGGTGTTTCCATAATGACACTATAACCCCTATATTAGATAATGAGAAAATAGAAAACAACTAAACATCAATCATTCACCAGTGCAAAAACTATTTTTAACGTCCCCTTTTTCATGTAGGTTTTTTAGAACTAACATGAAAATATTTAAAAATTGTTTTTTCACATAATTTATCATATAACTGATTTGAAAATACATTTTTTGGTGATTTTTTCACATCATTTATATAATAATTGATGTGAAAAAAATCAATTTTAATGACTTTTTTACATTGGTTCTAATTAAATAACATGAAGAATCCATTTTCATAACTTTATCATGTTAGTTATTAAATAAAAAAATGAAAAATCTATTTTTCATGTTCCATATTTAATAACTAATGTGAAAAATGTTTATAAACATTTATTGAATTTCTCAAGATTCGATTTGAATGGTCTTAGAGCTCAAACGGAGTTACGGGTCAAAAGTTATTGTCATCAGAAGTTAGTCATCTCTAAATGAAGTCTTAGGGAAGGCCAAATTCCAATGGCCATAACTTTTGATCTATAACTACGTTTGAGATCTGAGACCAGTAAAATAAAATCTTTGGAAATGAAATAGATGTTTTAAAACACTATTCATGTTAGTAATCAAATAACCGATGTGAAAATTTATTTTTAACATCAGTTATTAAATAAACGATGTGAAAAGTCATGAAAATTTATTTTTCACATCGGTTCTTATATAAAGGACAGGAAAATTTAGATAAAATTTTAATATTTTTTCATGATGGTTATCATTAAAGTGATATAAAAATTAATTTTAATTTCCTTCAAATGTGTAATTTTAATTTTTTTACTTCGCAACATAAAGATTTTCAATTTCCTCCTAAATTTGATAATGTCATGGTTTCTTTTACCATATCAATTATATGTTTTTATTTTAGAAATATCGTGTTTTAACAATAATTTCTTCCAACCATTATCGTTCCACCAACTTGAATCATTTTATCTTCAATGTGAATCCACTCTTTCTTCTTTCTGTGATCTTGTAAAGGTATTTATAATTATTTATCCATGACTTATATTTTTTATGATTAGTTTTCTTAATTTATATAACATTTGATAATCATTTCATTCAACCATTATCATTCCACTGACTCAACACGTTTGATCTTAAATGTGAATCCCCTATTTCTTCTTTCTGTGATCTTATCATGGTATTTGTAATTATTTTTCCCTAATTTATGTTTTTTATGAGTAGTTTCCTTAATTGATATATCATTTAAAAAAAATTATTTTATTATAGTGATTAATAATGCTTTGTATCATGGTAAAACTAAAAATACTCCTTCAGATTCTAAAATTCCTTATAATATGAAGCTATAGTTGTCTTAGTCGATCTTTCCCCGACAAAAATATATTAATCTTTTTACTATCATAACTTTTGATCTGTAACTCTGTTTGAGATCTACAAAATATTAAATCAAATAATATGAAATTAGCTATAACACGATAATCATTTTTTATGCCAGTTTTTAAAAAACAGTCCTAAAAAATACCTTTATAGTGTCATTTTTTAAACTGGATGGTCTTTCACATCCGTTTTTTAAAAACTGACACGAAAAACAATAAAACACATTTTTAAATTTATTTATTTAATAAAAAATGATATAAATCATATTTATAATGTCGATCTCAAATATATCTCCTTAAAACTGACGCTAGAAAGCTAAAAAACCCGATGTAAAAAAGTGGGTTTCTAGTAGTGATCATAAAAATAAATTAAATGTTTACATAGATAAATATAAACAATGTTGAACGACAAATGGTAGGTATCAATGGAAAAAACATCCATGGAATACATAATACTTACTACCCCTTGGGATGGTTACATACATGTATGAAAATAAAATTTATGAATAAAGAGGGATCCACTACCTCTCTTAGCCGAATCCCATATAGTCTCTCATTTCCATCCAATCTATCATGACTAATCATGTAAAATGCATCGAAGGGTTTACCCCAAACCCATTACTACAATAATCATGTGAGAGATACGTAGATACTCATGTTCAATGTAGGCCTATGGGGGGTGACTCTAACTTATTAGGCCACCTGCAATGGTGTATAAAAAATTTGCATTATCGACAACCATATATTTATATGTACAATGTAATAAAATATATATATGATATATGATATATATTCAACAATGAAATTTATTAATTAATCATGTGGCCATCGGGTTCTAATGTGACGCTCGTGTCAACTAACCTACTTTAGCGAATGCGAATCATCTGATCAATTGATCCTAGGGTGATACATTATTTAAGTAAAATAATGTTTCCATTAATAATTTCAATTATAGTTATCAAGAATAAATATTACAAGGTATAACCACCATGTTCAATTACGATTAGTGCATGAAGGGTCAAACCAGCACCCAAACATGGGATATGAAGTATTATATTCAACATAAAAGATCATTGCTATAGAGTGTCATATCCAACATCTTGAATCAATGATGTAGAGTTTCATGTATAATATCCTAAATCATATATATGGAGAATCATGTCGAGCATCCTAAATCATAAATGTGGAGTGTCACACCCATTGTTTATCTTCCAAGTATACTTGTTTTTTTTTCTTTTCCCCTATCACAAGGTTCTTCATTGTGTTTTTGTGAAAAATGGTTGGTGATAGATAAAAAAATGGTGGCTCACAGTTTATATAGACCGTGTACCAACCCTCCACACACTGTATGGCTCTAATAGGGGGTTTCTCAATGTTATGTTACTAGGATTTTGGTTTTTCACCACCCCTGGTTTCCTTTCTAGACTCCACTCTCCTTTGGGAATATGTTTTCCATGGTTAGCACATGGTTTGATTGACCATTCATCCATACTGTGCGTCCTACCCATATCATTTAAAAAGTGTTAAATTTACTTTCATAAACTCCTTGTTTTTAACCAAAAATATCCCTTCATTTCCACATTCATTCTCCACTAACCCTGGGCATGACTTCGTCCTCCTATTATTTTCTTTTGGGCTCCAAAATTTAGTGGGTTTGATCTTTGATCTTCAAGGGAACCAAAATTAAGTCCCTTATCTCTTCCTTCCTTAGCCCCATATTCCCTTTCCCTTAGGTTTTTTCTATCATTTGGTGGAAATTAATTAGTAAAGGTTAAATATAAATTTTTTGTATTAGATATTGATGTTGGTGGTGTGTTCTTTCTTCTATAGTTTCTCTACTCACTTTGGATTGTGTTTCACTCCTGTTTGGTGGTGGTTTCGAAATAAAATGTTTATTTTTACCTTTTTTATATTATTTAATGAGTTAAATATCTTTGTATTTATTTCAAAATGTTTTCCTAAAATTATCATTTGTTAAAATTGTTGTTTTCATGGTTTTTTATGTGAAAATATCTTGAAATGGTTTATACTTTGGTTTATGGACGGAAATTTTTTATGGTGGAATGTGAGTTATTGGAATAATGAAATGGGATTAAAATGGGTTTTAATGGTTTTGAAAATGGAATAAAAGACATAGTAACCTTGTGTATCTAGAAGTCTGGTCTGAAGACCAGTATTCTAGGAGATATGGTGGGGTGTGACTTGGTCTTACAAAAAGGATTATCCTATAATTGTAACTAAACATGATGGTGATGTTTTTAGAATGACCTCTCTAGTAACTCATTCTTGAGGATACATATTATTGTTACTAATCACCAAGAGTAAGTGGATCCCAGAGACCATGGGACCTAGTTCATTATATGTTACCTAAGGTTATTATTTTTCATTTACTTGATTTCATCTATATTCACAATTTTTATCACTCATTAAAATTTTAAACATGTTTTACAAACTAAAATCGTTATTATCTACTAATCCCAACATTTTTATGTATCTTATGATGGATATGTGTGGAAAAAATAAGGGGATACTGCCTGGAATGTGAGATCTAACATAACATATAACCAATGGGTGTATGTATAATTCATCTAGTCTGACATAGGTAAAGGAAATTAATACTATGAGAGTGGTAGTAGATTCTCTTTATAACGGGTTCTTCTTTTGGGTAGTTTTTTTATAGTGGTGATGTGGTGGAATGTTTCACTCGTGTTTCAGGGAGGGTGGTTTTCATTTATTAGTTGTTATATTTTTTGGAAATTTTGGTTTTGGTTGATATATTATAGAAAACTCATTATATTTATATGTCTCAGGTTTATAGAGTTGTATTAAAGTTGTTTGTAATGTTATGAACATGTAGTGTTTTTAATGAATATCTGATATTTTTTTGGGAATTTACTATGATTTGTTTATCTGTTTCATGGGAAAATCATTCCAAAGGAGTTCTATAATGCTCAAGAACAATTTTTCAGCACATGGTTATCAAGAACACCCTTTAGTCAATTCCACGTGTTGGGTCGAGTGTCATTTTGGATGGAATATTGGGATGGTTTGTGAAAAAGTGGTATCATAGCTTAGAAATTCCCTTCCTTTGGGTTGTGTTATTTGGAAATGTCTGGATAGATATGATCAAGGACCATTGGGTCTAGAGGGTCTGGTTATGAGTATGGTGTCTAACCAACACACCTCCTGAAATGCCTTGGGATTCCATGGGATGTTAGGAATATATTTCGACTCCAAAATTAGGTGTAATCTCTAGGTAGTATATTGAACAGGGAAAAGTAGGTTGGGTGTATTTTTTTGAGTTGTGGTTTGGTTCATTTTGGTTTTATTATGAACTATATGGGACTTTTATTAAATTATTTTATGGAATTGATTGGGAGAATGTTTTGATGGTTTTAATATATTGTTCGATGGAATGTGTAGAATCATACCTCCCCAGATTACACTTATACTTCCATGGTAGGTGGATGGAGAAATTTATACATCATTACTTAAAAATATTTTAGTCATGGTAGTGGTTTGGGATATCCAAGACATGGATTGGGGAGTGAGAGTTGGTCATGCATAGACTATAGAATCTAAACTGGGATCAAGAATATATCAAAAATAGGAATTCATCAAACATAAACACCCTTCCTTCTAGGTATGCATTAATCACCATGAGGTGGAAGATGAGGTGGAGAATATTCATTGAAATATTGAGGTCCTTGGGAATCCTCATTTTTTTAAGGTAAATTGTGTAGTGTTTTTGTTGGATGGTTCATGTCACAGATGGTGGGAGTCAATGGTTCAAGTGGAGAAACATGAGTAGTTAGTATTGATCGACTTTAGGTTATACTTAATGAGAATTACTACCCTAAAATGTTGTCTCTATCTAGGATCCGATAATTCTTAGACCATAATTAGGGGGAGAATTTAGTGTTGGAATTTTTTGACCAATTTTTTTAGATGGTTTTATTGTCAACCAAATAAGTTTCTAATGCTAAGATGAAATATCAGTGGTTTGGAATGGGGTTGTAGTTAGATATTCTATCAAATTTTTTCTTGTTTAATAAAAATACAAATACTGAGGTGGTTAAACATTCCCTTATGGTGTACAATGACAAGGCTAGTATGTTAGGTTTCTCTAAGATGCTTCTATCACTAGACTAGAGTGGGTTGGCTCATTTCAGAAGAAGAGGAAGCATGAAGAGAAGGGAGGTATAGGTGGTAGTCGATCTAGATATCCATCCCCAATCACATCCATTAGCTATTATAGGATATAAAGATGTTACATTTCATAAATATGGGAAACCTGGAGAAGTGCAGTCTTCATTTCTAGCCCCACAAAATATATGTCATTAGTAATCACACTAGGGTCACTTGAAAAGGATTTATAGACATTAACACCCAATTCATAGAATTTTATGATCCAATGATCCTAGGTGAACTGTATCTCTATATGATGCATTCATTTATATGAGTTCTCATTCTGGTGGAAAGGATGGATCTTCTTTTGGCCAGATTTAACATAAGTAGTAACCTATGATCTTTAGTCAACAACATATTGAGATAAAGTACTTGGAATCTGTTGATCATCAAACAATGGATTCATATGTAGTTATTTTGGTATTTAGATCTATTTTTCTTATTATATCATCCATTATAATAATATTATTTGATACAGGTACTTCTAAATCGTTCATTTATTCTAGTATTATCATTCATTTTAAAATTCCATTCGAGCTTATGTAGAATTCTATGGAGTTAGTTACACCTCTTGGATGGAATAAAGATTAAAGTTGTGGATTCCATTCCTATGTTATCTCCTTAAAATTTGTTGATATGAAATGTTATTTTCATTTTATAGATATTTCCCTATTTAGTGTGATTATATATATGGATTGGTTGACATCTTTTAAGAATCACATTGATTTCTATCATTGTCTTACAACATTTATATCTCTTGACTGATCAATTGAGTTTTCAAGGTGAATGGGATCCACTGCCAATTCATGTTAGACCAAAACATCTAGACCTAGAAAGGTTTTCTTTTCAGTTTTCCTCCCTTTTATTATAGGATGGGAAAAGGATTTCAGGGTGACATTCCTCATATAGTGGATGAGTTCCTAGAGTTATTCGTAGAGTATTTTTTGGTTTTACCTCCCATAAAAAAGACATAGAGATGAAAAAAAATTTGAAATTGGGGACACATAAAATATATCTACCCTCATATCATATGTCCCCAATAATGTATATCAAATTAAATATACAACTAGCAGATTTAGACATCAATGGTTTTATTCACTCGATCCTCTCTCATTGGGATGATCCAGTTCTTTTTTCTAGAAATTATATTGGATCTATCTAGTTTTTTATCATTTATCGGATGCTGAATATGGTCACCATCTAGAACAAATTCCCATTTACCTATATTGAATGTGTATTTGACTAACATGAGGTGGAAGTTCGGTTCTAAAATATTTAACTTTGACCAAGGTATAACCAGGTCAGTATGATAGGAGTAGACATTCCCAAGGTTGTCTTCTGATGTAGTTATGACCATTTTGATCATTTAGAAATGATGTTCAGATTGACCAATTATGTAGTGATCTTCTTGAATCTAATTAACCGAGTATTCCATGGATACCCTGAAACTATCTTTATGGTGTTTTTCATGACATTATTATAAGGCCCCGACCTTAAACCTTACTTAATCTTGAGTTATTACAAGATTACACATTGAGTATCTTTTCAGGTTTAGAGTTTTAGAGAATTAGAACATAAAACTTGCATTACATTCCACATATAAACAATGTCGTTACATAAAGATAGTATTCATTTTTCCCATCAATGGAAACATATTTAAAATAAGACATGGATTCATTCTTGACACTTCCTTGACACTATCATCATATCATGTACCTTTCCCTTGACCTGTGACAAACATTTCAAAAAAACATGGGATGAGCATAAAAAGCTCAGTATGGGTTATAAAAAAATGGAACGGAAACATGAGTTCATATATACATAAGAAAAAAATCATAATTTACCCATAAAACATAAGCACTTTAACATACCTCATCATATCATGAATAAATCATAGAAATCATAAGACATAAAGGTAACTTGAGGCATTCATAACATTCTTACGTAGGGAGTAACCCTCTTGGTTACGTTTGGAATACCCATCACAGTATATTCCCTAAATCTCTTCAGAGAAACCTTAACGTTTCACTCCTTCACGTTACCCAATGCATTGGAGAGCTATATCGGGGTCACCCGCTCTTAGTTTATCACAGAACCACCCGTCTTCATAATAATGGCCAAGAACCATAACATAATCGTATCCCATAAAACATGCATAATGGAAACATAACATTTCCACATTTCAATCATAAGATATCAATACAACACATTGATATAATAAAAACATTATGAAAACCATTTTCAATACCAAAATAAAAGAAAAGTAAAACATGGTATTTATTTTTCTTTTAAAAAAAGGTATGGCTTGTAGAGGAAGCCGAAACTCAAATAATGGTTACGACGGCGGAGAAGTTGTTGTCGCCACATACGTACGACAAAAACATTCCCTTTTGTCGTTTAGTAAAACGCTTCATATAAAAAAGATTCTTTTTGGATAAATGTAAAATTCAAAGGGGTTTATACACAGTATAAAAGAAGGTTGTGTATAAAACAAAATATGCCTCAATGAAAGCAGATAGAGACGAAGTCCCATACCTCGGGTCCGACATGACTCGGTCGTTCTTTAATCTCCTGAATAATAAACTTGAGTAAATTTCTACTTGTTTAAGAACCTTTTTAACTTTCATTATTCCTTTAATATCACTTATTGTCATGTCATGAACACTATGTATTTATTTATGTTAATAACGTTCGTTTTAACGATCATTGGTACTTGAGTCAAAAATAAACCCTTTATAATTACAAGTTGTTCATGTATCCATTATATCCAGAATTATAATCATGATGTATATATCATATATATCATATATATCTAGTATATACATGCATTTATAATATTACATAATCATTTAGAGGTAAGAAATGAAATGCACCGTTCATGGAGACGGTAAGCCGTACGTACGCATGAACGCTACTTTCATTTCTATTTCATATTTTATAGAATGGAATCATAATGATATAAAGGTATATTATAATTCCAGTGTAATATAATATATAATACCATAACATCATCTTTTATACGTCCCACATATGGAATTAACGAATCAAATCACATTGAGGGGGTGGTAGTCCGCACTTCCTTTAATGAAGATATCGCGTTTACGCATAATGGAAACCATAAAGGTATGCCCAAAATGAAAAATACAGAAGCTTAAGGAAAAGGTAGACATATTATATATCATATATAAATATATTGTCATCTTAATGGATACCTTTGAAGGTGTTAAAATAATGTTGAACAATCATCGTTTCGGGTGGCAGAAATTCTCCATCCACGGAAACAGTATGTTCTTTAACCATTAGATGTAGGTGTGTGTAGGTGTAACTCGAATCCTTCTTATAAAAACATCCTAGTATATTTAAGATACTGGATTTGTTACAAAAGAAATGAATAAAAAGAGTTTAGGGGGTTGGAGAATCAAAATAAAACAAAAGGACTCAAGTGAAGACATTACCTTAAAATCTTGTAACTCCCTTTGGTTTGAGCTCAAAGGCTTCCTTGGGAAGACTTCTGCCCAAATTTAGGATTCAAAGAGTAAGATAGGGAAGTGGAGAGACAAAATGGGCAGGGGTTTTCCGAGCCAAAGGCTTTGGAAGTGGGGGTAAGGAGGTAGAGGTGGGGGCCTTTTATAAGAGGAGAGGAGGGGAACTCTTGGAAAGTAAAGAAATGTTACATTATTTTAAAATTATTTTAGGATTAAAAAGGTCCCACATTAATATAATTCTAGGTTACGGTGATAAGGGTTCTAAATCCACCCATACAATAGGTTTTGGACATGTGTAGGTCATAGATTTTACATTATCATTTCATTTTATTTAAATCCTTTATTAATGATGTAATCGCTGCAGCATCATGATGTCATAAATAATTTAATTTATTTAAAGTCTAAAAATTATTAAAAAAATTCATGATGTAGGAAATCGTTTTATCTTTCCAATGAATATTTATAATCAAAATTTTGACTTGTATAACCCCATGTAAAAGTTTTTCTAGTAAAACATCTCATGCTTGTGTTATTTTTACTTTAACATTAAATAAAAAGTTATTTATGTCATTTCCCAACCAAAGTGGCTCAATGGGATCCCAAAGTTGACCCATGGATTGTCTTGGTCGTCCATGAAACATCCAATGAGGGTAGGACATGTTTCAAGATCATCTCATATTATTAAAACATTATTTTGACCTTAAACTACACTGATTACCTCTAATCGCGATTAAGAACTTAAAAGTTACTATTCACCAAAAATTATTTTAATCTTATTGAACCACATTTTAGTTCTTAATGACAACCATGTATGTCGGATTTTTGAAAATCAAATCAAAGAAGTGGCAAAGTTTCATTTAAACGAAAAATCAGTTTCTTTAACTACCACTTAGTGGTTTCACTATTCATCAAAAATTGATGTTTTTCAGAAAAATTCCAAAACTTCACCCTAAGCTATATTTGATATTTTGAATTCAAAAATGATGTCTATTTTACAAAATTCAAAACATATAAGATGGATTAATTATTTTAATAATTAATTCCCGCTTTCATGACAAATATCGTGTTTTTATGAAACAATAAGTATCAAAAGATTGGCACTAGTTTAAGTCAAATTTCAAAGTGAAATTGATTCCAATGACCACCATTGGATTAAATGGTAAAAATATATTCTAATTTCACTTTAAAACTTATTCAAAAGATAATCTAATCATATAAATAAATTATATTAAAAAGTGGTTTCGAATTAAAATACAACATTTTCCACTATTCATTAAAAAAATGAACTTTATCAGAAAAATACCAAAAATTCACACAAAGTAAATTTTGATGTCCCAATCATAAAGAATAAGTTTATTTTGACAAACATAGATTAGAAAATTGTCAAAAGATAGATTTAAACAATGGTTTTCTATTAAAAGGCAGTAAAACAATCTTTTAAAAATATTAGTGTATTTGATGCTTAAGATTGGATTTATTTTCATTTTAAGCCTCTAAAACACTATCTAATTCATTAATAGGCATAGATAAAAATATCTATTATTCATTACTTACTTGGGATGTTACATCCTCCCCCCTTTAGAAAATTGTGTCCCCGCAATTTATTTACTTATCGAATAAATGGGGGTACTTATCCCTCATTGCATTTTCAGATTCCCATGTTGCCTCTTCCATCATGTGGTTTTTCCACAAAACCTTTACCTGATGAATCACCTTATTCCGTAAAACATTCTCCCTGTGGTCAAGAATCTGGACCGGTTGTTCCTCATAAGATAGGTTCTCTTCCAGCTGAACTACCTCTGGACTCAAAACATGAGATGGATCTGGCATGTACTTTCTCAGCATCGAAACACGAAAAACATTGTGTACCTGAGATAAACTCGGAGGTAAAGCCACTTGGTATGCAACTGATCCAACTCTCTCCAGAATTTCATATGGTCCAATGAACCTTGGACTCAGCTTTCCTTTCTTACCAAATCACATCACACTTTTCCATGGTGAGACTTTAAGAAAAACATGATCACCTACCTCAAAAGATAGATCCTTCCTCCTGTTGTCTGCATAACTCTTTTTCCTACTCTGAGCTGTTCTCATGTGTTTCTGTATCAGTTGAACTTTTTCTGCCAACTCTTCTACCAAATCTGGTCCCATCAATTTCCTTTCACCCACTTCATCCCAGAAAGCTGGAGTTCAACACTGCTTCCCATATAATACCTGAAATAGTGCCATCTGTATACTGAAATGAAAACCGTTATTATATGAAAATTCAACCAAAGAAAGATGTTGGTCCCAACTTCCCTGATAATTCATATAGAAAGAACGTAGTATATCCTCTGATGTCTGAATTGTTCATTCTGACTTCCCATCTGATTGAGGATGAAAAGCTGTACTAAAATTTAATTCAGTACCCAATGACTTCTGAAGGCCTTTCCAAAAGTTAGAAGTGAACCTGGGATCACGGTCAGATACATTGGAGAGAGGAAATCCATGTAACTTGACTATATCTTTAAGATATAAACAGGAAAGTTGATCTAGGGTAAAAGTATCTCGTATAGAAAGGAAATGATCAGATTTAGTCAAGAGATCAACAATAACCGAGATTTCATTATTACCTCGAGGGGTCTTCGGCAATTCCACAACGAAGTCCATGGATATATTCTCATATTTCCACTCTGGCACTGGTAAAGGCTGAAGCATCCCTTTCGGTAACTTCCACTCTTCTTTAACCTTTTGACAAGTCAAACACTTCATAGTAAAATCAGAAATAACTCATTTCATTCCATCCCACCAGTAATACTCCCACAGATCATTGTACATCTTAGTACTGCCATGATAAATTGAAAATGGACAACTATGAGCTTCACATAACAACTCTCTCTTCAACTGTGAATCATAAGGCACACACAATCTCTTCCCAAATCTCAAAACACAATCATTATCAATGTTGAATTCAGGCAACATACCTTTCTGAAACAGCTCAACCTTTTTCTGCAACTGACTGTCTTGTTTCTGTGCTTTCTTGATTCTGTATGATAGAGAAGATTTCACTGATACCTGAAACAAAATAGAAGAACATCCTGCACCAACAACTTCTATTCCAAATTTCATCAAATCCTTAACCAAATAATCACATTCCAACCGCAACATTGCTAATGAAGCATTACTTTTTCGACTCAAAGCATCAACCACTTTATTTGATTTTCCCGGATGGTAATGAATTGTACAATAATAATCCTTGATTAATTATAGCCATATCATTTGTCTCATGTTCAATTCTTTCTGAGTGAATATATGCTTTAAAATTTTGTGATCAGTATATATTTCACACTTTACTCCATACAAATGATGCCTCCAAATTTTTAAAGAAAAAACAACAGCAGCTAATTCCAAATCATTTGTAGGGTAATTTACCTCATGAGTTATCAACTGTCGTGAAGCATAAGCAATTACCAGATCATTCTGCATTAGGACGCAACCAAGTCCTTTCAATGAAGCATCACTGTATATAACAAACTCACCATTCCTGGAAGGTAGTTCCAAAACTAGAGCATTCACCAATCTTCTTTTCAATTCCTGAAAACAATCATCACATTCTTTTTTCCAGATAAACTTAACACCCTTCCGAGTTAGCTTAGTCATTGGACTAGATAACCGTGAAAAATTTCAAACAAACATTTGGTAATAACCTGCCAAACCGAGGAAACTACGAATATCTATTATATTTGTGGGTCTTGGCCATTCTTCAACAACCTTTGTTTTTGCAGGATCAACAGTTATCCCATCTTTAGAAACAATGTGACCAAGGAAAGAAAATTGTTGCAACCAAAACTAAAACTTGCTGAATTTCCCATACAATTTCTTTTCTTTTAAGTTTTGAAAAATAACCCTTAATTGTCTTTCATACTCCTCTTTACTTTTAGAAAACACCAAAATATCATCAATGAAAACCACCACAAACTTATCCAAAACTCATGGAAAATTCTATTCATTATGTCCATGAATATAGAATGTGAATTTGTTATCCCAAAAGGCATTACTACAAATTCATAATGGCCATATCTTGTACGAAACACAGTCTTTGGAACATCTGCTTCCTTTACCTTCAGCTGATGGTACCCCGATCTCAGGTCAATATTTGTAAAAAACTGAGCACCCTGGAGCTGATCAAACAAATCATCGATATGTGGCAAAGGATATTTGTTCTTAATAGTGATGTTATTCAAGACTCTATAATCAATGAAAAGTCTCATCGAACCATCTTTCTCTTTAAAAAATAAAACTGGAGCACCCCATGGTGACGTTCTAGGTCGAATGAAACCTTTCTCTAATAAATCTTGCAATTGCTCCTTCAACTCTAAAAGTTCAATTTGAGCCATTCGATAAGGGGGTTTCGAAATAGGCTTCGCATCAGGAACTAAGTCAACAGTAAATTCAACTTCCCGATCTAGTATTATTCCAGGCAACTCATCAGGAAAAACATCAGGATACTCATTTACCACTGGCACATCATTAATCTGAACAATTCCCTTGTTTTCAACAATATGTGCAAGGTAACAGTCATTTCCATCTTTTACATGTTTCTCGGCCTCTTGATATGTTATCAACAGTAAGGGTTCATTCTTGTACACAAACTGAAAGGCTTTTTGAAAAGAAACTTCTTTAGCCCTATAGTCCATCTTAGCATGGTAAATAGAGTGCCAATCCATACCCAGGATAACATCAAACTCTACTAGAGGTAGAAAAATAAGGTTTGCAAGTAGGTTCATTCCACGGATAAGGATAGGAAGATTCTTATAAATTCTTTTTTCCTCAACATTTCCCCCAGGTGTATTTACCACAAGTTCAGGAGTCATATCTTGAGATGGTATTCCCATTTTACTATAATAAGTTTCAGAGATGAAAGAATGTGTAGACCCCAAATCAAACAACACACTGGAATAATCTGAAGAAACAAACAAAGTACCTGATACAACTTCATTTGATGGCCCGACATTTGCTGAAGTAGTTGCAAAGGATTTCACCACCCCTTTCTTCTTGTAGTCTAACTACTTCCCATCACTCAATCTCTTTGTCGGACACTCGTTTTCATAGTGACCCATCTCATTGCACTTAAAACATTTTACTAACTGTAAATAAAATTTGAACTTACCATCATCGTGATCTTTTTCCGTGCAATCACGAGCCTTATTTCCCATCTTACCACATCGGTAGCACTTTCTAGAATTCCTAAGACATTCCCCAAAATGCCTTTTTCGACATTTATCACAAACTAGAAACATAGATTTCTTACCATCATACTTTTTTGAAGAATTCTTCCCTTTCTCCTGCCACCTCGGTCTCTTCTTCTGTTGGTTGTTATAGAACACTTGATCATCGGCAAACTCCATTTCCACCTTCTCAGCACATCGAACAAGATTTTCATAACTTTTAAAATCACGGGAAGCTAATGCCATTCGATATTTTGGCTTTAATCCTGAGTAAAAACGATTGATTTTACTATCAAGGTCTCGGATAAAATTTGGAGCATACCTTGCCAATCGAGTGAACCATTCTTCATAGGCAGCCATTGAGTCTTCCTCTTGCCTCAATTCCAAGAATTTTTTTCCATCCTAAGTCGAACATCCTTAGGAAAATACTTTTCAAGAAACATACCTTTGAATTCATCCCATTCAAGAGGATCAATCTCATCGGCGTCCCTGATATTTTTAACCATCGACCACCACTGATCTGCTTCACCCTCCAAACGGTAAATAGCAAGACTAACCTTTTGATTGTCTGAACACCCCATGACATCGAAAATATTCTCTAGTTATTTAATCCACCCTTCAGATAACACATGGTCAGATGATCCTCTGAATGCTGGGGGATGTTGCCTCATGAAATGTTCCACCACTGACATGTTCCTCTGCGGTTGATCTGGCTGATCTCGTGCATGGATACCACCACCATTTATCGCTTGAGTCAACTGCGCCATTACTGCAACAAACTATTCAGTTCTAATTCCAACCATCTCAGGATGCTGATTCGGAAGGTTATTTCCTTCTGTATGCCTTCCTAGCACTGCTTCCCTGTTTCCTCTGTGGAAAACCATTTTGAACAAACATGTCTTAGATGAAGCAACATGGTAATCTTTAAATGCTATATCATTTCAAAAAAAATTATTTTTTGGATAATCATTTAATAGAATTCTAACTCATAAAGTTATCTAAACCGACCTATGATACCAACTATAAGGCCCTGGCCTTAAACCTTACTTAATCTGGAGTTATTACAAGATTACACATTGAGGATAATTTCAGGTTTAGTGTTTTAGAGAATTAGAACATAAAACATGAATTACATTCCACATATAAACAAAGTAGTTACATAAAGATAGTATTCAGTTTTCCCATCAATGGAAACATATTTAAAATAAGACATGGATTCATTCTTGAAACTTCCTTGACACTATCATCATATCATGTACCTTTCCCTTTACTTGTGAAAAACATTTCAAAAAACATGGGATGAGTATAAAAAGCTCAGTATGGGTTATAAAAAAATGGAAAGGAAACATGAGTTCATATATACATAAGAATGAAATCATACTTTACCCATAAAACATAAGCACTTTAACATACCTCATCAAATCATGAATAAATCATAGAAATCATAAGACATAAAGGTAACTTGAGGCATTCATAACATTCTTACGTAGGGAGTAACCCTCTTGTTACGTTTGGAATACCCATCATAGTATATTCCCTAAATCTCTTCATAGAAACCTTAAAGTTTCACTCCTTCGCGTTACCCAATGCATTGGAGAGCTATATCAGGCTCACCTGCCCTTATTTTATCACGGAACCACCCGTCTTCATAATAATGCCCAAGAACCATAACATAATCGTATCACATAAAACATGCATAAAGAAAACATAACATTTCCACATTTCAATCACAAGATATCAATACAACACATTGATATTATAAAAACATTATGAAAACCATTTTCAATACCAAAATAAAAGAAAATTAAAACATGGTATTGATTTTTCTTTTAAAAAAAGGTATGGCTTGTAGAGGAAGCTGAAACTCAAATTATGGTCACGGTGGCGGAGAAGTCGTTGTTGCCGCATACGTACGATAAAAACATTCCCTTTTATCGTTTAGTAAAATTATTCGTATAAAAACGATTCCTTTTGGATAAATGTAAAAGTCAAAGGGGTTTATACACCATATAAAATAAGGTTGTGTATAAAACAAAATATGCCTCAATGAAAGGATATTGAGACGAAGTCTCATACCTCAGGTCCGACATGACTCGGTCGTTCTTTAATCTCCTGAATAATAAACTTGAGTTAATTTCTACTTGTTTAAGAACCTTTTTAAAGTTAATTATTCCTTTTATATCACTTATTTCAATGTCATGAACACTATTTAATTATTTAATTTAATAACGGTCGTTTTAACGATCATTGGTACTTGAGTCAAAAATAAACACTTTATAATTACAAGTTGTTCATATATCCATTATATCCAGAATTATAATCCTGATGTATATATCATATATATCATATATATCCAGTATATACATGCATTTATAATATTACATAATCATTTAGAGGTAAGAAATGAAATGCACCGTTCATGGAGACGGTAAGCCGTACGTACGCATGAATGCTACTTTCATTTCTATTTCATATTTTATAGAATGGAATCATAATGTTATAAAGGTATATTATAATTAAAGTGTAATATCATATATAATATCATAGATTCATCCTTTATACATCCCACATATGGTATTAACGAATCAAATCACTTTGAGGGGGCGGTAGTCCGCACTTCCTTAAATGAAGATATCGTGTTTACCCATAATGGAAACCATAAAGGTATGCCCAAAATGAAAAATACAGAAGCATAAGGAAAACATAATCATATTATATATCATATATAAATATAGTGTCATCTTAATGTCCACCTTTGAAGGTGTTAAAAGAATGTTGAACAATCATCGTTTCGGGAGGCAAAAATTCGCCATCCACGGAAATAGTATGTTCATTAACCATTATATGTAGGTGTAGCTCAAATCCTTATTATAACAACATCCTATTATATTGAAGATACTGGAGTTGTTACAAAAGAAATGAATAAAAAGAGTTTAGGGGGTTGGAGAAGCAAAATAAAACAAAAGGACTCAAGTGAAGACATTACCTTAAAATCGGGTAACCCCCTTTAGTTTGAGATCAAAGGCTTCCTTGGGAAGACTTCTTCCCAATGTGAGGCTTCAAGGAGTAAGAGAGGGAAGTGGAGAGACAAAATGGGCAGGGGTTGGCCGAGCCAAAGGCTTTGGAAGTGTGGGTAAGGAGGTATAGGTGGGGGCCTTTATAAGAGGAGAGGAGGGGTAGTCTTGGAAAGTAAAGAAATGTTACTTTATTTTAAAATGATTTTTGGATTCAAAAGTTCCCAAATTGATATAATTCGAGGGTAAGGTGATAAGGGTTCTAAATACACCCATCCAATAGGTTTTGGACATGTTTAGGTCATATATGTTACATTATCATTACATTTTATTTAAATCATTTATTAATGAGGTAATCGCTACATCATCATGATGTCATAAATAATTTAATTTATTTAAAGTCTAAAAATTATATAAAAAATATCATGATGTAGGAAATATTTTTATATTTCCAATGACTATTTATAATAAAAAATATGACTTGTATAACCCCATGTAAAAATTGATTTAGTAAAAAATCTCATGTTTGGTTTATTTTTACTTTAACATTAAATAAAAAGTTATTTATGTCATTTCCCAACTAAAGTGTCTCCATGGGGTCCCCAAGTTGACCTATGTATTTTCTTGGTCGGCCATGTCACATCCAATGAGGGTAGGAGATGTGTCAAACTCATCTCATATTATTAAAACATTATTTTTACCTTAAACTACACTAATTACCTCTAATCGCGATTAAGAACTTAAAAGTTACTATTCACCAAAAAATTATTTTAATCTCATTGAACCACATTTTAATTATTAATGAAAACCATGTATGTCGGATTTTTGAAAATCAAATCACAGAAGTGGCAAAGTTTCGTTTAAACGAAAAATCAGTTTCATTAACTACCACTTAGTGGTTTCACTATTCATCAAAAATTGAAGTTTTTCAGAAATATTCCAAAACATCACCCGAAGCTATATTTGATATTTTGAATTCAAAAATGATGTCTATTTTAAAAAATTCAAAACATATAAGATGCATTAATTAATTTAATAATTAATTCCCATTGTCATGACAAATAGCATGTTTTTATGAAACAATTAGTATCAAAAGATTGACACTAGTTTAAGTCCAATTTCAAAGTGAAATTGATTCCAATGACCACCATTGGATTAAATGGTAAAAATAAAGTCTAATTTCACTATAAAACATATTCAAAATATAATCTAATCATATAAATAAATTGGATTAAAAAGTGGTTTTGAATTAAAATACATCATTTTTCACTATTCATTAAAAAATGAACTTTATCGGAAAAATACCAAAAATTCACACAAAGTAAATTTTGATGTCCCAATAATAAAGAATAAGTTTATTTTGAAAAAAATTTCTTATAAAATTGTCAAAATATTGATTTAAAAAATTCTTTTCCATTAAAAGGCAGTAAAACAATCTTTTAAAAATATTAGTGTATTCCATGCTTAAGATTGGATTTATTTTCATTTTAAGCCTCTAAAACACTATCTAATTCATTAATAGGCATAGATAAAAATATCTATTATTCATTACTTACTTGTGATGTTACAATTATGGCATGTTAGATATTATAAGATGAGCATGGGGAAAATTTTAAAGTTCTTTTATGAATGTTGTAGGATCATCATATTTATGATAATTTTTCCACATTTAGTTTCTAGATCTGAAGTGTTATGTTTCTAAATGATTTGATCTATGAATTTTTGGTTTAGATTTACTTAGAGAAAATCATTGTAGTTATATCCTGGGAGGAGATGAGGAAAGGCTTCAATATCAAAAAATTAATTGGAATGGTATAGTATTATAAGCTGTATTTGGGGGAATTCCCTCAACATTCCTCTCCAATGATATCCCTCAACTAGAAAGAAGTGGTTATTTTTTAAATTTTACAATTTCAAGTGCCATTATATGATTATAAAAGGATATTTACCACTACACATGTCTTGATTTTACCAAGATAGGTCAAGATTATATGGTCTGTTGTGATACATCATGTCAGGGTTTGGGGTGTGTTTTGATGAATGGTGATCATATGGGGGTGTATAGATCTCTATATCTCCAAACACATGAGATGAATTACCTATCCCATGAACATGAACTCTTTTTAGTAATGCATTCCCTTACATACTGACATCACTACCTCTTTAAAGAGTTGTTTATGGTCAATTTAGACTACAAAAGATTGAGATACATTTTCTCCTAGAAGGATCTGAACCCAAGGGAGTGATGAGGGATGATGTACCTAGAAGTTATTTATAATTAAATCATTTACACCCTAGGTTATGGAAATATTGTTTTGGATTCCTGGAGTAGGAAGTTACAAACCCAAGCTATGAAGGATTCTAGTAATGTGTGCACACTATTGAGGATTTTTTTCTCAGATTCACATTGAGGCTAAGGAACATAGTAGTGGTATGATCTTGGATACTATTTAGTTAATTCATTCCCTAATAGATATAATTGTGGATGATCTGCTAAAGGATAAGTTATTACATCATTTTACATAGTTTCTAAAAGATAGAGAGGATCCAAGTGGATGGCCATTGGATATTGGGGGTGTTCTATTCTTCATGGGTTATTTAGTTGTGTATTATACTTTTATGAAAGTAGCGATTAATGACTACTATCATTCCTAGTGCCTTTTCAAACAAGTATCTACCAATAATTATTATGATGTTTGATATCAGTTTTGGCAGCCATATATGAGAAATGACATAGCTGACTTTTTATCTTAGAGTTACGTCGATCAACATGTCAAGGTTGAGAACAAAAGACCCTTAGGATTGATTCATACACTTCATATTCCTACATGGAATTAGGATAAGGTATCCATGGACTTTTTTATCGGAATACCATGTAAACCCTAAGGAATGAGTGAAATTTGTGTGTTTATCAAAGTTCCAAAAAAATTCCCCCAATTTTATCTCAATTAAGGAATAGAATAAAGTGGAATAATTTGGTAAGCTGTATATTCAATTGATCATGAGGTTGCATGGTGTGACGTTTTATAATATTTTTGATAGGGACCTCCATTTTACACATTAATTATGGGAAGTACTCTAGAAGTAAATAAGGTACAAGGTAAAAGAACTAGCCAACCATCCTTAAACTGATGGTTAAATAGAGAAATTAAATCTCATTCTCGTGGTTATTTTTTATGCCCGCATCATGGAAATTAGAGACTCATGGGATAACCATATTGTGTTGGTGTAATTTTTATATAATAACAGTTACCAATACTTGAATAGGATAGATCCTTTCGAAGTTATATATAATTATCCATGTTAGTCCCCCTATGTTTGACAGAACTGGGGAAGACTTCCATGTTGGGAGAAATCATTTTGCAGTATATAACTTGTAATATTTAGATGATTAGACACTTGTTTTTCTAACATATGATTCTTTATAATTTTTATTTTCATCAACAATATGGGGATTTATATTTCTCAGTTTGTGATGTGGTGTTTTTTAATATAGCACCTTTCTTGGTTCATCATCATCATTGTAAACATGGGAATCTTATACTAAGGTATAGCAGACCATTTCAGATCATTGAGATGATTGAAAAGGTGGAATATATCTAGATTTTTCCACTTAATTGACATCGATTCAAAGAATTTCTTATTTCTTTTATTTGAAATGGTTTAATCTGATTCCATATCTTCTGTTAATATGGAAAGAGATAAAGTTGGATATTTATCTATACATGAAGGTGTATCATGTTCAAATTGTGGATTCCTAATTGAATGTACTCTAGGGGAAATCCATTCTGTTTACTCTGGTCCTATGGAATCATGGTAATAATGAGTATGATACATAGGATTAAATTTATTTGGTTATTTAGTAGTAACAATACTTGTTCCCTAATTAAACTATTAGTTGAATTTATAGGTAACAACTATTTCCATGGTGTTGACAATTTCCACACCTATAGTGTTAATTATTGTTATTTCACTTTTATTTTTAGCATTTACCTTTTCGTATAGTTCTTGTGGTGGTTTTTGAGTAATTGGTTGTTTTTTGGGTAGATAGAGGGTGGTTCACAATTGGAACATGGTTAGTAAAAACCACATGTCATCCCTCTACAAACTATTCAAGCCAAAAAATTGGTATTTCAAGGTTGAAAAGCTAGGGATAGTGTTGTGTGCTGGCCCCAGTATCCCATGTGGTCTCCCATACCTTTTAGACACCGGGGTGAACGGTTTGGGCATGGTCTGGTAGTCCGTGAGAACAAACTAGGTGGCCTACCCATATATTTTAAAAGTGTTAAATTTCATATGTACCCTCTCTATTTTTAGCCCAAATCACCAAAAATTTCCCCATTCAGACACCTCTATCCTTATGTGTTTCTCCCCCATCTTCTCCTCTTCTTTTGGGATATAATTTAAGTTAATTAGATCTTGTATATTCAATGAAAACTCAACTAAATACCTCCCATATTCCTTCTATAGACACTTATTTATTTTCCGTTGGGATTTGATCTCTACACGAGTGTCTTTAACCTTGTATCTTTTAAATCTAGAGTTTTCTTCTTGGATATTTATTTTGGTGTTTTGTTCTTTCTTCAATAATATCTCCTATTTCTTAGGATTATGGTTCGCACTAGGTTAGTGGTAGTTTACAAGTAAATATAGGTGGAACCATGTTGTTATATTATTTCATTAGTAAAATATGATTTCATTTTTGTCATATTTTTTTCCTATAATAATGGAGTGGAAAATTTTTGTTTTCAAAGATTTTGGTCTGTGTAAAACTCTTGAAATGGTTTACCCTTTGGGTGATTGATGAAAATGATGTATTGTTGAATGCTATGTGCTAGAATTATGGAAATGTATTGAAATGGTTTGAATGGTTTTTGAAAATGGAATAGAGCACATAGGAGCCCAAGGTATCTAGGAGGTTGTTCTAAGGACAAGTACACTGAGAGAGGGAGGGGTATGGCTGGTTATTCCTTACAGTATTATGAAATATTAGTAAATAAACATGGTGATGATGTTTTGATTACAACTAGAACTTTGGTGAAGGACACTATAGTGGCTCATTAATGAGTACATATGTGTTCGTATCTAATCACTAAGGGAATGAGGCTCCTAGATAGACCTCGATGGTTAGGTATTGTCCTAATGTGACAATTCCATATTTACCTGAATTTATCTCTTTTAATACTGTTTATATCCCCTTCCAAATTAAATAATGTTTTTAACAGTACACAATATACCCTCTTTTAAAACAATCATTTTTATTTATCTTATAATTTATGTGTAGAGAAAATATTGTGGGATCCTTCTAGGAAAGTGATATCACACACTACAAATACCCATTGGGTTTATATATACTTCATTTTGTCTGATATAGGTAATGGAAATACATACTACAGTAGTTGAAACATATTCTCTTGGTAGTTGGATCTTCTTCTGATAGGTGTGCGTGGTGGTTACATGGTGGTTACATAGTGGTTGTTGGACATAACTCCAAGATGAGGGTAGCGGTTCTATTTTCATTTGTTTCCCTTTGTCCCAAATTGGGTTTAGTTGAGAATTTAAAGAAACCTTGTTACATGTACTTGTATCATGTCTCTAGCCTTGAATAGAATTTTGATGTGATTTTAGGTACATTTGGTGTTGTTAATGTTTTTCTGAGTGTGTTTTTGGTTTTTAATATGGTTGGTGTGTTTTGGTCATGGGAAAATCATTTCCAGGGAGTATTCAATACCCACACACAAGTTTATAGATTTTGGGGATCAATAATGCCCTTTTGGATATTCGTTGTTCCGGGTCAGGTATTTGGTTGGATGGAAATCTACCCTGGTTAATGAAATGGATCATAATGTACAAAATCCTAAACCATCGCATAATTTACCAAACTCCACACCATAACACTTATAATCTCTAATAATCCTCTATGGTTATTTCAAATAACACCCAAACCTAACTCAGTCATGAAATCCTGTTCAAATATCCATGCTCCACATTTGAATGTTGAAAAAGATTCTGAATTTAAACTTTAAATATATGGTACTTAAACCAGAAAAACCCAAGACAAAATTCGCAACCAATATTGAAACATTATGATGGATGTTACTAACCAATATATCTCATGAAATGAAAAAATAATCATCTTATTCAATAATCAACCTAGAGTTCTCCCCACCATATATCCTATGGTGAGGAGGAAAATTTCAAGCCACAACCATACACACCATCATAAATGTCTATTATAACACACATATAGTGTCATAACCACACTCCCATCATAGTTACTACCTAACATACCCATCAAAACATCAAAACATCAGATCCCTTTATCATGTCAATATTCTAATTTAGAATATATGTGCCTCCATAAACTATTCTCAACATGATAAATCTAGAATTTATTTGAAAGTACCTTGAAAATCACACACTACAATTATATAGGAAACAATGTTCCTGATATAGTTCTTTATTGACAATATCCAATTACATGAGAGAACACAAAATGACACACGTCTGGATAACATTCCTTGAAAAAATTCATTTCCAGCCACTAACACAACACCAAAACCCAGTCTCAATGCCTTCATCCCTGGAGGCATCCTGAGATATTCTGAGAAAACACACTAAGGACCGTACCAGAATTTATATTAAATTACATGGTTGAACCACAAATTCATTTTTCTATTATCTCAAAGAACCAAGAACACCATGTCTCTTCTAACCCAATCACACTCATATCACCTCCAATCTCGAAACCCACACCTAGAATCTACAAGATACAATAAATATATTTTTATGTGGAATTTATTGAGTAATATATAATCAATTGGATCCACTTATCCATTAAAATCATAATTTCAAAAAAAACATTCAAATGATAAGTTCTATATAGAAATGAACCTACTCATGAATGGGTCACACGCTTATGGTAGACATCCTTCTCACCCCGATGATCATCTTTGTAGTCTCACTACTAAAAAATGATCCAAATCTCTATGAATTATTCCCAATCCTTCTTTAGACATATGACCAGAGTGGTCTAGACTAATTCTTCTTGATCTAAAAAATGAAACACCAAAAACCACTTAAGGTAATATTTTCAGGGAAATCATTTAATTTCAATTATTAATAAAGTTTTCCACCCTCAACAATCCACAAACACACTCACTACTTGGAATATTTTCTTGAAACACTCCTTGAGAACATATAAAACTAGACCAAAATGCCATCACCTTCTTATCACTCATTTGGATCCATGAATGATAGGTTTTGGGCCACTAGGACTACCAAAAACTGTTAGTTCCATTAATTCAAAGTCACCAAGAATAATGAATGAACAACACAAGATTACTAGTCTCAAACCCAAAATATATTAGGCCAACATTTCATACCAATCGATCCACAAACCGATCGAATAACACTCATATAAATCACACGGTCTCCAATAACCAGTGTTTCCTTAACAACAATGAACATTCTCATTTAACCTCTATGCTCTTAAAGGATCATTAAGACACTAGGTTCTAAAATAAATAAATAAAACCACACCAAAAAGCACCCAAATTATCTTGTGAAACCCTTTTATGGATTCTTTTTTGTTGAGGATCTCATACCTAACCCAAAACTCTTACCAAAGCATCTATATCTTTCCATACTCTTTGATTGACCTCACTAGATACATTTTTAACAACCCTTTCCACCCTTAACTTCATTTATTTCCATGAAATACCTGAGTCACCAAACCTAAAAGTATCCCATAAAAATTTTCCATTAAAATAAATCCTGATCGTTACCTTAATTGATTCAAAACTCCATATTTTCCATGCATGAACCATATGTTCTACCTTTATTTCCTTCAAAATAAAATGGATGTATTCTCCCATAACACCATGTTACTATAAATTCAATAAAACTCCTCTGTGTCATGTCACAAAAAAACTATATTCATAATCCTAATACAATTTTCTTCTATGTACCATACATATTAAATCCCGACAACCCAATCATTATAGGATCTATTACCCAAAGAAATCCTGACATCTCACATATGTTGATGCTCACTCTCCAAAAACCCTGATGATGATCTTGGCTACATGTTTTATTTAATAAACTTAAATATCCCTATAAATCCACATTAAAAGGGGAAATTCACCTATTCCATAGTCTAACTCACATTCTTAAATGATAACTCATGCCATTTCTTCACCATAAACCTCTATACATCCTCTCAAAGCATACTAAAAACACTAATCACAATAGGGAATAAGTTCTCCCAACAAAACCTATTTAGAAACCATGATGATAGAACATAAGGTTCTACTAAACTCGAAATTCATCACAGAATCGTCATGCGTACAACATAAACTCAATCTGACCTCATGTGTGCTAATATAATAACTGGAAACAACCACTATTACATATCATAACTAAAAAAACCACATACCTTGGGCTGACCCCTATCACGGGTTACACATTGTAGAAACCCAAGCACCAACCCACTATGAACCAAGTAAAATTTAAGTTCCCCAGGTACCCCACCTAGTAAATAGGTAAAGACTCATATAAAGTCTTTAACTATTAATGGATTTGTCAAGAAAAACTCATAAAAGTCCAAAACTCATGAGGAATCAAGCATGATCTTATCCTAATAGAAAATGAAATACATATACCAAATCACCCACCTCTAGGGTCTCATTTTCTAGTGGACACATAGACCCAACCACATGTCCAAAACTAGAGAACCCATCCTTTCTGAGCATATGAATGTCAGACTACTCCCTAGATGATCATGCCACGTATAATGACACGTACACATGGAATTATTTCATATCCATGATAAAGGTATTCAATAGGTACCCCCACTGGGTCCCCGCCTAGATCCATGATAAGTAACACACATCATATTTATGAAAAACACAGGTATCGGTTAAGTAGATGTTTATTCCAATCCACAAGGGAAACCATCATAGATGTTGATACTATTCAATTTAAGTACATGAACCCACATAATAAAAACCACAAGGGTTCCAATGGTTATGATGTTAGGTCACTCTAACTTACTAGGATCACTACACTATCTATGCATCAGGATTAAATTTTCATGCACATCATCGGCCATCTCATTATAGATTCACATGTCCTTCCAAAAAAAGGATAAACTTTTACACATTACTCTACTTAAATAAAATTTCACCATGTAATTATACAGGTAAATGTCTAATAGAAGTTTTTGACGCTTTAAAAAATAATGCCTTAGTCATCAGTAAAATCACACAATAGAAGGCTTATAACTTGTAGATTCTATGTCCCTAACATGATCCATGAGTATTCTTCTACCTCCACGGGCCAATAATCAAAATCAGAATACTACTCTATTTCCAAAAGTCCATGATCCATAAATCCATCAAAAATGATAAAATAAAAACCAATTTTGTATTTACTTAGGAGAAAATCATATACTATTATATTCATTTAATAACAATAACATAAATATCTTCCCCTAGTAACCTAGAATTCCAAATGAAACAAGTGTTCTCAACAGATTAGTCATATTTCCATCATAGGCCCTCACACATTCCAAGGTCTCCTAAATATCTAATCCCAAATATTTTGAAAAATAAATAATGAGAAATACTCTAATATCACCTTATAACATCCTGAACCTGATCACTCCATAAATACTATCCTATCTTTTTCATCATCTAACATCAGGCGTGACTCCCAGTACACAATAGGTTGCCGACTATAAGCATGAGCCTATGGTGGTATATTGGGAAGAGTATACACCTATATTAGATTTTTTTGTAACATATGAAGAAATGAATTTCAAACATCAAAAAAAAACTGAACGTGAAAGTAGATAACTATAAAAGGATAAACAATGAATGTAATTTAAAAAATGGAAGAACAATCATGAAATATACATAACTAATCGCCCACCTATCCTATTACATAAATGCACCATAATAAAATAAACCAATCAAGAGGGATACACTTCTTCTTGGAACCAAATCTTATCCAGTCACCTATTACCAATCAAACTATCATGTCTAATCATAAAAAACACACATTAAGATTAATCCTAAACATGTGACTAATATAAGAATGTGAGAGATACTCAGGAACCCATGATCATTGGAGACCTAAGAATTGTGTGAGTAAAATCATGTATGACACCACCAATAGTGTTTAGAACAATAAGCAATCTGGGTAGAAGTGTATATAGATATGTGATGGAATAATAAAAAATACCTTAATGAAGATATGTTTTTTAAAAACTATTAATTATTTAACTTGTTAGAGCTTAGGTTTTAAGTGGAACACTGTCCAACCAACCAGTGTTATCCCATGTTGATCGTCTTATCCATAGATCATAGGGAGAAACATACATTATGTTAAAAAAGTTTTAATTACTCAATTTAGTTTTAGGTTCCATAGAGATTAATCCCAATGTATTCCCACCATTTTTAAATATTATTACTTCCAAGAGAATCAAACCATCACCCAAATTAGGGATATCGAGATTCATGTTCAATATCCCAAATCATAGATACAGAGCATCATGTATAACATCAAAAATAAATTATGATTTTTATTGTGTAAAATATCATAAATCATGGATGTGGAGAATCAGATCAAACATCCTTAATAATGGATATATAGTTTCATTTTGAACTTCCAAAACATTCGCATCATTTTTTAAAATATCAATAGGCCTTTAACACCACAACATTTCTCAGAATGTCAATACCTTTCACATATCCTAAAAAAACCTTCCAAATAATCATAGGAAATTATGTAAATAAAATATTATTTTTAAATATTTTGGAGCCTCCCTAAAAACAAAATTCTTCCACAATGGCATTCAAAATAAGGGCAAATACATTCCTTTCTATAAAAACCCTTAAGAGTCCCACTAAGGTGTTTTCAACAAAGGGGTAACCAAACACTCAATTAAAATAAATAATTTTAATTAATCTAATTTTAATTACAACATTTGATGTTCAATACCTCATTTAAAACAATATCCACTTAAAAATGTGGTTTTTACCCATCAATACCCCAAATAAGATAAAAATTTATTGTGCATGATTATAAAAATTTCAAAATCCTCAATGGAAGTTCATAGAACATAGCACATAATAAGCTTTTATTTCATCATTTTAACATGGAATAATACATTCATCCCCATGTTATCCCATGTCAACATTTCAAAAACATTGTGAATCCAACTAACAATACTAACCATGTTAAGAACATATTCAACTTATTATTCCATTTAAACCCCTACATTACAATTTCCCAGAATTGTCACACACCATCGGTGGCCATATGTTTGGCCTCATAATTGTTATTGGACCCGACAGAGTCTGTGGAAGGTTTATGGTATTAATTTAAGACCAAATATTGATTACTTAAACTATGTAATCTATAGACACACACTTTAGAACTGTCACTCATGCCCCATAAAGAATAAAATAAATTATCAAGACTATAGTTAATATATCTTAGACCACCTACCTCATACTGGACATTCACAATTTAACACTGAGGGTCAGAAACATACTAAGGCCCACTAAGCTATGAATCTCCAACTAGGTATCCAACTCAATCCATCATGACTCAAATTATTAATTATTAATAAATCTTATAATTAATTTAACAAATAGACCAGACTTTAAATTATGAAGAAAAACTATTGCAATCTCTTAGTAAAATTGAACCAATTTAGAACGCTAAACAATAAAAAAGGAATACCCCTATCGCATTCTTGGATGAATAACTAAATAAAATTATTTAAACAAATCACTTAATACCAAAAGTAAGGAAAAATATTAATAAATTTTTTGACGAAAAAACATCCAAATAAATGATTGGTGACAGTGTATAGACACCATCTCAAGATCTCCTCTATACATACCTTCTAAAATTCTTATGAGATATGATTGACTTCCCCATGATATGGTGGAATCACCAAAAAAACCAAAACCGAATAACATAAAACATAGAGAGAATGAAGGATGATTGGAATCAAAATCATCTAAGCATAAAGGCTCACATATAATAATGAATAAATTATCATAAAACACCTAAAAATGATGTTGGTTGATGGTGGGAATAATAGGGATATATTGTGGGTTTTGCACATAAGAGATGAGATGAATGGGGGTCTAAAGAAATAAAAGATTAGTGGGGGATATTAATTTTCCAATATAGTAATTCTGTTTGGTTTTTCTACAAATTTTTTGAAATCTTACACCAACCATGAATCTAGAGTTATCCAAGCATAGCTGCCCCACATAGTAATGATGCACGGTTTAACAAATCATCCACTAACAGGGTGAAATGTACGTAGTTTACTGTAGAAACTCAGATTTTATCCTAATAACTACTATATGATTTTTCAAAATGTGTGGATATAAATTCTATGACACATTTTTGGGTTTAAATTTTATCCCTTTACATGTACTTATCATGCTCCCTAGGTTGAATTTCAAAAAAAAATCTGATACATGATCCCCTAAGATGTTTTTTAAACCTCTAAGTTACATTTCAAGACTCATTACACCTCTAAATATATCACATTGAGGTATTTAAATTCTTTTAATTCTATTCCATATATCTGATCATAAATTGACGTAGTAGGTAAATTTAAAATTCAATTTATTTTAAAAATGTTTACTCTTACAGACATAATATCTTTTATTCATAGAATTTCTTAACTCTCATATGATATTGATCATGATATTGAACAAAAATTTACGAAAAGAAAATTAATATTAAATGTTTACATGGATAAGATCAGTAAAAAATATTTTTTCAGATTAATTATTAGGTCCCCCAAAGGTTTTGGATTTATAAAAATCATTTGTGACTGGATCTTCAGATACATTATCTCTCCCAAGTTCTCTATATCTATCATCTCAAAACATTTTGGGTTGTTATATTTTATGTTTGGTTATTTATAATGTTATTTAATATACCTATGCCTCATTTTTATTACATAAGATTTTGTAAATAGAAAACTCATCCCTTGGATGAATAACAACACTGTGTGAAGCTTTATTAGAAATTATGACCACTTTTATATTTTTCTCCTATTATTTGGTGGTGATATGTTTATCATCCTTAAGAATATCCAAACTTCATTTCTAATATACAAACACTGTTATCATAGTATATTTTTATGGGTTTTTAGTATGTGAAGGAATCCAAAAACTATTTATTCCTTGTTCTAGGATTTTATACTACAAAATTTCTCTAACTAAACAAATTTTGTGATTATATATAGATGAGTACCCATTTTTATAACTAGTAGATCCTCAGTTCTCAGGGTGCATTTTTATCCTCCACATTAATGCACTGGTGGATAATATTTCCACTTGAATCTAAATCTTGAAAAAAAAGGATTATTTAATTTGGAGGTAAGATCCCCCTTACTTCCATGTGTCTTAGATTTAATATCAATTTATATATTTTATACTATCAAGGATTTTGAATAATTATATTTGGGAGATGAAAAAAGTATTCTTGGGCATTATTTGGGATTCATCCATAGAGATTCATGCTCACTGGGAAAACTATAAATTGATGGTTGGTCTCACATATGAAAGTGGCCACAATGTATATTTCATGGTTTCTACCGTGTAATTAATCCAAACAAAATTACAATGAATATTCAAATATGTAATAACATTGTTCAATCTTATTATACTTTCATTGTAGGGTCCTTTATTGGATAATATTCACTATTTCTCTAGAAACGTGATCTCATATATTTGGATAAGTTTTTAGTATGATTCCTGAGATCATCTATAAATCTGAAGTGATAATAGGTAATTTAAGGATTTCATTTTTTTTAGATAATTAAGATGGTTGGCCCCACTCCAACATGTTATGGTTTCCATATAATCAATGGTTGCAAAAATATTGTAAATATACGATATGACTTTCAATTTTCAAAAATATATTAAAAAGAGTTAAACAAATGATACTATCTTTAATATAGAAAAAAATTAAAAAAAAATTATATGTTGGAGAATTTATTGGGAATTTGAAATTTTTTATGTTGTTCTTGAGATTTTAGTGAATCTTTATTATTGTGAGAATTCCCAGAATTGGGGAATTTTTAGGGGATCTTTTTATACAGTTTTTGTTTTTTGGGTGTTGCTCAAGGGAATTTAGGGATTGTAAGGATTTTGATGGGGTGTGGTATGATTTTATAAGACATAAAAATCACCATGTATTCTTTTAATAATTACATTATGTGTTAAATAGTGTCTATGTACCACTTAGGGAGTTAAATTGTATGCAGTGGTCTCCAACCAGATACCCGGTGAGTCATGAAGAATCTGTATATCCCTAGGGGTTCCACTTGTTACCTATTAGAAACCAACTGAGTATATAATTCTAGTCTTGATGGCCATTTTTTCAATTTTAATTATTTTTTTAATAGGGTACTTCTTCGACTCATGTGATTAAGTAATACCAAACCACCCCCTCCCATATTTCCTCCTTCACCCTTTATTTTCCCAATGTCTCTAGATGGACCATGTCTAGATGAATATACATGATGTCTAATTTAATAGTTCACCCTTATTAATTTTATGTTAAACCCTAGTTCATCTATCATTATCGCATTTATTTTATTTCTAATTTGGTATAGATTCGGTAATAGAACCTATTTTTTTTGAAATCTCAATGTCAAGTTATAGAGGAAAAACGGAGCCATGATATTAGAAGGGTTAACCTCTATGATGTAATGTTAAAATATTCCTATAATATTTTACTATATTCAATGTGTCGGTTTATTAAGTGCTTGCATGTTCCATAAGTTACCAATTCTGTATTTATGGAATATTTTCAAGTGAGTTGGTGGATGCATGATAAGTTTGGGTAGAGCCGAATTAATATGAATTAAGTGTTTCACACTTGTTTTAGTGGTTTTATAGTATCCTAGTGATTAATAAATCAGTATAATAAACATATTTTATGGTTCAATGAACACCATACTGATTAGGAACTATGTTCTTGGTGATGCATGTCTTAGGTTCAAGGAATGGGAGTGATATTTTTATATATCATGTAGAATAGGCATTGGGAAAAGGATCTAATGGGTGAAGGGATTTTCTTATTGTGTGGGAACTTCTTTGGGTGTTACATATAGACCACAAAATCCGTTTTTAGGTATTTAAAGATGGTGATGTTGTGTGTAACGGTTATATTCTCTATTCTAATGGACATTTGTTTATAAACATTATCCTTAAAGGGGCATTCATGAATAGTTTTTTTAGTGATGGATTTATGGGTTTCGATTTGGGTGTGATCATATGGGTGGGTGAAACATAAGATATTACATGTATTACATATGTATAATGCATGGTGGGTTATTTTATTTACTTTTCTAGCCCTCAGAAAGTAACACCTCTAGATCTTTAAAGGGTGAAATTCTCCGAGATCCCTTATGGGTGTACTTTATAGAAAGTAATAAAAGTGGAATTAGGGATCATGTATACATTAAAGAGATTCCATTAACAATTTGTGGAAATTAGGGGTGATTGTGTGTGTTTTATATGTCCCAAAGGGTCAGTTTACAACTATGTGGGATATTATTCATGCGTATAGATAAGTGTGATCTATGAGATAATGTATAGATGAATTACATGAATTAAATATGTATAGGGCATGAATTATTTACTTGTCTAGCCCTCAGAAATTAATACCTTTAGATCTCTAAAGGGTGAACTTCTCTTAGATCCCTTATGGGTGTACTTTATAGGAAGTAATAAAAGTGGAATGAGGGATCAGTTATACATTAAGGAGATTCCATTAACAAAGTGTGGAAATTAGGGGTGATTATGTGAGTTCCATATGGGCCAAAGGGTCGGTTTACAACTATGTGGGATATTATTCATGTGTATAGCTAAGTGTGATCTATGAGATTATGTATAGATGAATTATGGCTAGTATGCCTTTAGATATTCTTGTAATATTATTTAGATATGTGTATGCATGTGATGGTCGAGTGTAGTTCAATGAGTCAAGGTAATTTAAGATGAGTTTGGTTATATAATATTCTTTTGTGGGGAACTTTTCATTTATTAGATTATAGTTAGGGGTTAGGATTGGGATATATTCAATGTTTGTTTTCATTTCTCTGTGTATTGATTTTGACCATCTATTTGATGAAAATATTTGGCATGAGGCCTCTTCTAGAGTGAGATGGTATTATCATGGACCATCCTAAGTGAGAGGAAATTTTTCTATATAGTTTTTCTAAAGCATAACCTTTAGTATGATGTGTCACGATCATGTTACCCTAAGTGATAGGGTGTTGATGGTAATTATGGTTATTATAACTCACCCTAAGTGAGAGGGTAGTTTTATGTGACATGGTGTGTGTAAAAGTATGTTAATCGGTGTGGAATCACAACTATAGTGTGAGCATATAGGTTTAGGGAATGGTTTTAGATGAGATTTTGGACCTCAACATGAGTGAGAGGGTGGTGGTGTGAGAAGTGTTGTGAGACATGTCATAATACCTCCCCCTAAGTTAGAGGGTGAATATATGAGATTATATAAGAGAATAGAATATGGTATTAGACCATATCATTAATGAGAGTGCATTTTTCTATACATTATTTTCAGTCTTCTCCGGATAAAGTGAAGTTATGAACTTAGTTGTGATGCGTGATGAATTCATCCATCCTAACAACCATAATATGTTATGAAGGGTGTTGTGGTGGCATGTTTATCACATGATGACATTTCCCATATTCATATCTGTATTTAATATTTATTTTATATGCCTAATATCATTTTATATCATGGTATATCTAAGGAACCCCATTGTTGGTATCATACTGATATTATTTCTCGTCCTTAGCTTGGGTACCCTAGGACATGTACATATATTCATGTTACACTGTTAGGTATAATTGTGTATTGGATATCTTAATG
Organism: Viscum album; assembly: GCA_963277665.1. Lineage (NCBI taxonomy): Eukaryota > Viridiplantae > Streptophyta > Magnoliopsida > Santalales > Viscaceae > Viscum > Viscum album. The sequence continues at coordinate 428,151,195 of OY728121.1, forward strand.
GGGTATATAGAAATATATTTGGGGATAAGTTCTGATGAGGGACTAGGATGTGTATTCAACTGTCCCATTTATTTCTTTTCATTTTACATTTTGTATTAGATTGAGTAATTTGGAGATCCTTGGGATGTATTTATATAAATCTATCATGGGTACCATGTTGTTGTAACATGTTGTCATTATATATTTCCATTGTTTGGATGTTCACTTAAATCATTTCCTTAGTATTATATTTTTATTATTCAATTACTTATATGTTATTATGTGTGATGATACTAAGAGTATAATCTTCCCGCTATTGGTTATTGACTCTCACTACTAGTAGGAATCTTTTAACATATAGGGAGGATAACATGAGGTCATGTTCAAACCCTAGATTATAAAAACTGATGAATTTATAGATTTTTTTTGTGGTATAAACAAATTTATCGATGTTATTATTGTTGAAGTGGTCCCCTGTAGTGTAGCATGGGTGTTAGAATACTTAGAGATCCAAGAAAAAACCTAAAGACACATACATTATAAGTGGTAGATTAGGATATGATATGGTCAACTATGGTTTGTTTTGATATGTTTTGAATGGAAAATTATAGACTAATGTGAAATAAAATTACAAGAAATTGTTGATCCTAGGTTCTTACAAGGGTTACATAGATCTAAATTATTTTTAAATTATTTCAATTTCATTACCTCAAGATGGATTAATTCAATGAAATCAATATAAACTAATAATTTAGTTTTTTATCACATTGAAATACACATGATAATAAAATATACACTTGGAGTATCATTATCATGAGCACTCCAATGTAAAATATCATATTTACATGTAAACATTATGGAGATAAAAATCAATAAGGAAGAGGAAGAAGTAAAATAATTGAATGAAAATATCAAATAAAAAAATGATTAATAACTTTAAGGGTGATAAATAACATCAAATATATGACTCCCATAGATCAACCCATTATAGGTTTTTTGATCCATTGATTTTAATCATTAGATGGAAGATGATAGTAGACTCAAGAGGTTGGAATAAAATAAGTAAAAACAATGAAATAATGATAACTCCATCATTGTGTGAAGAATTTCACAAATTTTGGTTGGAATAAGTTCACAAATTTTTGATATTACTATCAAAATTATATGAATAAGATAGAATAAGAGGATATGATGAAATTTTATTAATATATAAGGTGAAATGGAACCACTTACATGTGAATAAATAAACATATGAATACAAAATGGAAACATAACATTAAAATTAAAATAAAACAAAAGCATACCTCAAATCATTCACCACGACTACATTAAATAGGAATTTAAATAGGATTTGGTTCAATCCCCAAACATTTATATAATTTAAAATTAGTGAGGGTAGGTACTTTTTGGTGGAATTCAAAGGGATATTGGACTTTTCTACCCTTGACAAAAATCGGATCCAGCTTACATCCATCTAATAGTGGTTCTAAAATTGAGATTCAATATTGATGAATATGTGAAGACCATAGAAGAAGAAAATGAATATAAGTAATCCCTATAAGATATATCAAAATTTCATCTCATTTAGAAACATATCATAGGATTAATGGTAACAATTCTGGGATATTATTCTAGGACACCAAATCTGGACCAGAATTGCATCTTCCAATTGGGCCACCTAGATCACCTCGTAAACCTCCAAATTATCTCTGTAAATAGTTTAATAAAATTTTATATATTTTTTCCTCTATATATAGTTAAAATTTAAAATTCATTGTGATGTATTCATTGCCACTATTTTCATATGAGTGGGTTTCTACCCAGTTCACTTTTCCCATAATTTCTTGGGTTGAATGTCAAAAATGACAGTCTTCCAATGTGAATCTCAACGTTTTCCAAAATGAAGAATTACTCACAATGGGATTTAAAACATTATTATGACACATAATACTCAAATAAAGGACAATTTTTTATTTTCAACTAAAAATGTACTATATAATAGTTTACTTTAACCAATAATTGAAATCACAATGTGAAATAATGTTTGAATGAAAAAATTCACTAAAAATGGTGTTTATGAATAATGAATAACATGAAAATTATAATATATCCAATAATTATGAGAATATTACAGTATATTATCACACCCCCAACATCATTTTTTCTAGTCCTTAGAAAAGGGTATCTAAAAAATATGATATTGAATTCCTTTTTCTAAAAACAGTTTAATATACAATGAAAAATAAAATACATAATTCCAAAAAACAATTAAACCTATCAAAATAATTTAACACAATATAGGTTCAAAATCATTTCCCAATCCAAAGCCTATTATTTTATTCAAATTAATTGTCACATTTCATTCAATTTGAATAAAGAATGATGATGTTTTGTGCATCACAAAAGACATAGGGGTTCGTTTTTATTCAAGGGGAAATATGGAAACGCTGGTTAGAATCACATTTTAAAATTAGGATAAGTATTCAGGATTTTTTGGGAATTTTACCATAGTAATTTAAATTAAAATAAATGAAGGAAACCCTTTAAATGAGACTTTCTCAATGACTTTTTGGCTCAAAACCATAGGTCTATATGTTATACTTACATACTTAGGCATCATGTCAAGTTAAATCAATCCAAAAAATATTTTCTAAAAATAGAAATAAAATACCAAAATTCAGGCTAGAAAAATATATATTCATGATCCACAAGTGTCTAAATCCACACATCTGGTTAATCCATTCCTCTTTGTGAAATTTTATTATTATAAATTTTTTAGTTTTTTCAATACTAATGGTTAAATTAAAATGATCACCAAAAATATTTTTTTTATTAAGGGACACTAATGACTTAATCTAATACCCCAAAATCCAAAGGACATGCGTTGTGAGTTTTTTTATTAAATGACTGAAAATATAAAGTGTTAAAAATCACAATAGACATCCAGATTTTTCAAATTCAACTCTCATGAACTTAAACATGGATTAAAATAAAAATCAAGGAATGCCAAATTATTTGATATTAATTTTAAATATTTGAGATGTTTATTATAATGTTCAAGGTTAATGAAATTTTTCCTTCCATTTATGCACAAAAATATTTATTTGACATGGAATTTTTCTTTTCTTCCTTTTCATCCAACAACATAAAATATCACTATCCCCATTTTTTAAAGAAATTAAAATTTTGAATTGGGTAGAGGTATAGGAGAGGAGATCAATAATAAAAAATCTAAAATGAACAAAATTGAATGAAGTTACATGGTGGATGATGTTGACGTTCATCCTTTTTCATTTAATTACATGATCTAAACTTTTAGAACCCTCATCAATGATGATATTTTTTGTTTGTACATTAAAAATACAATGATCCCAATATAACTTGAATCTTAAAAACCAACACAATAGATTAAAATGAAAATCCAATGAGGTTCCTATAACTAAAACCAATGAAAGACAAAAGGTATGGGAAAATATTGTACCAATTTGTTTTAGAACACCAAAAATGGAGTCATTGTATCGTTATAAGATAGGTTTACTCTCAAAAATCACATTTTTTATGATATTAGCTCAATTTGGACCCTAAATTTATCAATTATTGTCTGGTTTATATATTAGATCTATTAAATCCTCCCCACATTCTAGATTATTGAAATATTATATAAATTTTTTAACCTCTGACCGTTGACATTGATGATATAAAAAATAGTGGGATCATGAATATATTCTTCCCCATAAGGCTATACCTGATTCACAATATATGGCTATAAACATATATACCTTAATGTTCTCTTGTGTAAACAAATATTATAACTATATAAGAGAATTAATTCTTCAGATTCAAAGTGTTTGACTTTTATATTCCTAGATTGGTATGACTGAACTCGAGCTTTATTGATCCTTTAATTTTAATAAGCCTCCTTCCTATGTTCCTCAAGATCTTTAAGTTCTAATTTCAACTTTTTCAGTCAAAGGAATGTCAAAGTTATTTTTTTTTAATTTTCAAAAGTATTTATATTCAATTTTAATATGTAAATAGAATAATATTCTCTAAACCATCCTATAAGGTTATATGTCTTGGATTGTTTTCAATGACTAATGATATTCCCAAAGGTAATTCAATAATTTTCAAACCAATCTTCCCATGATTTATTGAACGTTCTTTCAAGAATTTTATTAATTTTGCTTTCAGATAACACATATTGTCCATTGTTATAAGGATTGAAAGTAGTGGAAACATTTTAATAAATATCATACATATACATGAGTTCTAAGAATGTATAGATGTATAAATGGGTTCCACGGTCACTTATGATAGCCCAAGGAATTCCACATCAAAAACATTATGTTCTTTCAAGAGTTAGATCATGAGTTGTTGGTCATTAGAATTATTGGGAATAGACTATAATAATTTTTAGACACAACAAATGTCTAAGAGGATTTAGAAATACCCCTTAGAGTTAAGGAAGGGTCCCATGAAATAAATTCTCAGAAAATCAAATATTTCAACAACCAAAAGGGGATTAAGTGGAATTTTATTCTGTTTGGTTATGGACCCTAGTTGTTGACACCATAGAAATATTTGGTAAAACATATAGGAATCTTTAGTGGTTTTATTCTATAAGAAACCACTTAGGAGTACCTTTTATGTGATTTTTATTATATAAAATTATCCTCCACCTTACTATACATGGTAGAATTTATGAATGTTATGTTTCTCAAAACCAAGAACATATCTGCTAATAACATGATCAGGGTAGAACTAAAGATGTATATATCATAAAACACATTGTATTTTACATTATAATGGAATTTAATATTATCTTGGGAACTTAATAATTTTGAAATTAAAATGATAAATACATGGGTTTTTATGTCATCATACCATAGGAAATCATTCACAAAATCGCGGTTCTAATTAGGAAATGAATTATACGTAGAAAGGTGATGTGAGTTGCCATACAATTCTATCCTAGAGAGGTAATGATATGAAACATTTTCAACAACCTTTTATCCTTAATAGTTATATAAAAATATGGAAAATAAATACCTACCTAATCAATATATACTTGGAATATTGTTTTTGGAAATGTTATTTTGGATCTTAATGATCGGTGAAGACAATAACTGTGGATCCTAAGAGATATAAAATGATTTTTTCAAGGGAAAGACAACATCAAGAATTTTTTCTAAATTGTGGGGTAGTTGATTTTTTATCATTTAATGATTTCTTTACAATAAATTACACATATAAATTTATGAAAAAGTTTTCCTAAGATAGCTTCTATATAAATATCACTCGAAACACACATGATTTCAAAGAAAAATTTCTTATTGGGATAATTTATGATACTTGGAGAGAGAAGAGATGATTATATTATCATGAATAATTCCACATTACATTATATTCATTCAAATGGAGAATCTTTTACTAGAAGTGAGAAAAGTGGTAAGGAAATGGAGTTGATGTTCCTAGTGAACCTTATATAGAAACAATCATGTACAAAAAATAAACTCACATCCTTGATAGTTTATGGTGAGGGAAGGTGAAAAATGGTATCAATCGTATCTTTAACAACTTATATAATTCTACTAGAGATCATATGTCCCATAACATGTTCTTCCATTACCATGAAATTCATTTTTTTCTATATTTAGGATGATATTATAATAATCGCATATAAACAAGACACATTTAGCCTTTATAATTCATACATTAAATGTATCACTAGTTATAGAAAATTCATCCATAAGTATCTCTAAACAATCCCCCACATGTCATAAGAAATTTCTCAACATACACCATTTGAAGGTACCATGGAATTACATAACCCAAGGGGTATGTACTTGGAAAAAATGTGACAACTAGATAGGTGAAGGTTTTTACATTGTTCTTATTAGGATACCTCAGTTTTATTATACCATTTGAATCTATCAAGGATGAAATATAACTCATGAGCTAAAAATCCTTAAAGTAATATATAAATGAAGGGAAATAGATAGTTGTCTTTTTTGGTGGATGAGCTTAAATTCCTATAGTCAATTCACACTCTCCATATACTACTAGACATTTTGGGGAGAATATCACTATCTTCATTAAAAATCACAGTTATATTATCCTTCTTTGAAAAAACACAAATTGGGAATACCAAGTCACTCTCATCAGTTAGGTAGATGATACACAATTTTAGTAACATTATAAGATCATTCTGTGAGACATAAATAATATTGGTATTGGTTATTTATGGAGGTTTATGACATGTCTTGGAGTCAAATTATTGAACAATCAAATGAGTTATAATAAGTAGGATAATCCTATGAATATCATATAGGGTCGATAATATTAATGTCTTATTCATTACCAGGACATCGAAAATCATACATTATTGACTGCATTCAATATAAGAAGAAATGAAAAAATGGACGGTTTGATTGTCCCATAAGAATGATTAATATAGTGATGAATGTGGAATATAAAATTTGAGATCAATTTCATTATTAATTTCAAAATAATGATTAGACTTTGCATTGAACTCTGTTTCTTTTCCGAGATTTTTTACATAATTGGTTCATTTTGAAGGGACGTTTTTCCACCAAATTGGACATATCATTGTTCTTAATGCATATGAAATCAATGTTTTGGATTCCTATAATGGTTTGATAAATTGGATATCCTAAAAAGTTATCAAAAGAACTATCTAAAATACATTCAACATAAGACTACAAACTTCCCTAATGTGAATAAATGAAATCAATCACATCTTGACATGAACATCCTTTAATGATTTTATGATGTCCCTCTAGTTCTGTATCAAAACTACATTTCAAATTCCCCTCATGGATCCCTTCATCATCCATGATTTTATATTTTCACAATAATTGTTTTGATTAAGGCACATGTTCCCAAATAATTTTTTCATGTTCTCGTTCCTAACATGGATTACTGAGTTGATTTTTTATAAGTCGGGAAGAAAATGTGTGATGGTTGTTTCTCCATATGACTGATTATTGGGTGTTTTTAAAGGAAAATGAAGTTGTTAGGGTAAATAAAATTTTCAAATTTCTCCAGAACACATTTTATGATTTCCTTATGAACTCAAACAATATGATCATAAAGTTGAAGAGTGATAGATGTGGGTATGAGTTCCTCTATCCCTAAATAACAATACATGGAATATGGAATGTGGTTCACACGTACTCTGAGATCACAAAAGTTATTGATAATTTAATTCTCTATTATATACTCATTGATGAAATGACATCCTAGGTATTTCAACTTAGGCAGAATATTTCACTGAATTGTGTCACTCACGATACAAGATAAAAGTATGTGATGTTTGTGTGAAAAAAGTTCTTTTAAATGTGAAAAATCCATTAAGTTGAATTGATTATGTAGTTGAGTTTTAGATTGAACCTGCATGGGGAATGTTCAAATTACATTTAGAAAATATTTCCCTCAAATTTTCATCTAATTATGATCTATATTTTTCTATAATTCATTGAGGGAATGGAGTAGGTTATTTGATTTTATGGTTTAATTGTGGTTTATTCACATTCTCATTGGATTATTTGGATATTTAGGGGGTTTCTTCATCATTTTTATGTGATATTTATGTTTAAATTTTTCAAGAAGAGGTTTGTAATGTTTCTTAGTGGATTTACCACTTCTTAGGATAGTCAATTATTTTAGTTGATAAAATTAAGATTAAGTACAACTTGATTCTCCCCTTAGTGTTGGGGAAGCCTGATTCTCCATGGGTATATTTTTCATCTATAATTGTTTGTATTTAATTTTAATGTGATGGTACATTAGAATTAATTATTCCCATTTGATTATAACATTTTTTAAGGATTGGGAGAGAGATAGATTGGGTATTATCTTGTGATGGTTGGATAATCCCAGGAGGATAATTTGGTCGTTATATTGGTTATTTAATGGGTTGATGGACGGATTATTGGTATTGGTTATGGTATATTGGTATCAGACCAATTGTGGTTGGGATGGATTATGGGTCAGAAAATACTATATAGGGTACGGATTTTGCCCTTGTTGTTGACTGGGTTGATATATTGGTTGTTGGTATTAGATTTGAGGGTGTTCGTATAGGACCCATTATGCTTGAAATTGATTATGGGTATGTAAATTCTTTGGAGGGTGGGGTATTTTTTCTTGTGGCTGACCAAGAAATTGGACAGTTTGTTAGTTATCTTTCCAAAGGAATCCATGGTCTTCATTGTACCATGGATTGACTATGTTGGGTTAGTATAGATTTCAAAATTTCAAATAATTTTTCTCCATTTCTTGCCCTTCTAAAATAACAATTGTTATATAGAGGATGGTTGGGAAGTAATCGGTTATGTGTTCATGTATATCAAAATTTTTGAAAAAAGGGTCAACAAATCTGATTTTTTATACCTTCCTATGATCGATATCCATGACCTTCCAAGTGAGTACATAATGTTTTTCCTTGAGACATTAATATTCCCTAAAAGTCTTAATTCTATGAGATTTGGTTGGATTATCATAATAAGGTGATTTTCACCAAGTTTAGTTTTTTCATTCATACATTCCAGATACACAAAATCATCATTCAATGCATTGTTTTTAGAGGTTCTGTTACAGATCATGTCTATGAATTATTTATTACATAGAACCGACACTTCATTAAAGATTCAGACTTTTTATGGGATTGAAAATCTATGGTGAGGTACAATGTTGAGTGTGTCTTTGAACTTTCCAAATGTTTTAAAAAATTACTCTACTTATTTTTCAAAAAAGTTTTGGATAATCTTATAAAGTTCAATAATTTTTTTATGAGGGGAGTTTTTTTATAATTCTCTTTGAAATTAGTCCCTGTAGTGGATTGATATAGGAGTTAGATTGTTTAACCAATTAATTTCTTAATCCATCAGAGAGGGTGGTATGATCCTCATCTTAGTTGACTCAATTTGATGTGTTGATCACATGGTTTAAATAATGTCATTGAATTATTTGAAATAAAGGTAATACATTTCCAAAGCAATCTCAACAATGTTTGGAAAGTGGTTTTGGAAATGAGGTTTGAATACATAGTGGGATTCACTAAGGGAAACATGTATAATGAAAAAGGGTTCTTTTGTTTTGTAGGTATTACGTATTCATCCATTGTTTGATCAAATTCATTCCATATCATAGGTGTTTCCACATTTGGATTTTAAATATGGTTCCCATCCAGGTTTATGAATTGGTTTCATTAAAAAACTATCCATTGGAATGGGATAAATTTTTTAATATGGTTTATGATCATGATTATGATCTAATTGGATGATAACCCTATGTGTTCTTGACTGCACAACCCCAACACTATCAATTCTAACTAGACGGTTTGATTTGTCACAAGTATAGGTGGACATGAACCAAGAAAATTAAAAAATATAAATCATAAAAGATAATAAAAATTGAGTTATTATAGGTGAAATTGTTTATAATAGAATAATTTTCCTGATTAATTGCATGGTTCCTGAGGAAAAGGACCAAAAATGTTCTCACCCAAATTTACTCATGTTTTTAAGGTTGAAGTAGTCTCTTCTACTATATTTTGGGTTGATTAATCTTGAGAGACCATATAAGAAACCTAAAGACACATAAATATTATGATTTATATTTATATATTATGTTTTAAACATTTTTGTTTTTTAGATGGTTTAAATTAAAACTAATATAACTAATAGAATTCAATTTTCAAGAAAGGTTTGATCCTAGTTTATTTTAGGGGTTGGATTGGATGCAATTGTTTTTATATTATTTCAATTTCATTAACTTCATAAGGATACTTTTAATGAAATAAATCTATCCTCATAACGTACAATTGTAACACATTAAAATACACATTCAAATCACCTATATACTTAGATGATCATTTCCTAAACACTCCTATATAAATAATTTTTTATAACATGAAAATTGTGATGATAAAATTAAATTAGCTAGAGGAATAATAAATGTCATTGAATGAAAAACTCAAATAAAAGAAATGATTTAACATTTAAAGAGTGAGAAATAATATCCAATTCATCCCATTGATACTCCATTATATCATTCCATGAGAGGTTTCTCAATCCAATTAAGCAAATATTTCTATGAAATAGAATATTAGACTCATGAGGGGGGAATTGAAGGAATAAAAATGTTAAAATAATAATCTATCCACAAATATTTTAATAATTTCACAACTTTTTGTGTGAATAAGTTCACACATATGAGTAATTGGTATTGAAAATATATGAATAAGAAAAAAATAATAGGATTTCATGAACTTTTATTAATAACTAAAGTTAATTTTAAGAACATACATGTGAAAAAACAAACAAATGAATAAAAAACAGCAACATAAAATTACAGTTGATATAAACCAAAAGAATCCCCAAACTCCTTCACCACTGCTGAATTAAATAGGAATTTTAAGAGGATTGGTTATATCCCTATATATTTAATGTCTTCCTAATTAATTAGGGTATTCATATGTGGTTATAAGGTTAAGGGAGAGTGGATTTTTCACCCTTGACAAAAATCACATCTGAATGGTGTCCACCCAAGAGAGGCACCAAAATTATCTTCTTAATGACTAATTTTTTGTGCTATATAAAAAAACTAAAAAACCTATTTACTCTAATAAATTCAAAACATTTATCCAAATTTTCCTCATATCATAGTAGTTATGGTAATAATGGAGTGTTGTTATTCTAGGACCCCAAATCGGGAACAGAATTTTATCTTCCAGATTGGCCTCTTGGAACACCCCTTAAACCTCTTAATTATATCTATCCACATTTGAATTAAATTTTCCCCAAGTTTTCATCTATTTTATGTTCAAATGTTATCTTCATTGGTCTTGAATCATGGTTTTCACAGTCATATGAGTGGGTTGATGTCCAATTCACTTTTCCCAAACTTTCCTAGTTTGAATGTCCAAAATGATGGTCTTGCAATTTGATTCTCCAATTATCTAAAAGTATAAAATTATCCCAACATAATGAGAAACTTTTAAACGAAATATAAAATAGAAATAAACACTAATGGTTTATTTAAAAAAATTCACAAATGAAAAAACTAATAGTTCACTTTATGTAATAATTAAAATCATAATGTGAAATTATGGTCAAATTATGAAATTCACTAAAAATAGTGTTTATGAATAATGAAAAACATAAAAATTATAATATATAAATTGACCATTATCCTTTTAAATTTCTAATCATTGTATTATTATAATTGATATATTTCTCAAATATCTCATCACATAAATTTATATTATCCTAATTTGTTAAGGGATATTGACCCCAAATCCATAATTATACAATATAGTGTTCAATTATAACTTGTTGATCCCTAAAAGGATGATATTATTCATCTATTATATCTGTAAGGGGTAAATTCCATTAGAAAAAATAATTCAAAAACATATCATTGTCACTATTACTAGATTTCTGCATTGTTAAACCCTAGACTACAGTAGCCCTGATCATTAATTTATTTTAATAAATTGGTACACAATACAATATCTTATATAAAACTTGATAAAAATAGTTTAATACTATTGGAAAACTACATACATACATGGATTTCACATTACATTTGAAAACATAAATTACAATTTAATCTCTTAAAGGGAACATTAGTATTCTTCTTAACACATCTGAGAAAATATTTTTATTTTTATCCTAGGTTTACTTGGGAAAAGATTCCAATATAAATGGTTGATCATATATTCTTAGAAACGATTATCATAAAATAAAAGAAGTCAAATATTTTAAAATCATGATAGATTTAGTAGGAAAAAACAATAATCAAATATTACATAATACTATAATCATGAGAATGAAATATATCTTAATCAATACAAATAATCACATGAAAAATATTAACTATTTTCATAGTGGTAGAACTAATAATGTCATACATATTAATACTAACACTGAGCCCTCATTTTCATACATCAAATATAAATGGTAAGGAATATTCCAAATCCCAAGCTGGTTTCTCTCATGGGACTTAATGATTCAAGGAGGAGATAAATAATCATACTTACCATCCATCAGTAAATATGCCCAATGTATTTATTATTTGAATGGAATGACTAAATAGTAAAAAATATTCATGACTTAGTAATCAATTAACATTGAAATAACTTGTATTAATATTATCAATAATTCCCCAATTGATTCATGGAACAATGATTTTGGTAAATGCCATTAAAATTCTTTTCTTTCAACCATGTATATAGTAATGGATATATGGGTATGCTAATAATGTAAATGATATATAAAAAATCCAAGTGATTGAATGGAATGGAAATTAAAGAAAATAATGTCAAGAGAGTGGAAAAGAGTGATATATAACATAAAATTATAATCAGTATATTCAGATCCTCCATTATGGGTCATGATGAATCACGTGAAGTATGAAAATCATATCCTTCCATAGTGTTAAACTATGTTTGTTGTTAGTCTTATTAGTTGTACATCGATTAATGATTGAATTGAAACCCAACAAACATTTTTTGGTTTATTTACCCAATATATATTTGTATAAAATAATACATCCACATTTTTCTATCTAGGTAAATATTTCACTCTTAGGAAACACTAACTCTATAATTTAGAATAATTTTAGTATGTTCTCATAAATTTAGACTTATTCCTTGATTTTTCCATAATATTTTAACTTTTCAATAACAAATGATTAAAATAATATTATAGGGAATAAGTAATCACTCATTAAAAATATATCTAATGAAAGATAAAAACCTAAATATAAAATCCTAGTATTATATAAAAATTAATATTAAATTACATTACAATAATGGGATTCAAATTGAAAAGGAACAATGAGAATTGAGAATCAATATTTTTAGTTTATTTTGAAAATGAAAAACACCAAAAAAATGTAAATAATATTTACTATATAAAAATAAGGACATATAAATAAAAGTATTTATAATGAAAAAATAATAATTTTGGGAAAATTCATTGAAATAACTAATTTTAAAATGAGCATAACTCAATGAAACTTAATTAAGTTAAGAATTCCCTTACCTCAATTCCAAATTCACCTGGTATGTGTGACTAACCTCTATAATAAAAAAAAGTTTATTAAGTACTTGATTCAGAACCTTTTTCATATATTTTATATTTTTTAATGGTTATTTTTTAACAAATTTCATTTATTTATCATATATTTTTTGTTTTCATCACCCATTTGGGATTGTTTTGTAAATTAATCGAAACCATTTTATGAGTGTAAACCAAGGTAAAAAGAGATATAAAATATTTTCATACTATATTTAATTTTATAATTATAATTTATTTATCATTATAGTTATAAATGTGTTATAAAGTTAGATAAATTACCAAATTATATTTAAATTTTCAAATATGTCTCTATGTGCTAATTTTTTGGGGATAAAAATTACAATGAGCAGTCAATGTTAATATCATTAATAAGATTCCCCATTTATATTAGTGGAATATTAATAATGTTATGAATTTTTTTACCCATTAAATCTATTTATGAAAACAGTTATGTAAGTTGGTGTTGAAAAATATTGTGAATTTTCTATAGAGGCGGCAGTCCACGCATAACACGGCCTACGTTTATGATATTTTAGAAAAGGTTATAGGATGGTGTATAATGATTATATAATTAACATAATTATATTTACTTAAATTAATGATTCTTATTTCATTATATTACTATGTGTAGGATATATTTGGAGGAGGTATAATTGGAGAGTATAAAGGAAAATTGTAATTACAAATTCTCAAATTACATCTTGAGAGGACTCCTTCATAATGTGTTTGCTTCCTTTAAAGAGTTAAATATTGATAATATCCTAACCACAATGATGTATATTATTTTATTTGGGTTTACATTCATGTAGATATTATTTATTTTAAAATTATCAAGGTTTTTGGATAAGTGGGGTGGTGTCGGTCTCCTTTTACAAGTGAGGGGGTGACACTTTTTTTAATACTATTAATTTTAAAATAAAGTAGTTTTCATTTTCCAAGAAAGGGTTACTAAAATATAAAAAATTGAATTATGGTATATGGAAGGTTTATAATCCAATACACCAATCATTTATAGAAATTTTTTAATATTTAAGGCATTATGATTTAGTTTAACACCTTCTTTAATGCTTCTAATTGTTACCATGGTGACAATCTTTTAACCTATATAACATATATTTATGAAAAAAAATGACATTAACCTCATTGAATTATCAGGATAATCTGACTAAAAATATGAAATATAGTTTTTTAAATTCAATTACCAAAATTGATAAAAATTATCATCACTATAAGTAATAAATATATTAATTAAAGATATTTTTAGAAAAATAATATAAATTCATCTTAAGAAAATTATGTTATTCCAAACCAAAATATAATGTCCATTTTATAGAATAAAAATTATAAAGTCTAAAATATAATTTAAAATATATATTTTTTAATAAAAAATATTTCAACTGTATTATAAGGATAAGATAATATAATTTGTGTTTTTCAATTGTTTTATCTATATCTTGTTTACCTGCTAGCGAAGAATCTTGAGTCTTAAATCCCCCTATCCCCTAGGAAAAAAATTTCCCTAAAAATTTGTGTTATATTTTATCTCATTAAAATAATTGATATTTCTTCATTATTTCTTCTTCATGTTCCTAAATTTCTTCTGCTAACATGTGATTCATCCAAATTAAATTCACCATTCAAGTCATCCAATTTTACAATATATACACTCTAATGTCAATAATCTATACATTCTCTTAAATATATTGTAAATTCATTCCCAAATGTAGGTACTTAGTGGTGATAATTTTCATTGTTTTAGACTTTTAATTCCTAAAAAATAAAACATGGAAGACATCATCACATTAGAGTGGTCTTGTGGCATGGACAAGTGGTAAAAATAACCCAAATTATCTCAAAAATATTCAAAAGAATAGATGATATTAGATCTTAATTATCCTTTTTATGGGTCCATGGTACTCCATTTTATGTTGATATCATTAATAATAAATTATCCCCCACATTAAATATAAATTCCTTACTAGTATTATCAATATTCTCTATGATCTTCTTTGAGCTATTGTGACATGATCTTGAATAAATCAATACTTTACAGTTGTCCACTCTACTATTTATGGCCCTACTAGAATCATTTATCTAAAATCATCCCAACATGTGGTATTATATTATCATATCCTATAAAATTATTCCTAAGACATTATCTAAATTATTGAATGGAAGATGAAATTTTATGCAAATTTCACAAAACATAAATATTGATCCCTTTTTCACTAAAAATCAATAGAGCATACAGTCATCATGTCTTATATTATTGAAATATTCTTTTCAAAATAAAAATATATTTAATGATGATAGGTAATTATAAAATGAATCTTAGTGTTCATATAATTTTCTTTGCCACCTAAATAATTAAATCTGAACCAAGGTCCACCATCTTATATAATTGATAGTAGTGAATAATGAAGTCTCAAAACATCATTTATATATAGTCTTGAAAGGTACTCAAGGTACATATACTTGTTTATCTCTAGTAAATTTATAGACATTTTGTGTTAATCCAAAATTCCCTAACTATCATAATTGTAAGACCCATGTATTATGAATTATATTTTCCTTTGAAACCTAATGTATTTATTAGATTATTTTATAGGAAACATTAAAACACAGAGAACCATATAAAATAATATTATGGTTAAAATATAATCATATAATTAGTGGTTAAAATAGATTTTATATAATTATGAAAAATGCCTAAAAATAAAAAAATGTTCATTATTAATATTGTGGCGTTTATAAAATAAAACTTGTATTGTTAAATAACTAATAAAACTCATTTATGCATTAAAATGAAACCATCCTAAAATTAGATATTTATGTGATTTAAATTATGATACTGAATGAATTATGGATAAAATATATTATTTATATTACTAATATATTAACACTAATTTGATTAGTAATTGATAGGAAATAGGAATAAGAATATATAAAATTTATAAATGATGTCTTTTAATTGCAACACCCCAAGGCTTTGAAAATAAATTCATTTTATAATCTATCCATTAAACACAACTTTTCCTCTACTATGTTTTAAATTTCAAAAAACGTTTTTCTAGAGTTGTGACTAGTAAGTCATTTGGAGTTTGATAAAACAAACTTAATTTTTGTGAAAAGTAACATATCCTTATAAATAGTAATATGAATAGTAATATGAATAGTAATATGACCCTTATAAATAGTAAATAGTGATATAATTTTATTTTATTATGGTAATAAGATAATGAGATATTAATTAATTTCTCAATGTGATTGAAAAACTAATTATACCTTTAAAATTGTTGTTTTTGGAATTTAATATGATTTTATTTAAAAATTAAATTAATAATATATAAAACAAAAAATTTAAAATTTGAGTTCATTTTTGAATTGTACATGTTGAAAAATATTGGGGGTGAATTTTTGGTATTTTTTTTAAAATACATGAATTTTTTATGAATGGTAAAAATACAGTTTTGAGTTTTCGGTTGTTTAATTATATCATAATGACATAATAATTAAAATAAAATTCTTATCGACATTTGTACATCAAAATATGTCATGAGGTGTCCCATGTGACTAAAATCATGGTAAAATACCATTGGCAAACCCATGGTTTTTTAAAAACCACTAATGAGGTGTCTTTTTTAAATTAATAAACAATTATCCCTCTTGTACTATAAATACCCACTCATCAATTCATTTTCATTCTTTATAAATCCCTCATCCTCGATGATCTGATGGTTTTACCTCACTATTAGTCCTAAAAAGGTGTCCTTAATCCCCCAAAGTCCCAACCTTCGTGTTCTTGGAGTTACTCTACAAGGTAAAGTAATCTTTCACAATTCTATTTTAGTCGACACTTCTTTTATGTTATCTCTTTCAATTTCCATTCGCATATGTTGGGGTTTTATATTATGTATTCCTTTTAATTTCATTTTTATTTAAATATTATGATACCCCATTTTTCTCTCATCAATTCATTATATGAAATTTTAAGAGACACCATTTATGTTGCTGAATTTTCATAAGGGATCTCTCAACTTTTCTTTTATTTTCAAGTTCATCTCTTTTCTTTTTCTCTCCTCACATTGTCTATGAAAATGGATGTGATAACTCTAGTATAAAATATATACTGGAACTATATCATTTGAATGGAAAATCCATCACCAATATTCTTACTCCCTCCTTTTATTTTTATAAATGAAATCAACGTCCATGTGGATCCAATTTATAACCTTTGTGGTTGATGAAGTTTAGTTTTTCATTATATCAATCATTACTGGTTATGAAACCATTTATATGGTTGAACCATACCATAATATATGTATTATAACCTTTTTTATATTTAGTAACTAATATATGTACATATTATTAATTTATATTACAAAACTAGTTCATAATAATCAAAATACCCCCAAATAATCAAAGTGGTAATAATCTAATGATTCATTCCAGTTACATGTGACCAAATGATAAAATTTAAAATTAAAATTTATTTATGTTCATAAATAATATTTAATTTCAATTCTGGATATTTACAACCATTCCACATGAATTCTATGACTTAAAAACAGGTGAACCGATTATGAAAATCATGAGAACAAACACTCATGAATGACGTAATTCAATACAATAACTTATAAAAAACCATAAATAAACTATAAAAAATTATAAAAAACTAAATAAATGTCTATTATATTATGAAATTAGTTATTAATAAGTCTAATTTCATATTCCAGGACCTTATGTTCATGAGCGGAACACATTCAGACTTAAGGTAAGGATTTTTCCACCCGAACATCCATTTCCATTCGGGTTACTTTTATTGCCTAATTACCTCAATTAAATTATTATACATTAGTATTTACTCCTCATAAATTCTATATAAGTATTCTATATATGTACACAATCCTTAATAGTTCCCTATTTTGTGTCTAGTTACATGTTTTAAAAGAAACATTCAAAACTGTTTCCAAAATATAAACCCAATTCAAGGGAATTTCTCAAATTCTTATCTATTTTCTAGGGCACTCTATAATCTGTTTTTGGAAACCATTATCATTCTAAAATAAATAGTTTTATTTTGAAAATACAATCTTACTTCAATTTTGGTTTTATACAAATATTTTTCTAAAAGAACTCTTATTTTCAAAATAAAAGAGTATTTATCTCAAGAATTACTTAATGAGTTTATAAGAGTATTTTAATCTGATTCAATACTCTTGTTGATTCTTATGTATTATTGGGATTAATCATTTATGATGTCATATAATGTATTTTTTTGAATGGTTTAAGACAAATTTTATTTTGGATGATCTTCCCTAAAACCATTCACCATATTACTTGGAATGGTTTGTGTTTTATGCTTAATAATTGGGGAAAGTTAGTTACATTTCATATAATAGTTTCAACATGAATGTATATGTTGTTTATGTTTATACATTCTCATATGAGTAATTCATTAGACATATTATGTGACGGTTGGGGCCCGCTATATCCCCTTATTGCATTGGTAGGTATCATGATAAAAATAGATGCAGAATCGGTCGAGGCCTTTCCCAATGTGATATATGGATTTGGCTGAGGCCTAAATCATTTTTAGAAATCATGGATGGAGCCTTGAAAAATTGTTTCAGAATGTATGGAATATGCACTTACCTCATTATGAATCTAGTAATTGAAATTTCATATGGTTATTCGACTAATACAATACCCATTATTATGTTTTATTTGTTGTATTATTTACTCAGCTCATATTCCTGCAATAATGTGTTCATGTTTTTTATTTTTAAAGGAATGTGTTTTCAATTATTCACCATGTCTTATTTTTATGATGTCTTCCACTATATTTCTTACCCTTAATATTCATATGATATCACCCCTTTCTTATGTTTCAAATTCCCATTATATGAAGAAGTAAATTATGAATGACTTGTAGGTTTAATCTAGGATTATTGGATGTTTCTAATGGAACAATTTACTGTTATATTTCCCTTTATGTTGTAATATTACAATTATATTTATGTATCTTGTTTCAAAAAGATACTAAACTAATTGGTTCTTCTGGATGCATATTCTGTATGCCAATGTAATAAAATAAGGCACCGAATCTTGGAAATTGGGGCCGGGTCCTTACAGTTGGTATCAAAGGATGTTTAGTAGAACTTGGAAACTAAATTTAGAAAACATAGTTTAGGGAACAAATCCCTAAGATAGTTTTTGATGATATAAAAGAAAATATGTCCTGGTATTTTGGTAATGAATAGATTATGTGGATCTTTCTATAAAATACATCCTTGTAAGGATACAAAGAGGTAGAGGTGTCTCTAGAACTGATATACCTAGGAGTGAAAGCTCTGACAAGGAGTTTTATGAATGACCCGGGGTATCCTGGTACATGAAAATAGGCCTTGTTGCACTCTTGGTATTGAAACTTCTAGGGGATATACTATGGATAAATCGAATTTTCTTTACAAACCATTATAAAGGATTTAAATATAAATTTTTCCTCAAAGAAACCATTTTTCTAATTATGGGATTAGCCATGCATAGGATCTCAATTAATGCTAAGTATTTTTTTTATGATAAGATTAGGCATTATGATTCAAAACCTAATATAGTGCATTCTATTATTTAGAAATGGATCCTAGTGGAAGGAATGGAAACTGCATGAATGCATGTGTCCCCTATTGGGAATTCCATCCGATGCAAAATAATGATGTTGGCTCTGGTGTTGTGATAGGTGCTGAGAAACATATTACCATACTAAGACAACTTACTTAGGTTATTAATAATAACCTTACCCATGTGGATCATCTAGATCCACCACGTGGAGGATCCATGTTAGATCGCTTTATGCGACAACAACCACCATCATTCAATGGGACTACAAACCCATTTCTAACTGAGCAGTGGATATGTTCCCTAGAGAAAACATTTCTCTCTTTGGGATGTAATGAAAGAGACAAGGTCATCATGGCATTTTATCATCTATCGAGAGATGTGTATCAGTGGTGTTAGTTAATCCAAAACACAAAGGAGGAAGAAGAAATATGGGATATGGGATGAAGGTAATTTAAGTAAATAATCCTTGAAAAATACATTCCTCGTTAATAGCCAACGAATATGGAGCGGCAATTCTTGAATATGAGGTAGAAGGAAAATGATAATGTTGTGAAGTATAACTCTAAAATCACAAGGTTGGAAAGACATGATGTGGACTAAATATGAAATCCAAAGAGAAAAATTGATTGATTCATTGATGGTCTAAATACATTACTCTGGAAGGCACTGGTCTCCCGAAGTTTTTCATAATATGAAGATATAGTTTCATGTGCTATCAAGAATGAAAAATTATTTCTCTATGTCTTATGACTTTATGGGAAATCAAGTGAATATTTGAGATATTTAAAACTCTATTAAAGGAAATAAGGAAACAGGTAAGAAGAGAAGAGTTTAATTTCCACCCTTTGATAATTGTAGAAGGAAACACCATGGTGCGTGCTAAATGGGAAAAGGAGTACGCTAAAAAAGTGAACATAAAGGCCCTCTAGCTGGTGATTTCATGGGGAATAAAGAAGCTATTAATTTTCATTGCTACAATATTCATCATATTGGTAAATATACTAATTATTGTCAAAATCATCAAGGAAACATTAAACAGAAATGGTTGACGAAGAAGGGACAAGCTTATGAGATCCCAACCATTTATATTGAATTCTCTAATGAAGTGGTGGTAGGTACGTTAATCATTTCATCAAACTTATTCAATACCTTATTTGATTCTAGATCTTCGCATTCACTAATATCATCCTAGTTTGACAAGAAGATTTGATATGTCCAATTTTATTTAATAAAGGAGTTATTAGTCAAAACTCCAAGTGTATGTATCATTGCATCAATGTCATGTCAATTAGTCCCCCTTATGACCCAAAAATGTTCTTTTGTTGCAAAAATTATCATAATAACTATGAATGACATCGATATAATTCTTGGTATGAATTCACTATCAAATTAGGCTGTCAATATCTATTGCAAGAAGAAGGAAGTTTCAATTTTTGAGAATGGTGTAGAATCCATTGACTTTAGGAAAGAAACCTCACCATCTAATTCTCATCTTGATCCACCCCCAGTAGCTCTACTGAATTCAATTATTGGGGAGGAAGGGAATACAATAACTATGGGTGAAGAAAAGAATTTTCAATTAGAATATGTACCTATTTTACAAGAATATATTAACGTCATTCCAGAGGATTTACCTGGACATCCTCTAGATCAGGAAATTGAGATTTCCATTGACTTATTTCCTAGTTTAAGGTCCATGTCAAAGACCCCTTATAGAATGGCCACTGTAGAGTTAGTGGAACTAAAAAAATAACTAAATTAATTTAGTGATAAATGATTTATTCTCCCTAGTGTTTATCTATGTAGATCCCATGTTCTTCTTTGTTAAGATGAAAGATGGGACTATCAGGTTTTGCATTGACTACAAGGAGATCAATGCTATAAACATAAAAACAAGTATCACCTACAACACATTGATGATTTGTTTCATCAACTTCAGGGAAACCAATATTTTTAAAAGATTGATATTCGATCTAGATATCATCAATTACCTGTGAGGAGGGAATACATTCCAAATACAGCATTCTGAACCTGGTATGGGCGTTATGAGTTTACAGTAATGACTTTTGGACAAACTAACGGACCCTCTATTTTCAAGGATCTGATGAATAGAGTTTTCAAGGAATATCATGATAACATTGTGGGTGTATTCATTGATTATGTCCTTGTATACACTAAAATATATTAAGATCATGGTAATCACTTGCGCACTATTCTAATGACTCTTAGAATCAATGAACTATATGGGATGTTTAGCAAGTTTTATTTTTGGCTCCAATCAGTTACCGTTCTAGGCCACATTGTCTCTAAGGATGGAATATTTGTAGATCCTATGAAGACAAAGGCTTTCCAGGAATGGAATACTTTAACAAACATAACTGAGGTACATAGTTTTATTGGTTTAGTAGGTTATTATCATTGTTTCATTCAGAACATCAACTGTTTATCCAAAACAATGACCATGCTCACACGAAAAGGAGTTAATTTCATATGGAAAAAGGAATGTAAAGAATGTTTTGAAGAATTAAAGTGGAAGTTAGGGAATGCTCTTATCATAACCCTACGATCAGGGAATTATGGGTTTTCTATCTATAGTGATTCATCAAAGAAATGACTTGGTTGCATCCTTATACAGAATGATCGAGTGATTGCCTATACATCTTGGCAGCTAAAAATCCATGAACAAAAATGTAACACCACGAGATTTTATGAAAAATATTCTTTTTAATTTTATTGATGTCTTTTGTTGTACGCTACACCAAAAGAATCATGCACTACACGTATCCTTGACTTGTCTTGCATTACAAGCAATCACGACCTTCCACAATACTGTGTGTTGTACGCAATACTGAGTTTCACTAAACAACGATATGTTATATAAAATAGCCATTATAAATAGTAATACCCATATTTTAAAATTATATAAATTTCAACTTTCTATGTGGAATTCATTTTTGGATTCGGAATATCGAAATTATCCTAGGGTGAAGTTTTGGTATTTTTCTGAAAACATTCAATTTTTGATGAATACTGAAAACACTGGGTTACTATTTAAAAACCGACTTTTTATTTAATTAATTAATTATTTTATTTAAATTTATTTTAGGTAAAAATTGATACATAACACCTATATATTTTCAATTTAATGCATTGGAGTCATTTTATAATAATTTTAGATATATAAAAATTTTATTGAACTTTTCACCGTCTTTTACCAATCTCCTAGGAGAATTTGAAAATTTACATAAAACTTAATTTTACCACTTCTGTGAGTGGAATTTAGAAAATCCGAGACACACGGTTAATATCAAGGACTAAAATGTGGTTCAATGAGATGAAGATAATTTTTGGTGAATAGTAACGTTTTACTTTTTTTACCACTGTTAAAAGTAAATCGGGTAATTAAGGGTAAAAATGATATTATTATTACCCTAACACATGTCCTAATTCTATTTGATAAGTGTAATTAGACCCAAAAAACCTTAGGAATAAAATATGACCATTTAGTCCCACTTGGATTAGATTAGGACATTTAATATTATTTTATTTAAAGAATAGGTAAAATAGTTAAAATCAATGTTTAATAACTAAAAGATTTTTAATATATGGTTATACATATGATAAATTCGACTATAAATATTCATTAGAAATATAAAAACATTTCCTACATAATTGTATTTTATTTATATTTTTTATACATTAAATAATTTAATTTATTTATGAAAACATAATGATGCAGTAATTATCTTATTAATGAAATATTGAAATAATTGATGTTATAAATACCCAAATAAATGTAATTTGAGACTTTTTATGAATTACAATAATTCTATAGGTTAATATTACCAATTATTACTGATTTAATTAACTTTTTTCGAACTAATATTTCTGTTATGATTTTCACAAAAATCAATTACCAAATAGTGTCAAAATTGACATAAATAGTATTT
The DNA here is from genome assembly GCA_963277665.1 of Viscum album. Lineage (NCBI taxonomy): Eukaryota > Viridiplantae > Streptophyta > Magnoliopsida > Santalales > Viscaceae > Viscum > Viscum album. The sequence continues at coordinate 428,174,854 of OY728121.1, forward strand.
GAAACAAATATTATATTATTAATTGTTATTTTATTCCTAAAAATATAAGATTCGGCAAAATGAATTAGATAAGGTTATATATATTATTAATAATAAACTTGGGTTTCGTTTGTCTTGTTATAGTAAGTTTATTAACCTTATAGTGTAAGAAAACAAGAAGACACGGTAAAAGTTAAATTATCTAACATAAAGTTAAATCTAAATGTTAAGGTTAAAATTGAAACCTAAACTTATCTAAATTCTATTGGATGAGAGTATTTCGACCCATACCAACCTTATATTTTTAATAATTCAATTTGGAGCTATTAAAAACCGAATATGACTTTATAATAAAATAATATTTTTAGTTTTTCCTAAGGTGCCCCTCTCCTCCATCATAAAATAGAACCTCCTCCCTCACTTCCTCACACCACATTGAGCCTTCATGCTCGGCCAAAACCTGAAAAATTCTCTTCTCCACTTCCCTAGAAACATCCTAGAGGTCCTGGTCTTCATCAAATACCAATTTTAGTTCTCTAGGAGGATGTCTCAAAGAGGCGCTTCAAAGAAGAGGTAATGTCTGTTACCAATTCTTTCAACTTGTTTTTCTTCTTCCACTTCTTCTTCATTAGTTGTTTCATTATGAAGTAATAACATAAGTATCACTCATATACTAATATGTAATTATAAGTATGAAACTACTCTATTTCATCATCTATCCATCCTACGGAAAACAAAATCACCGCGCGTATGTACGTACGGAATACCGTCTCCACGCCGTGGTGTAATCTGTTTTTCCACCACCACCTTACATGGATGGGTATAATGGTGTAAAGAATAAATATATAAGATTATTATAACATCATACAGATTCTAAGATATTATATCATTCACTCTGATTCGATTCAATAAATATGGGAACGATATCATCGCTCGTGCGTACGTACAGATTACCGTCTCCACGACGCGATGAGATTCATTTTCCATGTTAACGATTCAAGAATGATTATAAAGTATATATAATAAGTAATAATGAAATATATGACATAATAATGCTACTGTATTTATTTATATATTTATTTATTTCATATACTTAATTCCATTCAATTCAATAAGGAAACAAAAACAGCGTTCATGCGTACGTACGACCTACCGTCTCCATGAACGATGTATTTATTTCCATTTATTGATCTATTAAATATATGTATCTTATGAATATATATTATATATAAATCATGTTTTATATTATGGAATTAATTAATCATGATCTAATTAATCATATGAATAATTACAAGTCAAAACACGGATGACATATGAAATGATTTTACCCAAAACGCTCTTTAACATGGAATTTACAAAAGAACGGGTAATATAAACTCATAAGTGAACCATATATGATATCATAACAATGAATATGATTCATTAATAAGTCAATGACATTATTTAAATCATTATACAGGGGTTTCGGATACATACAAAGCATATCAGACATAAGGTAAGGGATAATTATTCCAATCTCATTCTTATCCGAGATTGTTTATTCCTAAGTATTCATTGTGGTTATGATTATTATCCATGTCCATATGTTCTCAAAATGTTTTCATAAAATTATTACTTTTCATTAATGATTGTTTAAATTCCTTTTTAACCATTTTGACTTTTACAACATGGTATGTAATGAATTTTTTTTACATGGTACTTTTTGACTTTTCCGACAAAAGTATAAGAAGAATGTTTTTTTAGCTTATACGGCATGAAACGATTTTTACGGTTTTATAAAGCCAGATTTTCATGAAGCTTCCTCCAAAATATTTCATGACTATTTTCAAAAAAAATCCTTTTATTTTAAAAATTCATTACATTTTGTGTAAAGAAAATTATTTTAAAGAAGAAAGGATATTTTCCTTAAGAATTCATTTCAAGTGTTTTATCAAAACCATTTTCCATATAAGATGACATTATTTCATATGTGTATGTTTGATGTATAATGTCTCTATGATTTACATGGTTTCAATTTTCTTATTATGAAATGATATCCATTTATTTTATATGGGTTATGTTATGATGGGATGATGTTTATGAAACCCATTTTATTCGTTGGGCTATTATGAATGACGTAATGTTTATTTTGTGGCACAAGTAAGAATGATTTCATTATGAGATGGGTGGGACCTATATCTCCCTCCAATGCATTGGGTAAAGATTTATATCTCAGGAGATAGACATGGCTGGAACAGTAAGTTAATCTGGTTCAGAGTTACAGGACTGAAATGAGGAGTGAACTTGATTCAGAAAGGGACTTTGTCCACTAAGATGGTCTTGGCAGCAATGCCTTGGATACTATGGAAATCATATCATGTGCTTAATGTTTTTCCACAATTAGATGTTTTATCCCCATTCTATTTTATCATGATTGATGTTCCTTTATGATATATGCCTTACGTACTTCCAAGATTTATGTCTTTGCTCAAGGTTTTAATTTTTAGATTTCATGTTCATGTTTTTTGCTTTCAAATGTTTATGGATTGTTTTATGTTCTCTATGTATTCACTTACTGAGCATTTGAGCTCACCCCTTTTATGTTTTCTTTTCCCCAGGATATAAATAAAGGTTTTAGGTAAGAAAAAAGGGGGAATATCTTTATGGGAGATGTTGAAGATCTTTCACCATGATTAGAAGCTTATATTCCATGTTTCCAAAGACACTAAACTGTTACGGTCCTTGTGTGTCTGTTTTTGTTATGTATCAAGTATTCCGCAAAAGTAATGTAATGTTCATGTACGGAAAGCTTAGGGTCTCTATAGTTGGTATCAGAGGAATGGTTTAGTTAACCTTTGGAAACTAGGATGCAAGAACTTTAGTGAGATCCCTAGAGATATTTCTAAGGTATGTCTAGGGATGTCCCTATGGTTAAGTACAAGTACAGGTTATAGTCCTAGAATTATGGTAATGATCATCGAATTTAACCTAAGATGTTAGATATTGAAGTTAATCCACCTTGATTATGATTTTGGCCTCTCACACTATTCTTTTTGGGTTTTAGAAAATGGCTGGGAATAAAAGGATTCACGATAATGGAGGATATGATGGACAATGGAATGATATTCTTCCTCAGAAACTAAATGAAATTGGATATGGAGGTCCACATATAGTTATTATTCCTAATAAGAAATCTCATAATATGATCAATAATCTCAACTTTGGTAAGTTTCTCGACTCAGCTAATAAGAGAAAGATGGAGTTTCATGATGATCATAGAGAAAATAAAGTTCAATTTCTATCATGTAAATCCTATGGGAAGAGGCATCAAGGATAATGTTTCAAAGGAATTGGAAGATGCTTTGGGTGTGGAAAATAAGGACACAAATCTAGTAAATAGAAAGGAAAATGATCAGTTAACACCTTAGATAAGGATAATGGTATTGCTATTACATCAACAATGATTAGATGTTTTAAATGTGGAATGTATGGGAATTATGCAAACCAATTCCCTAAGGGAAAATCTCATGAAGAGAATCAGCATGGTCATATGGGTAGTATTTATTTGGATGATGATGGGGAGACTACAAATGATATATGAGATGAAAGAAGTATTGAAGCTTGGTCAATGGTTTAAGAAGGTAGTGGAATGATTTATGTTTATCAATAGTTATGTTGTATAGGTAATGGTACTGTGGAATAAAGACACATCTAAGGATTGTTACACTATTGTTTTTCCTAAAGTATTTGAAAGTATATGTTGAATGGTACCAGTAACCATGAAATGTGATTCAAATATTTTGTAAAGAAGATGATATGCGCATAATAAATGGATAAAGAGAAAATTAAATGTTTGATAGTATTCATGAGCTCATGACTGATATAAGGACAAAGTTATATCACGATTTGAGTATATACAATTTTTGGATTTTGGTATGTGGAAATAGTTAACTTTTGACTGCATTCATGTTTTCACTAAGGTTCAATGGGTATTCTTTCTTCAAGAGAATACATTATTAAGGTATTAACATGTTTTTAATTTGACCAACAAGGTATATCTTATGATATATTAGGGATAAATGATGGCATTCACGTGATTGTTATGTGACATTTCAAGTTATCATTTTCTTTATACTATGATCTTGGACCGAAGTATTTTAGATAAGACTAAATATTGGAATGGATTATGTTGGACTTAAGTTAGTATTGTTTAAGGATAGAACTTTTTTCGATATTATTATAGTAAGGTAGTTTTAGAAAAATGAAAACCTGCAGGACGGGCGATAGCCCATTGCGTCAGACAAGGCTGTGGGAATCAAACCCACAACCGAAGTGCGACTGGAATTTATTGTCTACCACTGGCCTACAGGAAGTCCCTATTTAGTAGAGACCAGTTTTATTATATTATGCAGTATGATATATGAATTATTAGTCCATTTTAGGAACCATATATGATTAATCTCACTATAGATGGACTTATGTATTTTTTTTAACTTTTTCTAATCTTTTGATTAAGACAGATGGAATGACCAATTATTCTATCACATGATCTGCTAACACTTCCCGAATGACAAATTAAACTTCATTTCTTTGAGATATAGAAGTGGAAATTGTCCAAAGAACGACCAACGGTGAGACTGTAGCAAAATCATGAAAGTATTTCTTCTAATTCCAATTTCTTCAACTTTAGGGAAATGATCTTGAAAACCAAAAAAAATTTCCTAGTGACCTTATATCCGATGAATCAGATGGTACCTTAGATAATCAATAATCTATGACTTCGTGATTTTTGGATTTTTTATAGCCATTTTCTCTACCACTCTCCATCAAAACATGATGGTTAGATTCCTTTTCCATATCCATATTTTCACCTATGTTCTCCTATAGGGAAACCCGGTGATTAGTTAATTAGGGTAACCATTACGTTTCATACATTAGTTTTTTAAATATTGGTTTTGGTATTCCTTTTTATGATGTGAGTTTCTATTAAAAAAACTTTTGAGTAGTAAACCATTTATAACCCCGATGAATTTCGAGGGAGAAATTCATTTTAAGGGGGGTAGAATGTAACACCCCGAGATTTTATGAAGTATATTCCTTTTAATTTTATTTATGTCTTATGTTGTATGCCACACCAAAAGGAGCTTTCACTACATGCATCCCTCACTTGGCATGCATTACACGCAATCGTGACCTTCCACAATAGTGTGTGTTGTATGCAATACCAAGTTTCACTAAACAATGATATGTTATATAAACTCGCCATTATGAATAGTAATACCCATATTTTAAAATTTTATAAATTTCATATTTCGAAATGGACTTCATTTTTGGATTCGGAATATCAAAATTATCCTTGGGTGAAATTTTGGTATTTTTCTGAGAACTTTCAATTTTTGACGAATAGTGAAAACACTAGGTCACTATTTAAAAACTGACTTTTTATTTAATTAATTATTTATTTTATTTAAATTTATTTTAGGTAAAAATTGATACATAACTGTTATATAAGATCAATGTAATGCATTGGAGTCATTTTATAATAATTTTAGATATATAAAAATTGTATTGAACTTTTCACCGTGTTTTACCCACCTCCTAGGAGAATTTGATGCTTTTCATAAAACATAATTTTTCCACTTCTGTGAGTGGAATTTCGAAAATCTTAGAGACATGGTTAAAATCAAGGACTAAAATTTGGTTCAATGAGATGAAAATAAGTTTTTCTGAATAGTAACTTTTTACTTTTTTTACCATGGTTAAAAGTAAATCGGTTAATTAAGGGTAAAAATGATATTATTATTTCCCTAACACATGTCCTAATTATATTGGAAAAGTGTAATTCGACCAAAAACAACATTAGGAATAAAATATGATCATTTAGGCCCACTTGTATTAGATTAGGACATTTAATATTATTTTATTTCATGAATTGTTAAAATAGTTAAAATCAAAGTTTAATAACTAAAAGATTTTTAATATAGGTTTATAGATTAGATAAATTCGACTATAAATATTCATTATAAATATAAATATATTTCTTACATAATGGTATTTTATTTATAATTTTTAGACATTAAATAATTTAATTTATTTATGACAAAATGATGATGCAGTAATTATCTTATTAATGAAATATTGAAATAATCGATGTTATAAATACCCAAATAAATGTAATTTGAGACTTTTTATGAATTACAATAATTTCATAGGTTAATATTACGTATTATTACTGATTAAATTATCTTTTTTTTAACTAATATTTCTGTTATGATTTTCACAAAAATCAATTACCAAATAGTGTCAAAATTAACATAAAATAGTTTTTAAAACAAATATTATATTATTAATTGTAATTATATTCCTAAAAATCTAAAGTTCGTCCAAATGACTAAGATAAGGTTATATATATTAATAATAAACAAATTGGGGTTCTTTTGACTTGTTATAGTATGTTTATTAACCTTATAGTGTAAGAAAACAAGAAGACACGGTAAAAGTTAAATTATCTAACATAAAGTTAAATCTAAATGATAATGTGAAAATAGAAACCTAAACTTGTCTAAATTCTATTGGATCAGAGTATTTTGATCCATCCCCACCTTATCTTTGACATAAATCAATTTGGAGCTATTAAAATTGAATACGACTTTATAATAAAATAATATTTTTAGTTTTTCCTAAGGTTCCCCTCTCCTCCCTTATAAAAGGGCACCTCTTCCCTCTCTTCCTCACACAACTTTGAGCCTTCAAGCTCGGCCAAAACCTTCATAATTCTCTTTTCCACTTCCTTGGAAACATCCTATAGGTCTTGGTAATCTTAAAAGTCCACTTTGAGTTCCCTAAGAGGAGGTCTCAAAGAGGCGCTTCAAAGAAGAGGTAATGTCCGTTACCGATTCTTTCAACTTTATTTCCTCTTCCACTTCTTCTTCATTGGTTTTTTCATTAGGAAGTAATAACATAAGTATCACTCATATACTGATATGTTATTAGAAGTATGAAACAACCCTATTTCACCATCTACCCATCCTACGGAAAATGAAATCACCGCGCGTGCGTACGTACGAAATACCGTCTTCATGCCGTGGTGTAATCTATTTTTCCACCACCACCTCACTTGGATGGGTATAATGGTGTAAATAATAAATACATATGATTATTATAACATTATACTGATTCTAATATATTATATAATTCACTTCAATTCGATTCAATAAATATGGGAACGATATCATCGCTCGTGCGTACGTACGGATTACCGTCTCCACGACGCGATGAGATTCATTTTCCATGTTAACGATTCAAGAATGATTATAAAGTATATATAATAAGTAATAATGAAATATATGACATAATAATGCTACTGTATTTATTTATATATATATGTATTTCATATACTTAATTCCATTCAATTCAATAAGGAAACGAAAACAGCGTTCATGCTTACGTACGGCCTACCGTCTCTATGAACGGTGTATTTCTTTCCATTTATCGATCTATTATATATATGTATATTCTGAATATATATTTTATATAAATCATGTTTTATATTCTGGAATAAATTAATCATGATCTAAGTAATCATATGAATAATTACAAGTCAAAACACGGACGACATATGAAACGATTTTACCCAAAACGCTCTTTAACATGGAATTTACAAAAGAACAGGTAATATAATTTCATAAGTGAACCATATATGATATCATAACAATGAATATGATTCTGTAATAAGTCAATGTCATTATTTGAATCATTATACAGGGGGTTCAGATACATATGAAGCATATCGGACATAAGGTAAGGGATAATTATTCCAATCTCATTCTTATCCGAAATTGTTTATTCGTAAGTATTTACTGGGGTTATGATTATTATCCATGTCCATATGTTCTCAAAATGTTTTCATAAAATTATTACTTTGCTTTCATGTATGTTTAAAGTCCTTTTTAACCATTTTTACTTTTACAACATGGTTTGTAAAGAATATTTTTTATAAGGTACTTTTTGACTTTTCCGGCAAAAGTACGAGAAGAATGTTTTTTTAGCTTATACGGCATGAAAGGATTTTTACGGTTTTATAAAGCCTGATTTTCATGAAGCTTCCTCCAAAATATTTCATGAATTTTTTCAACAAAATCATTTTCTTTTAAAAATTCATGACATTTTGTGAAAATAAAACGATTTTCAAGAAGAACGGATATTTTCCTTAAGAATTCATTTCAAGTGTTTTATCAAAACCATTTTCCATCTAAGATGACATTATTTCATATGTGTATGTTTCAAGTATAATTACTCTATGATTTACATGGATTCAATTTTCTTATTATGAAATGATATCCATTTCTTTTATATGGATTATGTTATGATGGTATGATGTTTATGAAACCCATTTTATTTGTTGGGTTATTATGAATGGCGTATGTTTATTTTGCGGCACAAGTAAGAATGATTTCATTATGAGATGGGTGGGACCTATATCTCCCTCCAATGCATTGGGTAAAGATTTATATCTCATTAGATATACATGGCTGCAACGTTAAGTTAATCCGGTTCAGTGTTACAGACTGAAACGAGGAGTGAACTCGATTTAGAAAGGGACTTTGTCCACTAAGATGGTCTTGGCAGCAATGCCTTGGCGACTACGGAAATCATATCATGTGATTAATGTTTTTCCACAATTACATGTTTTATTACCATGCTATTTTATCATGATTGATGTTCCTTTATGATATATTCCTTACTTACATCCAAGATTTATGTCTTTACTCAAGGTTTTAATGTTTAGATTTCTTGTTCAATTTTTTTCTTTCAAATGTTTATGGATTATTTTATGTTCTCTATGTTAGCCCTTACTGAGCATTTGAGCTCACCCCTTTTATGTTTTCATTTCCCCAAGATATAAATAAAGGTTTTAAGTAAGAAAAAAAGGGGGAATATCTTTATGGGAGATATTGAAGATCTTTCACCACGATTAGAAGATTATATTCCAAGTTTCCAAAGACACTAAACTATTACAGTCCTTGTGTGTCTGTTTTCATTATGTATCAAGTATTCCGCAAAAGTAATGTAATGTCCATGTACTAAATGCTTCGTGTCTCTACAAAAACTATCCAACTCATGATATTGAGTTAGCAGTGGTAATATTTTATTTGAATATTTGGAGGCATTACCTCTATAGAGAAAAATTTGAGATATATACATTTCATAAGAGTTTGAAATATATCTTATCATAGAAATAACTCAACATGAAATAGAGGATATGGATTGAGTTGCTGAAAGATTATTATTTCACAATACACTACCAACTTGGGAAGGAAAATAAAGTGTAAAACGCTTTTGGTAGAAAGGACCACATAATTCTAAACAAGATGATAGTTTAAAGGGATCCACTGTTCATTGATCTAGTAAAAATAGATATTGGAATTATCTAAGAAGGTAACACATCACTACTTTTTCAAATGGTTTCCCAAACTTCTTTACTAGAAAGGATAAAAAGTTCTCAGGCTGATGATGAAGATATTAAAAAGAAAATTAAAGATGTAAATGATGGGAAGATGGTTGAATTCATATATGAAGGTTCAATTTTGAAATTCCAAAACATGATTTTTGTTACCGCTATTTCGGAGCTAAAGAGGAAACTATTGGATGATTCTCATAACTCTAATTTATGTGTACACCTTGGTAGCACAAATATGTATAGATATATAAGGGAAATTTTTTGGTAGGAAAACATGAAGTGGTTGATTGCTGATTATGTGGATAGATGGTTGGTTTTTCAATAGGTGATGGTTGGAAGGTATCGTCCTGGAGAAATCATACAACCCCTTCCTATTCCTATATGGAAATGGGATGATATTATAATAGACTTTGTCATGGGGATACCAAATACTCCAAGAAAGAATGATGTGATATGGGTCATTGTTTACAGTCTTAAAAAATAAGAACATTTTCTTGCTATTAGATATGAATTACCACTTGAACGTTTAACAATACTATGTATTAATGAAGTTGTAAGACTTAATGGTGTAACATTATCAATTATTTCTGATCTTGATCCTCGTTTTACATCATAATTTTGGAAAATTCTTTAGAAGGCCCTAGATAATGATCATTGTTTGAGCACTTCCTACCACCGAAAAACTGATGTAAAATTAGAATGGACTATTAAAACATTGGAAGAAATGTTGAGGTCTTCTTCACTTGACTTTCAAGGTATGTGGGATCCTTATTTACCTCTCCTATAATTTTCTTATAACAATAGCTTCCATTCAAGTATTCAGATGGCACCATATGAAGCATTACATTGAAATTGGCATCATACACCAACTTTCTGGGATGTTTTTAGTGAGAGAAATCTCATAGTCCTAGAACATGTTGAGGAAACATCATAAAAGGTGAATATTATACAAACCCATATCAAAACATCTCAAAGTAGGCAAAAGAGTTATATTGATAACCGAAGGAACGATTATGAATTTCAAGATGGAGATAGTGTTTTCATAAAGGTATCTACATGGAGGGGTATTATATGGTTCGATAAGAAGGGAAAATTATATCCCAGGTACATTGGATCATTTGAAATTATGGATCAAATTAGAGCCATAGTTTACCATTTGGAAATGGTGCCAAATCTCTCGAATGTTCAAAATGTGTTCCACATATCAATTTTAAGGGAATACATTCCAAACCCCACACATGTACTCGCCTATGAATAAATAGAACTTGAGCATGATCTATCTAATTTTGATGAACCTATCAGGATTCTCGATACCAATGAACAAGTATTTAGAAATTGGACAATTGGTCAGTTAAAGGTTCTTTGGAGGAACCATAAGATAGTGGAAGAAACATGGGATCCTAAGGAGATTATGTTGAAGACATATCCGAATCTCTTTAGGTAACATTTTGTGAATTTCGAGGACAAATTTTTTGTAAGAAGGTGAGAATGAAACACACCAAGGGTTGAAAATAAATTCATCTTATAATATATCCATTAATCTCAAATTTTCCTCTACCATGTTTTAAATTTCAAAAAACTGCCATCTAGAGTAGTGACCAGTAATTCAATTGGAGTCTGATAAAATAAACTTGATTTTTGGTGAATAGTATCATACCCTTTTGAATAGTATTAGGAATAGTAATATTACTATTATGAATATTGAATAATGATATTATTTTATTTTCTTAAGGTGCTTAGATAATGAGATCTTAATTAATTTCCCGATGTGATATAAACTAATTAAATCTTTAAAATTGTTATTTTTTGAATTAACTATGATTTTCTTTAAAAATTAAATTAATAATATTTAGAAAACAATTTTTTAAAAATTGATTTTATTTTGGAATTCTACACGTTGAAAAATGGTATGGGTTAATTTTTGTGATTTTTCGAAAATACTTGAATTTTCGTGAATAGTAAAAATACAGTTTTGAGTTTTTTTGTAGTTTAATGATATCATAACGAAATAATAATTAAAATAAAAGGCTGGTCATCTTTTTTAATCTAAAATATGACATGAGGTGTCTAAAGTGGCTAATACCATGGGAAAATACCCTGTTCAAGCCCATGGTTTTGCAAAAACCACTAATGAAGTTTCTTTTGAAATGAATAAAAAATTATCTCTCTTTCAATATAAATACCCACGCATTCATTCGTTTTAATTCTTTACAAATCCCCCATAATCTAGTATCTGGTGGTTTTACATTCCTAAGAGTCCTCAAAAGGTTACCCTAATCCTCCAAAGTCCCAACCTTCATGTTATATGGGTTACTCTACAAGGTATGTGAATCTTTCACCCTCCTCTTTTAGTCGACACTTCTTTTATGTTATCTCTTTGAATTTACATTCTCATATGTTGGGGTTTGATATTATGTATTCCTCTTAATGTAATTTTAATTTCCATATGATTATACACCATTTTACTCTCATCAAATTATTTTATGAAATTTTAGGTGACATTGTTATGCTGCGTAATTTTTATAAGGGATCTCTCAACTTTTTTTTATTTTCATGTTCATCTCTTTTCTTTTTCTCTCCTAATCTTATTTGTCCAAATTACCATTATAACTATAGTATAATCTATATATAGTAATTATATCATGTTAATGGAATAACCATCTTCAGTATTCTTACTCCCTCCCTTTTATTTTTATAAACAAAATCAACGTCCATGGGGTTCTAATTTATAACATTTGTGGATGATGAAGTTGTGTTCTTCATTTTATCCTTAATTACTTGTCATGAAAACATTTAGATGTTTGAACGAGACTATAATAAATTTATTATAAACTAATTAATATTCATGAACCAGTATATGTACATATTATTAATTTATATGACAAAACTACTTCATAATCCAAATACCGCCAAATAATCAAAGACGTTATTATCTAATAATTCATCCTCTCTAGATGTAACCAATTGATAGAAATGATCACTAAAAATTATGGATGTTCATAAATAATATTTAATTTCAATTTTGGAGATTTAAAACAATTACACATGAATTCCATTACTTAAAAACAAGTGAACCAATTTTGACAATCAAGAAAACAAACACTCCGGAATGATGTAGTTCAATATAATAAAATATCAATAAGAACATAAATAACCAAAATAGAATTATGATAAACTAAATACATGAATATTAGGTTATTAAATAAGTCATTAGTCAGTCTAATTTCATATTCTAGTACCTTAAGTTCAAGAGCGGAACACATTCGGACTTAAGGTAAGGGTTTTTCCACCCGAACTTCCATTTTCATCTGGGTTACTTTAATTGCCTAATTTCCTCAATGAAATTATTATTTGTTATTATTTACTCCTCATAAATTATTTTTGAGTATTCTATTTATCTACAAAAAACATAATTCTTCCCTATTTTATGTATAGTTATATTTTTTAAAAGAAACACTCGAAACTATTTCCAAAATACAAGCCCGGTTTAATAGAATTTCTCAAATTCTTATCTATTTTCAAGGGAAATATATAATCTATTTTTAGAAACCATTATATTTATAAAATAACTAATGTTATTATGAAAATAAAATATTACTTCACTTCTAGTTTTATACAAGTATTTTTCCAAAATAAATCTTCTTTTCAAAATGAAAGTGTATTTTTCACATGAATTTCTTAATGATTTTATAAGAGTATTTTCTTCTGATTCCACAATCTTGTTATTTAGTATGTATTATTGGGATTAATAATTTATGATTTCATATACTATATTTTATTGATTTTTTATTAATAATTTTATTTTTGATGATCTTCCCTAAAACCATTCACCATATTACTTTGAATGGTTAGTGTTTTATGCTTAATGATTGCGGAAAGATAGTTACATTTCATATGATAGTTTCAGTATAAAAGTATATTTTGTTTCGGTTCATCCATGATCATATGAGAGGTTCATTAACTTATTATGTGATAGGTGGGGCCTGCTATATCCCATCGATGCATCAGTAGTTCTAATGAGACAAATATATGTGGAATTGGTTGAGGCCCTTCCCAATGTGATATATGGATTTGGGTGAGGCCTAAACATTTTTTAGAAATATTATTTAGGGCCTAGAAAAGACGTTTCAGAATGTCCAAAATATGAAATTCCCTTATAGTGAAGCTTGTAATTGAATGTTCATATGGTTATTAGACAATTAGAATACCCAGGATATTGTTTTATTTATGGAATTATTTACTCAGCTCATATTCCTATCATAATGTGTTCAAGTTTATTATTTTTAAAGGCATGTGTTTTCAATTATTCACCATGTATTATGTTTATGATATATTCCACTATATTTCTTACTCTTACTAAGTGTTTAATATCATCCATTTCTTATGTTTTATTTTCCTTGTATATGAAGATGTAAATTATGAATGACTTGTTGGCTTAATCTAGGTGGCTTAGATGTTTCTAATGCAACAATTTAGTGTTGTATTTCCCTTCATGTTGTAATGTTAAGATTATATTTTTGTGTCTTTTTTCCAAAAAGATAATAAACTACATGGTCTTTTAGGATACATATTCCTTGTTTATATGCCAATGTAATAAAATAAGGCACCGGCTCTGGGCAATTTGGTTTGGGTCCTTACATTAATGAACACATTTTTCAATCTATTTTCTTTTTTCGAAATAAAATTTCTAAATTTTAGAATTATAATTTGAAATTAAGATATTTATATTTAAATTAATCCTTCCAAAATTATCTTATGACTAATTTCTGATATTTTTCTAGAAAATTTTATTCTTAGGTGATTAGTGAAAAAATATCATTTTCTCTAACACTATAATTTTTATAACATTATCATGAAGTAAGAATTACATAGAAATAGAAGACCCATTTTTTTTATAAAAACATTATTTAAGGAGTAAAATGTTTCATTTAAAAATACTATGTTGAATTTATAATACAAATGTTTAATGTTTTTTAAACTTAGGTATTATTTTACTATAAAAATGTTATTTCTTACACTAAAAAATAGTATTCAGTACTTATTGAAATTAGATATAAAAAAATTATTTCATATTTCAGATCAAAATATTTTTATTTAATAAGGTATATTTTAATTTTTAAAATAAAACATTTTTATTAATATTAATTATAATTACATTGAGATTAATGAAATAGTTATTTTCAAGAAATTATTTTAATAATGTTGTATAATTTTTATCTAATAAATTAAATAACTATATTTTACATAATGACTTTAATATAATGTTTATTAATATATAAAAATATATTATCACTAATTTCATTTTTAATTACATTTATTTAAAATTATGAACACATATTTTGTAAAACATCATTTTTTCTATAAAATCTTGTTACATATATATTGTATGTTTTTATATAAATGTAAATTATTAGTTATTTATAAATTGAATTATATTATATTGAGGTTAAATTTTGGATTATCACTTCCTAATATTATAATAGCTTTGGTATAATATTTTTTGGAAAACATAGATTACTTGGGTGAAAATTTTTACCAAGGTAAAAACTAACATGGTAAAATGTAAAAATCAGGTGTTAAAAGGATTGAAACATGTTTAAAACATGTGTGAAAATGAGTGGTTGATGATTGATAATCCATAAATACCATAAAAATAAATTTTTTTAATCATTTAGAGCATTTTATACTTGGGTAAAAACATATCATTATTGAAATAAAATGGGAACTTCCAAAATGACACCTCCCTTATACATTAAAAGGGATCACTTCCACAACTTCATGTTAAACCTATTCCATTGATTTTTTCCCATAAAATATAAAATTTTACCCACCTATAAGCCTATATAAAATTCATAATATTCTATTCTAAATTAAATACCCTAGTTATTCCATTTCCAAGAATATATTTAAGAGAAATCTTAAGTTCTCAATGTGAGTATTTTTCACTCTATATCCTATTATTCATTATATTTCTCTCCCAAACATCTTAAAGACACTATATAGTAATTAAAAGTTTTATTAACATAAAATAATGAAAATATAGTAAATTATAAGCCATTATTCAATACTTTCGGACAATTATGAAAAATAAAATAACATCAGTCATACGTACATGCAGACTAAGGCCTCCACAAAATGATGTATTTTTTTCATAATCAACTATCATAGAAAGTTAAAATGATGTATTTTAGGGATTAATATGTTACTTATGTCACAATTATGATTATTAAATGATAATTTATCATATACCATCATTTTAGCATATATTTGAAAAATGGATCCATTAATCACGCGTACATGTGGACAATGGCCTCTACGAATGATAAATCTAATTTTTCATTAGCACCCTAAATTAAAGGTTCTAAGAATAATTTTTTTAAAAATAAATAATATTTATGACATGTTAAATATTATATAAAGGTTATATTAACTATATACAAAAATATTTCCTTTCTCATATAATCATTAAAACATTCTCCATTTTTAGTCAGTTTCACAATTTAAGTGAATGACATTATAATATTTATGTCATTAATGATCAAAGAATGTTATATAATTATATTATAATAAAATCATAATGTATTTAATATGATTTAATGATTATATAAATGTTTTATTTATTTTTAATATATTTATTGATATTTCACATTTTGATCATTAAACATGCTTAAACTAATTCAAAATGATAAATATTACTTATAATGACCTAGGATTTTGATATTTAGATATTATAACATTTTAAATAAAATTCATTACATTACAAAAACAGAAACCTATGGATAATAATGGTATAGTTATTTTAAAAACATGGACCCATAAATAACTAATTAATAAGATTTTTATATCATCTCCCACTTAGTTCATCGTAACTAGATCCATTCTTAGGAATATCACATGTAATACCTATCATCATTTACTAGGGGAAAGAAACATAATAAAGGGTGAGATTCAATTCTCGTTAATGGAAAACAATGGATATATGGTAATATTACATGATAATAAGTCTATGACAACATGAGAATATCATATGGAAACCATACCACGCATATCATATATCAAAAACATTGAGTCATGGAATAAATATTGTCAATTCATAAGACATGAATAATATGGAAATTAATGAATATGAGCCATCAGAGCAAAAAATTGACATAATAAATGGAATTATGGAACATAAATAATCATTGAAAACCATGTCCATAGTTATCAGGATAATTTTCAAGGCTTTCACTGTGGAATGTGTTAACTCCCCAAACCATCATATAATTCAAGGTTTACTATCAATACTATCATATTGGTAAAATTCCCTTACTGAACTAGATTCACCCACCATTTCAGTCTTATTTATCTAAATATATTCTAATATTTACACAGCGCGTTAGAGGGAGATATAGGTCCCACCAATAACGTAATTAAAATCATAAAAATGTGTTCTATAAGGTTAAAAAACATTTATCATAACAAAAACCATGATATGAAATGGGATTCCTAAGTATTACATCATAGAAGAACCGATGGAAAAAAATTAGTTTCTCATATGTTTCATCATAGTATAACCCTTAGAAAATAAATGGGTTTTATATACATTTCATCATATTAATAAACCATATAGAGAAAGAGAAAGTATGGTATAGCGGGATAAAATCCAAAAACCCCAATGGTTTTTGTATTTTATGAATAGAAACTCAACTAAAACCATTAAAACATTATTGAGGAAGATATGTTTTCCATTTTTAAAACAATTTATTAAAATCTAGAAAATCACCAATTTTAATGAAAAAATTCTATAAAAATAATCTTGAAAACATATAATGGAATCTTGAAATAAATGATTGTTCATTATGGTTGAAAATTATATTGATTTTTAATAATTTAAAATAAATATTACTCTCACATTTTTAGAAATATTCAAAAGGACATTGTTTACAATATAACAAGAAGTTACCTTTAAAAAAATGTGTAATAGTAAAACAAGATTATAAATGACTTTAAAAAACTCAAGGATCCTTTTAAGAAACATATTTAAAACATTTTTTTAAAACATGAATGTGGAAGAAAAATCAGTTTTGGCTGAAGAGAGATATAAAATAGATTTTTCTTTAAAAAATATAATTTTTGGTCTTGTTAGTACATAAAAAGTGGAAAATGAAAAGAAAAAATGTATTCTCAATAAGTAACCATATTATAAGAATATAAATTTGTTTCTTGAGAGATATATTATAAGGTTTCATCTCTTGAAACTCAATCATAAACAACCCTGATAAATGATGTGATTGTGACATAAAATCTTAACCACTTTGGCATTTTTTTAATAATAAGAACCATTTAACATACACATAAAATGAGTATTTAAAAACATTAAAATAAATATATAAATTATATAAAAATCAATGGGAATTATATACACATCATAAAATAATATGTGTGTATAACATATCTTTTCTCATAAATAATGCAATTTGAGACAAAAAAATATATAGTAAGTATCGAATTGTTTCATACCCTTTAAAGCCACGTGTATAAAAAATTTCATAAAATTATTAATATAATAAATAAACATATTAATATTTTTTATATGTTATATGATTAAATTATGAATTTTTATAACATTTTTAATAATAATTCCTTGTTAAAATCTTGTTTTGGGTAATAACTACTCTTTTTTGTGTATGTTTTGGTTTGGTATTTTTTATACTTTTAATGTGATCAATGTTCTATCATATATATAAAATTAAACATGATATATATATATATAATATATTATCAATATATTTCTTTTTTAATTAATCCATTAATTATAGATATTGAAAATGTGTTACAACATTCATGGGGTCGATAAGCCATATGTACACATAAACGTTGTTCTAATTTTCGTGAAGGATTTAAAGAAAAGAAGGTAAGTACTACATAATATTTATCTAGTCATTATGGTGTCACATAAATGAAATATATTTATTAAATTTATTCTTTATTACCTTCCACATAACGTTTTAGATAAAAACGAATCACATGGCTTCATGAGGCAGCAGATTTTCGTACAAACGAGCGATGTTATCATTTATTTAATGGATAGTAAGGTAAGAAGTGATAAGATATAATTATCTTCTATAATGTATAATATGTAATCAATATAATATATAAACATAAAACTAATCTTTGTTTCCTTCTATATAAAGCATAATTGAATAAATAATCACAATACTTCGTGAGGTGGTAGTCTTCCATACACAAAAGTTTCATTACTGTATTCTTTATGGAATGAAATCTATGAAGGTATATGTGATATTATAACTAAATAAAGTATAATAATATAATTAATATATTATTTATCCAATATTTACATCATTATATCTATATATAATAAGTGGTGATGGAAAATGAATTACATTAGTTCAGGAGGCTCTAGTCCTCTATACACATGATCAGGGGTTTCATTTCCCATTCAAAGGAGGAGGAGAGGGTTGTAGTTCACGGACCTAAAATAAAAACATCTCAATATATGTAATATGTTGATTTTATTATCTCACCTTTTTTTAATAATATCTCTTGGAGGTTTAATGGGAAATAAAATTAAATTCTCAGTTAAGGATGTTACCTCTTCTTTATATAAAATCAATAGGTTTGACCTAAAATACTTTCTAGGATAGATTTATGATTAAAATAAGGCACATAAGATTTGGTTAAGGAAATATTTTATTTAATTTTTTATTGTTTTTTCAAAAAAATGGACTTGTTGTGGGAAGAGGATAGGATAATGGGTGGCCTTTTATAAGTGGGGGAGAAGACGTACATGAACTTTTTTAGAAGAATAACATTTACCCACATTTTTTACATTAAAAATGGATAAAAAATGTGTCATTATAGAACCATATAAGTGAAAAGGTATAAATATTTTCATATAAGGGGTTTTGGAAAATTTTATAGGTCATTTTCCATCTTATCATTTTATTTTATCCACTGGTAAACCCGTATTAAATTTAACCATAATAATTATTTTTTATTTTTCACTATTCATTATGTTCAAAATTTTAGTTGGAATTATTATATATTATTAATTATACACATTAAAAATATGGAATCTTATTTTCCAAATTCAATTCCCATAATTTTTTTAATTTCATTTGAAATTAAACTGTCAAACGTAATGAAAAGAAGTTTTTCCAAAGCCAAATGATTCTAATATTTAACAAGTTTGTATATTAAAATTTAATATAAAATTGATTGGAAAGAAATATATTGGTTTAATTATAATTTATTTTATCAAATTTTAACTATAAATCCAATTTAAATAAAATAACATTATAAATTCTTCAAACAAAATATATGTTTTCAATAAAAACTAGTATTTTCACTATTCATTAAAGAATTAATATCTTCAAAAAACCCCAAAAAAATTTCCCCCACATAATTTTCGTATGTTTATTACAAAAATTAATTTTAAATTTTAAACTAATTTTTCTAAAATTTTCAAGAATTACATTTATTACTTTTTCCCAAAAATCACTAAAATCATTTTTTTAGAGAATCGAATTTTTGAAACCTTTAATGACATTACAAAAAATTATGTACTTTTTTATCAATATGTTTTCATTATATAATAAAAATATAATTAATATTTAAAATGTGATTATAAATATTAAAAAAACTAATTCTAATAGATATTTCATAAAGACCATATTAAATAGTAATAGAAATAGTATATTACTATTTGTTAGAACTCAGTTTTTTATATAGTTTAAACTATCAAAGAAATTAAATTTATTCAAAAAAATATATTTCATAACATCTCTAGGTGTAACATTACTCAAACATGAAATTAAAAAATATATAATAACTAATATAAGTATATATAATAATTATAAATCAATTTGATAAAATTTTATATATATTAGAAATGTTATGAAATATGTGATTATAAAAGTTATTTTTTTATATTGGAGATTCAAGATATTTAGTGGATTTAGATAATTATGGAAAGATTTTTTTGTCTCAATTTTTTATTTCCTAGATACATGTTTCATAATGTCCACCATGTTTCCTATTTATAGTGTAATTAGTATCTATTTTTTTTATTATATCCTAATTTTTTTCAGTCAATATATTCAATTATTTACCTCATAATCCCTCTTTCAATACGTTTTTTTATGGTTTAACCTAGTCATAATATATTATTCTCCAATATCAATTCATGAATCAAGATTTTTATTGAAAACTAATGTCTTTGGGGGAATTTGAATATTGTTTCCATACAAAACACCCCCAACATTTTCATCCCCTCTAGTTATTATTTTTTTATAAGTATTATCACAATTCCATTACACCCTAACTCATTATTTACCCATTTTAGGGAAACTAACCATAAATATTATATTTCATCAGGAATATTACTCCTCCATTATCATATTCATTGGATTATATTAATAATATCCTTATATCTTCCTAAATTGATGTTTAAGATAATTTCCAACTAATTTTTACTACATTAAAAATTGATGAATCAAACCTCTATGAAGGAAATGATCCATCACTACCAATGTCTTATCAAATAACCCATATTACAGTAAATATATCTATACTAATGAATTTATTATGTGATAACATTAAAATTTTATATCTAATGAATATTTTTTTCATCTATTTTAATATCATTTCAAATTACTTATGTTACACTTGGGGTACATATTTTTAAACCATCCACTATTTTTCTATATATGGATTCTGATTATTTATTGACTGGGTAATGTATGGGAATACATTGTGTTGTTATTCTAATATAGAATATTATGAATTAATAATGTGTGTTGATTATATATTGGTTAAACATCCACATTATTTCTCTAGATTACTTATATCTATATTGTCTAATTTAGTTATTGGTGAATTATTTTTATGCCATTGGTTTTTATCTCCATTCAAATGTCTTTTTGATTCCCACAATAATTTGATTATGAATTTTTTTTATATTTATATATTTCATATTTTGAATGCATTAGGCTTAAATAATTCATGAGTGGGGATCATTATTTTATAAACACATTATGAATTTAATGGTCTCATGAAAAAAAAAATGTTTTGGTATTTGGTGTATGCCTAAAAATTAGGCATTACGTATTATCGGTGACCTTGATAGTAAAAATAATTTATTGGATATTTCTAAGATGGTATGACTATTATATTAGTTAAGTACTTGATGGTAACGATAAATATTTCTAGAATTATCCATTCCATCACCATGAATACATTTATTGTTATCCATGAGATTATTTACCCTATTAACCATTTATTTATTTTAAGATCACATGATCAGTTATGTAGCATTATATGATCCTTGTTTATTCCTTCCAAATAATACATGGAATGTTCATTATTTTATTGCCTCTGCTATTTTTATTCCTTAACTAAGCACATGACCTCTCTATTATTGTGTATTTATTTCCCCATGTTGTAAATAAAACTATTACACTTGGTATGTATAGAAGAATATCATTTGTTGAGAATTTTTGGGAGATGTTTAAGTCTTATTATGGACTAATTAATTGCTTATTTTAGTAGAAAAATGTTAATTTCGGGAGAAATACATCATATTTTTAAATTAATGGGTTTTCCCAGTCCTCTAAATCTATAAAAATAAATTATCATGAGAATGTATCCCATAAAATATTTTTTTAAGACATTTAATTGATATGATCTAATCTTAGTTGTTATAGAGGGTTTTAGAGTAATGTTTAGATACCTTTAGAGGTTATGATTTCAGTTATTAAAAATTTATGTATTGTAGATACCATTATGGGTTTGTATGTTTAAGGTTTCTTTTCATTTCAAAGGCTCAAAAAACCCTTTTGGTTGAATGATTTAATATTGAATAATTCATGTTTTTTTGGTAATATAGAGATAGAACATTATATAAAACCCTATATAAGAGTCAATGTATAATAAAATATCCTAAATTTGATAAAATTATGGTGTGTATTGTATCCTAAAAATTACGTCCATGTCTAGATACTCATAAACGGATGCAGTTTTAGCATATATTCACCTAGTTGTAATCATCATGAAAAATATTAATTAAGAATCATCTCAATTTTCACTCTATTTTATAGTGATTGGGCCTATGACAAAATAGATGGATAGTTACTCTAAGGGATATTATTTGGATGGTTCATATACATATTAAAACCAATTATGAAGGATTAAAATATATTTTTGTATAGTACCTAATAAGATAATGATCATGGATAACTTATATTAAAATATAGTAATTTATATGTTATGGTTCATATTATTTTATTGGATATTTTAAAGAGAATGTGTATATTAAATTTTAAAAGTACAAATTCCAGTAACTTTTGGTTTTAGAATATTATAATAATTTTTGTGGAAATTTGGGACTATTATTTTTATGGGTTGGGTTAATTGAATAACCAATCCGAAAGAAACATAGTTTGAACCTAGAGTGATATAGCATGGCCAAAAATAATTATAGTATAACATGATAGTGTCATTTAGTAGTTAATCTCTATGTTAATGTTTTCATAATACTCTTATAATGAATAATTTTCATCACCCATGTTAAATATTTTGGTTTTAGTGATGGATGAGGCCTAAAGGATCCTATTTTATTATGAGTACCAAGGAAAATGTGACGATTGTCCCAACTAGAGACCTAATGGTGAAATATTTGAAGGGGAAATAATGTTATTATATAAATACAACTAAAAAATTTTCATTAACATTTCGAACATAATATAATTCAAAAACGCACTAAAGAGAAGGATGTCATCTCATAGAAGTTGAAGTGAGATAGATGATGAAGGAATGATGATTCAATTTCCTACATGTTGAAAATGTGCAAAGAATCACATGAGGGAACATTTCCAAAAAAAAGGAAATTACATTATCTATGAAAAAAGTGGTAATAGAGAAAAAATATTAAAAGGAAAGATTAAGAAATTAGTAATCATGATGAGGGTAACATATGTGTTACCTTATCATACAAAAGATATAAAGGTGGATACCCCATTTTAAAATATATTCTAAGTTAAAAAAAATTAGACACGATTAATTAATTTTATTTGTGAGTAATAATTAAAATATTGAAAAAATAATTTTTTTAATAGGGGTATAATGTGACACCCATATATTTTAAATTATATTTTCTTTTAAAACATAATTTATTTTATATATTGTTCCACACACAGCCTCAACCCACATTGAACCACTAAACAATATATAACCATTAAAATATAGCCATGGAATTGGGGGGGGGGGTTAAAATATTGGTAACCCAATTATGAAATATATATATATATATATATATATATATATTAAAAAACTCATTATCAAAATAAATGATCCGATAAATTTCAATTATTTTAGGAAAATAAATAATAATAAATATTTATGCATTAAAATGTAACCTCTAAAAATGGGATTTTTATGTGGTTTATTTTAAGTTAGTTAATATATTATGGATAATATATATATTTTACATTATTAATATATTCACACGAATATGATTAGTTGTTGATAGGAAATAAGAATAAAAATAGTTAATATTTTAAAAAATTATTTTCCTAGGAAAATAGTTTTCATTCTATGTTTATGATTTTATTTAAAAAAGAAATTACATATTTTATAATTAAAATTGAAAAAATAAAATTAATTTTTTAGTTGAAAGATTAAAATTTATCATAAGATGAATTTTGATATTTTTCAAAAATAATAAAATTTTAGGTGAATGTTGAAAAAATATCATTTTTAATAACAATGTAATATTTATAAAATTGTCATCAAGTAAGTATTATAAAAAAATATATAAATAATTCCATTTAAATAATTTATTTAAGAGAAAAATTATTAATTTACATATACTATGATAAATTTAAAAAACCCATGTTTAATGATTTGGTAACATAAGTGATATTTTACTCTAAAAGCATTTAATATGCACTTATATTAAAATTTAGTTTGCATCACTTATATAAATAAAATACAAAAAAGTATTTTTTATTTTATATCAATATATATATATAATGTTATTTTTTAAATTTAATTTTCAGAAAAGAAAATATGATTACCAAGATTATATTTAATGAGTGGAAAAATAGTAAATGGGTTATTTTGAAAGACTTTTTGTACTAATGTTATTTAACATTTTATCCAACAAATTAAATTGATTTATTTTATATAATAACCATATATGATGTTCACACATATATAAAAATATCTTCTCACTCATTTAATTTCTTATTAATATTATATAATATTAAGAACACATAATGGATAAAACATGATTTTTTCTACAATTTGATATATATATATATATATATATATTAAATGTTTTAATTTAAAATATAATTTTCAAATATTTATAAATTGAATTATATAATATGGAGATTATATTTATGTTCATAACACAAAATTTTTTAATAGGTTTTTTCTTACATTTTTATTAAAACATATCTTACCTAAGTAAAAAATAGTTACAATGTTAAAAACTAAAATTATGAAATTTAAAAATCAAGGTTTAAAAGGTTGTAATCATGTTTCAAAATGTATTAAAATGCGTTTTAGAGGCATTATAAATCTTATATCACCCAAAATACATTATTTTACACATTTTTTTCATTTGAACCTCGAACAGTGAAATTACATTATTTAAATGTAATGTGTACTTTCAAAAAATACTCCTCTTTTCACTTTGGAAAGGAGATCACTTTCACCACTTAATGATACACCTATCCCTTATAATTTAATCATAAAACTATTCCATTTTTCTTCTCCTAGAATTTTATTTCATTTTCATAAGCCTTTTTTCTCAATTAGATATCATATGGCCTCTATTTAGTAATATATTTCGAAGAAAAATTTTAAGATCTCAAAGTCAGTATTTCTTACATTTTAGGTTATATCATAGTGCTGAAAAACCCCATAATTTATCATCCATAAGAATATGTTTGAGCCCCTGAATCAATAAATTTCATGAGGGGGAATGGCCCTTAGTGTATGGTGGGTCATTGCATTTCTTATGGACAGAAGCAAACCACATAGGGGCACTGACATCAAGCATTGCATCAGTCATCATCTAGACATAGTGTGAGTAGTTGGGATGTAAAGGTTATCACACATATGCTCTAAAAGTGGTGACCTGCCATGTTGTCGATGGTGATTGTGGTGTTCAATTGGCAATTATGGGATACCAAAGCAACAATGGGAACAAAATCAAGCATAGAGGAACTATGACTAAAAATATTGAGGTTAGATACCCTAGTTTAGGCCCAAGACGTGGTTCAAGTGCAAGAAGCACTTATTTGAATTGGTTCCCTAGAACCTAATTCTTTTTGTATTTTATGATAAGAATATATTCAATGGATGGATATTAATAAACTCTTTATCACATAATCATTTTTCTTCTAGATTACATTGTATGTGATAATGTCCTGAGAGTAGTTGTCACACTAAATGGTCATAGAAGATCCTACAATGATAAGAACCCGTAAGTTCCATGACACAATTCTTGAACATATATTTGAATAGCTGGATGATATCATTTAAAGGGACTTAAATGATATAGTCTATCAGGGGTGGAGACTCATAGGACTTTGAGGCACCTTCTTATGTTGTATTCCCTTGGTAATGTTCAGGAATATATTAGGAGAATGAGACCCACCAGTAGTAAATCCATATTCATAAGTTCCATTGGATGATTTTATCTATGGATTTGTTTATTAGTATTTATACTTTAATATTATTATTAATGGTTATTATTACTTGTGTACTTTGATGCATTGGAAAAAACTGTGATGACATATTTTGTGGAGAGGTATGATATTTTGGGTGTATCACTAGTAATACTGCATTAATGAATAATGCAAGAAAGGATTTTTCATTTTGTTCCATAACAGAAGTTGATATCTCATACCCCTTGATGGAAATGATATAGCCATAATAAATCAATGTCCATGGTGTTCTATAGGAATGTTCAAATTCTAAGAAGTCAAAGAATGAAAAATTGATCACATGGGTTGATGGAACTTGCATGAAACCTACTTTATTGGAGATATTGAAAAAAGTGTATTCTTTACATGGTAAGCATTCATATGAGGTGACATTTCATTGTAGAATTAACTTCATTCTCTATGGGTTCCTTGGTGTTTTTCTAGACACTAAACTTGTAATTTAGGTTACTCTGCCTAATTCCATTGAGAAAAAGGCCTTAAGGGTCACACATTAAGTGTATCCAATATCTCATTTAAATAATATTTTTTTTTATTATTCAGCAAGTTTATTAAAGATTATTGTTGGTGGTGGTTTAATAATTTTTCATGGATGCCTGGTCACTTTCATTTTGACACTAGTTATTTGATAGAATATAATGTATGAGGAATAATTAAGAAATATTAATATTCAATTTAGTAAATATAATATGTTTATATTTTTTGGAGGTGATATTTATTTAATAAATTAATATTCAGTATTCAATGTTAAATAAATAATGTGTAGGATTGGCGGACCGAGTTAAGGGTTTGGTGAGAAATAATGATATTAAATATTATTTTATTAAATAATATTTAATTATAACTGACAAGTTAGGAACATGTTATGAAATAATATTATTATTGTTTTTATTTTAAATGGGGTTTTATCTAGGATTAATAAAATAATTAATTCACTTGTGAAAATTATTTATTATTACCCTAGTGAATTAAATTCTCGGTTATATTATTCTCTTATTAGCCAATGGCTAACCATGTGATGATTTTAGTTGTGCAAAAAACATTTGATAAAAGATCGCAACCCTATAGAGTTCATCCCTCTCTAAGAAATCTATCTAGAACAAGAGATATCCTCCTCCATTGGATCAAGAATAATTCTTTGGAAGCAGTTCTTAAGGCGATCAAAGGAAAACATCTTAAGTGAAAAGATCTTCCTGGCTGGCACCTGAGATACTCCTTTGGTGACATCGGTAGATACATGGACTACGTTTGGATCACTGCTTGAGGAGATTTACCCTTGATATTTATAACACAATGAAGGTGCACTAAAGATCTATGGTCGTACACATCAACGATGAAAGAATTTCCATGGAGCTAATAAATTAATTAAGATAAATTAATTATAAACAAAATATGTTGATCGTCTCTCTATGTTCAAATTTATGTTTCCTTTATCTAAATCCTTGATTCAATTATTTGGATACTGGCAGTCATCAAAGTATTGATCCTAGATTTTTCATTGAATATAGTAAAATTTAATTTTGGGAACCTCCCCTCATGTGCTTTAACTATGATCAAAACTTACAAGTGTTATTAGAGAAGGCATATTATATTTTATAATTTCTTAAATAATTTCTTGATGATTTATTCTTTAAAATTTTAGTTTTTTAATTTATGTTTAATAATTATTTTTATTCATAATTAAGAGATATGTTCTTCCACTATAATTTCTCATAAATCTTATAGAAATGATTAATTTTATTATTAAAAATAAATCTAGGAACTCATTCAGAGGTACCAAGGATCTTGATTGTACAACACCAGCCTACACATTGTGTAATCAGAATTACAGGTCTTGTGGTATTGTTTAACACATAAATATTTTTTTCGGTAATCAATTTAAGTTTTTGTGTTAATTTGGAATTAATGACACCATTAAATACATTTAATCTACAATTTGTTTACTATGATTAACTAGTTCACGGAAATTTTACTACAAATTGTGTGTCCCACTAGACGTGTGGTGTAGTCCCTTCAGTTCATGGTCAAGTAGTTTATCTCATCATGGATTTCCCGGATGGCGACCATTTAAGGTGGATTCTACACAGTGTGTGGCCCAATACACAAGATTTTTACTCTAATTATTTATGAAGTGCACCACACACACCATTTACCTAGGTGTGTACTTCAGATGGATGGGGAGGAGGATACTTGTCATGTATTCATATATAAACATCATGTATGATTTCTAGATTACACAAATATAAAATTTATTGTTATATTATATAACGCTTGATTCATATACCTTCATGTGGGGGTAAATATGGGACACAACATGTGACCGGTGATTTATATATATATATATATATATATATATGTTTAACTAATATCTGCACAATTTTTAAATATATACACATCATATATGAGTTGTATTACAATTATAATTATGTGTGCTTGCTACATGTCACAAATTAAAAAATATGTACCAGTATAATACTTATTGGGTAGTTTGGGATATGAATTCATGGGGTTACCTCCAAGGTATAAGTTATGTACATGGTTAATTTTAAATGAATTTGATTTAATTATAATCGATTATAATCTTAAAGAAATTCAGAAAAAAGGTATAAGATAAAAGGACTAATTAATTAAAGATAATAATTAATTGATTGGAAAAAGAATTATCTTAAATAAGAATGATTAAATAATTGAGTGCTAATTTTATTAAATTAGAAATTAATTTCATGCATGTGGGTGATCGTGAGTTATACCAGACCTTTTTATGTGATTGGTTTTATCTTTATTAATAATTGAAATAAATTGTTGGAATGTGTTCCTTCTCTACTCATTAATATGTAGGGCCTACTTGCCCATTGTTATTTTTACATAAACCCCATTTTACACCTCACCTATTTTATAGTAAATGCATATGTAATGGATGGATCTGCCAAGATAGTGGAGGTGGATCAAGTTAGGAGCTGAGGTGAAACAAATCCAAGTAGATACAAAGGCGGATAGGTGGGAAGCTATAAACATGAACCTAATTGGTTTATGGAGTTTCTCTACTTTGTCAACGGTTAGTTTATCAACCACTAGATAAACTAACCATTAGAACATGATCATGATAATACCCTTTATTTTAATTCTATCAGGTGTATGGTTATTCATTATGGATGTTTTGTTGCGATGACATAATTAATTAAGTAATAACAACGCAAGATTGAACCAAAATAAACTGGCATATGTTAAATATTATCTAATAAATGGTTAATCATTTAATCTTATCCCACTTAAAATGAAAAATCATGTGAAAAGATAATAAATGGAAATTTATTCATAAAGGCTAAAATCAATCAATAAAATATTATGTTAGTATGGCCTTTCATTACTTTAGTTAGAATCAAACTGTAGTTCAATGTGCATGACTATAAAAATTTGGGGTTCTTTCTATTATCAAGGAATTTAAATTTTTATTTTTGGATTAAATTAACATAGTTTACATCAAGGGTTTACTACCAAAGAAGGACTTGGTGAAGCTGAGAAGAAAACGTTAAGGAAATCCAAAATTATGGATTTTTGGATTGGGGATTCCACTAAATGGATCAAGGAGATACAAGTTAATTCTGTTGAAATTTGGAATGCCTACCTAAAACCATTCAAAATGTCTGTCCATCCAATTTAAGGGTAATTCAAAGGGAAATATGGATCCTTTCTACTATAATGTCCAAGAAATATGATATTCCAATGCCAATGGTGAGAGCTATTGGGTTTTTATAAAATAGTGGGAGGCCAATGATTATTTATTTATTTATTTGTATTAATTTTATCTGATAATGTACTAAAACTATGTTCATCTTATTTTTAGAAAATAAATTAAAAATTACATCAAACATATCATTGTGATCTATACATGATATGGAGAACCTTCTCACCAACACTAATTTCCAAGAGTCGCAAAACACCATCGATTCTTCCTTTTCTAGGAAATGAAACAATATGCGATGGAAGAAATATTACCAATTGTTCCTGAAATGATCCATGTGATGAGGATCTCTCCGTGTACAAGAATCATATAAATTATTCTACAAATGTCCAGTACCTAATGTATTCATCCATGAACAAAAATCTCTTGAATCACTATGAGAAAATGGATGATTATAGCCTGATGTCTCACCTACATGATCTTTATCAAGAGAAGGAGAGACAAGAAAAGTATGAAATCACCAATGCTTTGTTCACCACTTTGCTTAGAGAGTTTGCGCCAACTGGTCCACATGTAGTCAATATTATTGGCTACATTGAGTGTATGTAAATCTTAGGGATTAAATTCCCAGATGAGTTTCATGAATATCTCATACTATCATCACATCCAAATACCATATCTTGTTTAATTATGAATTATAATATAAGAAATAATGAGAAGATTCTATTGGAACATCTAACCCTAATTATCTAAGAGGAATAGGATATGGGGTGTGAGAAACTCATAGTCCTTATGGTGAATAGGAAGTGGAAGGACAAGGAAAAGGGTTATAATACATATAAATAGTCTAATGCCTTGGAGAACTATCCAACCAAGAAGAAAAAGATCCAGAGGCATGGCTAGGAAAAGGAGGTAGTATGAATTACATGGGGAAAGAGAGGCCACTAGAAGTGAAAATTCACCCAGAGGCAAGGGGAAACCAAATTTTCATTCTTTATCGAGTGCAATATTTCTATTTCTATACATTGGGTATTAGATACGCCTTGTGGTGCTTACATATGTATTCAATTATAGGAACCAAGTATATTTAGGAAAATTTCGAAAGTAAAGTTTGATCTACAAGATACCAATGGTTTGAGGATAGATTTTCTTTCCATTAGTGACTACCACATTTCATTACAGACCGGGGTGATTTTGGTTTACATGACTGTTATTATGTACCAAGTTTTACAAATAAAATAATTTATATTTAAAGTATACATATAGAGGTTTTTATTTTAAAATTCTGAAAAAAAGATGTTTCATTTATAAATACAACATATGTTATGGTATACCACATTTAAATAATAATATTTATGTATTAAATTAAGAAAACCTAGTGTTGTAAATTGATAATGAATAATGTTCACAGGACTCATATAACACCCGGTTGTGGAATCAACGTCTAGTTTATGTAAATGAGAAGTGCTTTAAAAATCTCTATTAAGATAGTTATATAGTTTGATTTGATCTATAACCAAATGATATATGGAATTCTTGTTTACAAGGGAAAATGACCAAACAAAAATTTGGTGGATAGGGAGAAAGGGCCAGAGAGCTTCTAGGATTAGTACACACTTATCTGTATGGACCATTTCCCGAACAAGCTAAAGGTGGATATTCTTACATCATAACTATTAATAATTACTTGGGTAGATATGGATATATTTACTTGATGAGGTAGAAGTATGATCCCTTTTAGTAATTCAGGTAATTCAAGATTGATCTAGAGAATTATATTGTTAAGAAGATAACAAATATTCAATCAAATCTAGGAGGAGAATATCTTAACAAATAGTTCATCAACGTTTTTATGGGAGTTTGGTATTCTATATCAAATCAATCCACCTTATACACCATAATTGAATAGTGTTAGTGAAAGGATGAGTCCTACATTGTTGGACATGGTAGGGATGATAATGAGTCATGCAGTTCTTTTTTTATCCTTTTGGGGATATTCATTACAAAATTCAGCACACGTATTAAACTAAGTACCATTTAAATAGGAAATGGTATTCTCTTTGATATATAGAGTGGAAAGAAAGAAATTTTATCACATACATGTGTATGGGTATGTGAGGTGTTGGTTAATACTTTCTTAGGAAAGAAACTAGCACCTCGGGGCATGAGGTGTATCATTGTAGGGTATTATAAGGTAACACATAGATATTTCCTATACAACCCCTATGATAAGAAAGTAACTATCTCCATACAAGTCGTATTTATTTAGAGGGAGAACATCCTCAAAAAGGATAGTTATATAAATATTAACATGGATGAATTTGATGCTCAATATACATAATAGTTGGTACAAGAACAACATCCACAGGTCCCGATGGAAGAAGTAGTTCCCAAAACACAAGTACTGCATAGGAGAGTAAGAGAGGTAAGAGAAACTAAGAGATATAGTCTAAAATTCACCAAGGATCATGACTAATTATTATTGGAAAATAATGAACCTCTCTCATACAAGGTGGTATTAGAGATCTTAGAATCTGCAAGATGGCTAGAAGCTATGAATTTGGATATGGATTCAAAGTATCATAACCAATTTTTGATTCTAGTTGACGCACCAGTTTATGTAAAGCATATTGTGTGTAAATGGGTATTCACGAAGAAATTAGACAAATATGGTAAATCAAGTACCTATAAAGAAAGGATAATGGATAAAGGTTTTAAAAATCATTAATGAATTGAATATTAGGAAACCTTTTCAGTAGTTTCCCTGTTTAAATCCATAAGAATCATAATTTTCATAGCAGCTTACCATGACAATGAAATTTTTCAGATAGATGTAAATACTACATTACTTAATGGTATCCTTTAGTAAGATATCTATATGACACAACCAGAATGGATTATGACACTAGGTTATAATAAATGGTTTTTCAAGTTTCATAGGTCCATTTATGGATTTAAGAAAGCATCCATGTCATAGAATATTAAATTTGATGAAGCCATAAGGGAATTTGCTTTCATTATGAATGAATGTGAGCCATGTCTTTACAAAAGGTTTATTGGTAATGTGGTCATTGTCCTAGTAGTATATATTGATGAAATATAACTTATCGTAAATTACATATCATTCTTACAATCTATTATGTACTGGTTGAACAAGTGTTTATCCATGAAAGACATAGGTGAAGCAGCCTAAATTCTTAGGATTGAGGTCATTCATGATAGATCCAATAGGATACTTGGACTAAGTCAATGTACATATATTTACCAGACACTAATGATATTTTGTATGGAACAATATAAGAGGAGATTGGTTCCAATGTCACATGGCATAAATATTTCTATGAAAATGTGTCCCTAGACATAACAAGTGAAATATAGAATGAGTTAGATCACATAAACTTAAGTGATTGGATCCATCATGTATGACATGTTTTTTACTAGACATGTTGTTGTCTATGCACTGAGCATGGTAGACAGATATCATGAAGATCTAGGAGAATGGAATTGGACTGCTGTTAACACTATCCTTAAGTATCTGATAAGAACTAAGGATATGTTCCTAATGTTCGGAAGATATGAGGATATAATCATTATAGGGCAGGCTTATGTTGGTTTTCAGACAGATCAAAATGATCAGAAGTGGAAATAGGGATATGTTTTTTATCTTAATGGAGGAGTTGTAAGTTTGAAGAGTTAAAAGCATCCAGTTTTTGCTAATTCTATAATGGATTTCAAATACAAATCATCTTCTGATGTAGCCAAGTAAGCCACCTAGATTTGGAACACTATAAAGGATCATGATGTAGTACTTACCAGTAAAGACCCTATCATATTTTATTTTTATAATATCACAATAGTGGATCTTGAAATAGATTTACGGTCACATCAACAGACAATGAACATACTCTGCAGGTACCACCTCTTGAGGGCTTTTTATCAAAGGGGTTATGTTTAAGTGATATGAGTATACATAGAAATAAACATGGTGGACCCATATACTAAATGCCTATCTCAATAGAATCTTGAGTATCATATAAGAGCTAGAGGACTAAAGGTACTTAGCAGTAGGATCTAGTGAATGTGGTAGTCTGTTGGATGTTTTTTATGGAAGAAATAAATTTTTATACTTTATGATAAATATATATTCATTGGATTGATATTAATAAACTCTTTATCACATCATGATTGTTCTTCTGCATGAAAATGTATGTGATAATTTCCTAAGAGTAGTTGTCAAGAAAAAAGGTTATAGCGGATCCCTATTATGATGAGAAACCAGAATTTCCATGAAACTATTCTTGAAGATATGTTCTATAGCTGGATGATTCTATTTGAAGGGACAAAAATGATAATGGCTTTCAGGAGTGGAGACTCATAGGAATTTGAGTCACCATCTCATGGTGTATTCCCATGGTAATTTCCATGATGATATTATGAGAACAAGACCCTCCAGTAGGAAATCCACATTCATATGTTTCATTTGATGTTCTTATCTACGAATATGTGTATTGGCACATAGACATTAATATAATTATTAATGGGTACAATTACTGGCTCACATAGATGTGTTAGAAAAAACCATGATGACATATCTTCATGGCGAGGTAGGATATGTTTGGTGCATCACAAGTAATTCTGCATTAATGAATAATGTGAGAAAGGATATACCCCTTATATTCCATAACAGATGTTGACATCTCAGGCCCTTTGATGGAAATGATATATCCAAAATAAATCCATTTCCATGGTGTCCTATAGTCATGTTCAAATTCTGGGAAGTCAAAGAATGATGAATCGAGAACATGGGTTGATAGCACATTCATGAAACCCACTTGATTAGAGATATCAATAAACGTAATTATATTACACGGTAAGTTTTCATATGAGGTGAAATGTCATTATGGCACTAACATCTTTCTCTATGGGTACCTTGGCATGTTTCTAGATGCTAACATTGGAAATTAGGTTGTTCTTCCTATTTCCACTGAGAAAGAGGCCAAGAGGGTCACAGACTATGTGTATCCAATATCTCAGTTAAATAATATATTATTTATTATATATCCAATTGAATAAAGATTATTCTCGGTTTTTTTTAATAATTATTCATGGATTCTTGATAGCATTTATTTCTGAATAAGTTATTTGAGAGAAAATAATGTGGGTAGAATAATTAATAAATATTTGTCTCCTATTTAGTGAATATAATTTTTATATATTTATTGGTGAATAATTAAGAGATTTTTATTTAATAAATAAATAGACATTATTCAAGGTTCTATAAATATGGTGGAGGATTGGCGGAGTGAATTAATGGTCTGATGAGAAATAATAATCTTGATTATTATTTATTTAAATAATATTTAATTATTTCTCACAAGTTAAGAACATGTCTAGAAATAGTAATATTGTTGTTATCATTTGACATGGGGATTTTTCTGTGATTAATAAAATAATTAATGCACTTGTGCAAACTATTTAGTATTACCCTAGAAAATTAAATGCTCGGTTATATTATTCTTTAATTATCTAAGAAAAAGACAAGTGTAAATAATGATTCTGCACAATAAATTGGAGTAAAACTATCAATACTAGAGAGTTCATTCCTCCCTAAGAATTTTCTCAAGAACGAGAAAGATCCTCCTACATCGGATCAAGTAGAATGGTTTGGTAGGGGTTATCAATTCGATTGAAGACAGACAATGCAAGCGCAATTATCTTCCATACTAGTACCCAAAGACTCCTTTGGTGATTTCCGGTGGTACATGAAACATGTGTGGATCACTTCTAGATGATATCTATCATTGACATATTCATCATATTGAATGTACACTGAATATCTGTGGTCGAATGCATCAACGGAGAAAGAATCACCTTGGAGGTAATTCTTTAATTTAATTTAATTATTTATAAACAAAATATGTTGATACTATCTCTAGGTTATAGGTTTCTATTCCTTTTGATAAATCATTTATTCAATCATTGGATAATGGAATTCATCATTGTATTGATCCCATATTGTTCATTGAATATGGAAAAAATTAAAGTTGGGTACCTCCCCTCTCGATCTTCCTCTGTTCTCAGAACAAACAGTACCAACCCATAAATGAAAATAATATTGGAAGAATGAGTGAATATGGATCTCTATATTAGTACCAAGAACCATGCAACCCCATATGGATAAATTCGAGGTGATCTGCTTTACAGATCTGGAGCTTTGGAGAAACAATAAAAATCAAGCCTGTTAGGGGATTGTTCGATGTATGTATGATCATTAATCCTTTAGGTAATTTACATGGCCTAGTTTATATAGGCCGATATCTTGTGTATGGTTCCCCCTCTATTGGTTCAAAAAGGGGACTGCCCAAAAATTAATTAAAAAATATAAGGCCTTCACGCTTTTAGACAACATGAGTGTTTCTCACTCCTTATCCTTTTCATCATAATCATTATCCTCCAAACATCTTTTGGACACAAAATTATAATTAAATATGTATTATTAATATATATATATATTATATATTATTCTATTAAATTATAAACCATTATTAACAATTTTCTATCCCCAAAGAGAAATAAAACAACATCGATCATGCGTATGTGTTGACTACTGCCTCCAAAAAAATGGTGTGCTTCATTTTAAATCACTGCTTATCATGGATGATTAAAAGGAATTATTTTATGAATTAATATGTTTATAATATCACAAATAATATTCTAAAATTAAAATTTATAATGTAATATTATTTTATCCAGTTTATTGTAAAATTGTACTATTAATCGCACATATGTATTGACA
This sequence comes from Viscum album, assembly GCA_963277665.1. Classification (NCBI taxonomy): domain Eukaryota; kingdom Viridiplantae; phylum Streptophyta; class Magnoliopsida; order Santalales; family Viscaceae; genus Viscum; species Viscum album. Next base: position 428,211,486 of record OY728121.1, read on the forward strand.
ACCGCCCCAAGAACAAAGAATCTCAATTTTCATCACCAACCAACATGGATGGATCAAATAAAAATTTATTGATGTCGAAATCTATTTATTACAAAATTATTTTTATTCATATGTAATATTGACATTATAAACAACATTTCCTCACATATAAAATCATTTTAACCCACTCTCGTTTCGGTTGGTTTTACCACTTAATAAAATAAAGTTATAATATTATATTGTTAATTCTTAATGGATGTTATATAATGGTAATATCATTTAATAATAATTTATTTAATATTTTTTATTATTTTAGATTTTTTATTTATATTTAATATATTTATTAATATATCACCTTTTAATCCTTAACCACTTTGAAACTACTTTCAAAAAAATCAAGATTAGTAATACCCAACATTGAGTAATAGATATTATCAAGATAATATGAATTTAGATAATAAAGGTAAATGAAGATTAAAAAATGTTATATATATGATTATGTTTATAAAATAGGTGATTTAGATAGTTATTTTTTATAAAAATGATTTAATCTCTTCAGTGGAAGTTAGGAATTGATATAAGGGTTCTCTGTCTCAATTTTTTATCTCCCTTAAACATGTTTCATAATGTACACTATGTTTCTTTCTTCTATTTTAATAAATTAATAATTGATTTATTATAAAATTATTAATTTTCTATTCATGACATTCAATGTTTCACTTAATTATCCCTCCATCACAGGGTTTTGATTAAGATATTTCGCATAACATAATGGTTTCTTATCCAATATCAATTTCAAAATATGGATTGTTTTGAAAGATAATCGAAATGTAGAATTTGAATGCTCATTTTTCTAATACCACCATAATTTTCTTCCCCTCTAGTTTTTTTTTATTTTATGTATCTTATTATTATTTTATTTTCTCCCTCGACTCATTATTTACCCTTTGTAAGGAAACTGAACTTTCTAGTTCTTTTGGGTTAAGAATCATCCTCTTATATGACTGTATTCATTAGATACTTATATGAATGATCTTATCAATTTTTTTAATAATAGATTTAATTAATTTCTCATTACTTTGGGATCCATTATAAATATTTTTATCAAATACCTATAAGATAAATGTTCCATCACTACCTTTGTCTTTTTAAATCATCCTGTATTATGGACATGATTTTTCTTCCAGTGTCATTTTTATGTGAGACCATTCATATAATGGTTGTGTTCATACATTACAACATATATTACCAATACTTATTTTACACATAGGATATATAGTTTTTAATCATTCACATTCTTCCTCTAGATGTCTTATTGTTATTTATTAACTAAGAAATGTGTTGATATATCATATATTATCATTCTGACATGAACAATAATGGATTATAAAGGAATGTTGTTTATGTAATGATTAACCACACACCTTCCTTATCTAGATAGATTATGTACTTAATTTATTTATATGAAATGTATTAAAATTCTATATGTTGGTATCTTAATGTAGATGTTTTTTGGATTCCTATATAAATTTGATTAGGTATTGTAATGATCCTTATATAGATCATTTAGTGAATGAATTAGAATAAATTATGTGATGGGTGGAGCATGGAATCATGTAGTCTTTCAATAAATTTGTTAGTCTCCTGAGACAAATGGATAGGGTATTTGGTGTATTCCTACTTAGTGAAAGCTTGATTTATTGGTTTCATCCATAATGGTATGAATGATGTCTTACTTGTTGCCTTTATGGTAAGAATAATGTGTGGATAAGTTCTTTATGGTAAAGATAAATATGTATCACATTATATGTTATATAACCATGAATAAAGATATTTTAATCTATGTTATTATTTTTTTTGTTAACCATGGATTTATTTCAAACTCATGTGATTAGTTATATTGAATTATTTTATGTATATGGATTCCTTCCATATTATTCATGACATGTTTTTTATTTGATATATTTTGAAATGTATTTTCCCTTATTGATTGTTTGAGGTCACCAGCCTTATCTTTCCATTCCCCCATGTTATTAATAAAATTATAATACATTATAGGTCTAGAATAATAATATGTGTACATAATTTATGTTAGATATTGAAGACTTATTGTGGATTAATTATTTTCCTCTTTTATTGGGATAAATGTGTATTATATGAGAAAGATGTGGGATTTGTTATTAAATGGGTTATCTTAATACTCTAAGGATCTAAATATAAAAGTTCTTAGAAATCTATGTAGAGTAATATTTATTTATAGTAATGAAATTTTCATAGTCTCATATTGTCTTTTTTATAATCTCTCATTTTGATTATTTGTATGTTCAGTAAAAAATGTCCAATGTAAAATTATACCACTTAAACATTAGAATAGGAAGAGGTTGCATCACCCCATTAGCATTTTTTACTTCACCTTTTCCTGTTTACACATCAATAATCATGTCACATATCAACTTTATGCAACCTATTCCTCTCCCCCATAAATTTTCCATTGAATTTATATATATCTTAGTGCCACTAAAGTGTAAATTGAAATTTAAGCAATGATCTTTGCCTAATAATTCCCTCTTCAGTTTGGGTATTGAATGAAAATATAGTATCTTTCAAACATTAATAAAAATTCATCATAAAATAAGTCATTAAATTTCCTATCATTTATGGTTTTAATTTTCTTTTATATATTGATATCATCAAGTTTGTATTGCATTATCTTCTCCAGTAAATATAATTTTGCAATAACTTAGAAAAGGAAATTTTTATACCTTCAATGTTAGTAAACGTATCCAAAATTAATAAATCCATGAATATTAATCCTTGTATATACTCATCATGGTAATAATTACATTATCCTTTTTACTCAATGCATCTGACTCGTTTTTTCCTTCCCAAGGTGATTTTTTTAATAGTCATAGTCCTTGAGTAATTATAATCATCTTCTTTTTCTAATTTTGAAAATTTTCTAGGGGAATTTTTTTATATATTTTTAATCAGTATAAATTCTCAAACATTGATTAGAGATATATTGTCTCTATGTCTTTATGGATTATATTATAGATTCCATATTGAAATAAATAGTGTAATATTTTTAGTCATGGATAATTTATTATCAAAATACAAAATCAAACATTATAACATTTTTCATAATGAAACACACAAATACTCTCAATAATGCGTCACTATATATCAAAAATTTATTCATTAGAAATGGTATAGTTAATAATAGTTCTTTGAAAAATATTATCTTTAATGATTCAAAACTTTTTTAATATCCTTCTATCCATGTGAATTTTATCCCATAATGAGATATATTTTTATTATGTTATTCAATAGGGAAACATTTTGAAAAAAAATATAATAACAACCATACAAAAAAATCAGCTATGTATCTTAGATATATTAATTAAGGGGGAAAATATTCACTTTAATTTTCCATTGATGGATCAATATATATTCCATCTGTGGAGAAAATATGTCCAGGAAAAGAAAATTCCTAGAGATAAAATTCAGAGTGATTGAATTTAAAAAATAATTAATTTCATCTATGTTTCTTAAAAAGAATATATAATAGAAGTTTAGGATCTCAATATATTTTATAATATACCCTTACATAATCAATTAATACCAAAATGAAATTATCTTGATGATCATTGAATACGTTATATATAATATCCATAATAGGTAGTGGGAATTAGTTTTTCCAAATAGTATTACTGAAATATCATAATTTTTATACATAAAATGAAATTAAATCATCTATATATCATCTTTCATCACCATTAAATGATGATATCCAGTCTTAAAAATGTATTTATCTCCTTGAATATTATAAAATAAATCAAATATAAATGTAAATTTATTTATATTATTTAAAATAATAACATTGATTTCCATGTAATTGATGTGAATCCTCATACCCTCATACTGCTTTTCTACAAATAGAATGGGGAATCCCTATGGTGATACAATATTTTGTAATAATCACTTTTAATACAATAATTTTTGTTCTTTAGTTCACTCTAATAGTTAGAATAATACCATTATAAAGAGATTATTAGATATAGGTTGTGCATCAGGTATCAATTTAATGGAAACTGCAACTTCATTATTAGTTATATTTGGACGTAATTATTCTGTAAATACATTAATGTATTATTTTCCAATGGGTACATCCTCTATTATATAGAGTAATATTCCATCCATATATTCCATTTTTTATTCCATATCTCCTAGATGATTCTAAAAGTGAGATAATATATGTGGATCTATAAATGATTCAGATAATTATGCCTCTCCCCAAAAAATAGGGAATTATTTGCCTCCATCACAAATAGTAATATCCTAGGTAATAAATTATGCCATTATGCATCACGGTCCAATATACATGATGTATTGTAAGAAAATAAAAAAAATGTATAAAAATAATGTTTGAATCAATAGAATATATATACAACATAATAAATATTTCTCAATATATCCTTTTGAAATAATATTTACAATTGGTTTTTGATTGATAACCACTTAGTATTTTAGGTGATGGTTTAATGTAATTAGAAAATATGGCAGATATATAAATGTTCAAGGAATTATAATCAAATATTGAATTATAAAAATTTATGTTTATTCTCAATGTAATTTTTATTACATCATTTAGAATATTAACCTCGTTAGTTGTGTTAGAATAATCCCATAATTTCTCTTTCATATTCTTATAAGGAAAATTCTATTATTTTTTTAGAATTTATTTGAATAGTTCCTCATTTCATTAAAATTGAAGCATTAAACATTAATGACCCCTTTTTTAATACATGATATTTATGTACATTATCACTACACATGTAGAAAACATTCATTATCTTTACACAAGTTCTATGTTGTTTCCTTAAAAAATTATTAAATGTTATAAATTTTACCATTCCCTTTATATACTTTTCTGTATTTATATTATCATGAAAATCTATTGAACTTTTATTTTCTTGATTTACTTTCAAAATATAAGACATTGATAATTATTTCTCTGTATATATAAAACATGATATTATATACCCATGTGATTACATAATTTAAGAGATGAATATTCTTTAAATTATTTGACCTACCTATGAAATAAGTTATCAACCCTATTCTATGGATTACTAAAATAATCTATATCATGTTGTGCTAGCCTCATATCATTGGACTCATACTCATAAATATTTTCCTCTTACATTTTTCCTTAGATGAATGAATTGCATCTCCAAGACATCTCAATGATCATGAGGAATTTATTTTCTAAATAATATCACCTTGATAATCCTCTATTCCATGTGTTTTATCTATGTCACCACATTAGTATTTTTAATAAGTTAAAATCATTCATCAAAATCATCCTTTACAAAACAAATATTCATAATAACTTTCTCTCATTCACTATTTCACATGAAGGGAATGGTTTTTTAGGTATTTGATTTATTAATAAGTTTGAAATTGATTAATTATTCCATTTAATAATAGAGGTTATTTTCACATAATGTTGTCCAATATTAATACATTTTAATTTCAATAGATATGTTTTGAAATATGGGAAAGTATATAAATCGAAAAATAACTCAGGTTTACTATTATAGAGACAATATTATCATCTTTAGCTCTATACTGATTAACCTTTTTATGATGGAAATACCTACATGAATTATGAGAATTGACATGGTTCTCATTCCTTCCTATAGGCTCCATTTCAAAAAAACATATTTCACTAAATTATATCATAAAATTATGAATATTAAATTATAATACAGTATCTCTATGTAAATAAATTATTCAATAAAAACAACATGAATATCTTATGGTTTTATTATAATGATGGTGTTATCTAATATATCTTCTCTATATATATTTCCAAATGATTCTACTATGTCTTCTAAAATATAAACTATAATAATATATTTTATAGTACAATAGATCCATAGGTCATATTTCTGCATTTTTATAGAATACAAGACATCACATAAAATTGGATCCGATAGTTTAATGTACATATAAGACTACATACATACATGGTTTATACATTAAATTCAAATAAGATAAAATAAAACTTATGCTTTTAGTAAGAACATTTTTCTTAATTCTGTCATATCCATGAATTTTTTTTGAGTTCTCTCATGTATTTCCTATGGAATGGAAGATAATATTAAAGAGTGTCCTCAGATTCTCTGTATAGGGTAGTGTACCCTAGAATTTATCACACAATTATAGGGAATGATAGATATGGTAGGAAAAAACAGTGATGAAATATTCCATAAAACTATTAACATGAAATGGATGATAAAAAAATTAATAAATATAATCTCATATAAAATAATAAATAATTTCATAGTGATGTAATTCATATTTTTAACATCTTAGTATTATTTTTGAGGCCTTGTACCACTACATCAGTCATAAAATATAAGGAATAGTCCAAAATCCTGAGCTACATTCTCTCATGAGACCTATTGAAACCTAAAGTGGCTATATAATTCATGAACCCACATGAAACTAAAAAATTATAATACATTAATTAGTTGAACAGAATAAATAAAAAATACATAATCATTATTCCTTAGTAAAATGTTTTTGTTAAAATATTATGTATGAAAATTGTCAATAATTATCTAGTTAAAAATGGATTAACATTCTTGTAAAACAAAATATAACTTTTAAAGTGTTCACAACATATAAATTAATTGATATATTAATAACTAAAAAATTAAAATGATATTTCAAAAATATAATAGTGAAGGACATGGAACTGAAGAAAAATAATTTCAAGAGAGTGATAAAAATGGATAGATAACATAAATTTAAAATCAATATATTCAAATATTATATTATGGTTTTTAAATAATCATGTGAAATATACAAATCATATATCTGGGGAGTTTCAAACTAGGTGTGTAGATAGGCACACTTTTTGTGCATCGAGTGAAGAACGATTTAATAATTAACAATATTTCTTAGGAATATTAACCCTAGGTAAATATGTTCTAGATCCTATATCAACATTTTTTATATTTATGGGGATTATATTTATAGGGAACCACAAACCTTTACTTAACCAAGGTCATTGGATTATCTATTGTATTTATTTTTATTACTTACTTTATCTCAAACAATTGTACATTTAAATGATTTATGAATGTTGAAAAATGTGAGGGAATATATGATATTTAATTAAAAATATTTAAAATTGATGATATTTAAATTAATTTACAAGAATTATAACATATGAAAATTAATTTTTAAATGATAATTTAGAAAGAGTATTATAATTTACAAGGAAATAAGAGGATTGGGAAACCTTATTTTTTTATTTTTTAAATTAGAAGATTCTCAAAAATATATAAAACATATTCACTCTATAATACCAAGAAATAATTAAGATAAAAATTGATAATTAAGAACTTAAAAAATGGTTGGACCGTAATTAAAATAGTTAATGTTTAGATGGATGTAATTCAATAAAATATAATTTTGTTAATAATTAATATACCTCAAATCCATAAATGCAAGGAATATGCATATAAAATGTTAAATAACAAATAAAATATTATTAAAAACTTGATGTTGATCACTTTACATATATACCACTTTCTAGTACAATTTATAACTATATTTCATTCATTTATAGTATCGTTTTTATTCCCATTAACTATTTGAGGGTTTTTAGTCAGTATCTCTATAACTATTTTTATTTGTTCACCATTGTCAATGGAGTTAAAAATAGATTAAAGAAATTTATAATTTTAGATTTATATTGTATACAAAATTGTAGTTATAAAATATTCATATATTTATATAAATTATCAAAATATATTCAAATTATGAAAGTTATTTTGATATTATTGTTTTTCGGAGCATAAAATTACTATTATCAATAAATGTTAATATCATTTAAATGGTTCCCAATTTATATATAAAAAATTTAATCATGTAATAAATGTTATATATATTTATTACATACATTTATAAATCCTTCCATGTGGAGGTGATTAAAAATGTTGTATGTCGTTCATGGAGGTGGTTCCACAAACATAACATGAGTGGCATTTCCATTATTTTAAAATCAGTTAAAGGAAGGTTGAAACTTGGTATCACATTTACATAATAACATTTAAATTTATTAATTTTAAATATTTAATTATATTATTATTGGTAGGATGTATTTATATGATGAAGAAGAAGAAAATAGAAAATAAAATTGTAATTGTATGTTCTCATATTACTTTTTGGGAGGGGTCCTTTACTATGTGTTTTATGCCTTCAAAGAGTGGTCTTTTATTATATCACAACCTCTAGAATTTATATAAGAGTGTAGATAAAGGTATTGTTTAAATATTTTTTAATCTAATATGCTCGTGGTTTTTTGATATGTGAGGTGGATAGGGTCTCCATTTATAAGTTAGAGGAGTGGAACTTTTTAAAATACTCTTACTCTTAAAATAAAATATGTTTCATTTTCCAAGAAAGTGGACCAAATTTATACACAGTTATAAGAAAGGATAGGTTTAGTCTATAACCCACTAAAAAAATCAATTAGGAACATTTTTTTATATATTTTATGCCTCATACCATAGTTTAACCCCCACTTCAAGCCTTTTAACCATTATCTAGGCGATAAAATTTTACCATAGGTAACTTATTTTTATTAAAAAGAATGAATACAACATAATTGAATAATTTTTCAATGTTTATTCAAAATTTGAAATACATTTTTTAGATTCAATTTATAAATATTATAAATATTAAATTCCATAAAATTACTAAAATAATATATTAATTAAAAATAATTTTTTTATGAAAAATCCCATAAATTCTATTTCATCTAATTTCGATATTCCAAATCCAAAAAATAATATCAATTTTATCATATTTAAATTATATATTCTATAAATGTAAATTTCAAATATATTTATGAATAAAAACTTTTTCTTATATACTATAATGAGAATTTAATAGAATGTGAGTTGTGAAATATTTTTAGTGATATACTGATTACCTTATATATTTGAATATTATGAATTATAGTTACTACTATTCACTAATGATCAACTAAATTTTTCAAAATTTTCATTTATATTTATTAATTTATATCATATATTTGAATCATTTTTTGATATATAACTAAATTTCAGTTCATTTTATCTCTTTATGAATTCATGGTTTCCATATTCTAATAAGTGCTCATTGTAGGGGAATACCAGCTTGAATTTATTTACTAAAACCTAACATATTTTCTAGAAATGGAAAAATTAAATTGATTATGACCACATAATCTTAACCAAGGTATATTTAAAGGAATGGATCATTAAATTATATTGGTAATATGTGGTGCTTCTTAATAATTATTATAAAAAAAATATTTTTTACAACTATAGACTGCGAGTAAAAAATAATCTTCATAAAAGCATGATTAACATAATGAGAATATTGACATGATAGATTCCCATTAAATGTGGAATGAATATCATTATATATAGACCTTGTATCAATGTTATCATAGAAATACATGGGGTTTACTGAGATCAACAAGGGTTATTCATACAGACCATAAATATAACTTTTATTAATGGTTCTCCACTGATGGGTGAAGCTATGGTGACACTCAAGGTTCTATCGAGCTATATCATATCACACATGATAATTAATTAGGTAAAATTAAACTCTAGAATAGTTGAAAATATATTTATAAGTTTATATACTCCACCATATAAAATCAATTATATTATTTCTTTCTTTCAGTTCCTCGATGTTTTGTCTCTTCCTTTTGGCATACCAAGAGTTTAAGGAAAAAAGGATACAAATGGTTTGTCTAGGTTTAATTATCTCTCCCTAATATAAAATTCATTAAAAATAAATTCTCACTTCCATATTACTATAATGTTTTTAATCATGTGTATTCTTTTATTCTTCACTTTTTTTAATCCCCATTACATTGTTCTTATTTATTCAACATTTACAAAAAATTATTTGTGATGGTGATAATAAAATGGGGACATTAGTGGATAAATATATATTTTGTGTAAAATATTAGTAAAATTCATAGACAATTGAATGTATTTAGGTGTAAAAAGTATGATGATAATGTGGATTCATTATTTTGGTAACATGTATGATGATAATGTTGATTCATTATTTTGGAATATCCTGTGCGGGGGTGAGTATAACGATACTCAATAGATACCCCGAGACCCTCAAGGTCTCACACAATCCAACAAGTATAACCACAATGTACGGAGTCAACGGATAATCCTTACTTAGGTATATGCCCATACATATACCTAATTTATTTTGTAACCCATCTCAATCATGAGGAAAACACGAAAGTCAGTGACTCAGCTCAAACCGGTATTTTATTGAAGTATAGATGTATATATGATTAGTGGTGAGGATATATCATCTTATTCTGTCAAGAGGCACTGCTTCTGACCATACGGAGTCTAACCCACACAGGATCGATAGGTACTAACCCCCGCAATGACCCACATAGGATCTAACCCACACAGGATCGGTATGCGCTAACCCACACTGGATCGTTGTGCACTGACCAACACAGGATATGACCCACACAAAATCAGTAAGCGCTGACCCACACAGGTTCACCGAGCACTGACCCACACAGGATCTGACCCACAATGGATCGGTATGCACTAACCCACATAGGATCACTGAGCTCTGACCTCCATATGATCTATCTCCATCCTCCACCTCACTAACAACCACTGCATTCCTCGCACTCGGTGTGCTTGAGTTCTGTAGAATCTTCCCTCGAGATATAGTTCATACCTCGACCATCACAAAACTCCACAAAGGAGTAACCTAAAGGACCGTAATGTAGTAATGGTTCCACCACAACAAATAGTGCGTCAATTGGATGCTCGGTCTGTGAGTTATTTTCATTTCCATTCCAAGGGCCCAGTTGGTTTTGAGGTTCAAACCAACACGACCATACTCCAACTGTGTGCAAACCTCAAGAGGGGTATGCCAAAAGATCCATCTCGCTCCAAGCCTTCCGTCGCCAAAGGCGGTTCGTCCATTAGAGACACGTAGCACAAGATAGGGGTGAAAAGGTGTAAACTGGACCAAACGGGTCCGGGTTTGGTCCGACCCAGTCGGACTGACCTAGCCTGACCTAATCCGCAGGTCTAACCCAATCCGAGAGGGCGGACCTACCCGAGAGGTCGGCCCGGCCTGAGAGGGCGGCCCGGCCCGAAGGCGGCCCGGTTGGCCCGGTCGGCCTGGCGACCCAGTAGGGGTCTGCCTAAGCTGCGGCCATGGGGGTAGCGTATTCCCCCTGGCTCCTAAACAGCACTGTCATTCGGGTGGTGCTCCAACCGGTACCAGGTGGTGCCATTCCAACACACGCGGGACCCGATGGGGTCCCGCTCCTCACTACTAGCCGAGCGGCTAGCCGCTCCGGCACCACGGCAGCCGGCCCGGCCGGCCTCCACTACACCTCCACCACGGATCCATGGCGGCGCGGTTCTGCTGCCTTCTACGTGGTATGATGGTGCAGCTCCACCACCATCGTGGCTCGACCTGACCGCGGCCTTCAGCTCCTCCGCGCGGCGTGACAACACTGTGCCTCTTCCATCCTCTATGTCCCTCCTGGTTGTGGTTCCTCTCTGACGTGGTGCAACGGCACTGCACCCCTCTGGCACCTCCATGACCCAACTGGTAGTAGCTTGGTTTTCTGCGCGGCACGATGACGTCGCGCCTCTCTGGCAGCCCAATAGCCCTTGCGCCGCCAGCTTCTTCTGCGGTCCGTTCTGCCATCAACAAATAATAATAACCAAAGGGGGAGGGTGGGGCCATGTCTGTGCGGTCTGATCCCTCCTCATCATGGTGATAACCTTAGATAGTTCATAATCCCGAAATGCGAACGATGAAGAACGAAGGTTAAAACTAATATATAAAATATCTCAAATCCCCCTACCTCATATAACGATGATCATAGACGAAGGAATTAAAGAAAATGTCGTTCCATTGACGTCAGAAAGAAGAAGAAGTTTAGGAAGACGTCGTCGGCATTATTCAAGGATGGCGCTCCCTCCTTTGTCCTAGTTGAAGAAGGAAGAAGGTGGAAGATGTCTGTTATTCTTCATTGGAGAGAAATGGCTCCACCGAGTTCTTTCCTCTCCTTAATTCTCCCAACAAAAATTATGCCAACCCCAAAATAAAAAATTATCACATCTTATTATAATGTTGGCATAAAGAATTCAAATAGGGAAAAGTTAATTAAGGGTAGTCCCACTTAATTAATTCTTTTGTGTAGGCACAAATTAATTAAGTGGAGTTCAAAAGGATTCATGGGTGGTGGCTCCATAAATGGGGAGTTCGAGAGTTTCATCCTTAGGTGGTCCCCACCATTAAAACATGAATTGGGGGTTTAAGGGGGGGTTAAAGCTCATGTGGGCCCCACATCATTGATTTCATGAGCTGTTTAATCATAGTTTGGGCCCCACCAAATAATATTCTCTCAAGGGAGGTTATGTGTGTGTGGACCCCACCTCTAACCTCCACTTGGGGGTTTTAACCACCTCAAATAAAAATAATCTTAACACTTTATTTTTATTCAAATTAATTAAAAACCCCAAAAACTAACTCTCATTTTCATTATAACACAACTACTGTGAGGATCTCGCTAAGAAATCACCAACAATATGACCTTAATGGTGCCCTAGGATTTCAATTCTGAGCATCGGTACAAAAGTTATAAAACACCGCTCGCACGTTTACTAAATGTACTCAAAAAAAAGTTCAGAAAATTATTATCAGTCACCCTCGACCCATTTCGGTCGATGTTAGGATTTTCAAAGGTGAATCATGGCTCAAAGAACTCAACGGTACCTTCAGATTTCCTATCTGAGTTACCATTTAAATGTTATGAATTTTACAATAAAATAATTTTCACTTAATAATTTTATTTTTAGCCAAAAACAAACTTTCTCTCGTGGCCCTCACCGACCCAAGTTAGTATATTATTAATGAAAGCCTTCCCTCATGAGTTCATCGATGGTCTGGGATTTTTAATCCAAGTTACCATTTGTGAGTTATAAGCATTTTAAGAAAATAACTTTATTTAATTATTTTATTTACGGTTATGCCATTTTCGGGTTTTCTCATAGGAGGCCCACACTGACTAAACTTAAGTCACGCCTAAGTTAAACCTTTCATCCTGAGTGCATTAGTGGCCTCGGATTTTGGATTAGAGTAATCATTTAAGAGTTATTCCACTTTTTCATTAAAACTTCTTACGCGCATTAATTCAAGCTTAACAAAACTTGGATGGATCATTCCGGGCCCTCTGGGCCCTGGAATCATCCAACGTCAGATTTTGTGGACTCATAAAAATCCAATGAATTTAAGAAAAAAAATTCCACATAATTTCCGGGTCTTTACATTCTCCCCACCTCAGGGCTATACGTCATCGTAAGCTACAACTCGCACTAAGGAAACAAATGGGGGTATTGAGCACGAATCTGAGCCTCCCGCTCCCATGTGCTCTTCTAGAGGTTCCCGTACTACCAGAAAATGCACAGCAGAGGTATCGACCATCTACACAGGACCCACTCCTATCAATTCTCATTCTCCACTAGAACCTCCGTGAAAGTCTCCCCATCATCAATGTCCAACTCCCCATGGTTGATGATGTGAGAAGGGTCATGCACGTATCTCCTCAATTGAGATACTTCTAAGATGTTGTGAACCCAGTGAAACTGAGGTAGAAGAGCTAGGCGGTAAGCCACCTCTCCTACTCTACTAAGGACCTATAAATGTCCGATGTATCACGGAGATAACTTGTCGCCTTGGCCAAATCTTTGTAAGCCTCGTCGAAGTGAGACTCGTAGAAAGATGTGGTCGCCATCCTCGAACTCCAGAGGTCTCTGTATCCTGTCATCATTTGACTTATGTCTGCTCTGTGCAGTCTTCATCTACTCTTGGATGATCTGCACCTTCTCTTTGGTAGCGTGTACCATCTCTAGTCCCACTAGTGCTGATTCTCCTGGGACTGTCCATCATAGTGGTGATGTGAAAGTTCGACCATACAATGCCTCAAAAGGTTCCATACCAATGGTGGATTGATATATATTGTTATAGGAAAACTCCACCAAAGTTAAGTGATCCTCCTAGTTGTGACTGAAGTAGAGGACACATGCACAGAGCATGCCCTCGAGGGTCTAAATGCTCCACTTGGTCTGGCCATCTGTTAGAGGATGGAAGGTGGTGCTCAAGCGGAGCTGTGTCCCGAAAGCCTCTTGCATCCCCTTCTATAGCCGAGAAGTAAATTGTGCGTCATGGTCAGAGACAATATAAGAAGGTATTCCATGAAAACACACAATCTCCTACACATAGAGGAGTCTCAAGCTCTCTACTGAGCCCGGATCTCAAATCGGATGGAAGTGGGCCATCTTGGTGATTCGGTCAACGATCACCCATATCGAATCATGACTCTTGGATGTATGTGGAAGACCCATCATGAAGTCCATGGATATACCATCCCACTTCCACTCTGGGACCTCTAAGGGTTGAACCAAGCCTGCTGGTACCTGGTTCTTTGCCTTCACTTGCTTAAAAGTGAGGCATCGAGAGATAAACTCTGCTACTATTTTCTTCATACCTGGCCACCAGTACTGTTGTCGAAGGTCCTGGTACATCTTCACCACCCCTTTATTTACCGCTGGAGGGGAAGTGTCGAACTCCCTCAACACTTCCTCCTGAAGTGATACAGGTAACATAGTACGTCCTCTAAAGAAGATGATGTTCTCCCCACCTTCATAAAATCCATCATGTGCATGTCCTGTGGATATCTGAGCACATCATGTCTCACAGTCAGCATCCCCATGTTGCACCTCCCTGACCTACTGAAGAAGTGGGGGAGTGACTGTAAGATAATAAAGAAAGGTTTCTCTGTCTCTATCCTCAAAGGATAATTGTAAAACAGCTAGCTGCCTCGTCGCCTCACTCATCACCTGCAGGCTATACCTCCTACTGAGTGTGACTTCTACAATGTTCCCCCTTCCTAGGATTATATACTATCCCAAATTTATAGTCCTGGAGAAACTCTAGCCACTCTTGTTGGGAACTTAAAACTCAAAACATCTACTGCCACGAGGGTGAGGTTGGCCGACTCACTAGTGATAAGCTACACCCACCTATACATGAGTATATCATGTGCTGCCTGTGATTCCTTTTTCATTATCCAAGGAAAACCCTATTCCAATGTTGTCGATAAACCAAAACCTTTTTCCTAATATAGTGAATCTGTGTATGAACTGCGGTTTCCCAGTCCATACCCAAACTAAGGTCGTAAGGCCTCAATGATTCCACAAAGAGGTTACAACCGAAACTCTCGCCTCTAGGGACATATGACACCGTCAGCATATGTGTAATTATCGAGTCTCCTCCCAAAGGTATCTCTAGATGTGAGGGTCAAGTCAATGGTTTAACAGGAAACTATATGTCTGGGACAGGACTTGTGGAAGGAAGGAAGGACAGGTACCTATGTCTATTGATACGGCAGCTAGTAGCATTCACAGTCTGTACCTGGAATCATTCCTAGAGCCCTTGGGTCACATTCCTTGACCACATGCTGCTAATCTCTTTCCCTTCCCTCCATCTCCCTGAGCCTGGTGGTATCCACAAAACGGGGGGTGGTTGTAACATGTTGAAATGTACACCACCTCATTATACTCTCCTAGCTCTGCTTCCACGTCTACTGCTCCACTGATTCATTTGTCCTCAACACTTCCCCTTTCTGAAACAGTTTATACACCCAAGTCTCTGAGACTAGAACTGGTTTCCTACTTTCCCACTACTAACATTCATTGGTTGTATCTGCTCAACTAAAGAACATTCAATCGAAAAGGTTCCCTCTAGCATCCTAACATAGGTAGGAATGCACAGAGGAAAATGTGTTGGATCGGATGTCCCTAAGCACACCTTACTCAGATGTACAAGATCCGAAGAACTGATCGTATCATATTCATCGAGTTCCAGGAATGGTCGGTATGCCTTGATGAATACTCAAATACATACATGTCGTCATGTCGAAACTGTAAAAGCTGAAGGGAATTCTCAATCACCTCCTCAAGCCAGTCCTCAGTCGCATGTGAGTCGGGCTCGCCTTGGAACTTGAGGGGTATCTGATGCTGAAACACATGTAAGGCACTACGCATATAAGAGTCCTCTACCGGTACCAGCAGTAGTGTTTGCTGACCAATGGGCAGTGATATAGGTGGCACACTGCCCGAAGGTACCATCTCAGAAAACAGTCCAAGTTCCAAAACCTCATCACAATGTGGACCATCCTCATGGTCACTCACTGAAAAATACTAGTATCTAAGATCAAAATCTACTCTAATATTGTCTCAACTAGGTGGAAAGCTCCAGTAATCGCCTCCAACCAGTCCTATGCTTCCTGGGAATCTGTCTCGCCTCGAAACCTCGGAGGCCTCTGCCGCTGGAACTCATGCAACGTGCTCAGTCGGCGTGCACCATCCTCCAATGCGGCAGGTGTCATCTACTGCCCAACAGGTGGTGGTGCTGTGAGTACACCACTCGAAGGTGCCAACATAGTAATAGGGCCCTACACCGTAGCCTCGTCGCTTGGTGGGCCATCATAGAGTACCATCTCGGGAACCCTAACTAGATGTCTGCGTGGAGGCATCCCCATAAGGAACAGGTGCCCCACGGTCAAAATTTTATACCTGGTGAGCTGACCTGGTTGAGCAGACTTAAAGAAAACTCTTGAAAACACATACTCAATCAGTGTTTTCATACACTTAGTCAGAAATCAGAATTCAGCTTCCAGGTGTATGGATACGTTGGCCACTTCACCAACACTGGACTCCAGGAACTAAAACCACACTTAGTACCCTTAAAACTATTTCTTTACAGAAAAGAAAGATCAGAGTTCTACGTTCTTCGGTAGAACCGACTCCTCTGATGCCAATTTGTCACGACCCTTCCCCCGGGGCCCGTATCAGGACTACCCCAAGCCTGCCTTCCATTGGCCAGGGGTTGGCAACTAGCACAAAAGGCGCAAATCCATAAACAAGGAAGGAATTTCCTTATTAATAGAAATCAAACACAATAGAGTATGCAACTAGATGTAAAACACTAAGTAAAACTGTATACAAAAGAGGGTGCTGAAATTAAAGGGGGACATAAATACAAGCCCAAAAGTAATGTACAATACAACTAAAAAGCTAGTACAACTGAAGAAAAGTAGTAAAGTAGCTACTGGGTCATCCTTCGACAGTCCCATCTGAAGGGTGGGTATAGATGGACTCCTCAGCACCCTAAGTTCATCCGTCCTCTCTGTGTACATCTTGCCAAGTGGTCCAACTCTGGGTACTGTCCAGTTCTGCTACTCTCAGCTCCGATTAGCGCTTTCCATCGTCTGGAACCAACACAATGAGGTGTGGGCATAGCCCGTGCAGGGGTGAGTATAACGATACTCAGTAGGGACCCCGAGACCCTCAATGTCTCACACAATCCAACAAGGATAACCACAAATTATGGTATCAATGGATAATCCTTACTTAGATATATGCCCATATATACCAAAGTTACTTAGTAACCCATCACAATCTTGAGGAAAACACAAAAGTCAATGACTCAGCTCAAACTATGATTTCATTGATGTATAGAAGTATAGATGATTAGTAGAAAAGATTGATCATATTATTCTGTCAAGAGGCACTGTATCTGACAATAAGGAGTCCGACCCACACAGTATTGATAGGTACTAACCCCCGAAATGACCCACACAGGACCTGAGCCACACAGGATCGGTATGCGCTGACCCACAAAGGATCGATGTGCACTGACCCACACAGAATCTGACCCACATAGGATCGGTATGCGCTGACCCACACAAGATCACTGAGCATTGTCCCACACAGGATCGGTATGTGGTAACCCACACAGGATCGCTGAGCGCGGACCTCCGTATGATCTGTCTCCAACCTCTGCCTCACTAGCAGCCACTGGATTCCTTGCACCCGTTGAGCACGAGTTCCGTAGAATCTTCCCTCGAGATATTGGTCATACATAGACCTTCACTAAACTCCACAACGAAGTAACCCAACGTACCACCATGTTATAAGGGTTCCAATGTGAGAGACGGTGCGTCAATCGGATGCCCATTCTGTGAGTTATTGGCAATTCCGTTCGAGGGGCCTAGTTGGTTTTTATGTTCAAACCAACCCTACCGTACTCCAATTGTGTCCAAATCTCATTTGGGGAGTTACAAAAGAACCATCTCACTCCATTACTTCCATCACAATAGGCGGCTCATCAATCGGACACTCGTAGCCCAAGATAGGGGCAAAAAGGTGTAAACTGGACTAAACGGGTCCGGGTCCAGTACCACCCCATCGGACCATCCCGGCACGACTCGTTCCAAGAGGGAGGCCTGACCCGAGTGGTGTGCTCGGCCTGAGGGGGAGGCCCGGCCCGAAGGTGGCTCGACGACCCGGTTGGCCCGGCGGGCCGGTCGGCTCGGTGGTCCGGTCATCCCGGCGGCCGGGCGGCCCGGTCGGCCTGGCGACCCCGCAGCCTAGTGGGGGTCCACATAAGCCATGCCCAGGGGGTAGCGTATACCCCGTGGAACCCCAATGGATCTTCCGTTCAGGTTTTTCTCCAACAGGCGCTAGGTGGTGCCCGTCCAGCACACGCGGGACCTGACGGGGTTTCGTGCCTCTCGGTTGGCTGAGCGGCCAGCTGCTCCGGCGCAACGACGGATAGCCCGACCGACCGCTGCTGACCCTCCACTGTGGTGCACTAGCTCCGCAGTTCTGCTGCCGTCCTCGTGGCGCGACGACATCGTGCCTCTTCCATCTGTCGCGGCCCTCCTGGCCACGGTTCCTCTCTAGTGCGATGCGATGACACCACACCCCTCTGGCACTGCCACGTCCCACCTGGATGTGTCTTGGTTTTCGGTGTGGTGTGACGACGCCACGCCTCTATGATGACCCTTGTGCCTCCAGCTTCTTCCACAGTCCACTCTGCCATCAACAAAAAAAATAACCAAAGGGGGAGGGTCGAGCCATGTTCGTGCGGTCGGAGCCCTACTCATCATGGAGATAATGCTTGGCATTTCATAATCAATAATTTGGACGACAAATAACAGAGGTTAAAACTCATATATAAAATAACTCAAATCCCCCTACCTCGTATGACAATGATCATTGACAATGGAAGTAAATTGAAATTCATTCTGTTGATGTCAGAAAGAAGGAAGAATTCGAGGACGGAATCGTCGACATTCTTCAAGAACGGTGCTCCCTCCTTTGTCCCAATTGAAGAAGAAAGAAGGTGGAAGATGTATGTTGTTCTTCGTTGAAGAGAAATGACTCCACCAAGTTCTTTTCTCTCCTTAATTCTCCCAACAAAAATTATGTCAACCCCACAATAATAAAATATCACATCTTATTATAATGTTGGCATAAATAATTAAAATGGGAAAAAATTAATTAAGGGTGGTCCCACTTAATTATTTTTTGTGTGTAGGCACAAATTAATTAAGTTTAGTTCAAACGGTTTCATGGGTGGTGGCTCCATAAATGGGTAGTTCAAGAGTTTCATCCTCAGGTGGTCCCCACCATTCAAACATGAATTTGGGGTTTAAGGGGGTTAAAGCTCATGTGGGCCCGAACTCATTGATTTCATGAGATGTTTAGATATCAGGTGGGCCCCACCATATAATATCCACTCAAGGGAGGTTAGGTGTGGTTGGGCCCCACCTATAACCTCCACTTGAGGTTCCTAACCACCTCAAATAAAAATAAAGTTAACACCTTATTTTTATTCAAATTAATTAAAAACCCAAAAAACTAACTCCCATTCTCATTAGAATGCAACTACGGTGAAGGTCTCACTAATAAATCACGGATGCTATGATCTCAAAGGTGCCCTCAGATTTCAATTCTGAGCACCGGTTCAAAAGTTATAAAACACCACTTGCACGTTTACTGAACGTACCCGAAAAAATTTCAGAAAATTATTATCAGTCACCCTCGACCCGTGCCAGTCAAGTTTAGTCTCTGCCTCGGTGAATCATGCCTCAATTAACCCAACGGTACCCTCGGATTTCCAATCCTAGTTACCGTTTAAAAGTTATGAATTTTACAATAAAATAATTGTCACTAATTGTTTTATTTACTGCACAAAACTAAATTTCTCTGGTGGCCTCACCGACCCATGTTTGTATCATCATAAATAAATCAAACCCTCATGAGGTCAGCAGTGGTCTCAGATTTTTAATCTGAGTTACCATTTGTGAGTTATAAGCATTTTAAAAAATAACATTATTTAATTATTTTATTTATGGTTATGCCATTTTTGGGTTTTCTCACAGGAGGCTCGCGCAGACTAAACATAAGTCACGCCTAGGGTAAACCTTCCATCCTGAGTGCAATAGTGGCCTTGGATTTCTAATCCAAGAAACCATTTAATAGTTATTATACTTTTTCAGGAAAACTACTTACACATGTTAATTTAAGCTTAACAAAACTTCGATGGATCATTTCGGGCACTCGGGGACCAGAATTGTGCACCGTTAGATATAGAGGACTCGTAAAAGTCCCATTAAATTAAGGAAAAAATTTCCACAGAGTTCCTTGGTCTTTACAATAGAACAAAATGAAAATTCTGTATCCAATTAAGGAGTCTTTATAATATGTTTATATTTATTTCAAATGGATATTAATTCTGTAAAAGCAATTTTTAGGATGAAAATATGATCCCACAACACTAAGAGGAAGCAAAATAAGGGTTTAGGATAAAGATAGCAAATATAAATGATTTCGGCACAACGGAAATTGATTCATACAAATCAAAATTATGTGAACATGTCACTAAAGGCACCACTCAAGGAAAAATTATTTCTCACCCATGTGAATCACTAAAAATATAAATGTTCATAATTTCATGTCACATAGAGTTATGTGAAGATTATTTTAGAGTGAACGAAAATACATCTTCTGTTTATTAAAATTGTTGTCAAAATGAGGTTATAGCATCCCACATCTCTTGATTTACTTTAGCCAATAATAGTTTCCCAAACCATCCATCTTCCATGATATAAAACACTTATAAATACTATATCACCCCTTTTTCAAGGATGGACCTATAAATATTAGAAGAACATGAACTCAACTTTCAAAACCCCTCATTTCATAAATTTTAGAAATCGAAGACCCCCACAGATTCTCATAAGTGAGAAAATTGCATGAAATACCTAAAATAATTCATTCAGTCTACTGGATTTTTTTCATTTTATTTCATGAAATATTATTCAATGAATAGCATAGTTTAACAAAGAGGAGAATTCATCACATAACTCCAATAATTAGTAACACCCAATATGTGTGAAACTCCAACCAAGGACATCCTGAAAAAATCATTCACTATAGACTATATGTAGCACAACTCTAAGTATTCATATATCTATAAAAATGGGAAGAGACCATGATGGGGAAAACCATTTTATTTCTCCTCTCACCAATCATTGTTTCACAATAGTTGAGTGCTCATGGACCTCAAAACTACTCAATATGGGCTTACTAGTGAAAAAATCATTCACAGCTGGTGTTATGGACCATTATTCAAAACACCTCCACACTAATAATGGGGTTTTAACCCCTCTCCACTTTTATCTTAGTCATAGGTACCCTTCTCCCAAAAACCTATTCACCAAGAAAGTGTTGTGAATCATCCCTAAAGGGTGCTCCTAATCGTGGGATAGGTAACAAAATATGTGCACAATCCATAATATTTCTCCTCTAATTCTTGAGTAGAACCCTACAAATCCTTTTACGTGTATGAAACAAAACATGGAATCATCATGGGAAATTGATATGGTCTAAAAAATGTTCCATGATACTATGGTCACATTAATTCATAAGCCCCACATATGCACCTCATTTAGACCCCAAAAACTATATGGGTGTTCTCAATATAAGACATTAAAGTACTACATAGCCTATTTGACTAAAAATGATTCCTTTTTTGATAACCCCTGGATGCCTCATTTTAAGATCACGGAATTACTCATGTGACATGGATGAGATGACACCCATATTTAGGAATCTCGATGCATAATCCCCACACCATCCCTTTTTGGAATTCCTTTCTGATATATGTTTCCTTACCACATGACTCTATATTTCGTGATATAGTCTTGTCACATTACCTATAAGGATTTTGATAAAAACATTCCATTATGATATATAGGGAACCACTTTGAGGTTAAATCATTCCATAATCAATATTTCATATCCCCTCAGTAGTTCATATCTCTTAATCCAAATCAATTTCCTTGACTATAGAAAACCTATCACAAAACCATTCATAAATCTCAACATGAAATTATATTGTGTTTTTATCTCTAATGGATATAGAATATATTCCCATCCATACATGATGAGAATATATGGATCCATATAAATTAAACCTATGAGTGTCCTCACTAGACATTAAACCCATGATTAGTCCATATATGGCTGTAATATGTTGAAGTGCCCCTATTATTATTTTATACACTGAACCTATATTATATAATGATAATATTTGAAATCACACCTTGTATGATGAGCCTATGAGGTCCTAGGTGAAAATCCTTGGATTACCTCACCCGATGAATCAAAAACCCAACCTATACTGATGATCCTTATGTGTATTAAGTGATGATGCTAATATTCCCTTTGTAATAACCCTATGATTCCTTATGGGAAGCGAATAATAAATCTACATGATTATAATGAGATATCTTCAACATTTTTATAGGTTATGAGACTATGTTCTCTACTTTGTGTGATTCACATAAGATTCTATATGTGATCAGCATAAAAAGAATATACAATGAGAATGGGGACTCTTCTCTCTTGTGAAAAGTCTAAGATATTACCCTATTTGATGAGAATAGGGTGAGTTCAGTGATGATCTAGGGATGAATTAGGCAATGAGCTACGTTACCTTGGGTTAAAAGCACCAAGTGCATCATCTCATGAGAATGAGTAGCCTCTGGTGATGATCTCTGTTTTCCCTAGGCAATGAGCCTTGGATAAAATATGTGATGAGAATATTATTCCATGTGTGATGAACACATAATACCTAATTTCCTTAAACATTGATTAAATATGTAATTAATATTGTGTTACCTCATGGACTGTCCATAAGAAGATAGTTATAGATTCTTATCACACCCAAAAATGTCTGACGAATCCAAAATACATATCCTATATAACATAAAGTGATTACTGAAAAAATATATCTAATGATGTAATTAAATTATATCCACTGCATTATGGAATCTAGAATGGTATTCACAAGAATGGATTTAATAATTATTGAGACAAGGAATATTCAATGAGATTCATGGATTAGTCCTTAGAAAGAAGGACTAGAATCCCATATTTTTTTTATAATTAAGGATCCAATGCCATCAAAATCAGGGTTGAAAGGAAGAGAACCGTTGGAAACATGGAACGTGGGAGCAGAATAAGACATCATTTGATTTAATTAAGGGATATAATATAAAAGAAGGTCCTGATAGAAAGAATAATAAATAGAAGGGTGAACCCATCGCGATTCCCTTCTCTATCTGTAGTATGTGGATAAGTAATTTTGGGAGCATTTACATCATAAATCTTAATCAATGTTCTGAATTTTAGTCATCATTGTCCTCATGAAATGTACTCATTCATGACTTAAATATTTCCACACATGATTCTAGTCATTGGTAAATATCAACCAGCTTCCCCAAAATCCAAAAATGGGTATGGGAGTAGGATATACTCTAATATGAAAATCTGAAATAGCTATTATAAACCTAAAATTACCACCTCTCCCATGGATCCAGGTCACCCTTTCCCCATCTCAGTGTCAAAGCTAATATATCATACCATAATAAATATACTGGTATGTTGATACATGAATGATTTTTTCAACATAACTTTATTTACGGCCCATGAGGACCTTGAATATTTGTATTCTTAATGATTCCATTATAAATAGAGATCCTACAAGGTACAAGATCCCCTCATTTCCAATTCCAAACATTATAGGATACTTCCTATGAAACTCCCTGATAGAACTCTCTTATGTGATGAGTTTATATGAGATATCAAATTTGTGTTTTCTCCAACTACCAACTAGGAGTTTCTAAAGAGGTATCCTACCAACCAAAATCATTATAAATTCATATCCAGTCTACTAAAATATGAACATGTTGATCTGATCCCTCCTATGCATACCCTAGTCAATAATGCATGGTTTACATGCCAAGGTTACGCCACTAAATATTTCTAGTAAAATGGAACTTTGATATCCCTTATGGACCATTGCACTATTAATGTATCCTCTTCCATCCTCAACATCATATAGGGATATTAATTTTCCTGACTAGGATCGAGACCCCAACCACCCACAAATTGTGTTAGGATAACTCTTCAAAATTCTAGCCCCATCACCAACTGACATGGAGTTCCCCAATATAAAGAAGAAGTACACCAACCTAATGGTCCTTCTTTTGGAATATGGGATACCAATCACTACGAAGGTCCTCCTCAGGGATTTAATAGAAATTACCATGAAAATACTACTTATGACTCACATAATATTTTTCTTTGTCAACGCCAACATCACTACTAAAATAATGATAGAGGGAACTGAACCCATTTTTCTTTTGTTCTACTATAATTGTAGAACAATTATGATTTCAAAGAGATGTTACCATCTCAACCACCGTAGGTGGGTGTTGGTACTTGTTAGTTGAGGATGTCTATTCTGGAATCATGGATTCAAAAATTCATGTGGTCCCTCTATAAATAAGTGTATATTGATGAATTATTGGATTCCTCTTAGGGGCTCAAAATGAATCAATCAACAAAACCATCATCATTTATTCACTCAACTTATACACTAGAATTAGGGTTTATATTGGGGTCTACTTTGGCACCCTTTGATGATAAGCATCATTTGACTGATCTATGAGATCGTTATGAAATCCCTCACCAAAAATATTTTATCAACTCTCTATCCTAAATGGACAAAGTGATGAAGTTAGTGTAAACTTTTCAGGACTCCTCCTCCGACCAAGGAATGGAGTCTTGGATAATTCTTTCCCAATCGATTGTTCAGTAGTAGAATAGTACAACATCACTTCCTCCCCCCACTTCTTTGTGTCATATTTGGATGTTTGTAATGATAAATAGGAAGAATGTAGGCATAATTAGGAGTTGGATGATGGAATAATATAGAGGATCATAGCCGCCTATAATTTACCCCACCGGGTAGTCACTAAAATGGTGCCCCAAGTTGTGTCATCACATGACCTCAAGCGTGCCTCCCCGTATGCCAGAGGAGTCTGTCTAGTAGCACGAGTCTATAGAGGTATGTTTGGGACACTATACCAACTTATTAGAGCAATATCATAGCATAAATAATAAAAACAAATAAAAACCCATCTGAACCATAAATGTAAAACATACAAAAAAATATAATAAGTAACCAAGTGGAACATGCTATAATAATATGACGAATACACTATAGGTTAGGTAGTCATACAAATAAAATAACCAGTACCAAAAACAAAAAAGATCTCGAACAAAGTCCTGAGTCCCAACCTGGTCCTTACAACCCATTATCCAACCCAGCATCCCATTCATAAAACCATCACTAGGTCCATATCCTGAACCTCTAATAAAAACATGTAGCTTCTACGCGGGAACCCAAGTTCCATGACGGCCAAGGCAGGGTGTGAGTAAAACTCAGTAGGCCACACCAACAATGTCTAAAGCATGAAACAAAATGTACAACAGTGTATCTAGGGAAACAAGTGAAATAAATAATCTTCTCAATGAAAGGAACATGTTTCATATTTAACAATAAACAATTTAACCAAATTTTATCAAGGAACTAGTTTCATGATTAAATAATTACTAAATAAAAATTTTATTCAAAAATTTTTCTATGGTCAACCAAACAACTAAACCAGATCCGGATGCACTGCGTGGCTAATCCATATCATAAGGGGTTGCACATGTTAAATAAAACGTCATTCACTAATAATAATTTATCTACATATCTCAGAGCCTCAACCATTTAATCAAGACATGTCCATGTGTTTAGGGAGCATAGAGCCTCTGTCATACATCCCGAACCACACCATTTACAAAAATTTTCAAGCATGGATCTATAGTACGAAATCCCAACCAAACATTATATAGAACATAACATTGCGGATCAGTCTAGGTAGTCTCATCAAATGAAACTTTTAGGGTGATAGATACTCATTCTAATTACCTAACCCGTGCATTATAGGGTTGGATTCTAGATCCTGAATCCAAACCAACATGTGGGTGTAGAACCTCAAGTAAATACTACACATACAAAAATTCCATTCCCTCATTCTTATTTAACCATATCACATTAACCATTTACAAGCCTAATCTTATTTCAACCCATATACCATTTAAAACCAAAACTCATTAAACACACCTACAAGTATACCAAACAACCCCTTATTCATTTTTTAAAACTATATAAAAATTAATATCCATTTTATTTCAATATCCATGATAACCCATAATAAAAATAATCATTTAATATAACATTTAATCCACCACTTTAAAATAGGGATCTTTGACATTGAAAACTAAACTATTCCCAAAGGCTTTCACTTCCATTTCCAACTATTTAAAATAATCATTTAGGAATTTTCACATAACATGGAACCATTACATAATTTTAAATCATCTTTTGAAATATATATGGATAAACACATTATAGGAAACCTTGATTCCAATGCCTCTTTTTAAAACACTTTCTACTTTCAAAATAACATAGTCTATATTTAAAATCCATAAACTAGTTCAAAATCTAAAAGGCATTCATTAAATCCTTTCAAAATACCCATAGACATTACAAGAAATCTGATAAATAATCAATTCAATTTACCCATTAACCAATCCCACATACCCTATTACAATTTACTACTCACTATCAATCATATTTCTGTTATCTCAATGTTTATAAATTTATTTCATCATTTTTAAGGGTCTGACATACACCATTGGTAGCACTAGGTTTGGTCTCATATCATCCATGAACCCAATGAAGTGTCTTTCACCTCAATATAAGGCCTAAAATCACATTCCTTATTCCATGACATCAAAAAATGGGAAGGTAACATATTATCTCAACTGCATACACATATAACACATCAAGGCTATGGAAAAAATCAATAATACCACCTACCTAATGCCTGCTAATGAACGTTTTCTCAACCTCTATCATTGATTCAAACTCAAACACCCATTAAATTACAAAGTAAACATATATTGTAAAAGTCAGTATATTAATGTTTTTGAAGATTTAGAATGATTCTACAAGACCTAATCTTGATAAATTATGAGTGAGCAGGTTTAGAGTCACCCAAATCTTTTATTTTCACCCAAACACTCTCCGAAATTCCATTAAACAAAGGACAATTATCTATTGGAAGTCTAGAAGGGTTTGGTTTGTAAAACAAGATATAGGAGAATAAATAAGGAATAAATTTGGTTTAGAAACCCTAATTCCCAAGATGATAATATATAATTTCCCAATTTTTAAATGTTGTATGGTTTGGCAGCACAGTTAGACAAAATGTGCACCAACTGGGTAGCTCCCTCTATCCAAGAAGGGCCAAGTCACATGGTTTCCTTGTAGCACTTACAAATTTTGGAAAACTATGTGGTTACCATGCACCATCATCGGGATGAAAGAATTTTTGGTCATACGATTTCTCTAGCCTGGCGCACGGTTGGTACTAACTATGCACCAACCGTGCAATGCACACTGTTTGGATTATTTTATCCTCCTATTGTGTTCTACACCTCCATAACACCTCCAAAACATCCCATACACCCATGGACCACTAAATTATTCATAAAAAGTATATTTAAAGAAAATTTATACATGAACATACCTCAATGAAAGGTTGGGATCTCAAAATCTCACATCTTATAACAGATTATACCCAACCCGCATTTCCCAAGAACCATTAAGAATCTAATGAAAAAGTTCAGTTAGTGGTCCAACATATCAACTTATGTCTTCCATGATCCCTCTTTAATAACCCATTTCATCAAAACACTCATAAGGCACATCAACCAAAACCTTATCATCACTAATTGTGAACACAAGAGAAAGGTTTGGAAAACATCACTGAACCACTAAACAAAAGGATAATAAAAAGGTACTACACTACCCTGGATGATCTATCTAGAAAAAAATTAGTTTGATCCACCCCACAACACATGGCCCAAATCACATGGAGCCATCTCACCCTATTTCCAAAATTCTAAAAGTGACTGATGCTCAGTGTTACAAAAGGGACACATAGATTCCAACCACATTTCCTGACCTACATCAGTCTAAAACTCGAAGCCCAATGTCCTCACTCCATTTTTAAACATTGGAAGCATAACCCAAGAATAAAAGTCATCTCAAGGTACTCAACCAGTAAAAATCCAAGCCAATTCACATCACCAAAACTGATACACAAAGATTGATCCTACCTATAACCATCTAACTAGAATCACTGGTCATTCCATTGACTGATTACTTCGTGTATTCATGATCCCCACCATATACCTTAGTTCACCACCACAATATCTCGGTGTTAAGAGCATCAATCATTGAATATGAGAGAAATAGAACCTCAACTCATCCTTAACAGCTAACGTGACTAATTTTCCCACTCACCACACCCCAACATCCAAGAGAACTCCACCGAACTATGGCATTAATCATTTCCTTTGAAACTACCCAGACATATCACTCTTTCTCTATTCATATCCCAACTAAGGAATAATTGGTTCTTCCTCAAACCCATTACCATCACCCTGATGCACTTTTCATCCCAACATTAACTGGAGGTGGCTTACATCCCACCATATAGGTTCTCTTTTCCCAACATAGTTGGGCCATCCCGAATGAGTCACTCCATTGGTGCCCATATTCAACAGTTGTTATGTCTCCCCTCTACCAGTACATGACACCTTCTCACTCTTGGAACAGCTCTATTATATGTGTGAACCATCAAGATTATATTTCCATCCTCTAGTGAAACATCTCCGTCACAATATTTTCTTCCCTAAAAACCATTATTAGTCTCTACAGCCCCCACCAACACAATTCTATCACTATGGTTATCTATAAACTAGCTCAATCCGGAAGACATCACTCAGTTATATCTACCACCACACCCTAGACCCACCTGGAATTCCCAAGGAAACCCATACGTGTAACGTTCATGTTTCCTATTGGTATCCTTCTGCAACCACATCCACTATACTTCCTTCCCTACACTTCCATGACTAAAATACCACTCCCCACCTTAGGAGTATCATTATCACTGCACTCCTTATGCAATTTTAACCAACTCATATCTAATTGTGACCTCAGTTTAGTCCTCATAATATGGATTTGGTCATCCATATCCCAACTAAAAAACATCACTCACTAATTTTTCTTGCTTTTGAGAAATGCACCTAGGGAATTTATCGATATATGGTACATCCCAAGGACCTCTCCCATAACGGGTGGACGGTTCACCTACCTCCGACCATATCTAATTTTTTTCTATGATCCTATCATCCAAGATGTTCAATTTCCATCCATATCACAATTAGGTAGCTATGTATTAAGCCTGATCTCACTCAACATACCCGGGATGATGTCAAGATATTGGGCATGATCTTCGCTAGCTCATAGTATGCTAAGAAGTTGTTCATGAACACCAACATAAACTATACATCACCATCATTACCTCTCACAATGGGGGCACCATAACCTTTTTAATATCTTAGGATTCTATGCCTACCAACATCTCGCTAATACCTAACCACCACAACTCATGTGGTATTTCCAACCAAACTCACCCCCACTTTGCGGTCCTTTACCATGATTATATGAATAAACAGTTCATGTGGATCTTCCCCTACCATACCTCTATATATATTCCAACATAACCTTAGTGTCCGACAAAGGAAACATAGAAATCCATCATACTGATCAAAAATTGATCAGTCGTTCGTATAACCAATAGTTCTCATTGTGATCACATAGAAATTCAATAGTAATTTATCTCGAACCACCTGTTCACCCATCCCAAATGGAATTGTTCATTTCAAACACATTACCACATCTTAACCTCCTAATAACCCTCAAGGTATCACACAATCATGTGTATACTTTCTGAACTCTACTCTAGATCACACAATCCATACATTACTAGAGCCAGGCCCAAATTCTAGCTCCCAAAATTGACTATTCCACCTAATATTTTAGCCTCATAGGACTCAAGTCCTTATAAACATCTCAACCAAGAAAAACTATTCGCACGACCAAGCCCAACCATGTGACCACCCTCTCCTATAGGTCTCCTCCATAACAGAAGAATCCATCCACACTTTGGTGGACCTTGTGTTCTGTACCTCAAGTAAACATCAATTTCCACATCAAACGCCATCAAAACCCTGGGGTCATGTCTCTAAAAAACCTTTAAAACAAACTTAAAGAACTTAGGTTCCTCCTTGAAAAAGATAATGAGGCATAACTATTCTCTTTCACCAAAAAATTGATGAAAAAAATTGTGCATCAATACAACTACCGAAGAGACCCCCTGAGCTTCATATTTCAAAGCACTTGAAACTAGGCTAACATCCCTTGAAGATATCCTTGATTTTTCATAGGTTTTTTAATCATATACACTACTCGAGTCATAAACAATTAAAGGTTAATTAAGGAGGTAAGAGTATTAAAAAAATTCTATAAGTTATGAACACATGCCCCATGAATGTGAATTTATACATAAAAAATTAAAACTTGTTGAAAATAAAATACATGTTATACATTTTAATGTCTCCATAAAAATACTTAAATTATACCAATGTCCCTCATTACACTTGTACTAAATAAGAATATCATCAATAGTGACTACCACCAATTATTTAATAATGTATTTAAAGGTACTATTTATCAAATCAATGAACATTATTGAGGAATTAGTATGTCTAAAGGAAATAAATTTTAACTCATAGTTTCTATACCTTATATGGAATACTATCATTTAAATTTATTAATTTGTTACAATTATTTGATGACTACCAAAATAAATATCCACCAAAGATATGTGCCAAGATCCTCATAGTTTAATGAATACACCATCTTTACTTATTATAACATACTTGTTATTATTTATGATATTGTTTACATTCTATTAATCTATACATATTAACATTGATAAATCCTTTTTTTAATAATGAGCATTGGTGCACCCCACGGTGATGCATAAGGTCATATGAATCCATTTCTAAAATTACATTTTAGTTATTTCTTTAACTCATCCAATTCTA
Source organism: Viscum album (assembly GCA_963277665.1). Lineage (NCBI taxonomy): Eukaryota > Viridiplantae > Streptophyta > Magnoliopsida > Santalales > Viscaceae > Viscum > Viscum album. The sequence continues at coordinate 428,242,892 of OY728121.1, forward strand.
TTGGGTTTATCTTATAGTGGAATATAAAGATAGGAGTGGCTCATAGTATACGTTCTAATTATAAATCTACCTCATAATATAGTAGAAGTTCAAGTATCTATTTGGGAAAAACATTAGTATATTCCATCATAATACTAATTTTCTAATGGTTGATACTTTCCTTCAACTCAATGGTTTTTTCCTAGTATATGTCATTATTGTGTATCAATAACTACAATGTTTAGGTATTTTTCTATTATAAATTCCTGATATTACATGTTTTTATGTAATAATGTATTGGTTGAAAATAGGGAAAGAGATTTATTTTTCCAAAATTTTTATGAGAGATCTATATAATGAGAGATCTATATAATGAGAGAAAATACATGACCAGTATAGAATCCAATTCCATGTATGGAATGATTAATATATTCACTGGAATAATATTACCTCAAATTCTAACATGAGACGATTCTAGAAATTGTGTTGCATTGGTCACACAACAAGGTTTTTTACTAGTATATCTACATCAAGGTAATAGGGATTTGATTAAAATTTTTTGGTTAACATAAAAGATATAATGGAATGAAATGAACTAGAGTCAAATAATTTTTTTACCATTCTTATCTGAATTGAATATTTACCTTGGTATAAATTCATTTTAATTTTCATCCTCTGTTGTAGTGACAGCATAATACTTCCCCTTCCCATTTATCATTTTTGTATTTTGACAATTATTATTCTCAATGACTTATGGTTTAGTGACCAAAATTGTATATTTCATTTTCTCTCTATAATTGATGCATTGAACCATTTTTGGTGAATTATGTGTTTCCTTCAATTCCTCCATCTTGTTTAATATCTTAATAATTTCTCCTAGAAAATTATGATATTTGTGGGATTTTTTTTGTTTCACATGTTGCGTTTTCCATATCCCTTTAATGAAAATATTATGAGTGTTCCCCCAGTATTTATTACATGTAGCTGGCTGGATCATCTTTCCATTATCTTCATTTTATCCACCATGTTGAAATTAAATTATTCTCTTATTATATCCTTATTTATGAGACCATTATCCAATTCCATATCTACATTAAGATAATATTAAACAAAACATGCATAACTACCAATTTTTCAGATAGATATAGCCTTAGTATGGTGGGGTTTTAAACTGCTAATGAATCTATATACAATGATTCCATTATAGATTAATAAATGATTTGTATGTTTCAATTCTAATGAATGTTTTCTCATAATATATGATATATTCACATAGTATTTTCTTTTATCTATTAATTCTATATTGATCTCTGTTTTAGGAGATCAAGGTAAATTCATAAAAATAAAGTAAGTCTTAAAGTATTACAAATCCATTTGTTCCATTTCATCCTTCAACATAGAATATTTTTTTCAACTCTAGACATTAATAAAAATCTCTATAAAAACATTGTATAGACAATGTACCATTATTATACTCAAAATAGTTGAGTAATTAAAAGATATTTTATATTGGGTTAAACCACTATTCGACAACAAGTGAATCAAAAGATCCACAAAGCGTTGGTGATTGTTTCCACAAAAAAAGACTCAATGGTTAGACTATAATTATTACGTAATAGAGGATTTTAATCTGGGTTTAGTATATTTTTCATAGCATGAGATAAATGGATGTGAATCCAAAATATATTTTAAACTCTACCAATAATTCCTTGGGAATATTTTCTGTAAAATCATTACATTATCCCTCACATAGTTTATTATTATATTTAATCATTGTTCACATTTTTCTCTAAGATTTAGTAGGTTTTAACATGAAAATCATGAGTAAAAATTATTCTTCTATAAGAAAATAATGCTAAATTTAAATATTATAAGATCACTTTGTTTATCGATTTTCAAAAATTATACTTATAGGATCATGTATTTTATTACTTTTTTAACATTTATAAGAATAATAAATTAGTTATATATCCTTCTTAATGGTAAATATAGTGATCAGGATTTACCAAACCATACCACTTAGCAGTTTCAACCCAAGTGTGAAGGAATATCTCTTTTAAGGAATATGGGGATATTTGATTTAATACATAATCATATGTTTTAAATATTATTACCAATATTTTTATATGTGTCGCAACCACATCAAAATGTTGTCTCCATATTAGGAATTCATTACTTATTAAACAATCACTCTTATACATTACCAAAATAAATGATGATAAAATATGTTTACACCTGAAATTAATATTTTCACTAACATTTTATAATCCAATTTCTCAAATTAAATAAATTTTTCTATGATATAAACTTTACTAACCCAAAATTTTAAGACATGAAAATTTAATCATTTTTTATATAATCAAAATAATAGTTATACAATGCAGGATCTAAATTTTTATTATCATAATAAAATTATGATAAAACATAACAAATAAATAATAAAATATTAAAATTAATCAAATCATTCTTATTTATCCACATATAAGATATGGAAATTGAAAATCTGAGACCTGGACCACTACGTCCAAGACAATGTTCATCATGAACTCATGCACTCAAGGTAACATGATGAATACATAGTAAAATGTTATGTAATACTTGAGGAATCAATGTAGCATGTCACAACAATTTAATAGAAGAGATTAGGTATCACGTGCTCATGAAAACATAAATAATCTAAGCTACTAGTATTTTAGCATTATTGATTGTTTAGTTATTATTACAATATCTCATTATCCTTCTAGAATGGAGCCGAAGCAGGTACAACTGGAGGTTTGCAGAGATCGGTTAATGAATAATTGCTTAGTTTTGGTTTGTATGTTTATCCACATTTCTCATTTATTATTAGTGTGAAATTAAAATTTTATACATGGGATAATTATTTTGGGTATGCACTGGTGGTGTCCTACAATCACTTCTACTCACAGTGTACTTAGGTATTTCGATTCTCTTGTAGATATAATAACTAAATATCATACAAAGTTACTGGGAAATGTGGTGAATGAATGAGTATCATAACACGGATATAGTAATATACAGGGATATATTCCTAAGGAACTCTCTATTTATATGTATTTTATTTATTTATATTGACTTTATACTCTATTTTACAGAAACATTATGAGCCATTATGACTTTTATGACATGTTTTTCCATCATTATTTAGATTTGTCATTTTACTATGATAATTAAATAATTTTTATTCTATTTATTTACATTTTTATGACATGAAAATAAGAATATAGGCTCCCCACTGAATGGATTAGACTATTAATGTGTTTCAACAACCTCTTATATATGGGGAGTTGTGAATTAGTTCATGTGGAACTTTAGTTTAGATCTGGTGTTTTGTATCAAGGAGTCACAAAATTGAATTAGATGAATTGGATTCACTAAATTATTCTTCCCTTAACATTTATTTGGGAATGATTATATAGGATATCAAATGGTTAGGACAATAGAAAGATATTTTTGATACATCCTCGATAGCACAGTATAGTGGACCTTTGAGTATCGATAAAGTTACAGAATTAAGGTATTTTTATTACCATTGATTAAATTTTCCTTACATGATTGAGAATATGTTGAAATATGATATATATATATATATATATATATATGAGACCTTTGGTTCATTTCTGAATCATTACTATACTTTTATGTCACCATGATAGATATATACAAGTTTTTTTGCTACATTATAGTTGTATATTTACATAAAATGATTTATGTTATCTATTTAGGAAAATTATTTTATTTTATTATATATCTATGTTTCTTTAATATAATGACATATCTTTATTGGAATTAATTAGATTTAGAGAACATGTTGTTATTTTTGTATATATATAATTATTGTGACTATCATGTTGGGACCAGACCAAGGTTACTGCTGGGAGGTGTATAACTTGTGTTATGGGTAGACTCTTAGGATATCTGAGTGTGATCCCATAGACAAGTTATGATATTTTTATCTCTCTAATTTTACATTATTTGTATATATTTTACCTTGTATATGTTTTTTGTGTCCTCCAACTAAAAAGAAGGGTTCTCTCAAGCATCATCTTGGACCTATCCTAGTGGTAGAGGTGGTTGATCTATCCCATTGGTAATAATGATACATGGTTGATTACAATATGGAAGTACAACTCCAACATCATCAAGACATTCATGGAATTAGCGGTACCTAGTTTTAAAAGTATATTGTGTACATCATAGAAGATATCATCGTCCTCATGGAGATGCTGGTGTAATGGAATGTGAAGTTGGTGGTGTTCATGCTATAAAGACCTTCCAGAAGTTAGTAGGGATTTATAGGTTAGGAAAGATGATTTGAAGAAATCTCATAGAATTTCCTCAGGGACTTGTTTTTAAGAGATTTATTCCCCATCCTGTTCAAGCACATTCAAGAAAATGAGTACATAAAGCTGTAGTAGGTCTTCATTAATGTACCTTCCTACTCCACATGTTTTACTGAGCTCTATAAAGTGGTTATATTGTTTCCAATAAAGAGGATCATAGTTCCTAGATATTATAAATCATAATTCACCATGATATTATATGGAAGGTTCAAATATTAAGTCTTACATCATACTCATAGGTTCTTCGAATGGATCTACCTATCGAGAAGATCATTGAGGAGGTGATGGTAGATAGTGTTCACCTACCTCTTGGAGTACTTATTAGTGAAAACATCATATCCTCCATGACTAAGACTTTCTACTGTGCTAATAAAAATTCAAGGGATATTAGATAGAGTCATATTATACAAGATGATAAATGTTTTTCCACTTCATAATTTTTGGATCCAACTGATAAAGCTTCAACTTAGGTTGTTTTGAAAAAAAGTAGGGTAATCTCATTACATGAGATCAAATGATAGAAATTTGGAAATACGTGACATATTAAACAGTTTTTCACTAGAGATTTGGGAAGGAGGATAATGAAGACAAAAACTAAGAGCTATAGATATATCCAAGGTTCTTAACAGAAAACATAGAATGGTTATACACCACATGGATGTAAGAACATATAATATATTGTTCGCGTGTATACAATAGATCAAACTCTATAAGATAGTAGTGGGGGTCAATATATTTTTCCAGGTATTACATTGATTACATTAAATTTACTTAATTCCTTGTTTGTTACCAGTGCTTTTCATTCCCTTATAACATACCATTTAGTAGTTGGACAAGACCTACTGGTTATGTTATCCTCTTAGTTGGGCTCCCTTGATAGAACCTTAGGAATGAATATTGACTATCTACACTGATACCCAGGTTTTTCTAGATCCATAGCTAGTTATGGAAAAATACAGGGAATCAAACATCTTATATATGATGACCATTTACATGATTACGAATATAGATAAACATACCATCCTCCAAGTTCACCTTGATTTCAGTAATAGATGGGTTTCTATTAAATAAAAATATGGAGATAATTGGGTTTGTACTGGATAGTGAGAACTATGATTTGGAATTTTTTAACTAGACATGATTTAGCTCGGGATGATCACAATACATATAATAGTCTTGGTTATTTTAGTACGATTAGTGATAACCACCATGGATTCATCACCAATCTTCGATCTCAATGAAGATTATTTTTTGGTTGGCTTTATAAGACATCACCCTGATAGAGTATTTCACATTGAAATTGATCTTGTGTTTGGTTCATAACAAATCATGATGACATATTATAATATGGAACAAACCAATATGATGGGATTAAAGGTAACACTAGATGAATTAGATCACACTATATTTTTCAAAATGATTTACTCACCATAGGGTTTACCAAAGATTTTCTCTAAGAAGGTAGATAGTGGACTTCATCTAAGTCGTGATTTATTGAAACTAAACTAGGTTAAGGTGAAAAACCAATATCCCTCTCCTAGTAATTAGGAAATTTTTGATACACTATGGGTAGTTGAGATGTTCTTGAAAAATAATATTTGATTGGGATATCACCAATTTTGAGTTAGAGATATATGAATTCATAAGATGGTTGTTCAAAGTAGATATGGCTTTTAGGAGTATACAGTGATTTCATCCGTGCTGAAAACCATGATGGTACTATACAAATCCTAAATGAAAAATATCTACCACCGTATATGGAATTGTTTATAATTTTATTCATTGAATACATCCTTTCCTACTATTAAAAACTAAAGTGGTTTTTCAGACACGTCTAGATAGTTCTATGTATTCTCAAAGCACAACATCATCATAAAAATATATCAATGTCTAACTTCTAGATACATTAATTTATATTATAGGATAATTTGGTGTCTAAGGTAATTATGTCCTTTATCAGGATAAACTATAGTCAACAATGTAATACACATATAACCATAATATTTTCAAAATCATGATCTTTCTAAGACAAGAGAGATATTATTATGGCTATATACATAAATTCTCCCAAATATCAGCATGGATGAATGAACTGGTGATACATGGATTAATTTTCTTGTTTTTAGATGAATGTGAAAAAAAAATCATGAAATAATGATATTTATTACAAGAGCTATAGTAGGGACACTCATTAATCCTATGATTGGATATGTAGTGAATTATGATGCATAAGAAGTTAGTGTGGGTGTTGTAATGATGCAGATTGAGTAGGTGGAACCTTATGGGTCATGATAGCTATGAACCCATGAGTGATAATACCATACACATGATATAGAGATTTTGTAATTAGTCCAAGATCTGACGTGTTGGAGAAATTTCCTCATTAGAGATTGATTTTCTTTTTACATCTACCAAAAGATCATTCCCTATATCCTCACATAGTGAGATATAAATTTGAGATATATGAATTACTTTGAGTATCTATAGATTCTTTCCATTGAGATCGAATATTAATTAGGGAATAAGAACATATTCTTGGATTATCTAGGCCATAATATGTTGTCACTAAAATGGTGCCCCTAGTTGTGTCATCACATGACCTCAAGCGTGCCTCCCCGCATGCTAGAGGATTATGACTAGTAGAACGAGTCTATAGAGGTATGTTTAGGTTACTATACCAACTTATTAGAGTAATATCATAGAATAAATAATAATAAAAAATAAAAACCCATATGAACCATAAATGTAAAACATACATAAAAATATAATAAGTAACCAAGCAGAACATGCTATAATAATATGATGAATACACTATAGGTTAGGTAGCCATACAAATAATATTCCCAGTACCAAAACCACAAAAGATCTCGAACATAGTCTTGAGTCCCAACCTGGTCCTTACAACCCATTATCCAACCCATCATCCCATTCATAAATCCATCACAAGATCTTTATCCTGAACCTCTAAAAGAAACATGTAGCTTCTACTCGGGCACCCAAGTGCCATGACGGCCGAGGCAGGGTGTGAGTAAAACTCAGTAGGCCACCACCAATAGTGTCTAAAGCATTAAACAAATTGTACAATAGTTTATGTAAGGAAACAAGTGCAATAAATAAACTTATCAATGAAAGGAACATGTTTCACAATTAACAATAAACCACTTAACCAAATTTTATCAACGAACTAGTTTCACAATTAAATAATTACTAATTTAAAATTTTATTCAAAAAGTTCCCTATGGTATACCAACCATCTAAACTAGATATGGATGCACTTGGTGCCTAATCCATATCATAAGGGGTTTCACATGTTAAATAAAAACTCCATTCACTTATCATAATTTATCTTCATATCTTGGATCCTCTATGAGGTAATCATGATATGTCCATGTGTTTGGGGAGCATAGAGCCTTTTTCATACATCCCAAACCACATCATTTCCATACTTTTGGAAGCATGGATCCATAATACGACATCCTAACCAAACATTATATAAAACTTACCATGGGGGATTAGTCTAGGTAGTCTCGTCAAATGAAACTGTCAGGGTCATAGAGCCTCATTCTTATTCCCTAACCCATGCATTATAGGGTTGGGTTTTATATCCTTAATCCAACCCATCATGTGGGTGTAGAACCTCAAGTAAATACTACAAATACCACAATTCCATTCCCTTGTGCTTCTTTAACAATATCACCATAAACATTTACATACCTATGCTCATTTCAACCCATATACCATTTACAACTGAAACCCATTAAACACACATACATCTATACTAAACACCCACTTATTAATTTTTAAAAAATATAGAAAAATTAATATCCATTTCATTTCACTATCTATGATAACCCATAATAAAAATACTCATTTAATATAATCTTTAATCCACCACTTTAAAATATGGATCTTTGACACTGAATGATATACCATTCCCAAAGGATTTAACTTCCATTTCTAACCATTTCAAATAATCATTTAGTAATTTTCACATAAAGTGGAACCATTCAATAATTTTAAATCATATTGTAAAATATATATGGATAAACACATTATAGAACACCTTGATTCCAATGCATCTTTTTAGAACATTGTCTCCTTTAAAAACATCATAGGATTTATTTAAAATCTATAACCAATTCAAAATCAAAAAGGCATTCATTAAACCCTTTCAAAATACCCATAGACATTACACAAAATCTGATAAATAATCAATTCAATTTAACAATTACCAAATCCCACATACCATTTTACAATCTACTACTCATATAATCCATGAACCCAATAAAAGGTATTTCACCTCAATATAAGGCCCCAAATCACATTCCTTAACCCATGACATCAAAAAATGGTAATGTAACATATTATCTAAACTACATACACATATAAAACATCAAGTCTATGGGAAAAATCTTTAAGACCACCTACCTAATGCCTGCAAATGAATGCTTACTCAACCTCTATCCTTGATTAAAACTCAAACACACATTCAATTCCAAAGTCAAAATATATTGGAAAATTCATGGTTTTAATATTTTGGAAGATTTATAATGATTCTACAAGTCCAAATCCAGAAAAAGGATGAGTGAGGAGGGTTAGACTCACCCAAATCATTGATTTTCACCCAAAATCTCTCCAAACTTCCAATAAAGAAAGGAGAATTATCTATTGGATGTCTAGAAGGGTTTGGTTTTTCACCCAAGATATAGGAGAACAAATAAGGAATAAATGTGGTGTAGAAACCTTAATTCCCAAGATGAAAAAATATAATTTCCCAATTTTTAAGTGTTGTATGGTTTTGCAGCACCGTTAGACAAAATATGCACCAACTGGGCAGCTCCCTCTATCCAAGAAGAGCCAAGACACATGGTTTATTTGTAGCACCTACAAATTTTGGAAAACCACGTGGTGACCATGCACCAGCATCAGTATGAAAGAAGGTTTGGGTGCACGATTTCTCTATCCAGTTGCACGGTTTGTACAAACTATGCACCAACTGTACAATACACACTGTTTAATTATTTTATCCTCCTATTATGTTTCGCACCCCCAGAACACACCCAAAACATACCATACACCCAAGAACAACAAAATTATACATGAAAAGTATGTTTAATGAAATCTTATACAAGAACATACCTCAATTCAAGGTTGGGATCTCAAAATCTCACATCTTATAATAGATTATACCCAAGATGCATTTCCCCAGAACCATTAAGAATCTAATGCTAATGTTTTTTCAGTGGGCCCACATATCAAATTCTATCTTCCATGATCCCTCTTGAATAACCCATGTCATCAAAACACTCATAAGACACATCAACCACAATCTTATTAGCACTAATTGTGAACACAAGTGAAAGGTTTGTAAAACACCACTGAACCACTAAACAAAAGGATAATAAATAGGTAATAACTACCCTGGATGATCCATCTAGAAAACCATTAGTTTGATCCACCCCACAACAGAAGGCCCAAATCACATGAAGCCATGTCACCCTATTTCCAAAATTCTAAATGTGACTAAAGCTTAGTGTTACGAAAGGGACACACAGATTCCAACCACATTTCCTGACTTGCATTTGTCTAAAACTCGAGTCCCAATGCCCTCACTCCATTTCTGAACATTGGAAGCACAACCCAAGAATAAGAATCCTTTCAAGGTACTCAACTAGTAAAAATCCGAGCCAATTCCCATCACCAAAACCGATACACAATGATTTATCCTACCTAAAACCATCTAACTAGAAATACTGGTCATTCCATTAGGTGATTAATTTTTGTATTCTTGATCCCCACCATATACATTAGTTCACCACCACCATATATCGGTGTTCAGAACATCAATCATAGAATTTGAGAGAAAAAGAACCTGAACTCATCCTTAACAGCTAACCTGACTAATTTTCCCACTCACCACAACCCAACATCCAAGAGAACTCCACCGAACTATGGAATCCATCCTTTCCTTCAAAACTACCTAGAAATGTCACTCTTTATCTATCCATATTCCAACGAAGGAATAATTGTTTCTTCCTCAAACCAATTCCCATCAACGAGATTTTCTTTTCATCCCATCATTAGCTGGAGGTGGCTTACATCCCACCATATATGTTCTCTTTTACCAACAAAGTTGGGCCATCCCAGATGATACACTACATTAGTGCCCATCTTCAACAGTTTTCATGTCTCCCATCTACCTATACATGAAACCTTATCACTCTAGGCGCACCTCCATTATATGTGTGTACCATCCAGAGTTCATTTCCATCCTCTAGTGAAACATCTACATCATAATATTTTCTTCCCTACAAACCATTATTAGTCTCTACAGCCCCCACCAACACAATTCCATCACTCATATTCCCTCTAAACTAGCTCAAGCCTGAACACATCACTCAGTTCAATCTACCACCACACCCTAGACCCACCTGGACTTCCCAAGTTAACCCATACATGAAACATTCATGTTTATTATTGGTATCCTTCTGCCACCATATCCACTCCACTGCCTTCCCTACACTTCCATGACTAAAATACCACTCCCCACCTAAGGAGTGTCATTGTCACTAAATTACTTATGAAATTTAAACCACCTCATATCACTTTCTGTCCTCAAGTTAGTCCTCAAAATATAGATGTGTTCATCCATCTCCCAACTGAAAAACATCACTCACTAATTTTTCTTGCATCCGAGAAATGCACCTAGGGAATTTATTGATATATGGTACATCCCACAGACCTATCCCATAACTGGTGGATAGTTCACCTCCCACCAACCATATCTAATTTTTTTTTCTATGATCATATCCTCCAAGAGGTTCAATTTCCATCCATATCACAATTAGGTAGCTATGTATTAAGTTTGATATCACTCAACATACCCGAGATGATGTCAAGATATTGGGTATGATCTTTACTAGCTCAAATTATGGTAAGAAGTTATTGATGAACACCACCATAAACTATCCAACACCACCATTACCTACCACAATGGGGACACCATAACCTTTTGAATATCTTAGGATTTTCTTCCTATCAACATCTCTCTAATACCTAACCACCAAAACTGATGTGGTATTTCCAACCAAACTCACCCCTACTTTGTGATCCTTTACCAAGATTCTATGAACCAACAGTTCATGTGGCTCTTATCCTACCACACCTATCTATATATTCCAACATAACATTGGTGTTCCACAAACGAAACATAAAAATCTGTCATACTAATTAAAAATTGACCAGTCTTTCATATAACCAATATTTCCCATTGTGATCACATAGAAATTAGAAAGTCATTTATCCTAAACCTCCTATTCACCCATCCCAAATGGAATTTTTTCCTTTCAAAAAAATTCCCACATTTGAACCTCATCAAAACCCTCAAGGTATCAAACATTTATTTGACTACTTTCTGAACTCGACTTTAGATCACACAATCCATACATTACTAGAGCCTTGCCAAATTCTAGCTCCCAAAATTAACTATTCCACCAAATCTTTTAGCCTCATCACACTCAAGTCCTTCTCAACATCTCAACCAAAAAAACCATTCTCACAACCACGACCAACCATGTGACCACCCTCACCTATAGGTGTCCTCCATAACAGATGAATCCATCCACACATTGGTGGCCCTTGTGTTGTCTACCCCAAATAAACATCAATTTCCACATCAAACATCATCAAAACCATAGGGTCATGTCTCTAAAAAACCTTTAAAAAAATATAAATCACTCAGGTGCCTCCTTGAAAAATATAACAAGGAATAACTATGATCTTTTACCAAATAATTGATGAAAAAATTGTGTATCAATTCAACTACTGAAGAAACCACCTAAGCTTCATATTTCAGAGCACTTGAAACTAGGCTAGCATCCCTTGAGGATATCCTCGATTTTTCATAGGTTTTTGAATCATATACACTACTTGAGTCAAATCTCCAAAACCAATGACTCTTACAATTTTCCATATAGGCCAAACCCACACTAGACATCACTCTATGTGCAATGTTTTCAAATCCTAAAACATCCACTAGGGCTTCACGGAACTAAAGGCACTCAAACATGAATGACCCCTCTCATGGGTCCCCTAAATGGTAACATGACACTAACTACATAAATTATGGTCTTATATTACAAAGGACAATTTCCCTCCCTCTAATCCATACATATCAAATACCAATCAAATAACTTGTCATGGATCATACCCATATACCAAACACACTACATCTAAAACACCAGGAATCCATTTACTCTATGTTTCACACCAAAGATACTCAAAAACATACATCAACACCATGAGCCAAACACCCACTCTAGGGTCTAAAACACAGCCCACAAGGCCTCAACCCACAAGAGTTAACACATCCACAATAATAGGCTTCATATAACAATTTTAAGGTCACAACCTAACCCAAGACACAACAATAATCATTCTATGAATTGGGACATACAAATAAATCAACGTCAACATCTCGTAACCTATGGTCTCATAAATAAGGCACTCTCACTTCTATAACCACCCATACATAGGTTCAATAACCAATATAAGGATACCCACCACTAGTTTCACAAAATGTTCCATAATTTTCCCTCTTCCCTCTCTAATTAATCTTTACTATTTAAAAACCATGGTTGATCATTTCAAAACATTTTCATTTAAAACACAAATTATTTATACTTATAAAAACACATTATACCCACCACATGTGTTTTAGAAGCCTAGAGACTCAGTCTAACATCCTTAAACACACCATGTCCATGTGTTGGGAAGCATAGATACTCATTGCGTCATACAAATGATACATTACATGACACTTATTGTAAATCATCAGTCCAGGTAGTCTCATTATATGCAATTGTTAGGATCTAAAAGCCTCAGTATAACTCCCTAACCTAGTAATTATAGGGGCATGGATTCAAACCTCATTCCTACCCGACTTGTGGGAATAGAACCTCAAGTAAATACCCCACATACCACTAATCCATGTGAACATGATTCATTAACCACAAAACATTTAACATCTATATTCCTATGCTCAGTTAAACACATATACCTTTAAATACCAAAACTCATTAAACACACATACCATTATACCAAACCCACCTTATTCCATATTAAATACTAGAAAAAAATTAATATCCATTTAGTTCCATAATCTATGGTAACCCATGATAAAAATACCTATTTAAAATCATTTTAAATCAACCCCTTTAAAACACAAAGTCTTATTATTTTAAAATTAAAATGTTCCCCAAGGTTTTGATTTCCATTTGTAACCATTAAAACAATAATTTATGATTTTTTACAAAAAGGAGAACCATGAACTCATTTGAATTCATCATTTGATGTATATAAGGAAAATCACTTTCAAAGTCACTGTGAGGCCAAAACCACCTATTAAAACATTTTCCACTTTCAAAACATCATATTATTTATTTAAGAATGATAACCAGGTCAAAATCCAAAACACATTAATTAAACTGTTTCAAAATCCCCTTAGGTATTTCACAAAATCTAACATATAACCAATTAATTTCCCCCTTTAACCAAGCCCACAAACCCGATTACAATTTACAACTCATTTTCTCTCATATTTAACCTAGATCAGTGTTTACCAATTTATTTCAACATTTTCAGGGGTTTGGCATGCCCCATTGGTAACCCAAAGTTTGGTCTCACAGCATCCATGATCCCAACGGTGTTTGTGAAGGGTATCAAACTGAAATCTAAGGCACCAAATAACTTTCCTTAACCCATGCAATCAAAATTCTGCAATGTAATTATAACGAACCTACCCAGGTTTCCTTGAAACCCGACACTCGACCTGATCCATCATATACCTAAAGGGTGTTACCGGTCCCCACGGGCTGGCAACAAGCACCTGGGCATTGAATGTCAAAACTGAGGGAATAAATTCACCCAAACGGAATGAACACACAACATATATAAAAAGACAATCAGAAACAATAGAATAATAACAAATATATATCCACAGTTGTAAGATAAAAAGAGGAAACAAAAAATCTGAAATAGTAGCTCAAAACTCTAAAAGACAAGTCCTACTGTAAGGGACATGAGACCCAAAAGAAACTCCAATGATATCATGGATGAACTCCAACCATCTCACCACTAGTTACCCATCCCATCTGACATGAACCTCACTGCCTCACTACGGTGCCTTCCCTTTCCCTATACTAGAATACACACAAAGGTCTATGAACCACCAAAGAAGTGTGCAGGGTGTGAGCTGACAGGCTTAGTAAGATCCCAGATAGGTGTTCCATAACAAGTCTCTATATAAAAATTCTTTTATACTTATTTAAAATTTAAAGCATGGAATGATAATTAGTAAAGTAGTTTTATAGTAAACATGGTAAACCTTCCCTTTTCCATAGTTCTAATAAAATCAAGTATATCTATTTCAAAGAAAATTTTCCATATAATATTCCAAAATAACAAACATACATATCAAGAATAACTCAGAAAAACAAGAAATACAAAACAAAATCATATGTATTGCATAACAATGGAATAATATAGGTCTAGGAATCAGACTACTCATACCAAAATAATCAAGGGCACAAAACTGATCCTAGAACAATAGACCTAGGAAACAGAGGAAAACCCCTAGAGTAATACACCAAAAATAATAATAACGGTCCTCTAGAACAACGAGCCTAGAGAACTGTTTAATTCACCCTGAAAAACATCCTTCATAATAAAAACAATGGATGATGGCCTGCAAAAAAACCTTCCACCTAAGTACAGAAGGCAACCCATGTGGTGTTTTTTCCAAACCCACTTCAATTCCTCGAAAAACCATTCAAAACTATTTCACAAATCCATTTATCAAAAGCCAGGTAAAAAAAATTATTTCAAAAACATTTTCCAACACACACAAAAAATCATGATGATTTTATAAATCACTTTATGAATAAATTTTTAATGAAAAACAAGGTGGTTTATTATCATAGGATATAGACTGAACCAACTACCTCAATGATCGGGTAGCACAAACCCACAATGGAAACCAAATGCAAAAAAACCATCAACTCAATCAATGAAGGCCCTAGAATCTAACCTGCACCGTAAATGAATGATTCTAAATAGGAGATATGGGGTTAGTTGATAGAAGAAATCCATGTACCTCAAGAACGAATGGTCGATTCACCACATCTAGCCAAGGAATAGCTTTCGTGTCAAGATCTCACAACAAATATAGATGAAGAAAATAAGAAATATCCAACATAGATCAACAAATCTGATAATGAAAGGCTAGAGTGATATCATAATCAGTTGAAAGGATGAATCAGAGAGAACACTTATTCTAAGAGACACTCCGTACAAGTAACAATGAACCAGATCCAATCAGAATGATCCAGAAGGTGAGGCAGCTCTAAAATGCCTAGGATTAGTTTAGGGTCAATATCCATGAGTTTAGAGAGGATAAAGGATGGGAGAAATAGAAAAACATGTGATTTAAACTTGGACGCGGGCCGAGTCATGACGTCTACCCCATGGTCACGACATGTAGTCCACGCTGAATAATATACAGTAAAAAACCTATCTCCTTGGGTTAAAAAAACAATTTAGCCCCTATACAATGTGTACCTCTGGTACACGATGTGTACTAGCTGACAATGTGATCTCCCCATTCAGAACCTAAAACTAGAAATAAGTACACGATGTTTACTTCAGGTATGTGGTGTGTACCTATTCTGTAGTCTGTAGTAATCACAAAAAACACCTATAAACACTTTTAATTAATTTTAACCAAAAAGGGGACTTAGAACATAGAAAAACATACCCAAATAATGTAATAGGATGTTACAAACTCCCCACCATAAAGAATATATGTCCTGGTAAGTCATGTGGAAGATATAGTCCCTATAAAAAGACGAGGCCATAGATCCCTCATAAAAGACTCCTATTCCCAAGTCTCATGAGAATCTGATCCTTATTACCATTGAACTCTGACCAATGGAATCGGCTTCCCACCTAAGACGTTCTCTTGAGAGTCAATGATCTCCACTAGTTTATCACAAATAGAAGCATCTATCTCTTATTCAATTTATTCCCAGCTCAAAACATGAGTGGGGTTAGGGTGATACTTCCTAAGCTGAGATATGTAGAAAACATCATGAATTCCCATCAACTGAGCTGGCAATGCTAACCAATAAGAAAACTGCCCAAGAAATTAAGTGATATCAAATGGTCCAATAATCATGGAACCAATATTCCTTGTTTTCTGAGAGGATGATAATCCAACTGAGGAGAAACATTCAAGAAAACCCAGTCATCAAAGTAAAACTTTAATGGATGATGCAGAAAATCATCATATGATTTCTTTTGACTCTAGACTGTAACCATACATTGTCGCACCTCCGGAATCTTTTTTGACATCTCCTGAACCAGAAATTTTCCAAACAAACCTACTTCTCCCACCTATTCCTAACAAAGAGGAGATATGCATGGGTGACCGTACAACGCTTCAATGGGGTCCATTCTGATCGATAACTAATAACTGTTGTTGTAAAAAAACTCAACCACTCCCAAATGGCTATCCCACAGTCCACTGAAATCCAAGACGTAGGCATGAAGCATATTCTCTAGGATCTGAATTACATGCTCCATCTAGCCATCTATTTGTGGATGATAAGTTGTGCTCAACTTGACCTGAGTCCCCATTTATTATTGAATACTCCTCCATAACATTGAGTTAAACCAAGTATCCCTATATGAAACAGTGGCATAAGGACTCCCATGTAACCTCAAGATCTCCTATATATATAGCTTATGCATTTCTTCAACTTTAGTGTTGTCTTTAATCAGAATGAAATGGGTATACTTTTTCAAACGATCAAAAACCACCTAAATAGAATTTTTCCCTCAGGGAGTCCATGGAAACCAAACAAAAAAATCTATATAATCCTTATCCCACTTCCAAACTGACACTGAGAGAGGATGAAGAAAAGTAGAGGGCTTCAAGTTCTTTATGTTTATCTATTGGAAGGTGTAACAGTGGGACACATAATATATAATGTCACACTTCATTCCCAGACACCTGAACCATCTTCTCATGTCATAATACATCATTTTAGCATTTGTATGAATGGACCATGAAGAGATATGACAATCAAACAAGACGGAACATCTCACAGGTGCTAGGACGAGAACTCACTTCCTGAAGTGAAGTATTCCATATTAAGAAAGAAACCAAACATCAACTGTCTCCCCACCATAATGTTTTTCCCAAATCTGCTAAATCTAACCATCTTCTTGCGGATGTTTTAAGATAGACTCTATAAGAGATGATGAAAATTTAACACTATTCAGAACCATACATGAGACATCCTCCTGAGCATCCAATAGGAACTGAGTGAAAAGCCACTTAATATTCCACTCCTCCATTGATTCCAGAACAACATGTGATGGAACCTTCCTACTTAAAGCATCTACAACTACATTCACATTCCCCAGAATGAAGATGATGTCAAATTCAAATGTCGAAAGGTATTCTACGCATTGCCTCTATCTGATATAAAATTCTTTTGAGGAAAATATATAGCTTAGAATATTATGATAAGAGAGAGTCGTGAACATATCTCCAAATAGAGAGTGCTACAAATATTTAAGCACATGCATCACCGCAAAATGTTCAAAAACCTGAGTGGGGTAGTTCTTCTCATGTGTTTGGTGCAAAAATGATCCATAAGGTACCATATGATCGTCTTTAATAACCACTCATCCCAAACAAGCACTCAATGCATCACATAACACCACGTGCCCCTTACCGGGATTAGGTAAGATCATAAAAGGTGTTTATTTCAAAATTCATTTCAGTTCATCAAAGGAAAACTGAAAATTTTCATCCCTTGAGAATTTTACCTCTTTCTTGGTAAGAGTCGAAAAAGGTGACACCATATTAGAGAAATCCTTAACAAACCATTTGTAGTATCCAGAAAGACCAAGGAATTATCATATCTCAAAGACATTTTGTGGATCCTTTCAAGAAAAAATACTTCTACCTTCTCTCAATCAACTGATAAGTCATGGTAAAAACTTTTATGCCCAAGAATTTCACTTATTGAATCCAGAAACTAAATTCCAAAATATTTCCATATAGATGGTGTTTTCTCAGAATCTTGAGGACCAAACTCATATGGTTCTCATTCTCATTAACATAAATTTAATAAATTAGAATATCATCCATGAACACTAACACATAACTATCAATATTTTGATGGAATATCTGATTCATCTTGTTCATAAAAACTGTAGGATCATTAGTTGAACCGAAATGCATCACGATATATTAATAATGTTCAAACCTACTACTGAAGGCCATCATTGGAATATCATACTCCCAGACTCTGAGATAATGATAACCTGATAGAAGATCAATATTTAAAAACCAATTTCCCCCCTTCAAGTAATCAAACAAATAATCCACATGAGGAAAGTGATATTTTTTATTAACTATTTCTCTGTTTAACTTCTCATAGTCAGCACATATTCTAAGTGAACCATATGATTTCATGGAAAATAGCATAGAGGCCTCCCAAGAAGAAACACCAGGATGAATGAAACCTTTCTCTAATAGGTCTGCCAACTGAATCTTGAGATCTTTTAACTCTACTTCGGTTCAACAATAAAAAGGAATTGATATCGGATGTGTATCTGGAACTAGAAAAATTGTGAACTCTACCTCTCTCACTAGAATAATACTGGATAATTCATATGGGAAAACGTAGGGAATGTCTTGGAAAACAACAAGAAGATCCTCAAATGAAGAAATGTCATTGGGATCAAATGAAATAGCAACCAACAACTCCTGAGCTATGGGTGGGATGGTCCTGCACAACCTGACCTCAGGTGACACTCTCCCTAAAACACATAAGTTCTCCCCTCTATAGTAATAAAGAAAAAATGCCGATGATAACAATCAACCTTATCTTGATTAGAAAAAATCTAATCCATACATATGATGATGTCAAATAGATCTTGATCAAGAATGATAAAATACAAGACCAACTCTGTGACATCTATCATGAGTGAACAAGAAGGACCCTGGAACCCCTACTCTTCCCTCTATCCAATAGGTTTCACTAACTCCATCGATAATGGAATAATTTGTGTTGTATTTTTAAGAATATCAACAAAATTTGCAGACATATACGAGTGGGTGGCACCAATTTAAAAAAATGATACTAAAGATGTAATAGGGAGTGTACCTCTCACTGTTACTGGACCTGCATCAACATCCATTGTAAAATCCACTAATATGTGTAAATGATTCATTCATAATGCTTGTGGATGGATCCATATAGTCTTTGAAGCTTCTGACTACACTGCAGAAACATTTTGAACTGATAAATCCTAACCATAATGAGGCATATTCATAGCATGAAAGAAACATTGTAGATAAAAAAACATACAAAAATATTGCATGTCTTCATGGTCATAGGGGAAGAATGTCTTGTGTGACCCCCATACCACATTGGAAGCAAGTCATCGATACCGTTCCAGGTATAGTGGATGGTTTAGAGAAAGCTCGCTGCTGAGACCCACCTCCACCACTCCTGTGATGGTCCTAAAACTTCCTATTCTTCCTATTTAAGCCACTAAAGATGTCACTAGTTGGAAGATAATTGGTAGTAAAGCTGAATTTTTATAACATGTTCATCTTTACCATCTTTTCTTTATCCACTGTCTCCATATAGGTAGAAAGATTTTTCATGACCACTTATGATCTAATGTCCGGTCGTAACCTCTATAGGTACTTCTATGCCTTTAGTTAGTCATTACTTACCATGTCCAAAGAAGGACAGAAAAGCTCAGAAAACTGATCAGTGTAGGATGACACTGAATTATCCCCCTAATACAATGATAATAAATCCAGAGACTTTTTCAACATCATAGAATCTGAAAAAAAAAACTACTGAAAAATCATGGTTTGGAAACCATTCCAATTCAAGCCCACATGTATGTCTGCATTGACCCTAAATTCCCACCAACGCTTACTGTAACCCTCATGTCGAAATATTTCACGCTTCACCAAGATATTATCATGTGTCTTGAAGAAATAAAATATTTTGTTGATCATATATGGTCAATCTTCCACCTCTTGAGGTTCATTCGTACCTTTAAAAGGATGTTGGATTCTCACACAAGAACTCTCATGATAGATCTCTTCCTCCCCCATCTCCTGGTTGTACTTCAACCACTACGTTATGAACATGTGATGGATCATGATCGACAACACAGATTGCATGTATGATAGTCTTAATGAGATTCTAATCCAAAGGTGGATTCCCTTGAGGAGCATCAACTGCTGCTTTCTGAGGAACTTGTGGAAGATGTCTTGGGGCATACTACTACACACTGAATCATATGAATGATCAGCCACAAAACAAATATCAGTTCAAACTAGAATACCCCTAAGAACAATCTAAAATTTTTCAAAGAAAAAAACAATACCATAGACACATATCCTGGCATCCCATGGTAACTTGAGTCTCATTGTAACCAGATCTGGCCATGCACTCATCGTAACATACCTATCATGTCCCAAAAATTCTATCTATAGTCTAATAGAAAAACCAAGAAAATATTCTTTAGGAATGGCATGACCTCTAATACCAAAATATAAAAAACTGACCCAAGTTTCCCTGAAACCCAGCACCCGACATGATTTTTCACATAGCTAAAGTGAATTCTCAATCCCCATAGGTTGGTGACAAGAACCCGGGTATCAAATGGTAAAATTGAGGGAATGATTTCTCCCAACCTTAACAACCACACAACATATATAAATAGAAAATAAGAAATAGTGGGAGTCTAAAAAATATATATTCCATAACTGTAAGGAAAATAGATGGAAAATAACAACTAAAATAGTAGCTAAAAAATCCAAATGACAAGTTCTACTGTAAGGGAATTGATACCAAACAACTAATCCAATGATGGGGTAGACGAACTCAACCCAGCTCACCACCAACTACACATCCAAGCTGACATGAACCTCGCCACCTCACTGTGGAGTCTTACCTTTCCCTACACTATAATATAAACAATGGTCTATGAACCACTGATGTAGTGCATAGGGTGTGAGCTAATAGGATCAGTTGGATCCCACCCAGGTGTTTCATAGAATGTATTTTTATAACAATTACTGTATTCATATTTAGAATTTAAAACATGTAATGATAAGAAGTAAATTAGGTTTATAGAAAACATGGTAAACATTCCCTTTTCCATAGTTCTAAACAGGATCAAGTATATCAGTTTCAAAAAAATCATATCAATTTTCTATAAGCATAAACATGCATATCAATGATAACTCAAAAAACCAAGCAATAAAAAAATAATCACATGTATCACAGCACCATGGAATACTTCCGGTCAAGGTAGCAGACTACTCATAAAAAATAATCAAGTGCAAAAAAACTGATCCTAGAATAATGGGCCTAGGAAGTAGAGGAAAACTCCAAGAGTAATCCCCCCAAAATGTCAATATCAGTCCCCTAGAACAATGGGCCTAGGAAATAGAAAAAATACCCAAGAAAAACCTATTTATAATAACAACAATGGATGATTGAATCATGCTAAACCTTGTATCTATGTACCCAAGGTAACCCATTAGCTCATTTTCAGGAACCCATTTCAATTCTTCAAAAAAACAATTCAAAACAATTTCACAAATCCATTGATCAAAAGCTAGATAAAAAACCTGTTTATTTAAAAACCCTTTTCCAACACCCACAAGAAGTGATGAAAATTTCATAAATCAGTTTATAAGGCAATTTGAAAATCAAAAAAAGTTGGTTCATTATCATAGGTAAGACACGGAACCACCTACCACAATGTTTGGGTCTCACATGCCAACAATGGAAACCAAATGCAACAAAACCAAACAATGACATCAACAAAGTACCTATTATCAACCCTGCACCTCAAAGGATTGATTCAAAATAGGAGATAAGGGGTTGGAAGAGAGAATAAATCTTACATACCTTAAGAATGAACATCTTTTGCACCAAAACTAGTCAAGGAATAGCCTTTGAGAAAAGATCTCACAACAGACCTATATGAGGACAAGAGGAGACATCCACCTTGGATAAACAGATATGAAAATTCTAGGATAGAGTACTATTATGATCATTATCAAAGAAGAATAGAATAGAACACTTACTTAGAGAGATGCACCATAGAAGCAATGATGAACCAGATCTGATCGAATCAATACAGAAGGCGAGACACCTATGAAAAACACCTAAGAGGAGTTTAGGGTCAAGAACCAAGAAGTTCAAGAGGAAAAAGGCTGAGTGAAATAGAAAAATGGGTGACTAAAACTTGGGTGTGGGCTGGGTCACGACGTGTACCCCTTGGTCACAACATGTATTCCACACTAGATAATTTATGCTGGAAAAATCATCACCTCGTGTTAAAAATATTATATTTAACCCCTACGTGGTGTGTACCTTAAGTACATGACATGAACTATGTCACAACATGATCTCCTCATTCATGACCTAAAACTAGAAACAAGTACACCGTGTGTACTTCATGTAAATGGAGTGTACATGTTTTACAGTGTATAATAAACCCTAAAAAACACCTATAAACACTTTTAATGACTTTTAACCAAAAAGGGGACTTAGAAAAAAGAAAAACAAACCCAAATAAAGTAATATAATGTTACAATAATGAATTATCTCAACTACAAACACATTTCACACATACAGATTATGGGGAAAATCATTACTATCATCTACCTCATGTTTGTTAACTAACTATTTCTCAACATATTCCCTTAATTCAAACTCAAACTATCAATAAATTAATAAAATAAAATATTCTAGAAAAGTTAGGGTTTCTGGGTTTTGGAATAATTAGAATGATTCTACAAGACTTAATCCTGAGAAGTGATGGAAGAGGTGCGTTTGACTCACCCTTATCATCAATTCGAACCCAAACTCTCTCCAAATGGCCAGAATCAATGTAGAATCATCCCTTGGATGTTAACTTATTTGGTTTTTAATCCATGCTTATAGAGGTAGAATATGGATGAAATTTGGGTTATAAACCTTAAATCCTGATAGGAAAAACTAGAATTTCCCACTTTTTATGGTCGGTGTGGTTTGGCTGCATGGTTAGCCAAACCTTGGATCAAGTGTGAGGATCCCTCTCTCCATGAGGGGTCAAGCCACATAGTTTCCTGAAAGAAGCCCCATGGTTTTGAAACAAATGTGGTGAATGTGTGATAGCCTCTATCTAAAAGGAGGTTTGGTTGCATGGTTTCCCTAGAAAGGCACACGATTTGTACAAAACATGCACTAACCATATGTTGCACATGGTTTGGTTTCTTTTCTTATATTCTTGTGTCTCGCACCCCTAGAACACCCAAAAAACAATCCGTACACCAATTAACCACTTAATTAGCCATAAAAAAGAAATTTTAATCAAAATATATATAGGGAAGTATCTCTATTAATGGTTGGGATATTACACCACAAACAACTTTACAATTGTGTTTTGGCCATCTGTAACCCTATGGTTCCCTATCACAGAGATACTTATTTAATATCATGTATAAAGACTCAGAATAATTATAAGGGATATGTTTAGCTATCTTTAAAACTTTGATGATATCTAACATGAATCTATAATAACATTAATAACCATATAAAATTGTGACTAAAAGTTATCCTTTTCACCCCCCCCCCCCCATTGGCTCAATATCTTGATTCATGTGGTTCGTGAAAAATCTTCCTCTAAGAAAGTATTTAATTCCGTAAAATGCTATATCAGATTGGTGAAGAGTGATATCCTCATGTTAATATTATATTATAAAATAAGTATGTAACTCTATAAATTATCCCCCTTCTCTATAGATAATAGGTCCCTTATTTTTTTTATCCGATGATGACAACCAATCCTTACCACCAACCACCACTATAGTGAATATCATCATGCTCGATCCCTATATTGAGAAAGAGAATGATTTGAGTTATAAATAATTCTTGGATGATGGTGATCTACCGAGAGAGGATTATAAATACCAAGGTATTTATGCCCATTAAAAAAAGATAGCCCATGGGCCTTTGAAGTCCCACTAAGGCAATCCAAACCACCAATAAACACCAAAGTAATGATAATGATGATTTTGAATCTACTAGAACCAATGATATTGATGATTAAATAGAAATAGATTCCATGATTTATTCTTTTCTTTAGGAGGATGGGGTGCATAAAAACATATTTCCAAGCTTATCATAGGATCCCTTGAAAATGATGTGGATTATTTATACAATATTGGCATGCTCCCTATGGAGCCAAGCAAATTAATAGCCCTCAATCAATCCATCTGAGCGAAAGAAGGTGGTTCTTCCCATATAAAAAAGCCTAAAGCTAGTTGTTCCACCCACTATATTAAGGGTACAATATTTATTATGAATCCATCTCAAGTGAAATTACATGATTTTCCACAACCGGTTTACAATCTCTCAAATTTGTGAGAAATTTGATTAAACAGGTGGAAGATGCATGTTGAAATCCCCCATGATGATGTATTTAGTGATCTCACAACTCTCCTTGAAGTCGTAAATACATTCTATGAATTCATAAAACCTGAATTGAATTTATATCAAACATTGGGTGATAATATTCCTACACCTCAAAATTTCTACAACCCGAGCTTCATCACTTTCAATAATAGAGGTGAATTAGAGTATCAACTTGATCATTTTTTCTCTAGATGTACCCAAATGCTGAGAAGTATGAGTATATCAATGTTATATGATTCATTCAGGCCCTATAAGGCCCTTCCTTTTTTTTACACAATCAACTATCACTAAGATATATCACCCAATATGTAGATCACTATTGACAATTACTATTCTTGCTCATGTCCACCCTATACAATAAGAGAGTCCCTAACCTCCGTAAGTGTAAAAACATGTATAATTAATCTTTCACTAACATAATTTCATAGTATGAGGGTTTATATAATCACTTGATTTCCATATTCCCTAATATAATTTTTTAGTGGTGTGTATAAAGAATTCTCGGGATGACCTATTTACAAACCTCATCTACATGAAGTGTATAAACATATTCCACAAATTTTATAAGAGGAAACAATTACAAGATAAATCCATGAAGTATAAAAAACAATGGGGTTTCCCCTTTATTCCTCCAACACCTAGATAAAATCCTTCTAGAGAAAATAAAAAAGCCATTACAAACATTTTGGATCTATAACCAATCTGATTTCTAGATTCCCTATAGAGAATTTCCCATAAGTAACAAACTCTCAATAATATTATCTCTTAAGACGTATTTTGTGTCCAAGAATAAAAAAATCACCTTTGTAGATTAGAATAAAAATTATTACTCATTACAAGATGAGTATTTCCCATGATTATTTATTTTTATCATAGAAAATAACTTACTCATTCTCCAAAGATAAATAATTTATAAGAGGATGACTTAAAGAACCATCCAAAATAATTCCCCTTTTATAAATATCTTTCACACATCATAAAATATATATTTTTCATTAAAGGAATTTCTAAAAACATTGATATATCATGGTGTAATTTAATTGGGTATCCTCTAATGCATGTTTCATGAAACTGTATAACTCCTGATGATAATGAAGGTTATAGGCAATAGTATTTTGTCTTCAATTGAGGAATGTTAAGGATAGATGATTGGATAACCAATAATTTTTTCATCCATTCCCAATGTATCTTATGTTCTAACCTAAATCAACCATCACCCTTTCCTGTCATATCACCATATCTTGTAGTCTCCCCACCTACATAACCTCCCAATTAAAGGAGGATCTTGTGCCAACAATTAAAAGATAATCGGAAACCTTCCCCCATGATAAATCTAGTATTCATACTCAAGGACATCATGATCCCTATAGTAGGAAGATGTTCCATGAACATTCCAATCCTAGAGGACTCATCTAATGAAGATAATGAGTATGCCTCCATCAACCATATCATATTGGTAAACCAATTTTTTAATCCTATTGATGATGCACACCAGTCAACTCATATAAGAACATTAATCTAGTGCTCTCAAGGAAAAGGTAAAATCAACTCTAGAGTGACCATTTTTCGTGTTTCGACCCTTGAAAAAAATTCATTTTTGTTGAAACAAAAATATAGAAATTTTTTATGTATTAAAAAGAGAATCCTGATGTGGTATCTTTCTCTAGTGAATCTCATTAGTAAAAATGAGAAACCTTCACCTTCTCTAACTGTACCTTCTGTTCTTCCATTCATGTAGTGACCCAAAGTATTAGGAGCATGCACATAGTAATGAAGTATATTGTTCTTAAGAACCTCTCAAGAATACTAGTCTGACAATCAATCGTGTAATTTCTAAACCTATAAATTAAACTACAAAAATCCCTTAATGAGACTCTGAAACATCCCATAAAGATTGATACTGAGGTGTCTATCATTGAATTTTATCATGTTGAGTAAAATGAGAATAAAATGTTCCAATACATTATCTCGTTCTCTAGGTAATATGAAGGTTCCATCATTTAAAGGCACACACACCCCCTCAATAACTTATTAAATCTCAATAGTTTCAAAATTTGAAAATGATTGGTCAAAACTATATTGAAGACCAATATCATCCCACCTCAGAAACTCTATAAGAAATATAATATAGAGTCTAATCTTTCCCCATCCAACAAATTAATTCATTGATACAATAAGAGGGAGTCGAAGTCACATTGAGATATTCAGTCAAATACTCAATTTTATTATTTTGTATCTAATATTTAATTCTTGGTTATCTCAATAGAACTTACATCAATTAATTTTTGAAAAGTTCTTGTCTCTATCTAAAATCATTCATCCACTCTTCGTACCACCGGTATAACAAGTACTACCTCAATGTTCGAGTGACAGTGCTCTATGGAGATTCCACCCCCTTTAACTCATGATATTCCTACTATAATTATGTTGAGTATTATAATATGGAGGATAAAACCCTATATATATGATACGAAGTGTGTGAATATTCCCAATAACTTGAAACCTTCCTTTATAGATCTCAGAGAAGTCATAAAGGGTAGTTTCATTCTTCTCATTCACCATTTGGATGTGAGAACCTCAAACCATTAGAACCACTTCATCATGCCCATGAAGGAGGAGTTACAATTGATCTCTACTAATCTTATAAAGGATATGTGCCTCTTAAACCATAAATGATAACTCCTATCACATACTAGAAAATTTTTCCACTTTAAACCATTCATTATATCCACTATGAAAATTTGAAACTGGGATTGAACCATTTGAACTCAATAAAGAATCATTGTTTAAAAACTAATTGTGATCCACACTAATGGATACCAAAGAGGATGTGATCCTCATAATCCATCGAAATGGACTATATGGATCCAGAAGAATAGTAATCCATTTTTAAAGATTTCATACATAAAAACGTAGCCAATATCATCCTACCACTTATAAAAATTGAATCATATCCTGAATATAATATCCTTCTCCTGACATTGAATAAGGGTTATTTTATACCATTGATATGTTAAAATTGGTGAACCATGGTACATGGGAATTTATAAGGAAATTTTTTATCCGTGTCCTCATGTCAAATAGTGTGGAAAATAAATATATTGGGTTCATGAAATATCATTGTGATGTAATTGTTTAAAACTATAATGAGATGTTAGATCTCAATTCCTTGGCCTCCTTATAGTATCTTGGCCTTACAATCATCCACCATGGGTTTAAACTAGAACGTAGAAAGTTTTATATGTATCATGGTTCCATGTTTGAGGAAAAAGTTGATAAGAAGGTAAAATAAAAATTCTCTATAGATGATCAAAACCCTAAATGGCTAGGAAAAAATTTCCTAGTCATGAATAATAAAAGAAAAATTAGATTCTATATCTTCATCCAAGACCTCTATTAAGTCAATTTTTTACATATGAATTTTCAAGTCCTTTAGTTTTGAAAATCACAGGCTCTTTCTTAAATATTTTCGACATTTTAATGTAAGAAGATTTTTTAGAATATTTCGGAAGAAAACAAATACTTTTACCATACTATGAAATAGTTTTAAAGTATTCATGAATATAAACAAAATATTATTCATTACAATTATCGTAATGAATATGAAACCAGTAATAATAAGATTCACTTTTTTCAAATTAGATTTAATACTTTCTATTTCAATTATTATTAAAAATACTATTCATAATAGAAATTGATATCGTAACTGATAAACATTGGATTCATACTAATATAAATTATCGTATTGAAATTATATAAGAAAATACATCATATTGAAAAAGTTTAAATTATAAATAATGAAAACCATTTTCTATAATATTGGAATACCTTTTACATTATAATGGATTAAATCAAAATGAAATTGAACATTATTTTTTAATATAGTTTTCTGAGTTCCATTTGACCATGACATTGAAAAAAACTCAAAGAAAATATGGTAATTGTAGAAAATATGACAGTTGGAAGGGTTTCCTATAAATTCCTGGTCATTCAAAGAGTTTGGACATGACACATTACATATTCTTTCAAAAAAATATTTTTTAGAGCTCTTATAATTGTCATAACTTTGAAAAAATTGTTCTTATAATTTTTTAATTATTTAAAGTCTTTTTGTTTTAAAGGAATCCTTGTCTAGGTTGTTTATATTAGAACTTTTTCAAATTGTTTTTCTATCTCCTTTTGTGAATATAAATGAGGTTTTTTTTAGGCTTGGAAGATAGATAATATGATCATCATATTGATCAAGGGCATAGGAATAGTGTAATAGAATCTGATCCATCAGATCAAGGGCCACCGAGTATAGGTATATAGAGAAACTTTTCATCTTATTGATTGATTTTCATGCTAAGGAAATATAGACTTTCATATAATCAAAAAAAAGGAACCTTTGTCCTAGGTTATTAGATACCCAATTCAATGGGTTAAAATAGGTTTATTTATTTTTATTACTTTTCTTATAGGTATATTATTTCTACTACATTTAATATAAAGCGATATTTTTATATTCATCTCTGTATGTTTATCTTTTTTATCGTAATATATTGGATTACGATACAATTTTATTACTCTATTTGAATTATTTTATCTATGAATACAATATTACTCTGATTGTGTTTCCATGTATTTTTATGATAGAATCATTGGATACTTTTTTATATTATGATATAATTGTAATTACTATGATTAAGATTTTTTACTGTGCTGATTTAATCATATTTGATTACGACCTAGGGTAAATAAAATATCGAAATTGACCCGATTATGATACTTTTGTAATCGAATAGAGTTCCAAGTTTGAATCTAATTTTCTTTTACATAGATAGGTATTCTGATTTTTTTTAGTTTAAATATATTTGAAACTAATGTTTTTAAAACTATAATTCACCCCCCCCCCCACGCACTCGTGTAGTTGAGCCACCTTGAATATATTATTTGATCCTAATATCAATATAACTCATATATATTTTAGACAAATATAAGCACTATTTAACAATAGATGGAATCACTATCTTGGTTAAAAAATTTCTTATTGGTATAATTAACATCTTATATTCCCTCACATTCATGGATGGGTAATGTGAGAATAAAAAAATATAAATGGATAGTATAGATAAATAGGACACTTCTTCCATAGTAACACATATAATATGTCACTACTGAGTGATTCCATTTGGAATGAAGAATTATGGAGAAAACCATCATCATTCCATGAACTATATCTCCACGCCCCTCCTACAAAATAATTTTATAGTGTTATATGGATGACATGGAATCTAAATTCTTCTGGTTCCAAGAACATCTCAATGATATTTAGAAAATTTTTTCATACTCCATTCCCACCTTATTAAGATGATTCCCTTGATGTGTGAATTCAAGGATACCTCTATAGAATTAATTAGATTAATTTTTTGACTCAAA
The DNA here is from genome assembly GCA_963277665.1 of Viscum album. NCBI lineage: Eukaryota > Viridiplantae > Streptophyta > Magnoliopsida > Santalales > Viscaceae > Viscum > Viscum album. The sequence goes on from OY728121.1 coordinate 428,273,223, forward strand.
GTCATATATTTCAACCTATAAAGAATAAAGGAAACCAAAACAATTCCTCATCTATGGAATATTATAGATTTTGGTGTCCTCTAATGTAATCTTGAATATATAAATAAATTTAAACCTAAATTTTTAGGACTTTTTAATACATTTTATTGTCTTATGAATAAATTTTTTCCCTTCTAACCATATTAATAATATCAATACATGTTTGAAAAAATTAAGAAGTATCATTTTCATCCACCATTTTGATTTCCACCCAATCCATGGAAGATTTTATTCCTTTATTTTATTTACCTAGAATGATTAATAAGAACCTTATTATATTTAAAAAACAATTAAGCTATAGAGATTATACTATTATACCTCAGTTACATATCTATTGATACAGATACAATATATTTTCCTATCGAGAATAAATGCATTGTATTTTTCTTAATGGTCTAAATATATATCATTATCTTATACATTATAAAGTCCAACTCATTTATCACATTGGCCCATTAATATATATTCTAGATCATACAATGTTGAATGGATGATTGGTGTGATGGGTTCTGATCTTTAAATATTTCATCCATAGGTACATCACTCTAAAGGATTTTAAAGGAAAATAGATATCATATTTTCTAAATGTGCACCCAACATATATGGATTTCCATATGGACATCTAATTCCCATATGATTATATTAGTACAATCATGTAAGAAATTATGTGTTAAAAATTTCACTTCAATAGTTTCTACCATAGTCCAACCAGAAGAAGGCTCAATAATTCTAATCTCAATAGGGATTTCCTTTGGATTTTCTTTATCACTCCCTCTAAGGAAATTATTACATGGTACTACCTCATCTCAAAAGGTATTCCACAACAACAAATATTAGTATCAAGCCCTCATCACTAGTATTGAAAACTACCTCTATATTCATGTTCAATAGTTCCATGTGAATGGTTTTTATAATCTATTCATAAAGAAAATCAGTCATGAATATACTATTAAAAAATAATATCATGTCCCCATTCCTAAGATTACCCAAGAGATGATGGAATAATATCCCTATATGATAATGGTGACTCATATCCCATGATACTATAGTTATAGAGAGGTTATTTTAACAAAATTAACTATATATATCCAATATATAGATTAGGGTGAATTGATTATCCATTTTTTGCATCAAGAGTTTATCACTCTCATCACTCATCAAAAACAAATCCATGAGGTGAATTAATTCACTACCAGTTCTTATGAGGAGGGCCACTCAAATTTCTCTATGAAAGAAGAACAATCTGAATTGAAAACTGATTTTATTGATTACCTATATCATAGAAAACTTTCATCTATCAAAGATAAGTGTGACTGAATCCACCTACATGTAGTAATGTTTTTCATTTATGATGTCCCCAACATTGAGTTAGGCCTCAATAAATTAATACTTGAGGTAATCCTCCTCCATTAAATCTAATAAAAGGAAACCTATCATGTTTTGTAGAGTTTTTGTAGTAGGTCATGGGAGGCCCACTAGTCAGGATTGAATCTCTCCCATCAAATCAAGATATTGGATTACACTTGGCCCACTATGGTATTTGAGTACATTAAATTAATCATGAAATGTTAAAAATGTCATATTCACACAAACTTCATGCATCATCCACTAAAACATTTTCAAGACACCAAATATTTGTGGCCTTTTTTATGTTGGGACTATATATTGTGGATTTGTACACACTAGTGACAAAATAATTTTACAAGATTATCTTTACTTCAAATGACTTTATTACAAATTTGGTTGCAGGTTTTTTCCTCAGAGAGATAAATACCAGATCCATGATCAATTTCATAAAATCCAATATCTTTCACTAGTTTTGGATTACCCATTCTATTTTAATAGAAAATAGTGCTAAATTCCAAGATTCATAGCTAAATTAGTTGTATTGAAAGTGCAGTATCCAGTCATACCTTATATTCTTCTTTCATTCCTAGTAAAATTTATTGATCAAGGCATATGTGGATACACTCTGAAACATTTTATAGAACATAGTAAACTAAAATAATAATATTTTTCTTGAAAATATTTCATATTCCTTGTGTGTATATTATATGATGACTTGTATTACCACCCAAGATAATCCTTTCTCTCTGTTATATAGAATAAAAATAGTGCTTCAAATTGTGATCATGTTTTCATCACTCTGGAAATTTTTCTATAATTAGTTGGAACTAGAGAAAAGTTTCAATCTTGTCTAGTCATGTTGGAATCACTTGATTAGAATAGGCTATTTTTAATACACAACCTTGTGGTACATCGAATATGAGAGAATTTAGCATTCAACTAGAAGGTTTTACTTCAATAATTTTAGTAAGGTGACTTAATTCTAGCATTGATAATGTCAATGAAACCGTGGAGGAAACATTAAAAGATAGAGACTAAGTGGAAATGACCCTTCTCTATTAACATGTTTTACTCCAATGGGTTGTATTTATTGGTAACCATGGATGGAGAGCATATCACTGCTTCCATGAATGAATGGTTTCATAAAAATTACATTATATAATTTTACATGGGGTTCATAAGTCTGAGTTATACCAGTTTGAAATAATTATTAGAAGTCTATTTTTTATGACTTTAAACTATTTGTAACACATCCTCATTAAATTACGTAAATCTACATGGTCAATATCCATGGAATTTGACCCTAATATCTATAGTTCCTAAATTTGAGCTGTATGAATTTAAACTACATATTAGTTGGTCATTCCTTACAACATTAAACTACATGGAAAATTCCTCGCTATATGAAGTAAAACTACATGGTAATTAGTCTGGTAAACAAGACTATAAAATACACAAAACATAATCTTAATCATAAAAATGAAACTATATAGTATTAGTCCATTCCACATGAACATAAACTACTTGGAATGGGTCCTCATTACAAAAAACGAAAACTACATTTACTTTCATGAAATTTTAAAAAATATTAAACTATTAACCCTATAATTCCCCCAATATGATGTTAAACATCATGATTAATATCCTAGATAAACAATGTTATACTACATCAACTCCATCCCTATCTATAGGACCTTAAAATATATAGAAAAAACTTTTACATATGATGTTTAAATAAAATAACTAGATCATAATCTTTTATTGACAACATAACCCCCACCCTTGGTTATATTATACTACTACACCACTACTACAAACTATGTACAGATAAATTCCAACTACATGTGTTACGTATGGACACCCAGATATCCTATCCTAGGCCAATTCTCGACCACTATGTTCCCATTAGAATCACATCATACATTCTATGTATAGAACGTTAGCACCCATACATTGGGTCCCTTTCCCAAACATCACATCAATATGACACTCCTCATATGAGATATGTTTAACCCTCACATATACTGATACACTACACGATGTGTGCAACACATAATGGCATAAAACCTATAAAATTGAACACTAATTGAACATCCACCATTCACCTTCACACATTAGGTCTTTTCAAATTTGGATTCCCATCATCCTCAACATCCAAAAAAAATACCTATGGTTATCGAACAATTCTCAAAACTCTCATCTCTCATATGGGGTACATATCCTATAGGACTTAATTAAACAACATAATAGGCCACAAGTTTCAAAGACATATTCAGTGGTTGATCATGACTTTTTACTCCCCTATCATTGATAATAAAGGACTGGAACATGAATTTCAATAAATTTCCAATATTCATCCTCAACCTACCTTTCATTCTCATTGTTATTTAGATACCAAAGGTCTCAATTTACTATATTCACACTTCTTTTTTATGGAGAAATTACAACACCCATAGAAATTCCCTACTTAGGCACTCATGAATTCAAATAATGCATGTTAGTATTATAGGATATTTCCTTGATCAGAATCCTTTTTCATTAGGTCACTCACAATAATAGATGTTTCATTCTTACCCCAACCCTTACACCATTTTTGTGAATTTTCATGTTATATGTGTGGTTGTATTCAACTCCTTGTTTTCCACACTAATAATTAATAATGTGGTACTTGGGGTTTAAGTGGTTTTCCTCATTTAATTGAGTCGTGCCATGTTTATGGGAAGGGATACCTACTTGGACCAAGATTCAAGACCTTAAATGGAACCCCCATATAGCCCAAACACTATAACCCTAAACTGTGTTTTTTTGTCTCTAAGACTATCTATTTAAGAATATAGCCTGCTGGGGCATTGGGAATTTGATTCATATCATGTATGATCTTTTCTATATAAATATATAATCTAACCCTATTTGTTCTAGGAATCATGACCTTAAACTATGCCCACACCCTTCTGAGGATGTCTCTGGGGAACTAGGCTTCATGGCCATTTATTCACGTCAGTTTTTTATTACCTTTTGGGTGGTAAAAACTACCTCACCTTAAATATTTTCTATAATTAGTATAAACTTGAAATTTAGAAAACACCATTCATCCTCACATAATTATTTCAACTTATGTGTTCAACTACCATACTATCAAAAGCGAAATTTCATGGAATATTTCCCATTGCATGAATTAAAACTATGTGATACTTTGGATCATTGGATGAGAGGATACACCCTATTGGAATCCAACCATAATGCCTTATAGAACTATGTATGGATTCATTCCATTTTTATGGATACTTGGTGATTCCTAAATTTCCTATCTTAAACCCAACATAAAATATATCATCGATGCCACCCTATCTCATCCCCTGAAATGTATTATTCAGGTCTTATTTCTCTCTTCTATAAGAAGGAGGTGATTCCCTTAGATTTTGGAGTTTTAAGTAGTATAACCCTATATTGTGTATCTACCTCGGTCTATTAATCCTGAAGATAAATTTAATGTATCCCCCCACCACCCAGAAGGTTTTTAAAATCCAATACATATTTTTTCCAATTGACATACAATTTTACTCACCCTTACTCCAACATCGACAAACTCACCTAGTCCACACATAATGACATTAAATTTTGATTCATTTTTCTTGAGTCTAGTTTACATTAGAACACGATTTGTCTAATTTGTGCTATCTTTAATTATCTCCACTTTTTATATGCTAGCCTTACCTCAGGTATATGCTATTGGACCTTATATTTATAACACTCCATTAGTCAATGATATGTAACATTAATACTTAGAGACCTATTAGTCAAATATGCTCGACCATAAATTGGATCCCAAAAAAGGTGGACTACAATGACCCTGAACATCCCCAGGAAAGACTGTAGAGGCTCAACCGGCTAGAAACCCAAAAAAAAGTGACATAAGAAGAAGTCAAGACTTTGATCGCTAAATAATACCCTTTTATGACTAGGTAAAAAAGTTATATAAACATCATAAATCCACGAATTATGTGAGGCTTGTTGGCTATCAAACCCATTGATACTCATTATACCCACTAATCAAGGGAGAAAATCGTTGTGAGAGGGTTCCCTAGATCCAACTCCTATATGTAATTTTATTACTATTACATGTATATATTTTGATATATATGTGTGTGTGTTCTCTTTTACCATCTAATAATGTTACATTTTTGTGTATTAGTTAATTATTAATGTCCATAGATTAAAAGTTGTATAAAAATTTTGTATCATTTTCCATACATATTGAGAACCTCAAGATAAAATTATATTCATCTTTGACATATATCATAGGTATGGAAACACCATATTGGAAAGACATAAATGATGTATGACTCTTAGTTATTCGGGGATCATAATTACTGAGACATCATCGTATAATGTTTTCAATTGGTGATCTCATGTACAATAGATCATACGGAATGACCCACCTATAAGAAAATCACATGTTAAATGTGTCATTAATTAATCATATCCATGACCATGTGTTGAGTATGTCATTGGTGGTATAGAATTTAAAGAATGATCAAGAGAGGATTTATCACTTCTGAAAGTAATAGATATCTCAAGATAGTTGACTAGGATGGTAGTGCATTCACTAAATCAATGATGATAGTAAAAGAAGGTAAGTATATCCAATATGGTCAAAAATAAATAAACTAGGAAAGGATTGGGACACAAGTTGTGTTTCTATCTTTATAAAACATAAATTGATAAAGAGATTACATTACATGGTGTATGTTCAAATGATATATTTCTGATGCTATGATAATACAATATCTATTTAAGGTCCTTGAACGGTTTCCAGAATCAACCCCAAGTTTTTAATTAGTACTCACTACTGTCAAGATAAGGTCCTAGTGGATTATACACCAATCATATACATATTCTTTTCCAATACTAGTGAATTGGTGTTAAGGACAGTGGGATCCATATCATGGGTTGGGATATATCTAATATTACAAAATCATAATAAATAAATGAGTTCGATTTTATTAAAGTTCATAATGATAAAATGTGAATTAATTAACCATGTTTATTAACTATAATTAATTTGATACAATTAATATTATTTCATGAACTAATATTTTATTCAATTTTTAATAAATATTTTTTAGTGGGATGGGTTGAGATAATGGCTCATATTATACCATTAACTATAGTTTAGATGTTTCAATTGTGTGATAAAATATTTATGATGTTTATCATTATTTATTTATTTCATAAATAGTGAATATGGTAAAATTTAAAGGGGTTTGATTATAGAAAGTATAAAAAAGAAATTTTATAAAGAAAACTATCCTATATAAGAATATTTAATCTATTCATCCTTCAATGAATTTTCAATTATTCTCTCATCTACCTCCCAAATACTAGAGACTAAAGGGTGTAATTATAGGTCTTCAATACAATAATCATCCCTGAATCAACATAATAGAGCTCCATAATTTTTTTGAATTTTAAAAGGCACATCTATTATTTAGACTAGAACTGAGATGTACACCCCAAACATTTCATGATATGTTTCTCATAAATACATTCTAGTTATAGCCTATATTTCATGAATCAATGAGCCTATATGGAACTAAACATGGTTACTTATAAGAGATATCCATAACCTATCCATTAAACTTAAATTTTCCAACTCTAAGATTTGAATTTTAAAAATCAGACATACACGGTTGTGTTCAAGATGATATTTATAGTATGATAGAATTAACATCATTTTCGGTGACTAGTAACCTACCCTTAGGAATAGTAACCTACCCTTATGAATAGTAATATGGCTTTTATAAATGGTATCCATACCCTTGAGTGTATAAGTGAACTCCGCCACCTTAAAAATAAAGATGAATATTTTAAGTGTTTATATTTTTCGATTAAATAATGATTTTAATTAAATATTTAATTAATTGAATTTAGGAAATTATTTTTGAAAAATGAACTTCATTTTAGGATTCTACAATCAAAAAATGGTTAGGGTGAATTTTTTGGATTTTTCTGAAATACACAAATTTTTTATGAATAGTAAAATGCGATAATTTACGATAAATGCTAAATAAGGAATTTATTGAGTCATTGATGATGATTTCCATATGTAAGACCAATTGGTTCGAAGTCACAAGCATATATTACTTTTCTTGGTCATGTAATACTCAATATTGATAGTCTTTAGAGGAAATAATTAATTAATGATTATAATATTAACAAAACTCCTCTCCCCTCCACTATATAAACCACCCCCACCCCTCTTCCTCCCACACCACTCAAGATTCATTACTTACTTAAATTATGCCAAATACTCTCCCCAAGCACTCTCCCCACGTCCAAGACCTTCTGGTCTCACCAAAATTCAAAAAACAAAGGCCTTAAGGAGATTCTCGAGGAGGAGTACTCAAGAGTTGAACCTTCCTTCTCTTTTCTTTCAATTTATTTTACAAAGTTCCTTTCTTTTCTTCTCCCTTCTCACCTCCCCTCATCCAAATGCCATGATAATTCCATTACCTTACTTTTACTATGTTTCCATTATGATATTGTAATTTTTCATCATAATAATTCTTTTTCCCCTCCTTTTATACAATAAATTCAAACATCATCCGGGATGTGTAAATTTATCACACCCAAGGAAGATGGGTTTTCAATTTTCATTACTATCTTCAATATTAGTCATGAAACTTTTTCAATAGTTTAACCAGGTCATAATATATTTATATTATCTTGATTAATGTTTAGGAATCTTTACACATTCATAATATCGAATAATAATACAAAACAAGTTTATTGTGCACAAAACCACCAAGCCAAATCCAAGCGTTTATTTTAAGTCATCGAATGAGTCATCATCATGGAATAAAAACAGTATCATTATAAGATCATTTATATCTCATTAATGTCACTACATATTTATATTACCAATTATGGATGTTTAACCATATTTCAAACAAACATCCTTTCATGAATACAAGTAAACGAATCATGAAAACCAAGTATGAAAATGCTACCAAAACAATAAAATTTAGTCTCTTAAACCATCAAAAAGGACATTAATGAACCTAATAAAGTCATAAAATATCAATTATATGTTTATGAGTTTTGGACTTATTAATTAATAAAGCTAAATTTTATTATTCAGGTCATTAAGAATAATCAAGAACACCTTCGAGCATAAGGTATGGGATCCTCTCTCTCACTTTTGTTAAAGAATCTCCCCTATGTTGTGACCTTTTATTTTTATTTCCTAATGATGGGGTATGTTTCCACACCTCCCCCGTAATGACCTTGTGACATATAAATAATAGAATACCATTTTACCTATTATTAATCCCTCGCAATAACACTTGTTACCATGTCGAAATGTTTGTAAGGGGTTTCTCATCTCACTTTCATTTCTGTGATATTTTCATTGTTCGCCACTTATTTCTTGTATGTGGGATATTTGTACTAACATTGTTATATAATAACATGATTCTTTGTATATTTATGATATTCAATGATTCATTTGAGGGTTATTAAGTTCTGGTCATATGATTTGACCGATTACATTGTGGTAAGAGACTTTGTCTCAACTACTATTTTTGTGACTAACCCAGTATTGTGCACCTAATAATCCTTATGTGGTGTACCTAATTCTAATTTGAGATAAATTTTCATTTGAAATTTTATTAATATTAAATATCCTTAATCTCATATCATGGATATGTTGTTGTCTAAACCGTACACCATTTTACATATGGTGTTTATTTGGAATGTTATTTTAATTATGGAAAGATTGCTGAATCTATATACTCTACTCTATACGAATATTGAAAATGTATATTGATCTTGTAATGAATCAATGTATAAATAATTATTTGGAAATAAATGGGTGGGTGGGGCCCTCTATATCCCCTGTATGCATTAGTAAGTCTCATGAGACAAATCAGTTGGCGACAGACCCTTCGAGTTTGTTTCCAAAAATCAGACGGGTTTCTACCCACAGAACTAACCCATTTTAATGTTATTATGGTTTCATGTGCTTGATACATGAATTCCACTTAATAATAATTATATTTATTAATTATTAGTTATTATTTTTTTTTATTATGTTTTCACTATGAAAAAATCTATGGATGCAGTTTCATTCTTAGTTTATTAATGACATTAGTTTTTCATTTATTCACCATGCCATATTGATTATGTCAGATTGATTTTGATTCAATTATTATTGAACTCATGCTTACGCCATATTTAACCCTTACTAAGAATTTGATATCACTCCTTTCATTTTTTACCTTCAACAGGTGATGAAGATAAGTTCATTTGTTGAGTTCATGTGGTTGTAGTTTTTAGTTTTGTTATGTATTGAATCTTGTAACCATTCTCAATGTAATTTGTGTTACATCAATGTATCTAGTTTCATCAAGACTACTAAACTGATCATTCATTCAGTATTTTTCAATCCTTCTAACCATGAAAATATCAGAAGTAATTCACCGGCTCCAGCCTAGAGGGGTCAAGGTGTTACAGTTGGTATCAGAGGAAGATTAGTAGAAAACTTAGAAACTAGAGTAGGAAAAGTATAGTAGGGAAAAAATCCCTAAGGTAGTATTTGAGGATAAAATTACAAGAACATCCTTATTATTTTGGTAAGGAATAAATTATGTGAATCTTTTAAACAATACTTCCATGTCTGGATACAAGCGGGTAGAGGAATCTCTAGCAAAGATGTATCTAGGGGTAAACCCCGAAAACACCGCTTTGAGCTAGACTCAAACTGGAACTGGTGCATGACAACGGGCCTTGTTATACCCCTGGTTACAAAATTCCCAAGGGATATTCTTAGGATATATCAAATTTTCTTTACAATCCATTATGAAGGATTTTAATGTAAATTTTTCATCAAAGAAACCATGTTTATAAGATTAGCTATGCATTGAATTTCAATCTATGTTGAGTGATTTTCAATTTGAGATTCATAAACTAATATAGTGTATCCCATTATTTAGAAATGGAATCTAACGGAATGTGGGGAATCAATACACATGGGAAATGTAGGGATGTCCCAACTGAGAAAGTCAATAGAGTCAATGTTGGATCAGATCAGAACATGACCATATTTGGACAACTTACTTAGGTTGTAACAAATAACCGTTCCACACCTGTGTTGGATCATTTCATGCATGAGAAGCCCCCATATTTTAGCAGGACTAATAACCTAGTGGTTGCTGAGAAATGGATCAAGTCCCTTGAAAAGATATTCATGGCAATGACATGCAATGAAAATGAAAAGGTATTACTGGCAGTGTATTGTCTCAAGGGGGATGCAAATAAATTGTGGTCCTTGATTCAGAATAACATAGAGGAAGAAGAAATAAGAGATATGGAATGGAGGACTTTTAAGGAAATATTCTTCGAAAAATATTTCCCTCATGAGAAATGAACTGATATGAAGAGGAAATTCCGTAGCAAAAAACTAATGGAAAAAGATAGTGTTGCAGAGTATGAGGCTACTTTCACAAGGATGGCCAGGTATGTCGTAGATTACATACATGACTCGATAAAGAAGATTGAGGTTTTCTTTTAAGGTCTTAAGCCATGTCTTCGAAGGGAACTGGCTTTTCAATCATTTTCATCATATGATGAAATTGTGTCATGTGCCATCAAAATAGAGAAGGAATTTTCTAGATCAAATCTTTTCAAAGGAAACCCAAGATAAGGAGTGGTACTCTGATAAAATGGAAAAGGAAAATCACCAAACAAGAGAAATGGAACAAAGTTGTTCCCATTATGTGATAACTGTGGAAAGAATCATCTCGGGAAATGCTTGAAAGGCATGGGAGTCTGCTATAACTGCGGAGAAAAGGGTAATCGATCTGATGAATGTAAGGGGATGAAACAATTCAATGATATTAAATGCTATAATTGCAGAGATATGGGACACTATGAAAATGAGTTTCCAAAAATCCAAGGAAACATGCCTCAGAAAAAGCCAAGAGAACAAGGGAGATCCTATATGATTACAACCACAAAGTTTGAAATTCCTAATGACATGGCGGCATGTACTTTAATTGTTTCCTCAAACTTATCCAACACTTTATTTAATTCTAGATCATCGCATTCACATATATCTTCTCAGTTTTCCATGAAAATTAGATATGTCCAATATGATTTAATAAAGGATTTGTCAGTCAAAACTCCCAGGGGATGTATCATTGTAACAAATGAATGTCGACTAGTCCCCCTCCAAACACAAAAAAAATGCTTTAGTTTCTAAACTTATCATTATACCAATGACTGAATTTGATATAATTCTTGGTATGGATTCATTTTCAAATTATGATGTGAATATTTATTGTAAGAAGATGGAAGTAAAAATGTTTGAAAATGGTGTAGAATCCCTTGTCTTTAGGGTAGAAACTTCACCAGCTGATTCTTATCTAGAACCACCCTAGTATCTCTAATGAATGAAATACTTGGAGAGGAAGATAAACCAATATCTATGTTTGGGGAAAGAAATCTTCAAATTGAAGATGTTCACATAGTGCAAGAGTACATTGATGTACTTATAGAGGATTTACCTGTGCATCCTCTAGAGAGAGAAGTTGAGTTCTCTATTGATTTAATTCTTGATCTAAGACCTATATCAAAGACTCCCTATAGAATGGACACTGTGGAATTAGTAGAGATAAAGAGAAAACTAGAGTATTTGAGTGAAAAATGATTTATTCGGCCTAGTGTTTCTCCATGAGGAGCCCCTGTCATCTTTGTTAAGAAGAAAGATATATCCTTGAGTATTTTCATTAATTATAGATAAATCAATAATATTACAATAAATAATAAGTATCCAGAGTGTGCTAATGGAGGTGGGGATGAAGAAGTTGTTGAGGTCAGTAAGGTTTTTTCTGAAGAGGATCCCAGTTCGAGGAGCAACAGGAGTAGTAGGATGAGGGGTAGGAAGGACTACTCCTCCTTCCCCCCCCCACCCTATGAGGACTCAGTCAGGAAAGAAGTTAATGGATGAGAAGTTGGAAAATGAGGTCAGGTGTCACCTAAAACCACCTGGTCATCCTGAACTATCCTTGGATTTGATTTTGAGTTCGGATGATGTGGTGACAGAGCAAGTGTTATTTCTCAATGCCTCGGAAGAGGATGCAACCAAGATGATGGGTCGGAATCTCGAAGTGGATCTTAATGAAGAGCAATATATTTGGGTTGAAAAACAGGACATGATCCTGGTTGGGGGCTTCAATAAGAGGATGATCAGGCTCAAAGAGTACATTTAGGTCTGGAATAAACTGAATTCTTCATTTGAAGACCTGATAAGGGGAGATCCAAATTCTTAGGTATCTAACATATCCTGGAAGGTGTTTAGGGATACAGACTCAGGTAGAATTCAATTGGTTTTCAATGATTCTGCTTACTCTTTTTCTAACTAATGCTTGGTTATGTTATCGCCCTTGTTGTGTGTGTAAATGTTTGAGGGTCAGATCGGCTCAGATGGGCTAGAGCACGTTGTTATTTCCTCAGTAGGTCATTTTGGATGTGGTTGACTAAGAGGGATGGCTTGCCATCGGGAGGGACCATGCTTGCATGGGATCGCTGAGTGGTCCTTCATTGTAGTTGGTGGTAGCTGCTTATGCTTGGAAGAGGTTGTTTCTGGTTTTATGTTTGGGGTTGTTTGGTGTTTTTTGAACTTTATGGTTTCTCACATTTCCCTCAAAAGTGTCTTTCTTAATAAAAAATAATAATTTTCAGTCAGTCAATAATAAGTATCCTTTACCCTGTATTGATGATTTATTTCATTAACATTAAAGATCTCAACACTTTTATAATATTTACCTTTGATTCAAATATCATCAGTTGCACGTGAGGAAAGAAGATATTCCTAAGATGGAATTTCAAACCTGGAATGGGAATTATGAGTTTACAGTGATGCCTTTTGGACTGAAAAATACACCCTCTGTTTTCATGGAGTTAATGAATATATCTTTTAAGGAATATCTTGATAACTTTGTTGTGGTATTCCTTGATGATATCCTCGTATACTCAAAAATCTATGAAGATCGTGATAATCACTTAAGGGTTATTCTGAGAACTCTTAAAATAAATAAATTATATGGGAAGTTTATCAAGTGCGAATTATAGCTTCAATCAGTTTCATTTCTAGGCCGTATAGTCTCTAAGGATAGAATCCTAGTAGATCCAGCGAAGACAAAGGCAATCCAATATTGGCCCAGGCCAGCAAACATAACTGAGGTATGCAGTTTTATTGGATTAGTAGGTTACGATCGACATTTTGTTCAGAATTTTTCCCCACTGGCTAACCCGCTAACCAAGCTCACATGTAAAGGAGTTATGTTTTTGTGGACAAAATAATGTACAGAATTCTTCTATGAATTGAAAAGAAGATTGGTCGATGCTCCAATTTTGACTCTTCCATCTGGAAGTGATGGATTTGTAATATACAGTGATGCATCAATGAATAGACTGGAATGCGTCCTTGTGAAAAATGTTAAAGTTATTGCTTATGCATCAAGACAGTTGATGACTCATGAGAAAAATTATCCAACTCATGATCTTGAGTTAGTAGCCATAATCTTTGCTCTGAAAATATGGAGGCATTATCTCTATGGAGAGAGATGTGAGATTTATACTAACCACAAGAGTTTGAAATACATTTTCACATAAAAATAAATCAAAATGAGGAAAAGAATGATGGATTGAGTTACTCTAAGATTACGAATTTTCAATACACTACCACCGAGGAATGGCGAATAAGGTGGAAGATGCATTAAGTAGGAAAGGTCATCACCTTCTGACTCAAATAACGATTGAAAGATATCTTATATTAATGGATATACTAAAGATGGATATGGGAATTGTTAAGTAAGGGGAAACATCACTTCTATTTCAAATTATTGTTAAACCATCTTTACTAGAGAATATAAAAAGATCTCAATATGATGATGAGAATCTGCGTAAGAAAATTAATTCAGTTAAGGATGGGAGACTGGCTCACATTGTGTATGAAGAAAGAGTTTTGAAATTTGGGATGAGATTATGTGTTCCATCAGTACCTAATCTAAAAAGGGAACTATTAGATGATTCTCATATCTCAAATTTCCATATACCCCCAGGTATCACCATGATTTATAGAGATCTGAATGAATATTTTTGGTGGGATAATATGATGCGGTAAATTTCTAACTAAGTGTCAAGATGTATAGTTTGTCAAAAAGTGAAGGTAGAGAGACAACATACCAATGGAGTGATGCAACCTATACCTATTCTTATGTTGAAGTGGGATAACAATACAATGTATTTTGTCCCCATACTACCAAGTACACCTATAAGTAATGATTCAATATGGGTAATTGTTGATAAGCTCACAAAATTAGCACATTTCATTCCTATAAGAGAGGATTTTCCACTTGAGTGATTAGAAAGATTTGTTATTAATGAAGTTTTAAGAATTCATGGTGCACCTCTATTTATTGTGTATGATTAAGATCCTCAGTTTACATAAAAATTATAAAAAGTCTTCAGAAGGCTTTGAATACTGAGCTTCATATGAGTACTGCTTATCACCCCCAAACTGATGGATAGTCTAAAATGACATTTCAAACTCTGTAAGACATGCTAAGGATATTCTCTTTTGACTTCCAAGGTATATGGGATCAATACTTTCCTTTTGTCGAATTTTCCTACTACAATAGTTTCCATCCTAGTATTCAAATGGCTCCATATAAAGCATTTTATGGAAAGAGATGTCGAACTCCAACTTGTTGGGATGAAGTTGGTAAGATGATACATATAGGCCCAGAACTTATTAAAGAGACCATGAAAATGGTAAAGACAATCCAATCCCATATTAAAGCATCCCAAAGTAGGTAGAAGAGTTATACTGATAATTAGAGAAAGGATTTTGAATTCCTAGTTGGCGATCATGTCTTTCTGAAAGTATCTCCATGGAAGTGTGTCTTAGGGTTTGGTAAGAAAGGAAAAATGATCCCCAAGTATATCAGACCATTTGAAATTCTGGAAGTAATCAGAGTAGTAGCATACATTTTATCAATGTAGCCAAATCTCTCCAATGTCCATGATGTATTATATATGTCATTGTTGAAGAAATACATGCCAGACCCAACACATGTACTCACCTATGAAGAAATTGAACTCGAACCTAATTTTTCATAATGTGAAAGGCCTATTGGGATTCTTGACACAAGGTAGTAGGTATTGAGAAATCTGACAACTCTTCTAGTAAAGGTTCTTTGGAGGAACAATAATATGGAGTAAGTAACATGGGAACTAGAGGATTTCATGAAAAAACCCACCCACATCTTTTTGGTGGGCTTCAAACATAAAATTTCGAGGACTAAATTTCCAAAGGAGGGAATAATGTAGCACACCAAACACTTCATGGTATGTTTCTATTAAATAAATTCTAGTTATAGACTATATTTCATTAATCACTGAGCCTATATGGAACAAAACCTGGTTACATATAAGAGATAACCATAACTTATCCCTTAAACGTAAATTTTCCAACTCTGTGATTTGAATTTAAAAAATATGACGTACACGGTTGTATTGAAGATGGTATTTAGAGTCTGATAGAATTAACTTAATTTTTAGTGAATAGTAACCTACCCATATAAATAGTAACCTACCCTTATAAATAGTAACATACCCTTATGAATATTAATATGACTTTCATGAATGGTATCTATACCCTTGAGTGTATAAGTGAACTCAGCCACCTTAAAAATGAAGATAAATATTTTATGTGTTTATATTTTTCAATTAAATAATAATTTTAATTAAATATTTAATTAATAATATTTAAGAAATTATTTTTGAATAATGGAATTCATTTTTAAATTCTACACATCGAAAAATTGTTAGGGTTAATTTTTGGGATTTTCTAAAATACTTAATTTTTTATGAATAGTAAAATGCGATAATTTACGATAAATGCTAAATAAAGAATTTATTGAGTCAATGATGATGATCTGTAGATGTAAGTTCAATTGGTTCGAAGTCACATGCATATATAACTGTTCTTGGTCATGGAATACTCACTCTTGGTTTTCTTGAGAGGAAATAATAAATTAATGATTACAATATTAAGAAAACTCCTCTCCCCTCCACTATATAAACCACCCTTCACCCCCACTTCCTCCCACACCACTAAAGCTTCAAGACATACTTAAATTCTACCAAATACTCTCCCTAATCCCTCTACCCACGTCCAAGACCTTCTTTTTTCACCAAATGTCCAAAAACAAAGGCCTTAAGGAGATTCTCACTGAGGAGTACTCAAGAGGTGAACCTTCCTTCTCTTTTCTTTCAATTTATTTAACAAAGTTCCATTATTTTGTTCTCACATCCAACATCCCCCTATCCAAATGAAATGATAATTCCATTAGCTTACATGTAATGGATTTTTATTGTGATAATGGAATATTTCATCATAATCTCTCTTCTTCCCATCCTTTTATACAATAAATTCAAACAACGTCTGAGATGTGTAAATTTATCACACTCAAGGAAGACGGGTTTTCAATTTTCATTAATATCTTAAATAATGGTCATAAAACTTTTTAAATGGTTGAAACAGGTCATAATATATTTATATTATCGTGATTAATGTTCTGGAATCATTACACATTCATAATATGGAATAATAATACAAAACAAGTTTCTTTTGCACAAAACCGCCAAACCAAATCCAAGCGTTTATTTCAACTCATCGAATGAGTCATCCTCATGGTATATAACCAGAATAATTATAATATCATTAATATCTATTTATTGTTACTAAGGATGTATATTAACAATTCTGTACATTTAACCATATTTCAAACAATCATCTATTCATGAATACAAGTAAACGGATCATGAAAACCATGTAAGAAAATTCTTCCAAAACAATAAAATTTAATCTCTTAAACCCTTAAAAAGGACATTAATGAACCCAATAAGGTCAGAAAATATCAATTATATGTTTATGATGTTATTTAATTATTAATTAATGATGAAAAATTTGATTATTCGGGTCATTAATAACAATCAAGAACACATTCAAGCATAGGGTGAGGGATCCTCTCTCTCACTTTTGTTCAAAATCTCCCCTATGTTGTGCCCTTTTATTTTTAATTCCTAATGATGGGGTATTTTTACGATCCTTTCCCATAATGACCTTATCACATATAAATAATGGAATACCCCTTTACCTATCATTAATCCCTTGCAATAACACTCATTACCATGCTGAAATGTTTGTAAGGGGTTTCTCATCTCACATTTTTTTCTGTGATATTTTCATTGTTCGCCACTTATTTCATGTATGTGGTATATGTGTACTCTCATTTGATATATAATAATATTATTATATTTATATTCATGTTATTCAATGATTCATTTTATGATTATTATGTTATGTACATAGGATTCGACTGATAACATTGTGCAAAGAGACTTTGTCTCAACTGCTATTTTTGGGACTAACCTTGTATTGTGCACATAATAATCCTTATGTGGTGTACCAACTACCCATTTGAGATCAATTTTTATTTGAAACTATATTTATATTAAATATCCATAATCTCATATCATGGATATGTATTTTTTCTAAACCGTATACCATTTTACATGCGGTGTTTATTTGGAAAGATATTTTAATTATGGAAATATTGACGAATCTATATACTCTAATCTATATGGATATTGAAATGAAATATTGATCTTATATTGAATCAATGTATAAAGAAATATTTAGACATTCTGTGGTAGGTGGGTCCCACTATATCCCTCGATGCATCGTTAGGTCTCATGAGACAAATCATTTGGTGACAAAACCTTCGAGTTTGTTTCCAAAAATCAGACGGGTTTCTACCGAAAGAACTAAACTGTTTTAACGGTATTGTGGTTTCATGTGCCAGAAACATGACATATAATTAATAAGCATTCTATTTATTAATTATCAGTTATTATTATTATCCATGATCTTTTCACTATGACAAAATCTATGGATGTAGTTTCATTCTCAGTTTATTAATAGCATTAGTTTTTCATTTATCCACCAAAGAATTTTGATTATATCAGATTGATTATGATTCACTTATTATTGTACTCACGCTTCCACTATTTTTAACCCTTACTGAGTGTTTTATCTCAGTCTTTTCATTGTTTACCTTCAATAGGTGATGAAGAGAAGGTCATTTATTGAGTTCTTGTTGTTGATGTTTTTAGTTTTGTTATGTATTGTATCTTGTAACCTTTTTAAATATAATTTTTGTTACATGTATATATAGTTTCTTCAAGAATACTAAAATTATCATTCCTTAATGATTCTTCATTCGTTTTAACAATGCCAATATCACAAGTAATTCACCAGCTCTACCCTAGAGGGGTCAATGTGTTACAGGGATACTGATAATTGATGTAACGATAGAAATATAAAGTGTGTATAAGATCTAGATGGATCTGAAGTTATTTCTTTCATGCTGTGAGTGAATGTATATAAGTTCATAATAATAACATACTAATTTATTTACACAGTTTATTCATTATAATTAAGTGTATAAAATTATAAATTTATTATGAAATAATATTCTATTCAATGTTTTATAAATATTTGTAGGAGAGACATGCCAAGATAACGGATCATATTTTACCATGTAACATAGTTTAGAAGCTTCAGTTAAGTAATACCATATTTATGATGATTATCATTAGTGTGTTATTTCAGACATAGTGAACATGGTTAAATTTGAGGGGTTTTATTTATGGAAAGGCTAAAATGGAATTTTTATAAATAAAACCAGCCTATATAAGTAAATTTAGTCAATTATTCCTTCGATTTCTGTTAAATACTTAGATCATATCCCTCCCAATTAACATATACTATAAGGTGTAATTTGAGGTATTTGGTCTAAGCATCATTCCCAGAACAACGTGACAGAGCTGCAAAAAAAATTTGGTATTTCAAAAGGCACGTCTCTTATTCATACTAGAACTAGGATACTGATTATTGTTGTATGCATTGAAAAATAAAGTATGTGTATAATATATATAAGTTTCTGAAGTCATTTCAGTCATGTAGTGAGTGGAACACACCTGAATCTTAAAATTTAATGATTTAATAGTTCAATTTAATTTTTTCTACTTAAATCCTTTCATATGGAATCCTTAGGTTATTTATTATGTTTTGTATCATTGGGGTAAACATTATAATCTTGATCAAATGATAAAAAAATTAAAATACTACGGTGTTCCACTTCCACTGCAAGCCTAATACTAATATGTATCATCAAGGAAATTGTGTTATTTTTTTAATACATATTTTAATTAAATTTAAATGAATCAAATTATATGGATTTGTAAAAATATTATCAAAATAATTCATGATTAGAACCAAGATCAAATGTACAAGTTACATCTATATGATGTTTTAAATTAGTACAAAACCAACCATTGTGGGAATGAAATGTTAGAATATATATATATATATATATATATATATATAATTTTTCATTTTGGTAGTGGTTGTTTCAAAAAAAATTAGCTATTTTTTCATTGTTAGAACAGTACCTGGATGGGTTGCTACAAATTCCACATGTATTTTGGAATTCAAAAATATATATAAATTCCTACTTGCTAATTTTTTAGAATAAAAGTAGAATATGAAATTGGGGGGGGGTTCCCCATCAACATAAAAATATTATATATATATATATATTACTTCCATTTTCATTTATTTATCTAAAATGGTGAGCGGCCATTAGTACCCTTGGATAAAAAAGGAACCCCACTTTCTGGGGGATGTTCTATTAGTATTTATTCTATTTTTGGTGGGTGGTATTTAAAATATATATTTTCTTTATTTGAACCTAGCAGTGATGCACCCCCCCCCCCCACTGTTTCTATCCTCGTTCATGGATATATGAGGTAATTCTACCAGAGAAAACTAATTCTCAACTAGTTTTGCCCATCGTGAACCAAGCTAGTTCAAGATATTCCCAACATTCCCTAACCCATCTAGGTCCAAAATAGGTCTATAACCAATACATGATGTTTTTCGTTCCTATCATGGTACTGAAAGGTTTTTAAAAAAATTATAAGAAAAATGATTTTATTGTGTAAAAAATAATTAGGGATTATTCAACTTCTATTTTTTGAATTAAGATAATATTAATTTATTTTAATTCATATATAATTCCATAGTGCAGATTTTATTACAAATTTTATTTAGTTATGAATTTATATTATGCTTCAACTAGTCATGACTGGTGACCAGCCTATGTTTGTATGTATTTTTTTATCTACTTAATCATTGCAATGCATGTGATGTTTTTAATAATTAATTAAAAAAATAATGGTATGCAAATATTCTCTCTAGAAATTTATAAGTATAAGGGACTAACTGTTCATGAATATCATTATATATGTATATTAGACATTACCAAGTGTCTATGTATAATATAGTGAATCATACTATACATGAAAAACATTGAGACTTGGTGAAGTACCAATTGAGACATTGATATATTGGATAGGGGTGAGCAATATAATTCATGTCAATCACAACTCTTATAGTTTCATCTAGGAAAATATTTAATCTATTATCAAGTATATTGATAAACTATTAATTTATTCTCATGATCATTCATTTTATTTATTTATTTCTGTGTTTTCTATTAGTATTTTTTTATGTTTATTTTATAAAAACACAAAGAATATAAAATTATAATTCATAGATAAAAAATACATAGTGAATGTATTTATATTACACAGGGTAATGATGTGAATGTGATTAAATAAAAATATCATGTTAAATAGAAAAATTATTATTTTTTGTTAGAATAATTAATATCACGCAAAGTCAAATATTAATCCATTAACACAATCCATCACTTAAATTTGTAGAAAATAATATGTATGAGGGGATCTTCATCCATAGTTAATGGTGAATACAACTAGTGGAGTGTTTTTATGAGATAATTGGGTTGATTTAACTTATTTTGGAATTATAGATGTATCAATATCATTCTATAAGAAACTCTAGAGGGAATTTATTGAGTTAAGAAAAGGTTATAATCTCTATAATCTTGGAATTTTCTCAAACGTTTAGGGGGGAAGTGTCAATGTAGTTGGATAGAAAAAATTTGACCGTGGAACTCTCCAAGTAGTGGCTTATACATTGATTATACTTTGAGGATATGTTTAGAGGATTATCCCTGAAAGAATACTCAAGTGACTAGGTTTTCTGAATTTAGTAGTGAGGGATACAATGATTAGATAAAATAGTGAGAGATATTTAAAGATTAATTAATCATAAATTTATGTCAATAATTAATATATAGTACTAATGTTCTAAATATATTTTTTTGTAAAAAAAATTGGAAACACCACCATAATTTCAATATCACTATGATAAATTATTAATAAAAGCAATATCCTCACCATCCATAATTTCTAGAAGTTTTATAGGTTCTTAAACATTAAACTACACAAAGAGAAGAACCTCAATGTTCCAGAATTAGAGTTTCTTGATGAACCCCCATGGGATTAATGATGGAAGATAAATATATTGATAAGAATAATGCATATTATGTTGTCATAAAATTCTAATTGAAAGAAAAAATTACATCAATAAAAATCTTCTAATAAAAATTTGTTTTATCTCCAAGTTCTTTATCTAGGGAGAGCTCGATAAGCATGATATGAGATATCTTGTGCGTTTTATAGGTGTAGGATGGTAGAAAAAATTCTTGAAAGGTTTCACGTATTCATGATGATACGGTATATCGAGAGACTCAAATCCTCTGGGATCAAATAGAATCATGAACTACAAAATGATCTCATTGTTTCCTCTTTACTTCTACAAATCTAGATTTAATTGTTAATTATACCATGAATACCACGAGAATTTACTCTAAAATCTAATGTATTTAGTTCACTAAGATGATAACGATATATATAATATTAATAATTTTTCATTATATGGAGAAAAAGGAAGAAGGGAAAGGATATGGAGTCTAAGGTTATCTCTATTCCAATGAAACCAATGCACCACCCCTCCATGAAGCCAAATATGAAGAGGGAAGAAAATGATAAGTAGGTTGTATGATTTTTTTATGTGAATAAGGACCACTATAAAAATAATTGAACAACAGGGGTAAATATGAAAGTTGATTCTTCTAACTTAGGTATACTTTTCATTTAATTTAAAATATATTTCTCTATAAGTTTTTTATTAGATGTAATGTAGAACTCAAACGTTTTTATTCACATACAAGAACCAAGTAGATTCACTAATATTAAAAAGGGATATGTGTATATTCATGACACAAATGGTGAAGTACTAGAATCATAAGAAGTGGGATATTATTATATAACTTTTTCAAGTGATTTAGTTATTATATTAAATAACATCTATTATGTACCTTCGGTTTCTATTAGCATGATCTCATTTTAATGAGAAGGAAATATGTGGTTTTTTCTTATTTGGGAATACATGTTATCTTTTTATATGGATATCATATGTTATGGTATGTAGAATATTTATAATGGATTATATATGCTTGAACTGAAAATAATATTGCAAATGAATGAAAAAAACATGTTAGAATTACTCATATTATACTTTCCAATGGAACTTCAGTCTTGGGAATGTAAATGATTATCTTTTACATAATTTATATCCAGAATGTTTTTTAGAAACTATTGAGTTAAAATCCATAGATTTAGGTCATTCATGATTACAATGGAAAATGGCCATAGTACCCTTTACTATGAAAGAAATAAGGTCTATAGGACTATTTGAATTGATTCATATTGATGTATATAGACCATTTCTAGTATAGGTGAGGGATGGATTTTCATACATCATAATGTTTTCTGATTACTATAGTAGATATGTAAAAATATACAAAATGATTGATACATAAGATTAATTTTAAATAATTACATAATAGTAGAATGATGTAGAAGAATAACTTGGTAAGAAGATAAAGAAACTACACTCCGGTCTAGGTGAATAATAGTTAAACTAAACATTTATCAATCCATCGAATAGGTGTTTGATAATAACCCCAATAAAACATTTGTATACACCATAGTGTAATTGTGAATATTAAAGGAGGAAACATTCTTTTAGTGGGATGGTAAGACTAATTAGGCGTCATACAATAATAAAATCATTCTTTTGAAGATATACAATACAAATAGCAGCTTATAAATTAAGTTGAGTTCAAATTATGCTAAAATAAGGGATTTTATATCAGTTGTGATATGAAAAGAAACCAAATATTTATCAAAACCTGTTTAGGGATGAATGGTTTTTGGTTCGACAATATTGAATGAAAAAAATTAATCTAAAAGAACAAATTCTATATTTAAATGATTTCTTAATGTAAAAATGTATATTTAGGTATAACCCTTCAGATAAAAAATGGATTATAGTGAGAAATATTATAATTCTATAAATATAAAAATATTCCAATGGAATTAGTGGGTAACGTTGATGATGTCGGTGTTGTAGATGTATAAGAGTTTATATGGGAAAAATATCTATAGGAGATATTCAGAGATGAAGATGTTCATGAGACATATGTACTACATAGGTCTATAACCAAGGTTATAGAACCATATAGATATATATTTCTTGTCACCAAATTAGGTGCAATATTACAGTTATATGATAATAAACCTCTATAATAAAAGAATGTAATATATGTAAAGTATGATACTAAATGGAAGGAATCCATGATTTCTAAAATTGATTCAATGTACAAAAAATCAAATATGGATTTAAGTATACCATCCATCTAATGTAAACATAATTGGATTTAAATGGGTATGAAAGAAAAAACTATAAATTTATTTTAATGTAAGTAACCATAAATCAAAACTTGTTTTGAAGGGTTTTATGAAATTTTAAGGAATGGACTATGATGAAACCTTCTCTCCAATAATGATACGAAAATATATAATAACATTACATTAAATTAAATCCTTCCATGATTATGAAATTTTAAAAATGGTTGAAAAAAATAATTTTATAAATTGTATGTTAGATTAATACATCTACGTGAATCAATCCTAGTGGTTCATTTTTTCAAATAATGACAATAAAATATATAATCTATATGAATCCAATTATAGATTGAAACATGAATCACGACCATGGAATTTTCTTTTTTATAAGGAACTATGATAATTTGGTTTTTCAATCATGAATGTGAGATATTTGACTATAAAAATGATATTATAACTGTCAATTTATTATTATTTTTATATATTGATGACATATTAATTATGGGATAAAAGGTGAAAATATAGCAGTCGGTTAAGTATATATTATATGAATTATTATACTAAGATACTTTGTTCAAGAATCCTATATTATAGGGATCATGATATATCGAGATATATCTCATTGGACTCCTGTGCAAATTCACCTTGCATATATTGTCGAGGAACTTAAAAGGTATTATATGTAACAATCCAAAGATTTTTTTTCAATTCCACATCATATGAATCTATCAAATAAGATGTTTAAAAAACATGAGAGGAGGTTTAAAGGAAGAGTATAATACATTATGCTTCAGTAGTGAATCACTCATGCATTCCATGATTTATCCTAGGATTCATGTTAGCTAGGATTTAATCATAGTGGGAATATAACAAGATAATCCCTGAGATCTTCCTTGGGAAGCTATAAAAATTTTATTAAATTATGTGAGAAATATAAATTAAATGTTACCAATGTGTGGAGAAGATGAGGAGATAGTGGGGAAGGGACACACTAATAGTAGTTTATAGATATATCATGGTGATTTGAAATCATATCTAGGAAATGAATTTTTCCTACATGGTGGTATTGTGATATGGACAAGCTCAAATAAACTCATGGTTGTCAATTCTATAGTAGTATCTAAGTATATATTAGCTAATGATTCTATTAAGGATGATTTAATGATATGAATATTTGTCTTAGATATTGTTTTTCTCCTAGTATTGTATTAACTATTAGATTTTATTATGATAATATTAATGTAGTTGTATATTCCAAGGAGCCAAGATCACACCATGTGACAAATCATATAGTTTATAATTTTCATATCGTGTGGATTTTACTCATATATGTGATGTCTCTATTAAAAATGTTACCTAAAATGATAAAGTGGAAGAATCCATAACTAAAGTCATATCTCAGCAAAAGCCTGATTCTTATGTGAGACCTAGTGAGTTGAATGTTGGTAGTAGTTGGATTTAGTGAAAGCGAGAGTATTGTGAGTGTGTTATCTAGACCCAACTCCATGATTTAATTATAATACCATAAAAGAATATATAGTTTGATATATAAATTTGTTTCTTACCATTATAGTAATATTACTTAATTGTTTTCTAAATTATTAGTAATATACTAATAATAGATATCATATCAAAAGGTTATAGAAATTACTAGTTATAATGAGAATCTCAAGGTTCCAGGATGATGATAATAAATATATATCCTATATTATAGATACATAATGAATATTAGAAAAAGTTGATATATGGATATCAGGTTTGGGGGTCCTATAATCATTCAGACTTTATCACATGAAGTTTGTACTCGGTGATTTAGAGTATATGAGATCCTGAGGACATGATCACTAATAAGAACATCACATGTTAAATGTTTCATTAGTTGAACCTATCAGTGAGAGCATGTATTGGTCTCTTGACATGATATTATTACCATTGTGTGTTACTTGATTTTATATTTTGATATAAGATGAAAACCATGGAATTTAAGATTATGGAAGTGTAGCATGTCTTCGATATGTCTCTAGTGGCATGGAATTGATTGAATGGTCAAGTGAATATTTGATAATTAAAAAGGAATATACATCTCAAACTAGTTGACTAGGATTGTAGTACTAACTATAAAACAATGTAAAAGGTAGAAGAACTTAAGATGGTCCAATATGGTAAAGAATAAATAAAAAAGGTAATGACAAAGAAATAATTTGTACATCCATCTATATGAGATATCACAGGAAATGTGTATTAAAATATGAATTGTGCATTATTATGAGATTTTTTTATTGATTAGATTATATCTTATCTCATTAGGGGCCTTGATGGGTTGTTAGACTATGTCCATAGTCTGCGAGTATTATTCACTACTATAGATATAAGGCCCTTGATGGTCAAACACTAAGAATATTTAGATTCTTTTCCAATTATAGTGAATTGGTGATTAAGAAAAATTAGTCTCCTTGTTAGGGGACATGATATGTCCAAGATTAAATAAT
This sequence comes from Viscum album, assembly GCA_963277665.1. Classification (NCBI taxonomy): domain Eukaryota; kingdom Viridiplantae; phylum Streptophyta; class Magnoliopsida; order Santalales; family Viscaceae; genus Viscum; species Viscum album. The sequence goes on from OY728121.1 coordinate 428,299,910, forward strand.
CACAATAAATAAAGGAATTGAATTTTATTTTATTTTAGAATAATATAAAGTAAATTAATTTAATTAGTGTATCCACTACAATTGTATGTATATGGGAAATAATATTTTTTAAATTAATAGTTTATTGAAAGTTCATTAAATATTTTTGGAAGATACTGGTTGAGATAATGTCTCATATTATATCACAATTTTTTTTAGATATTTATAGTTTATGATAATATATTTATTGTGTTAATCATTTGTGTATTACTTCATACATGAAGAATATGGTTAAATTTGAAAGGTTTTTTTTTATAAAAATGATAAAATAAAATTTTAGTAAATAAACAAGTATATATATAAGTAAATTTATAACATTATTTTATCACACTATTCCACTTTAAATTTTGATGTGTATATATTATATCTCTTAATATTATTAGAGAGAAAAGGGTTGAATTAGGGATCATTGATCCAAAATACATTCTTGAATCATTTTGATAAAGAAAGTGATCATTAGAACATCAAAAGGTATATAAATTATCCATAATAGAAACTGGATATAGATGATTGAAAAATACATGAGAATCTGGAGAATGTCTGCATGATCTAGAGGGGTGTAATGTACATTCATTCATGTAGTGATATAAACAAACAAATGGAACACACATGTGATTCCAATTGAATTATTTACTAGTTCATTTTTTTTATTAAATAATTAAATGTGGGATAAATAGATAGTTTACTAGGATGAATATCATCATTTTCAACATTATTACATAGATCGGATAATAAGAAAAATTAAATACTCATTCTTTCTACTTCCACGGTGTTCCACGTACCAAAAACAACTAGCGAAAATATTACACCCCTTTACCTCCAAGTCCAAAGTGTAACACTTTGAACGAAACAGAATATCTTACTTTATGTTTGGTGTTAAAATAAATGGTATGGGTCCTAGTTACATTAAAAAAATAGGTACACCCCTGTTATCCAAGGATCAAGACCTTAAACTATGTACACCCTAGTTATGATTTTTCAAAGATGAAATTTAGTTATAAAATTATGTTGTGTTATTTCCCATCCTCCTCTATATATACAATCCCTCTTCTGGTCCAAAAAACACTACATTAAATTTTATGAATCCACCTAAAAATGGTTACTATAGTGTTGAACCTTTCAATTAACATCATGATTTTTCACTCATGCCAAGAACATAATTTCTTTTTTAAGCTCTATGCAGCATGGCCTTAATCTATGTACCTTTTTCACCCATGGTTATTTTTTTCATGATTAAGACCATGAATTAAAATTGGGGTTTTTATCTAATGGGATCCATACAGGCCACTTCTCCCTAGGTCTAAAATTCATAATCTCAAATTGGTAGCACCTTTGGTCCAAGCGCTATGACACTAAACAGATAGCACCCCATGTTCTACGATATATAAATTAAAATGCAACAACATCAGGGAAAAAAATTTCCTCTACAATGATTGATTGAACCTTTTCTTCATGTCTCATATTCTTTTAACACACCACAATTTCTGGTATACCCTGTTAATAGGCACAATTCATGATAGTATATTCCTAGGGTTATCATATATCTCCTTCTTCATTTTCCACTAACCCTACACATTGTGTCCTAAGAGTTTTAATTTCCCAATAAATATTTATTTTCCAAATTGAATCCCCTATGGTAATATCACAATGATAAAAAGTCTTTCCTTCCCTCTATGAAATGCTTCCCAGAAGATTCTTGAAAAAAATATGGGAGACCACATGTTTTGAAGTCATGGTCAGTAGTCAAACCTAGATTTTTTTCCATCCACTCAAAATGGTAAGGCACTGGAATCCATGTTTTAAATTTAATAAATGGTCATCCTTAACCTATCATCATATTACATTTAAATTATTATTCTTGGATACATAATTTACCCTTATCCATGTCCCTTAACTCATGTAAAGTTGTAACTTTCTCTTTGTTCCCCTCTTATAAAATTTGGTGTACTGGAAAGGTATACTAGCCTTATGGAATCATGACTAATCAATATCCCCATTCTCAAAGGTTCTCTCAATATTTGATGATGAATTATCTCATTATTTATCAATTTATCCTACTATAACTTTCATGTGACATGAATATCCCCCTATTTCCCCTTTTTTTAATATCGATCCTGAATCATGTGGGCTTGGGAGTTCTATATCAATTTCTTCATGAACATTATTAAGATTCCATGTTTTTCATCCTCACAAGGTAATGTTAAACTAAAATTTTAAGATACATGTTACATTATTTTAAACTATATGACATCTTCCACATCATATAGCTCCAAAATAAATGATATTTTCATCTCATATTAAGTGAGAATCATTTTATGGTGTTGTTCTCTAACCACATCCCACTTTATTTTTTTGGTCATCTCCAGTATTCTATAATGAAACGTGTAAGTATTCAATCAAACTTAATAAGATACATAGTGATGTCTGTCAATTTTTCCCCAAACCTACCAATAAATTCCAAATTCATCATGTCCCAGTACCTTATATTCTTAGTAACTCATGTTGAACACCTACCTAGACTAGCTCTGGGATGATTTCCCTTCCTTTAATCCCTAGATATACTTTCATGAGAGGTTTTCTTAGTTATTCTCTAGTGATGAGGTCATTCATTATTCACATCATAAAACCTTTCACTATAGATAATTTTCCCATTCCTTGTGCATGAGAAAGATCTATATAGAAATTTTACAGTTGAATCATAATGAAAATAAACATCATTCACTAATCATTTGTGTAACCTTCCTTGCAATCTAGGGTTTCTCTTCATGTCTAGTTTACTTATGCCAAAGTTCCATATATAATTTTTCAATACCATTTATCTTCATAGATTTATTTTAAACTTCATAGACTTGTAATACAAATATAACCTTAAAACACATTCCCTCTGGTCAAATTTGCACGGCCATAAACTTTAATATAGAACCATGGGCTAAGAATGATGACCTTAGACCACATGCATCTAATATTGAGATTTTTTTCATTCCCTAGTTCACAATTCATGTTGGTTTTATATTTTTCCACTCTATCTATACAAATTGTATCAATCCATAATCAAACTAATATGAAGATTAACAACATTTCCATCTTTGGATGTGTTTTCATGAACTTAAAATAAACACCCCACGGTTAAAGTTATATGACATTAAATATAGGACCTCATCTGTTTAATGTATTCAACCGTAAACTATGTAGTCTTGGTATCACCTTTTATCTACTCATTAAAACTTAATCAAATTACATACTCATATATCTCATCCTATTAAAATTTTCATATTCCCTACTATCCCATATAACTTCCCTATATTTTGTATGTCTTATTGATATGTTTGATTAATGACTTCATTGCTTTCATAGATATTAAACTCTTTATGAGAATCTTGATCTTTCAAATTTGTCACTTTTATCCCCTTATTTGGATGAATGGCTAATTTCATACCTAAACAGATTCACTAAGGGGTACAAAACAATGGTCAAAGTGCCCACCTGTTATCTAGGGAATGATCCCTGGGAGAACCTTCTTCTTAGTACTCGATCGTACTCCACTATGGTGATTTAACATTGTTATAAAGTTCTACCACAATCGTAACTCCACCACCGCAATGTAAACCATCTCTACCACCACAATGTGTTCTTTTCATTCCCCAACCATGACCATGAGTTTGACGTGGAACCCCTTAATCTATGTGGATAGTTCGTCTCTTCATCATCCCCCCCGGGTTGGTTGTCTCCCTACTTTTTGTGTACTCTTCAATAAATTTGTAAGAAATAGTATGTAGAGGAATATCATTTTACATCATCACATATTCTCATATGAACATGACCCACAACTACCTAATCAAAAAAGGATTATCCTCATGGAATACCCCCTGGTATACTTTCAGGGTTAACTTCTTCATGAACTGAAACTTACTCACAAAGTGGTGTGGAGTATATGGACCAAAATATGCTTTTGGTCTACCCGTGACACCATAACTCCACCTTGGAAGGCCAGATGATATGATTGATGTTCCTCAGTTCCCTGAACCTCACCTATGAATACTCTTATTGGCAGCAAAAATGGATGGAAATTGAATTCATCCGCCTTCCAGACACAGTTTAGAACCACCGGTGAAGCCAGATTGAAAGTGAAACTCTCCCTTGCATTCAAAATAGTTTGTTGAAATTCTGAACCATGAGATTAAATGGGGTTTAGATATTCATAAACCATCATGTGTGCTTCTATCTAGCCATACCGAAAGTGAAATGGCAGGCATACTCATTGTGGTTTCTTCCACTCAATGATGCGCCAAAGCACCCTATACATCATGGCCAATACTAGGATCCCAAGGGTGATATAGTTCCCTTAGACGGCATGTCTTCCCTGATATATGTTCTCGGTTGTTCCCCCTTGTACATATCCCTGACCAGAAACATCCGTCTACAAATGAGTGTGGAAATGAACCCAGTGAATCTGACCTCAAGTTGCTTCTCAGTGTTAATTTTTTACCCCCATAGCTACAACTAGTTGTCCTCTAGAATTATCCAGTAGAAACCTTCCAAACTATGTTGAGACCCCCTGGGATAGGTGGGTTCCTTGTTAGTAGTTTCCTAGGTTCCTCCTCTCCCTCAGTAAGATTTTATAGTGGGATGTTTAGGAAGCTTCCAAACCACTGTTTGAAGTGGAAATCCCTCATCAACTTCTTATCATCTTCTGGAAATAGGTCTATTGACATCTTTTCTAGACATGGAATTTTCTCTGGATCCTTCAGTTTATTCACTGTAGGGAGGAATTCATCATACACCTCTCCCAGGATGGGAATCCTAGAAATTTATTAAAGGTCCTAGAGGTTGTTGTTGACCTCCCTGTGGTGAAAATGGAAAGTTTTGATCCTCAAAAACCACCTAATAAACATCTCTGGAATCATATTATTTGGTTGGTATATGTGTAATTGAGAATCCCATGTAGCCTCATGTAGGCCTAATCGCCTCAACTCTTCACCAAATTCATCATGAGGTGCATAGACCTAGTATACCAAATCCCATTTGTCCATGATGTTTCTTCCCTGGTGCAAGTCCCAACTGTCGGTCCACCCTTTCTCCAGGTACCCTAATCCTGCTTTAAGAATGGTGTGGTATTGGGGTGGAGATACCCCTAGTTTCAGTGCCTTACCATCTACATTATTTAAATAGTTGTACAGGAAGTTGACAACAATAGGCATATGGTTCTTCTAGGTATGTCCATCGGTAGCCCTGAACCACTGATATTGGCACGATGTGTACTGGAATCATTATGTCGGTTTGTCCGTTCTCGCTTTGGGGATAAATATGCCATTCCTCATACCAAATTTTTACAATGTAAATCTCTTGTATTGAGGGTCATTATTCATCCCTTCAGTCTGAAACTCCACAATAGAATCATGATCAGAATGACTCTGCACATATTCTCTAATCTTGAGATTGTTCTCTATGTCTTCCCTTTGAGCAGCATCTGCATGGACCACCCAAGAAGCATCTTGTTTCGCCATTTTGACCCAAGAAATTAATTATTTTTATTCTCCTTCTCTGATCATGATGCGTGTTTGTGAAGAAAATTCACAGATCATGACTTTAGGAACACACAGTCATTGAGGCTCTAAGGACTCGACACACTTCGTAGAGAAACAAGGGATCACAATGCACCAATTCACTATGAAGCATTCATAGAGTATCGATCTAGCGAACCCAGTTTACAAATAGCCTTCTCAGGGTGTGCTAGTGCTTTGTGGTTTGAGAGATCAAGTATAAGTTTGAAAATACATGATGCAGAAAAAAGGGACCCTTGTGGTAAATTTATAGGATATGGCCTCATGAGCTTCAAAGTGCCCTCAGCTACCTCGTACTTCACACTAATCTCACCCCGTGCTCCGTACACCCTCATCACAAGTTAGCTTCATGATCTATATATTTTTTTCAAACTAACCTCAGAATCTAACCCTCTTTTTCTCCTTATCTCACATTTTGATGGTGGTAATTTATTGATGCTGAAATTAGTGCCTAAATTAAAAAAGACATAAAACTCACCAAATGGCCATCCTTGAGAGGCTTAGTTGTAAATCCCTTCAGCATCACGAATGGCATGAATCTAGAAAAATGGAATCCTCTATGACTACCTCAAAGAAATGACAGAAGACTTTGAGATACCAATGGATACATTCACAACCATTGTAGAGAAATAATAGAAGCCTCTATGAGTCTGACAGAGTATCCTTCGATTACGATGTTCCATTTCCCTCACGGCGCAACCTTGGAGAATTTTGGTTCCTCGTGCCTATAAATATACATCTCACCTACCCCCACCCCCCCCCTCAAAGTATTGATACTCTAAACATTCACATTATGATATCCTGATTCATGAAGCACCCTTCTCTCTGAAAACCGGTGAGAATATTCATCACAAAAGGTTCCTTAGCACAACAAACCAGCTTTCCCTATGCTCCAATATTCCTCCACTTAAAGTGGGGATGCACTTCATGAATACCTACATCCATAACAAAGGAAGGAGCCCCTTTTGGGTAATCAGATCTTCAAGGAACATTCAGCCTTCACAAAGCACCCTCCACGAACCTGTTAACTCTATGCCTCGGCTGGGTCATCATGCTTCGTGATACTCCTCCCTTCAAAGATATCCTTTTCATTTCGCTTCCCAAAGCACATTCCTTTACAATGCCACTTCTCTTCAAGAAGTGCCTTTAATTTATTAATCCCCTATCTTTGAGGCCATATAATTTTTGAAACCTTCTTTTGTATGGCCCTCCAGGATCATATGATGTGATTTCATGGTTCCTCGAGTGTTGTTTCATATAGCGTTGCCCCTGCCTTATGCTCATTCTCATGGTCATGCTAATGGATATTGATGATTTGAATAGCCACACTAACATGATCCCCTTGTGTGACCATACCCCCACCCCATTGTTTCCCAACATTTCTTATTCCTTACTTCCCCTAATTGTGGTTTGGTCCATGTTATGCAAGTCCCTGGGGTGAGGATCGAATCCTCATCATCCGAGCTGCTCAATGTTAAGCTTTCAAGAACACTCATCTCTAACACATGAAATTAAGTTATATGTTTCCACATACAAGGAAATATAGAGTAGACTCAAAGGATAAAGAGAATAAAATATCTCTTACTCCTCTCTCCCTTTGGGATTTGTTTCCTTGTGCAACTCGAGAAATCTTCACGTAAGCCTTGACACATTTTTTTGGGTTGTTCCTTGTATAATGGGCATATACTCCTCATATGTTGGATCACCCTCCTTGGGCTTCCCTCCTAGAGTGATTCCCAATCTCCATCTCCTTGGTCCACTAGCTGTGCATAATATCCACCCCATCCCTCATGGATGCACCTTTCCTGACATGGTTATTAGGTCTTCCACTACCTCTTGTTTCCTACATAGAGCATGAATCACATGGGATTAGAGTTTAGTAGGGACCATGACATCCACCTAGTCTACTAAACATGCATAAACCCCATTCCCCTTGTCTCATATGATGTAAAACTACACTCATCATAACTACAAGGACTTTGATCCTTGTCTCCTATAAAGGGTGCATATGAAGCCTCTATAGGGTTCAATCCCTCTATTCCCCAAAATCTATCTGTTCTAGGAACTTCACACCAGTTCACCTCTATCTCACATAATGTTAAACTATATTCCCTTTCTAAATACATGGTTTTTGATTCCCCACCTCTAGGATAAGTTGGAATCCGATCTAAGTTCCAACCCAAAACTATGGAAAAACATGCTACTCCCACCTAAGGGATGTAAACTATTAATGTGATACTTTCAATTTTTTGGATGTACCTCTCAGATCTACCTCTTGGGGTTGTTTTAGTCCACCCAAGCAGCTAACCATACATATACCCTAAACTTCACCATACTCCTCCAACAAAGAGTGCCCCTCTTGTGATGGGCTGCTAACCATGCATAATCCCCAACTTCTCTCTGGGTTCGTATCCTTTGTGTACACCATGATTCAATTCCCCATCCTAAATTGTGTAGACTTTGATCCCTATATTCTTCATCGGGTACATAGGAAGCCTCCCTGGGTTCAAGGCCATAATCTGTTTCTCATCCTCGTCTTTCCCTTGAGCCTTTTTTGTTTCTGGACGATCATTCCCAACCCATAGGTTCTACTTCTTTCAGGTTCCCTTCCATGCTCCCATTTACATGAAATTCCTCCTCAGATGTCTCATCACCCCATCCAAAACTACATGGAATTTGATTCCCAACAACTAGGATACGTAAGAAACCTCCCTATGGTTTACTCCGAGAACCATCATATCAACATCTATTTCATCTCACCCTTAATGACCCCCTCAGTACTTCCTCCACTTCCACCCTGATTTTACCCTAGCCGCCACATCCAGGTGAACTCACTCCATTGATACGGGCATCTAACCATGCATAATCCCTAGTCATCTTCTCCGTCACCCTTCCATTTTCATGGTATTTTCATCCATCCCATTTCTTCTTCATAAATAACTCAATTAGTAAACCACATGTAACCTTGAATCACACCTTAGAACTACAAGGGATTTTTTCCCTATCTTCTAAACTGGGTATGTAAAATTCCACTATATGGTTTAATCCCAGTCAGTGGTATGTTTCATCATCCCCTTTATTGGGACCCACTTTATCAGATCCACCATTTTTGGTTTCTGGATTGGCATTCATGGTGTAAAACCTTCCCTTTTTGGGATATTCCATCCAGGTTATGTACTCACAGATGTTTTGACCCATCCACCTGGTAAACATTCCAGGTGCTCCCTCCTAGGAATGTACTAATATGATCCACTCTAACTAGTGTTCTGATTAGTCTGATATATCTCCACTATATGTTAAACTCATGGTATACCCTGTTTTAAACATGGGAATATAGGGAAACCATCATAGATATGCCTCTAAATTAATATTCCCTATATTTATGTGGGATGGGTCGGGCTTCCGCGCCATCGATGATCCCTCTAATATGGGAAAATTCAGGTGTACCAAGGTTCTAACATCTATAAATTCTGGTGATTTCCAATGTGACTACTTCTTTAATGGAAGTTTGTTGCCCCAAAATGACCCTTTGCAACATCCTGGTGGAAGAATAATAATTAACAGATGTCCACAATGATATGGAATTGGGAATGAGATTCACAAACAATTTCTTAATATATAAGGGAGACATAGACTAGGAAACAAATTCCAAGGAGGAATCCACAGAAAGAGTAGCCAATATACCATCATCCCTTTTTGATCAAGGAGAATACATCTCTGAAGAAGTGATGAATTCCCCCCACCATTGGAAAGCATGCATACGGGGAAATAGAGACAATCATCGTTGTCAATGATGAAATGAGGTGGTGTGCCCCGGTGAAAGCATCGAAAACAAGGGCAAAACATTGATTTCAATATATAATATTCATGGTACTCCATGGAGGGATCATAAAACATCATTTATTTATCCAAAAAACTTTTATCCTATTTTAATCTTTTTATATATCTACACCAAGATGTACTAAATATTATAGAATCCAACAATTCCCTTTTCACCTCTTTCATTAAAAATAATTAATGAAAGGATTATCAAACATCAATAATTTTTATTAACATAAATACTATCTCAAAAATCCCCTGAGGTGATATTTTTTTATTCAAATCTATCTATCTAGGTATTTAAGATACCCTAAATTAGGTTCTTTTTCCCAAAAGTATAGGCTGCAACCCTTCAACTTAAGTGGGTGGATACTCTAATCGATCACATATATTCTTCATGTTCATTAAAAATATATTCATTCACATAATATATAAAAAGCCAAGTATTTAATATATAGATATCACGACATAATATATGAATATTTATTACATAGAATAACAATCCATGTTAGAATCATATAGGTCTAGTGCCTTTGTAAACAAAGATACATAAAGAACTAGTTCATAATTGAACTACCTGATCTCCGGATAAGTTATATATAAATAACACCCTTCTTAGATATTTTATACATAATACATTTCTTCATAACCCAGGGAAATGATATATAAGAAAAGGTATTCTCAGATTCTTAGTAATGGTAAAAAATGGATATGTCAATATAACATGATAATAAGGGTATGAGAACATGGTAATAACATTTGAAAACCACCCCTATATATCTTAGATTGTAAACATGAGTCTTGGAATAAATCTAGGTTTTTTATAAAACATGAGTCATAAAGGAATCAATGAACAAAAGGCTTCATATAATATCATTCGTATAAGAAAAAGATTTGTGGTATACATATAATTATAAAAAAATCATATTTCAAGGATACCCACCAAAATATTTATAACATGTATGGATTTTTATAAAAACCTATTTACCTACTTCAGGAATGGGATAACCTCCCACGTACCCTCTTTTTTTATTTGAATTACCTCTTGTGTAACCTTTTTTGGGATTAGGATAACCTCTTACGTACCCCTTTAGAACATAAAGCATTAATTATTACTCAATGAATTGGATGTCTATATAATTATGGGATCAGTCATCACATAATGAAAATAAATCATATGGGTTCCATAAGATCAAAAAAATCATCATATCATAACCTTTGAAAAGAAAATGGGTTTCTTGAAAAAAATTATAGCATAACTCATGATAAAGAAATATGTTTCATAAATATATCTCTATCATAATAATAAACCATATAAATAAAGAAGGAAACTAATATTATTTGATAATATACCTGGTAAAAATTATGAAATTACATAGTATTTCATCTTATATGGAAATTGATATTAAAAGATCACTTGGAACATTTCTTGAGGAAAATATCCTTTACACATTGAAATAAATTATTTAATATATTTTTTTAAAATATTAATTCAATAATTTTCTTTGAAAATATCCTTGTAAACTTTTAATGAAATCTATAAATAATTTATTGGTCATGCTGGTAGGAAATATCCACCCTATCAGGCATTGTAAAATAAATATTTATTTCACATTTTTAGTAAAAATAAAAATTACCTTGTGCAGAAAATGATAATAAGATTAATTTTATACCATTTTCTAAATAATAAAATATGGTTAAATAATTATTCAAACAATACTTTTATAATTTTAAAATATTTCTTTTAAAAAATAGAAAACATATACATGGAAGAAAAAGGATTTTGGGCCAAAGAGAGAAATAATGTATGTTTTTATTAAAAATAATATTTTGGTCTCTTTAATCCATAAAGAGGGAAAATGAAATAAAAAGATGAATTATAAATAAATAAACAAATTACAATAATATTAATGATGTTTTTAGAGATTTAGATAGTAATATATCATCATTATAGATGTAATCATAAACAATATTGATAAACAATGAGATTATAACAAACAACCTTTACCACTTTGGTAATGCTTGAATCATAATCCACATGACTGAAATGAAATTAGATGGATATTTATATATTTTATTTTTCATGATAATAGTCATAAAATACATTCATGGTTATTATATACACTACACAAAAGAAATAACTGGTGAATATGGTATGTGTCCTATGGAAATAAAAGTGAGGCGAAAATATCTTACCACAAGTCACGACTTTAATTAGACTCATTAAAACCACTTGTATGATAAATATAGATTTATTATAATTATATTTTATAAATATACACATATTTATCAGAAAAAATGATTCACTAAAAATATTTTATCACTAATTCACTAACAATATATTATTAAAATCATTGTTCTATGTAAAAACTCCTTTGTTTTTCATGTATGTTTTGGTTAGATAGTTTTGGTCTTTATACAAGGATCACAGTTCCATAATATATATTATTTTACTAATGATATAATTATTATATATATTCACTATATATATATCTTGTTTAATCAAAAAAATTTAGATATAGAATATGAATTCCATCATTCATGGAGATGGTAGGTAGTGTGTACGCATAAGTGTTATTTCCAATTCATCGATAGATAGAATGAAAGGAAGGTAAATAAAATATCTAATTAACATAATAATAATTATATAATATATATTAATTCAATATATCATTTTTATTATCCATGTTAATATATTATGAATGAATAATCGCATCTCTTCATGGAGGTGGTCGTCCACACCTACCCATGAGAGACGTTACCATTTTCCAACCGATTGGAAGGTATGAATTTACACATGATATTTTAATTATAGGAGTATAAATATGTCATGAAAATCATATATAAAAATTAAATCTATCATTATACCTAGTTGTGAGAATCAGTGATGGAAGATGAATTACATCGGCTGGCGAGGCGGTAGTCGGTCGTACACATGATCAGCGTTTTTTTACCATTTGGGGGAGGAGGAGAAGGATATAGGTTATGAAAGTAACATATTAAAATATAAATATATGGAAGATACATATGTTTTTTAAAAATAATATTTTATTTATATTTTAAGGAGTTTTAATAGGAAATAAAAAAAATTCTTGGTTAAGAACGATACCTCTTCTTCGGACAACCCCCTTAGGTTTTCACAAAAAAAATTATTAGCAGGGTTTTTAATAAAACTAATTCCTAAAGGATGTCTATAGGGAATTAAATAAGGTATTTATTTGGTATTTTCTGAATTAAAAGGTTTCAAAAGTGTGAAGAGGGGAGGAGATGGGGTTCCCATTTATAAGGGGGGATAGAACACAATTGAGATTCTTGAAAAGAAAATTTTATAGACACATTTTAAAAATTTACAGAGGATAAAATTGTCACATTATAGAAAATTATGTGATATAAGGTCTAAATATGAACATAAAATAGTATTTTTTAAAAAAATTAGGTCATTATGACACTTGTTTTTTAGTTTAAACCCTTAGAAACCTATATTAAACTTAATTGCGATAATTAATATTTATAGTTTGTACTATTATTTTTGACCAAACATTAATTTAACCAAATTATATAATATTAATTATATTGATTAAAAAAATTTATTCCATTTTTGAAAATTAAATTCATATAATAGGTGGGATTAAATTTATAATTAAACCCACTGATACGATGAAAAAGTAGTTTGTAAAGAAAAACCTTTCATAGGTATAAAACATTGTATAGAAAAATTCGGCATAAAATTGATTAAAATGAAAAAATTGGTCTAATAACAATATAATTGAACTAATGTTATTTTAAAAAAAATTAAAACAAAAAATATAATTTTTTTAATGAATTAAAAAAATTAAATTTTTTAATAAATATTAGAATTTTTTACTGTTCGTGGAAAAATTAATCATATCAGAAAATTCTAAAAAATTCACTTTAAGATAATTTTGACATGTTTATTTTAGAAATTAATTTTATTATTTCAATTAAATTTTTTAAATTTTTCAAAAATTACTATTATTTCTTATTACCCGTTATTATGAAAAACGTTTTTTGAGAAAAAATTTCAAAGCATGTAAAGATTTTACTAAAAATTAAGTACTTTTTATCAATATGTATTATTTTTATAAAACCATTATACCTAATTTTCAAAATGTGGTTATTATTATTAAAACCCTTATATTTAATAGATAGGTTATAATTTTCATGTTTAAATAATAATATTATTAGTATATTAAGGTTCATTAAAAATCGGTGTTTCATGCAACACAAGCTATCAGAGAAATTAAATTTATTTAGGAGAAAAATTCAAAAAATATTAGGGGGATACATTATACAACCCTTAACTAAATTTGAACATTGAAATTAAATCACTCGAATCAATAAAACTAATTATACTTATCCCTCATCATATCCCGAGGATCCCATGTAGCTTCTTTGAATTATGGGTTTCACCACAAAACATTTACCAAGTGAGTGGTCTTATTCCATAGAGATTTCTCTCTATGATTTAAAATCACAATCAGTTTATCCTCATAAAAAGATATTTATACATTAATTTTACAACTTATTTTATTAAATTTGAATCATCTAGTTAGTCCTTCCTCGAGAGACATACATGGAACACATCATGAACAAGAGATATGTATGGAGGAAGTTCCATGTGGTAAGCCACTATCTATACTAAATTATGTATATTGATGTTAACAATGTACATAACACTCAACTTTCTATTATTCCACAATATCATAAATTTATTAAATTAGTAAATTTGTATAAAAAACATCCCCCAAACGTAAAAAACCAGATTACACTAATTATTTTCAAAATAACTATTTTGTTGCATATGAGCATCCATAATGTGTTATTGAATGGCTCTAACTTTTTCTTCCTTTTCATTGTCTAGATCATGTCCCAATAAATTTATTTATCTAAATACACCCTATAACATTGTATTTTACTCTTATTTCTATAGTGGTATTTATAAGGATGCATCTAAATTCTCTAGTTAAATCTATTATTGTAAGAAAACATGATTAAGGGAATTAATTGATCTAAAAACCATTAAAGGCCATATAATAAGGTCTCATAATTTCTTATAGGGTATTAAATGTTTTCTAAGACTATCAATTGATATGAGGATGATATATAGATTTGAAATGAAACTCTACACTGAGGTATTTCAAAATACTTGTCCAAATCATTGAATTAACCCTTAGATATCGATCAAATACAATATAATTTTTTACTCTATGAAACCTTACCAATTATAGAAAGTTGTTATAGAGAGGAATATTTTCTAATAGTAATGATGTGTGCTCAATTGTTAAGTATAATGACTAAAACCCATGTATAATTGATCCCTTTATATGTTTTGGGATGTCTGATAACAAAATACATGGTGATTTCTTCCCATTTTCATTCTGGTATGGGTAATGCATATAAAAACCCCTTAAAATTTTGTCTCCTTTCCAAAACATGATAACATACCAAAAACTGAGAAAAAAACTCTAAAATATCTCTCTCCATTCTTCCTTTCCGTAAATAATCTTTTAGATATCCTAATAACTTTATAATTCTAGAATTAATAGATAATGAAGAGCTACAATGTTCTTATAATATCTATTTATTCATATCTAGTATGGATGAAACACAGATACAATTTCCACACATTTTAATTCTATAAAAATAATGTTTAAACTCAGTAACACTTTTCAAAATCATTTATAGTTGTATATATTCCCTCTTTTCCTATTTAATAATCATTTCTATATATGTTTCAACACCCATTTTAGAATGAAAATATTCCTCAAATTCCATAAATATTTCTAGATCTATCCCTTGAAAATAGATAAATATTTGATCTTTTGTTATCCTTATCATATATAATCTACCATGATACGTGTTACTCAAAGAATTAGCCCCCTTGATCTGTTTAAAAGAGTGGTAATGTATTGAGAAATTATAATCTTTTGTCAAATCCAACCATCTTCTTCAGAATATATTCAACTCTTTTTATGTGATTATATACTTTAAATGTTTTTGATTAGTATATATATCATACATTTATCCATAAATATAATTATTTTATATATTTAATGTAAAAATTACCATAGCTAACTCTGAATCATGTGTTGGGTAATTTTACTCATGAACCATTAATTATAGTGAAGTCTGATATATCACCATGTCATTCTATATGAAGATGCATCTCAGACCCCTTTTTGATTCATCACTATATATTACAAATCCTTCTACACTACAAGAATATTTAGAATAGGTTCACTAACTTATTATTTATTTAGTTCTATGAAATTTTCCATACAATCAGATTTCTAATGAAACATAGCTCCCATTTGAGTTTATATTGTAACTAGCATGGATAAAAATGGGAAATTTTAAACAAATAATCTATAATATCCAAAAAAACCATAAAAACTATGGATCTAAATCACTTTGGTTGGTATAGGACAATGTTTAACTACCTACATATTCTATGGATCTGTATATATGACCTTTCGGAATTAAATGTACCAAAAATGAATCTTTCTCTAATCAAAATCCACACTTGGTAAATTTTTCATATAGTTTCTCCTTCAATAGGTTCTTTAGAATAATCTTGTGGTAATATTCATTCCCTTACATTCTCTTTGAATAGATAAGAATATCATCTATAAAGACTACCATGGAATTATTAAAATAATATCTAAAGACTCTATTCATTAAATCCATGAATATATTGGGAGTACTGGTAAGAACAAACGACATCACTATATATTCATAGTGTTAATAACTTATACGGATGTTGTGTTGGTTATATCCCCCTTTATGAGCATCAATTGATGATATTCATAACAAAGTTAAATTTTGGAAAAGTATTGAGCTCTCTGACGTTTTTAATATCCAAATATTTTTATAATATTTTCATAATGTTCAATAACATGTATGACATGCAATACAATGCCTAAAAACTATGAAATATTATAATAAAATACAATAACCAAGCCATTTAATTTTTTTTAAATAAGATTAACAAATTATTGAAATATATATAAATTTTATAATAAATAAAAATATATATAATTTTATAATATATATATACTTTTTAATTCTTATTAAATGTGCACTCCCTTTTTCGAAAATACATTTTTTCCTAAAAAATATGTTTTCTTGAAAATTGGTATTTATTCCTTTTTATGACCAAATATTATAATTTTTTGTCAAAATTTTAGATTATATATTTTATAAAAAATATATCATTCTTGAGATCATATTATCAATATTTTCATATGGTGAAAATTTTATATTTTATGGGAATGTTTATTTTATTAATAAATAGTGAAAAGATGGTGATTTTTATTGAAAATTATATTCCCTTTTAAAGTAATTTTAAATTAAAATTAATTTTTAAATTATTTTTAAAAGTTAATACGTTAATTTTTATTTATAATAAAAATTTATTAGTTTTAAATTAATTTTATACTTGAATTAAGTATAAAAACATTTTATACTTAAAAGGTTCATTTTTTCAGGAAAAACTATTTTTCATACATTTTCCCAGTTTAATTTTAAAATAAAATTTTACAAATATAAATTTTTAAATTTTAAAAATTTAATCCATATTTTTTTAGCATTACTTCCAAATTTTTTAAACATGTCCCATTTATTATAGATATTCTGAATAGTAACCATTGTAATTTTTTTTCCACGGTAAAGTGTAAATCGAGTAACAAAATTAAGAATTAATTGATAATGACTAGTAAATTACCCTAAAAAATACCTTGTTTTTTTAAATGAGATAAATTTCTCCATAAATTTCCAATTTTATTTCATATTACCATTTTTCATTTTGATGTGATTATAATCATTATGATATTTTATTTATCGAAAATTCAAAAATATTTACAATCATATTTTTAAAAAATATAATATTTTTAACATGGGGATAAAAAATATATGCTCAGTTATAAAGAATAATTTTAAATAAACATTCTTTATCATTATCAATTTAATTCATTTTAAATTTTTTTGTGAAGAAATAATTACCTTAAAAACTTACGCAATATTGACACATTAATTATTCAATTAATGGAAATTAAAATAAATTATTTTAAAAATGTTAAAAATAATATGATGTTAATGAATAATTATATCAAATATTTTTAGTTAAAAAATATGTATTATATAATTTTTTATTCAATTTATATAATTTATTTTCTTTATGTTTTTAGATTTATTGTAAATGAATAGTTATAAAATTGACATTAATTGTATTTTGTAAAAAATAATATTTTAATAAATGATTAATTATTAATAAAAACATAGATTCATCCAAGAGAATGGTATATGGTTAATTAAATCAATAATTTTCCATTTACAGGTTGATTTTCATTTTATTATAACATTTTTAACCCATAAAGTGTAGAAAACTTTAATATTATGGTAATTATCAAAACAGCTAAAGAAGGGTTGAAAAATATTTGGGTTAACATGTGATGTAAACTTTTCAAAATTTCATTTTATGAGATTATTTATACTCATTATTATCTTATATTATAGTGCTATCAATTTGTATTCATTTGGATCTCAAAATTAATTATACTAATTTAATATCTTAAAATATTCCAAGAGTGCCCCTCCCCTCTCTTATAAAAGATAACCTCTTCTCCTCATTTACTAACACTTAAAAAGTATTTTGGTTCTACCAATACCTACCCAAATTCATTTATAAAGCAACTCCCTACATTCTAGATGTTTTATTTTGGGCATAATACCAACCTTATATGGATTAAAGAATAAAGAAAGAATACTATCCAAAATGGATGTGTAGTTATTAACCGAGTGTTCTTGTTTTATTTCTTCTTCAACCTCCATAAAATAATACATAACCTTGCCTATATAATAAAATCAGTTTATAACATATACTAATATTTTATTATTTTAATGGAATAACCTATATAAATCATCAACGTCCAATAAATCGAGAAGGAATTAGTCATTCATGTGTACGGCGAACTACAACCTCGTGGACCGATGTAATCTGTTTTCCATTACCACATCTCACATATGATTATAATTATGGATTTAATTTATATGTATGATACTAATGAAATATTTATATTACTTTAAATATAATATAATACCTTTTTTATACCATTTTATTCACTAACAAATGATAACATTGTCCATCCATAAGCGTGGACTACCACCTCCACGTAATTATGTGATTCATTTTTCTTCCCCACAACACATGGATGATACATATAAGTTTATTTAAAGAAATAATTTTATATTTATAATATTATTATCATTATTTTAAAATATAATAATATTTATTTTCTTTCTATAATGATCGTGGAAAAATTTAAACATTACTCAAGCATAAGTATGGCTACCATCCCCATGACGGTAATGTAGTTCATTTTGTATAGACATCTTTCATGATTGGTTTTAAAATAATAATATATGTATAAAAGATATAATTATTTCAGTATCTATTTATAGATATGATGGAATAACAAACTATTTGAAAATGGTTAACCTAATGAAGTCATTTTTGACTTGTGAACCGAATGTCATCAGAATGTCTAATATAAACATAATTAAATAAGTAATTGTAAATAAAATGTTATTAAATAATATAAAGGGAATAATTAATATGAAATTTATTTTAATAAAGTAAATAAATTAACATAATATTTTAATTCATGATGATAAATAAAATACATGGTGATTCTGAGCTAAGGTAAGGGATACTTTAACTCAAAACATCATTTTAAATGTTTTAATGATTTATTTTCAAAATATTTTTCTTAAATTTACATATTTTTAAAATTATTTTATGAATATATTTTTATGGAGATAAAATAATAATAAAGTAAATTTCATGAATTTTTCTTTCAATTATTTTCAAAAAAAATAATCTTTTTATGGAATACTTAACTTTATTTACAAAATAAAAAAAGGAATATTCTATTTTAACGTATGGAGTAATAAAAATTTTTCCCACAACCATAAACATTAAATTATTTTTGTATTATTTTACAAGATTTAATTTTTTCTTCAAAGAAAAACTAAATTTACATTTTTGGGGTATTTTGGTTTTGAAAAAGTTTTTATGAGAAAAGTGTTTTCTGATATTTTAAGGTTTTTCACACAAATTTAAAAGAGCTTTCTTATGGTTTTATTCATGATATGGTCCTTGGAACTTTTTTAAAAATTTATGATCCCCATTATATCTCATGATTTATCCATATATAGATTATATTATGGGTGTTCTTAGATATCACTTCAATACATAGAGTAATAATTATGTTGTCGAAATAATTATATTGGAAATTGGTTGAATGGTTATTCCAATTAAAAGGGTTCTTGTAAGGGTTATGTAATTACTTATGATAATGATGAACCAAGGCACCTACAAAAAAATTATATGCTTAATAATGAGTTTTCAAGGAAATTTTTAAATATCAAAAGGTAAGATAAAGTTTTTTTTAATGAAATAGTTACTCCCTTTTGGTGTAAAAAATTACATTTTTAAGAAAATGTTTTTCTTGGGATATTATGTTTTTTAAAAAAAATTCATGATTATAATTTTGGATTTATGAATTTTTTATTATATTTTTTATGAAAATATTTGGGTAGTAAATATGATTTCATGAATGAGTACAAGATTATTTGAGATCAAATTTTATTTATTATAAAGGAAAACTCTTTTTATGATCTATTGTTTAAAAAATATACTAATGTGTTTTCATTATTATTTTCATGCCCCTTATGGAGATTTTTTCCTCATCCCATTTTTTAAAATGCCATTCATAGGGTTTTTAGGACGATTAAGTACAAGGATGTTTTCATGAACAAATTTGTAAAGATATTTCATGGAAAGAAAACTTATTTCTCTTTCAAATTTTTATTCGGTGGGAAAGTGGATATTGAATAGAGGTGGAAACATTGTAATATATGGGTTCATTATGTAATAATTATGACATAATTATCTAAAATTACAAACCTAAAATATCATTGGTAATGAAATAGAATTGATTATATTATAATTCACTAGAATATGTAATGTATAATGCTAGGTATATTATCCTCTTTTTTGTGATAATAAAAGTACTCTTTATTAATAAACATTGAGTATTCTCATCTAAAAATGTTATTTTTCATTAATAAATAATTTAATAAATAATTTAAAGGCATTCTATAATTGTAAAATCCCAATTAAGAGTTTGTAGTATTCTATATAATATTCATTGAGTTGGGTGCTGAGTTAGTATAGGATTTTGGGGCCTATAGAACCACAACACGTATAGAATAAAAGTATTAAATATATTATATCACAAAAAATTATTTAAAAAAAATCAAATATCTCTTGAATATTATCTCATATAGGAAATATGAGACTCCGGTTAGGTCCAAAAAGTAGGATTTACCCTATGTGAAACATAACATTTGTGTGCATTAGGTTTTTGGTTAAATCTCAATTGAGGATAATTTACTTAATATTTTTATTATAATTTTTTTCAAAAAAACTATATAAAATATAGTATCCCGTATGAGAAATTTGAGACTTCTATTAGGTCTAGAATTATAGTTTTAACCTTGGCATGACATAACATTTGTGTATGTTAGGGGTTTAATTTCATTGTTGGTAAGGTTAATAAAATGGGGTGTCTAAATATTTATTAAGAATAATAATAATAATATTATTATTATTATAAATTATTAGTCTTCATGAATAATAATAAAAAATACATGTCAAATTAATTAATATTTTATGATTAATTGAGAAGAAATGTTTCACCTTGGATGAATATTTATTGGGATGTGAGGTAATAATAGTGATTTTATTACTTCTTCTAAAAAAATTAGATTTTTAATGAATGTTTTCATTGAAACTATAATATTGATAATGATTAGTGATATTTACTAATTATTTTTTTTGTTGTTGTTGTTCTTATTATTGTTAAATTTAGAAAATAATATTGGTGTTTGATAAATTGAAATATATATATGTTGTGTGTGTGTGTGTGGATGAATATATATATATATATAAATATATATATATATATATATATGAATTGTGTATATATGTATGGGTTAAATATATATATTTGTGTTAGTGTGATCGTGACTATGTGTGTATATTTATATGAATTATAAATATATGATGTTTTTTAATTTATTTTAAATGAATGATTAATGGGTTTAAGAGGAAATAAAAATAATAAAGAAAATAAAAATACATAAAAGAGGGCATTGGGGAGGTACATAGAGAAAAGTAAATGGGTTCATTCCAAACACATAGAGGAAGGAAAAAAATTAGAAATAAATAATTAAAATAAATTAATTAATATATGATTGAAATAGTTAGAGATGAAAATTTAAAATGGGGAATATGAGAGGTTATGATCTCCTGTATTCATATAACCTCATGCATGTTTTTTCCTTTATCTTCTCTCCCTATCTCTAAAATATATATTTTTATTTAATTTTATTATTCTTAAAACATTTTTCTTTGATATACCATGTGATATGAATCAGATTGACATGATGATAGCATTGTTAGGTTCGTCTCTATGAATGTAAATTTCATCCAAGGTTTTTTTAAAGGCGATGAGGTGTGTTTTTCATATGTAATTTAATACTTATTTTTTCAAATTTTTAAATATAAAATATATTTTTAGAGAATTAACAACTGATAATCACAATGAATTATCATTTTATAATTTCATGAGATAATCAAAATATAATTGTACAATTTTTGAAAGTAAAATTATAATGGAATTACCATGTAACAAAGATTATAAAAATAATAAAAGGATAATTACATGCATTATAATATGAAAATTACCAATAATTATCAAGAAGTAACTTCACAAAAATATTAAAGGGTAATTTATAAAAAAAAATTATCAAATCATTATCTCACCATTTATCAACGGATGATTTTTATGATATTACCATAAGATAATTATAAAAGGATGATTTTCACAATTATTGAAGGATAATTATTTATATTATCAAAGAATAACAACTTTTTTCATAATTCTTCTTTAATTGAATTTGTTCAACACATGATTTGACCTATAATGATAATTTAGAAATTATCCAGGAAATAAGAAGCATCATCACATGAAATATTTTATTCCTTCTATAAATAAAATAGCTATTTTTTATTCTAGGAATATGGTGTCTGATCATATTCTGGTTTGTGTGTGATTTTGGTTCGGGTTATGAAACCTTTAATGGAATTATTCTTGATGTTGAAACCTTTGAGGTAGGAGGTTTATTACCATTATGGTCTATGTATATACGATGTTTGTTATTATTTGATGTCTATGTTTGACTAACCCATTCATGATATGAGTTTCATGTGGGTGAAACAGTGTTTATGGGATTTCATGTTTATGACCATTGGATAATGTGTGGTTCCTAAAATTGATATTATCATGCCTTATCATTCCTTTCTATCACATTTATTGTCTTTGTGTTTTATATAATGCGTAATTGTGCTTCATGGATAGAGATATTCTGGTGGAACCTTGAGGTTGGGTGTTATACAGTTTTAACATCATTAAATGTGGGTGTGGCTATCCATATTGTGGGAAAAGAATTAGTATCCCAACCTAATTTGATACTAATGTACTTAAATATAGGTTTTGATATCCCTATAGATGGAAAATATATGTGGCTAGTGGGCATATATCAGTCTTAGATTCCTAGGGGCTTGGTTCGTGGGTGACTAAATGGATAAGCTGGTCGGGGATTGGCCAGACAGAATGTGCAGTGTTTCAATGAAAACCACTGACTTCGTGGGGTGATATGATGACATGGGGGATAAGTTGGTGTTATTTTAATATCCACTAGCTTGGTGGGGTGAGATATGATGAAGTTATGTAACTTCTTTTACATCATTTGAATAAATGATTCAAAGCAGGTGAGGTTGTGGTTTATGGTGTCTTGGTCAGCCCATGATAAATTAGAATATTTTGTATGTTTTATTAGCATTTACTTATGTAATTATATTCTATATTGTATATATATTTTGAAATTATTTTAAGGAAATATTATTGTTTCCAAACTACATCTTGGACTCATACATTACTCAGGCATTTCAGTGCGTTTATAGATTTTTTGACCAGATATCCATTGAAGGGAAAGGGCCCTATGGCGGATGGTTGAGTAGTGGAGCATGGTGGTGGAGTAGACCTAGAATGACTCTGGAGGACTAGAAATATTTATTTTTTACTTTTCATACAATATATACTACATATCATCAATATAGATATACCACCTTGGGAGAACTTATTATTTATTACATTTATTCAGATTCTATGTTTTTTACTCAGATTATCTAGTATTATTGTTTAACTATTATTCTTCTTGATGACATTATATAGAGGGTATAGTATTCCCAGTATAATTAATAGACTCTCACTACTATTTTTTAACCTCTTGTGCATAGAGAGGCACAAATGAGATCATGTAGAACCTATCTTGAACCTATTGGTTTACGTTAGGAAGTTACAAAATTGTATTAGAGGATCAAAACTCACTAACATGTTTATTCAATTTTCCTTGATTCGGGACAAGGTATAAAGGATATTGGATGGTTGGGACTTAGGTAATGAAAATTTCATAGTGTCTTTATAGCACTATAGAATCGGCCTCAATGTTTCCATAAAATGGGAACTTATGTTTTGTTATTATATTTGATTAAAATCAACCTTGGGTGTGGCACATTATGTTGATTTGTAATTAATTATATTTCACATATATTTATAAATCATTAAATGGTTGTTAAGGTTCTCATTCCATATATATAATTTTTTTACATTGTATAATAGTTCTTTAATTAAATTCCATGTTTTTTACTTTTTTTGGGATAGTTTCCTTGTGTGATATATCTATCAGCATGTTATATGATATATCGTTATTAAATTTAATTATATTAAACTATGAATGTAATAATGGACCAAATTAATTTGACAGATATATAATTATGGACCCACCCATCACATAATGATTATCATATATATGTCTTCCATGTGATCATAAAAAATTTATATCATAACCCATGAAAATAAAATGAGTTTCAAAAATATTTCATCATAGCAAAACCCGTAGTAAAGAAATTGGATTAATAAAAAAATATTCATAATAATCATATCCCATATAGTTAAATTATAATGATGGAATAATTGGTTCAAATTCATAGTAAAATTTTGGAAATTAAAAATTATTTCATCTTAGATGGAAAATGATTTCAAATGATCACATGGGTCATTTCTTGAGTAAAATATCCTTTCCACATTGAAATAACTTATCTAACATCTAAAAATATCGTAAATACTAATGAAAAATTTTTATTTGAAAATAAAATTTTAAACATATAAAGTAATATTTAAATCATTTATTGGTCCTATTGCTATTAAATACCATCCATTTCTTAAATGGTAAAACAAATATTCCTTTAACATTTTTAATAAAAAGAAAAATTTTCCATGTTTGGAAAATGTTAAGAAGACACCTTTTAAAAAAAAATTCAAAAGTAAAAAATCGGAAAAATTACTTTAAAAAATAATTGGATAATAATGAAATCATTAATTAAAATAGATTTCAAAAAAATTGATATGGATGAAAAATTATTTTCGATGGAAGAGATAAATAAATTCTATTTTTAATATTCTTTTGGTATTATTAATTCTTAAAGAGAGAAAAATGAAATTAAAACATGTATTATCTAGAAATTACTAGAGTATAAGAATAGTGGTCAGGTTTATTGATAGGTTTATCATAATATTTCTTTATCAGAAACTTAATAATACAACATCTTGATAAACAATGAGATTGTGACATAAAACCTACACCTCTTTAGTAATGCTTGAATTGCAATACCCATGAAATAAAGAACCTTATCTAGATATTTATATCCCATAATTTTCATTATGATAATCAAAAAATTTATTCATGGTTAGTATATACACCACACAAAAGAAACAAATGGTGAATATGAAATGTATCCCATGGAAACAAAAGTGAGACAAAAATACCTAATATAAAGTCTCGAATTTATTCATACTCATTAAAAACTCTTATAGAATAAATATATATTTAATTTAATTATATTAAATAACTATAATAATATATATAATACTATATATGATTAACCAATAACATTTTATCACCAGTTTATTGATAATTCACTGTTGAAATCATTTTTTCAGGTAACAACTACTTTGTTTTTTATTTATATTTTAGTTCGATATATTTGGTGCTAGTACTTAGATCATAAATAAATAATCTCTAGTATGTTAATTGGGATGTAAATATAATATATATTTAATATATATTTCTTATCGTAATACATAAAATTTATTGACAGAAAATGAATTACACTATTCACAGAGAGGGTTGGTCGTACGTATGCATGAACGTTGTTTATATTTCATTGAAGGATATAACAAAACAATAGAATAAAATATAAACCATAAATTATATTTTTTATTTCATAGTTATATTATATATTCATTAAATTTATCCTTATTACCATCTATTTAAAAAATACAATGAAATATGAATCACATCGCTTGGTGGAGGTGGTTGTCCACACATAAGCACGAGCGACATTATATTTTACAATGTATTAAAAGGTAAGAAGTTTTTTTATATTATAATTATATGATTATAAATAATTCATCAATATCATAAATTAACATTAAATCTATCATTTTATTCATCCTTGAGATGTGGTGATGGATAACGAATTACATCAGTTCGTGACGGGGTAGTCTGTCATGTACACGATCAATAGTTTCATTTATAATTTGTTGGAAGAAGAGATAGATATATTTTATGAAATTAACATAATAAAATATAATTTTATGGAATATATTTATTTAATTATATCAACATAGTTCATATTCCCTTTTAATGTAATTATAAATTAAAATTAGTTTTTATATTATTTTTAAAATTTAATTAGTTAATTTTTATTTATAATAAAAAAAAATTATTTTTAAAATTAATTTGATACTTCAATTAAGCATAAAAACATTTTATACTTAAAAGGCGAATTTTTTTAGGAAAAACGATTTTTATCAAATTTTCCCAGTTTAATTTTAAAATTAAATTTTCCAAATATAAAGTTTTAAATTTTAAAAATTTAATCCATATTTTTTTAGCATTATTTCCAAATTTTTTAAACATGTCATGTTTATTTTAGATATTCTTAATAGTAACCGTTGTAATTTTTGTTGCCACAGTAAAGGGTAAATCGAGTAACTAAATTTAGAATTAAATGATAATGACTAGTAAATTACCCGAAAAATTACATTGTTTTTTTAAATGAGATAAGTTTTTTCCATAAATTTTCAATTTTATTTCATATTAACATTTTTCATTTTGATGTGATGATAATCGTTATGATATTTTATTTAAAGAAAATTCAAAAATATTTACAATATTATTTTTAAAAAATATAATATTTTTAACATGGGGATAAAAAATATATGCTCAGTTATAAAGAATAATTTTAAATATAAATTATTTATCATTATCAATTTAATTAATTTTAAATTTTTTTGTGAGGAAATAATTTCCTTAAAAACTTACGCAATACTGACACATTAATTATTCAATTAATGGAAAAATAAAATAAGTGATTTTAAAATTTTTAAAAATATAGGATTTTAATGAATAATTATGTCAAATATTTTTAGTTAAAAAATATGTATTATCTATTTTTTATGTAATTTATTTAACTTTCTTTTGTTGATGTTTTTAGATTTAATTTAAATAAATAGTTCTAAAATTGACATTAATTGTATTTTGTAATAAATAATATTTTAATAAATGATTAATTATTAATAAAAACATAGATTCATCCAACATAATGGTATATGGTTAATTAAGTCAATAATTTTCCATTTACAGGTTGATTTTCATTTTATTATAACATTTTTAACCCATAAAGTGTAGAAAACTTTAATATTATGGTAATTATCAAAACGGTTAAAGAACAGGTTAAAAAAGATTTGGGTAAACATGTGATGCAAACTTTTTAAAATATTATTTTATGAGATTATTTATACTCATTATTATCTTATCTTATAGTACTTTCAATTTGGATTCATTTGGATCTCAAAATTAATTATATTAATTTACTATTTTGAAATATTCCAAGAGTTCCCCTCTCCTCTCTTATAAAAGGGAACCTCTTCTCCTCATTAAATAACACTTAAAAAGTATTTTTGTTCTACCAATACCTACCCAAATTCATTTATAATGTACCTCCCTACATTCTAGATGTTTTATTTTTGGTATAATACCAACCTTATATGGATTAATGTACAAATAAAAGGATATTATCCAAAAAAAAATTATAGTTATTAACCGAGTGTTCTTGTTTTATTTCTTCTTCAACCTCCATAAAATAATACATAACCATGACTATATAATAAAATCAGTATATAACATATACTAATAATTTATTATTTTAATGAAATAACCTATATAAATCATCAACGTCCAATAAATCGGGAAGGAATTAGTCATTCATGTGTACGGAGAACTACAACCTCGTGGACCGATGTAATATGTTTTCCATCACCACATATCACATTTGATTATAATTCTGGATTTAATTTCTATGTATGATACTAATGAAATATTTATAATACTTTAAATATAATATAATACCTTTTTTTATACCATTTTATTCACTAAAAAATGATAACATCGTTTATCCATAAGTGTGGACTACCACCTCCACGTAGTGATGTGATTAATTTTTCAACCCCAAAACACATGGATGATACATATAAGTTTATTTAAGTAAATAATATGATATTTATAATATTATTATCATTATTTAAAAATTTAATAATATTTATTTTCTTTCTATAATGATCATGGAAAAATGTAAACATTACTCAAGCATAAGTATGGCTACTATCCCCATGACTGTAACATAGTTCATTTTCTATAACCATATTTCATGATTGGTTTTAAAAGAATAATATATGTATAATAGTTATAATTATTTCAGTATTTTTATTATAGATATGATGGAATAATGAACTATTTTAAAATAGTTAACCTACTGAAGTCATTTTTGACCTATGAACTGAATGTCATCAGAATGACTTACATAAACATATTTAAATAAGTAATTGTAAATAACATGGTATTAAATAATATAAAGGGAATAATGAATGTGAAATGTCTTTTAATAAAGTAAATAAATTAACATAATATTTTAATTCATGGAGATAAATAACATACATGGTGATTCTGAGCTTAGGTAAGGTATACTTTAACTCAAAACATCATTTTAAATGTTTTGATGATTTATTTTCAAAATAAATCTCTTAAATTTACATATTTTTAAAATTATTTCATGAATATTTTTTTATGGAGATAAAATAATAATAAATTAAATTTTATAAAATTTTCTTTCAATTATTTTAAAAAAAAATCTTTTTATTGAATACTTAACTTTCATTACAAAATAAAACAAAGGAATATTCTATTTTAATGTATGGACTAATAATGATTTTTCCCACCACCATAAACATTAATTAATTTTTATTATTTTACAAGATTTCATTGTTTCTTCAAAGAAAAACTAAATTTTCATTTTTGGGGTTTTTTGTATTGAAAAAGTTTTTATGAGAAAAGAGTTTTATAATATTTGAAGGTGTTTTCACAAAAGTTTAAAATAGTTTTCTATTTGTTTTATTCATGATATGGTCCTTGAAACTTTTTTACAAATTTATAATCCCCATTATAGCTCACGATTTATCCATATATAGATTATATTTGGGTGTTCTTATATATCACTCCAATTCATAGATTAATGATTAGGATGTCGAAATAATTGTATTTGAAATTGGTCGAATGGTTATTCAAATAAAAAGGGTTATTGTAAGGGTTATGTAGTTACTTATGATAATGATGACCCAAGGCACCTACAAAAAAATTATATGCTTAATGATGAGTTTTCAAAGAAAATTTTTGATATCAAAAGTTAAGATAAAGTTGTTTTTAATTAAATAGTTACTCCCTTTTGATGTAAAAAATTATGTTTTTAAGAAAAAAAATTTCTTGGGATATTATGTTTTTTAAGAAAATACCTTGATTATAATTTTGGATTTTTGAATTTTTTATTATATTTTTTTTATGAAAATATTTGGGTAGTAAATATGATTTCATGAGTGAGTACTAGATTATATGAGATCAAATTTCATTTATTATAAAGGAAAACACTTTTTATGATCTATTGTTTCAAAAATATACTAATGGGATTTCATTGTTATTTTCATGCCCCTTATAGAGATTTTTCCTGATCCCATTTTTTAAAATGTCATTCATAAGATTTTTAGGATGATTAATTACAAGGATGTGTTCCTGATAAAATTTGTAAAGATATTTCATGAAAAGAAAACTTATTTCTCTTTAAAAGTTTTGTTCGGTGGGAAAATGGTTATTGAATAGCGGTGGAAAAATTTTAATATATGGGTTCATTATGTAATAATTATGACCTAATTATCTAAAATTACAAACCTAAAATTTCATTGGTAATGAAATAAAATTTATTCTATTATAATTCACCAGAATATGTAATGTATAATGCTAGGTATAATATCCTCTTTTTTCTGTTATAATAAATGTACTCTTTATTAATAAACATTGAGTATTCTCATATGAAAATGTCATTTTTCATTAATAAACAATTTAATAAATATTTTAAAGGAATTCCATAATTGTAAAATCCCAATTAAGTGTTTGTAGTATTCTATGTAATATTCATTGAGTTGGTTGCTGAGTTAGTATAGGATTTCAGGGCCTATAGAACCGTAGCATAGATAGAATAAAAGTATTAAATATATTATATCACAAAAACATTATTTAAAAAAATGAAAAATCTCTTGAATACTATCTCATATAAGAAATATGAGACCATGGTTAGGTCCAAAAAGATGGATTTACCCTAGGTGAAACATAACATTTGTGTGCATTAGGTTTTTGGTTAAATATCACTTGAGGATAATTTACTTTATATTTTTATTATAATTTTTTTTGAAAAAAAAACTATATAAAAAATAGTATCTCTAATGAGAAATTTGAGACTTTTTTAGGTCTAGAATTTGATTTTTAACCTTGGCCTGACATAACATTTGTGTATGTTAGGGGTTTAGTTTCGTTGTTGGTAAGGTTAATAAAATTGGGTGTCTAAATATTTATTAGAAATAATATTATTATTATTATTATTATTATTATAAATTAATAGTCTTCAGGAAAAATAATAAAAAATACATGTCTAATTAATTTATATTTTTCGATTAATTGAGGAGCAATGTTTCACCATGGATGGATATTTATTGGGATGTGAGGTAACAATAGTTATTTTATTACTTCTTCTAAAAAAATAAATTTTTTATGAAGGTTTTCATTGAAACTATAATAGTGATAATAATTAGTGATTTTTAATAATTATTGTTGTTTTTTTTGCAGTTCTTATTATTGTTAAATTAAGAAAATAATATTAGTGTCTAATAAATTTAAATTTATATATGTTGTGTGTGTGTGTGTGGATGAATATATATATATACATATATGAATTCTGTACATATGTATGGGTCAAATATATATATGTGTGTGAGTGTGATCATTACTACGTGTGTATATCTATATGAATTATAAATATATGACGTTTTTTAATATATTTTAAATGAATGATTAAAGGGTTCAAGAGGAAATGAAAATAATAAAGAAAATATAAATACATAAAAGAGGGTATTGGGTAGGTAAATAGGTAAAAGTAAATGGGTTCATTCATAACGCATAGAGGAAGAAAAAAATTAGAAATAAATAATTAAAATAAATTAATTAATATATGATTGAAATAATTAGAGAAGAAAATGTAAAAGGGGGTATATGAGACGTTATTATCTCATGTATTCATAAAACCTCATGCATGTTTTTTCCTCTCTGTTCTCTCCATATCTCTTAAATATATATTTTTATTTAATTTTATTATTCTTCAATCATTTTTCTTCGATATATCATGTGATATGAATCAGATTGAAATGATTTTAGCTTTGTCAGGTTCGTCTCTAGAAACATAAATTTCATCCAATTTTTTTTAAAGGCGATGTGGTGTGCTTTTCATATGTAATTAAATACTTATATTTTCACATTTTAAAATATAAAATATAGTTTTATAGAATTAACAACTGATAATCACAATGAATTATCACTGTATAATTTCATGAGATAATAAAAATATAATTGTACAATTTATGAAAGTAAAATTATAATGGAATTACCATGTAACAAAGATTATAAAAATAATAAAAGGATAATTACATGAATTATAATATGAAAATTACCAATAATTATCAAGAAGTAACTTCACAAAATTATCAAAGGATAATTTATAAAAAAAATATCAAATGATTATCTCACCATTTATCAAACGATGATTTTTATGATACTACCATAAGATAATTATAAAAGGTTGATTTTTACAATTATTGAAGGATAATTATTTGTATTATCAAATAATGATAACTTGTTTCCTAATTATTCTTCAGTGGAATTTTTTCAACACATGATTTGACCTATAATGATAATTTATAAATTATCCAGGAAACAAGCAGTATCATCACATGTAATATTTTATTCCTTCCATGAATAAAATAGCTATGTTTGATTCTAGGAATATGGTGTCTGATCATATTCTGGTTTGTGTGTGATTTCGGTTTGGGTGATTAAACCTTCAATGGAATTATTTTTGATGTTGAAACCTTTGAGTTAGGAGGTTTATTACAATTATGGTTTATGTATATACTATTTTTATCATTATTTGATGCCTATGTTTGACTAACCCATTCTTGAGATGAGTATCATGTGGGTGCAATAGTGTTTATGGGATTTCATGTTTATGACCATTAGATTATGTGTAGTTCCTAACTTTGATCTTATCATTCCTTATCATTCCTTACTATCACATGTATTGGATGTGTGTTTCATATAATGCGGAATTGTTCTTCATGGATAGAGATATTCTGGTGGAACCTTGAGGTTGGGTGTTATACAATTCTAACATCATTAAATATGGGTGTGGCTATCAATATAGTAGGAAAATCATTATTATCCCAACCTGATTTGATACTAATGTCCTTAAATATAGGTGTGGATATCCCTGTAGATGGAAAATATATGTGGCTAGTGGGAATATATCAGTCTTAGATTCCTAGGGGCTTAGTTCATGGGTGACTAAATGGATAAGCTTCTCGGGGATTGACCAGACAGAATGGGAAGTGTTCTAATGAAAACCACTGAATTGGTGGTGTGATATGATGACATGGGGATAATTTGGTGTTATTTTAATATCCACTAGCTTGGTGGGGTGAGATATGATGAAGTTATGTAACTTATTTTACATCATTTTCGCAAATGATTCAAAGCAGGTGAGGTCAGGGTTTATGGTGTCTTGGTTAGCCCATGATAACTTACAATATTTTGTATGTTTTATTAGCATTTACATATGTCATCCTATTTTATATTGTATATATATTTTGATATTATGGTAAGGAAACATCAG
Source organism: Viscum album (assembly GCA_963277665.1). NCBI lineage: Eukaryota > Viridiplantae > Streptophyta > Magnoliopsida > Santalales > Viscaceae > Viscum > Viscum album. Next base: position 428,332,922 of record OY728121.1, read on the forward strand.
TGGTTTCAAACTACATCTTGGACTCATACATTACTCAGGCATTTCAGTGTGCTTGTAGATTTTTTGACCAGATATCCATTGAATGGAAAGGGCCCTATGGCGGATGGTTGAGTAGTGGAGCATGGTGGTGGAGTAGACCTAGAATCACTCCGGAGGACTAGAAATATTTGTTTTTTACTTTTCATACACATTATACTACATATCATCAAGATAGATATACCACCTTTGGAGAACTTATTATTTATTTCATTTATTCAGATTCTATGTTTTTTACTCATATTACCTAGTATTATTGTTTAACTATTATTCTTACTAATGAAATTATATAGAGGGTATAATATTCCCAGTATAATTCATAGACTCTCACTACTATTTTTTAACCTCTTGTGCACGAAGAGGCACACATGAGGTCATGTAGCACTTATCTCAAACCTAGAGGTTTAGGTTAGGATGTTACAAAATTGTAGTAGAGGATCAAAACTCACTAACATGTTGCTTCAATATTCCTTGATTCGGGACAAGGTATAAAGGATATAGGATGGTTGGGACTTAGGTAATGAAAATTTCATAGTGTCTTTATAGCACTATAGAATGGGCCTCAATGTTTCCATAAAATGGGAACTTATGTTTTGTTATTATAGTTTATTAAAATCAACCTTGGGTGTGGCACATTATATTGATTTGTGATTAATTTTATTTCTCATACATTTATAAATGAGGAATATGATCTTAAGGTTCGCATTCCCTATGTATAAAAAAATTTACACTGTATAATAGTTCTTTAATTAAATTACATGTTTTTTACTTTTTGTTTGGGATAGTTTCCTTGTGTGATATATCTGTCGACATGTTATATGATATATCATTATTAAATTTAATTATATTAAACTATGAATGTAAGTATGGACCAAATTAATTTTATAGATATATAATTATGGACCCACCCATCACATAATGATTATCATACATATGTCTTTCATGTGATCATAAAACATTTATATCATAACCCATGAAAAGAAATTGAGTTTCAAAAATATTTCATCATAGCATAACCCACAGTAAAGAAATTGGATTAATAAAAAAAATATTCATTATAATTATATTCCATATAGTTAAAAAATAATGATGGCATAATTGGATCAAAATCATAGTCAAATTTTGGAAATTTCAAATTATTTCATCTTAGATGGAAAATGATTTTAAAAGATCACCTGGATCATTTCATGAGTAAAATATCCTTTCCACATTGAAATAACATATCTAACATCTAAAAATTTCATAAATACTAAAGAAAAAATTTTATTTGAAAATAAAATTTTAAACATATCAAGTAATCTTTAAATCATTTATTGGTCTTAATGGTAGTAAATACTATCCATTTCTTAAATGGTAAAAAAATTCCTTAAACATTTTTAGTAAAAGGAAAAAATTTCCATGCTTGGAAAATGATAAGAAGACCCATTTTAAAATTTTTTGTGAAAAGTAAAAAATGGGAAAATTTATTTTAAAAAATAATTGGATAATACTGAAATCATTCATTAAAATAGATTTCCAAAAAAATTGATATGGATGAAAAATGATTTTCGATTGAAGAGATAAATAAATTTAGTTTTTTAATATTCTTTAGTATCATTAATTCTTAAAGAGAGAAAAATGAAATGAAAACATGTATTATCTAGAAATTACATGATTATAATAATAGTGATCAGGTTTCTTGATAGGTATATCATAATATTTCTTTATCAGAAACATAATAATACAACATCTTGATAAACAATGTGATTGTGACATAAAACCTTCACCTCTTTAGTAATGCTTGAATTGCAATCCCCATGAAATAAAGAACCTTATATGGATATTTATACCCTATAATTTTCATTATAATAATAACAGAATTTATTCATGGTCAGTATATACACCACACAAAAGAAATAAATGGTGAATATGTAATGTATCACACTAAAACAAAAGTGAGACAAAAATCCCTAACCTAAAGTCTCGAATTTATTCATACTCATTCAAACCTCTTATAAAATAAAAATATATTTATTTTAAATATATTAAATAACTATAATATTATATATCATACCATATATGATTCACCCATAACATTTTATCACCCATTTATTGAGAATTCTTCATTGAAATCATTGTTTCAGGTAATAACTACTTTGTTTTTCATGTATATTTTAGTTCAATAGATTTGGTCCTAGTACATAGATCATAGATAAATAATCGATAGTATGTTAATTGGGATATAAATATAATATATATTTAATATATATTTATTTATCTTAATAAATAAAATTTATTGGCATAAAATGAATTACACTATTCACGGAGATGGTTGGTCGTACGTATGCATGAACGTTGTTTCCATTTTATTGAAGGATATAAAGAAACAATGGAAAAAATATAAACCATAAATTATATTTTTTATGTCATAGTTATATTATATATTCATTAAATTTATCCTTATTACCATCTATTTAAAAAAATGAAATATGAATCACATTGCTTCGTAGAGGTGGTTGTCCACACATAAGCACGAGTGACATTATATCCTACAATGGATTAAAATTTACGCAGTTTTATTTGATATTATAATTATATGATTATAAATAATTCAAAAATATCATAAATGAACATTAAATCTATCATTTTATTCATCCTTGAGAGGTGGTGATGGATAACGAATTACATCTGTTCGTGAGGGGGTGGTCTGTTGTATACACGATCAATAGTTTCATTTATAATTTTTTGGAAGAAGAGATAGATATATTTTATGAAATTAAAATAATAAAATATAATTTTATGGAATATTTTTATTTAATTATATCAACATAGTTGAATAATATTTTAATTATCTGGATGAATAAGTAAAATAAAAAAACTCACTTAAGAACGATGCCTCTTCATCGGACAACCACCATATATTTGCACCAATATCCTTATTATAATGATTAAATATTAAAACTAATTCATCTAATAAGTGTTTTGGGAATTAAGAAAATTAATTGGTAAGGTATTTTCTGATAATACACCCTTTAAAATTGTAAAGAGGAACGGATAGAATGTGCCCTTTTATAAGTGCAGGAGAGGATACCCTTGGAATATTTAAAAAAAAGGTATGCCCACATTTTACACTTTCCACAGGCATAAAAACGGATCATTATCAAATATTAAATGATATAAGGTCTAAATAAAGACATAAAATATTAATTTGACATGTTTTTAGGTAATTTTAACCCTTATTATTGTTTTAGTTAACCCCCTAGTAAACCTATTTTAACTATATCTGTGGTAACTAGTATTTACTGTTTTTAAATTTAGTTATGAGAAATAATTATGTTGGACATATTATATAATTTTAATTATTATTATTTAAAATATTGAATATATTTTTTCACATTTAATTCACAGAAATTTTATACTTTAATTTAAAATTAAACCTACTACCGTGATGAAAAAGCGATCTTCCAAAGAAAATGATTTCATAAGTATAATTTTTTGTCTCACAATTTAAAATAAAATTTATTATAATCAACTAAATTTGATTAAAAAAAAGTTAATTGAAATTTGTATACTTTTTAGAAAATTTTAAAACAAAATGGAGTAATTTATGTGCTTAAATAATAATACCTTTTGTTATAAAAATATTTATTTTCAGTATTCATACAAAATTTAATCCTTTTAAAAAATATCAAAAAATTAACAATAAGTCAATTTTAAAATTTTTCTTTTAAAAATTAAGTTTATTTTTTAAATTAAATTTTTTTAAAGTGGGAAAAATAATTTTATTATTTTTCACAAAAAATAATAAAAACATTTTTTGAGAAAAATTATTTTTAAAGCATATAATGACTATACTAAACATTATGTACTTTTTTATCAATATGTTTTCTATATATATAACTATAATACTTCAAAAAATTTATTTATTCCTTTTTATACCACTATGTTTAATGTTCAGGTCATAATAGTCATGTTTATGTAATATTAATATTAATTGGGTATTATTGTTCATTAAAACTCAATATTTCATGTAATGCAAGATATTAAAGAAATTAAGTTTATTTGAGAAAAAAATTACATAAAAATATCATGGTGTTACGTGATCTATGGAGTCCCTCATTTTTTAATACGAAAAACATTAATTACATGGTAAACCATCAAATACTATTGAATAGCTTTTGAGGTTTAATTTCATGGAAATTACAAATGTAGTACATGAAAAAAAAATCTTTTAATACACTTGAAACTATTCTTTAGAGATTCATCCTAATATTTGATATTTCATATCATATCATGATTACATACATCAAAATAAATGGCTAAGAATAAATATCATCATGAGAATAAACATTTGAGATATTTAGCATGTTAAAATGAGGCCTATTAATAGGGTGTGATCAAAATAACATGAGGGGTGTCATAATTAAAAGATCATTGGTCATAATAAGTAAATGTAGCTAAAATATAAAAATGTTAAATTCATATTCATGTTACCTGTAAAGACCCGTAAATTTCCAGGAAATTTTTTTTCTTCATTTTCTTTGGAATTTTACAAAAATGCAGTTTCTGATTTCACCTGATTCCAAGGCCCGGTGTGCCCGGAATCATTTTCCGAAGATTGGCTCGGGTACGTTTAGTGAATGAATGAGCAGGTTTTTCTAACTTTTGAACTAGTGCTCGGAGTTGAATTCTGAGGGCACCGATGGAATCGCAGTGCCGATATTTTCTTAGAAACGCCTTTTCCGGAGTTGCGCTTGCTCGGGTGTGGTTTTTAGTTTTTGGGGTTAAGTTAAGAAATAAAATAAAGTGGTGCGACAACATTATTTTATTTCACTTAAAGCCACTTAAAACCACTTAAAGCCACTTAGTCTTTGTTGAAGTGGATATGGTGGAACCCAAAATATCCTACCCTCTTGGTAGGATATTTGTGAGGTGGGGTCCGCACGAGCCCCACATTTTCTTTTCCCCTAAGTAACGCACCCGCGAAAACTCCTCTTTAATGAAAGTCAATTGGTGCGTTTTCTAAACTCTTAACACCCCTATTAAATGGACAATTAAGTAATTACCATTAATTCACTGAATTAATGGTTCATTTCTTAACTTGTTTTTCAAATTGATGGCATGTAATAAAAAAAGACCAACATACGTTCTTCTTGGGTGCGGGTTGTTGAGAGGATTTGGAGAAACTGTATCTTCATCCTCCTTCGTGAAGAATGTGAAGAACGCGAAGAACGCGAAGAATGCCGGCCTTTGACGAAAGGAGACGAAGAACGCCGAACCCTCATAGATCGATGACGCAACGACGTGTACCGCGACGCCGACAATTCTCCTCCCCCAACGTTCTTCTGCGACAATCCTTCCCCGCAACAATCTCTGATCATCATCTTCATAAGGTAGGGGAATACGGATCTTTTAAATTTCCTTTGCGGATTTTATCCTCAACATGGATTTAATTCGTGAAATTAAATCTGTGTGTTTTCTTTAACCCTCGGAGATTGTCGACGCGACGCCGTATACCGCGATGACGCGACACCCTTCCTCGACGCGACGATCCTCTTCTTCTACGACGGTCAATTCCGCAAAGAACTCTCGTTTGACTACAACGACGAGGTAGGGGTTAGTTTTATTTAAATCTTTGTGATTTATTCCTGTGTAATTGATTAAATATTTGTTGTGAGATATTTTAAAACCTCTAACGCGGTGGGCACTGACCAGTGTACAAGTCCGAACCCACCACCCCATTCGTTCTTGGTGTGTGAAATGGCAGACGTCGACAAAGCACGCCGCACGGACGACGCGGGGTCCTCAGAGTGAAGGAAGGACCCCCGGAAGACCTTTGGCGAAGACAGCGCAAATTTCTGACCACCGTAACTTGTCCGGTGGTCCGCGGAGCAGACCGCCGGCACGCCACGCCGGCACGGTGGCGCCGGCGGCAGATGGCACCGGCGCCCGGGGCGCCGCCGGAGGGAGCCTATGCGGCTTAAGCCACCGCGGCAGCAGCACAGTCCTGCGACCGCACTGGACCAGAGGAGCACCGGACGTGGCCAACTGTCACGTCCGCTAGCAAGGGCGGCCCCACGCGGGGCCGCAGCTTCTTCACGTGGGGGCAGCGCGCCCCCCGCCCGCGGCTCGGCCATAACAGTCGAGCCGACCTGCTGGCCAACCGCCCATCCGGGTCGCACCCTGGCTGGGTCGGGTCGCACCCAGGCCTGGCCGCTCCACCCTGGCTGGGCCGCGTCGCGCCGGCTGGGTCGACCTGGTTCGGGCCGACCCAGGGGGGTTGGGCCGGGTCGGTCCGGGCCCATACCCCCGTTTTCGGACCTTTTCGGTCTTTTGCTCATAATTTGAGCTATGGCCCTCTGAACGATGCGCCATCAGCGGAGATGCAATCCTCGGATCGAGATGGTTTTTTCAGTATATCGCACTCATGGTTTCGGAGTACTTTGGGTCTGGCCGAGTTGGTTCGTACAGGAAACCAACCGGGCCCTCGGAGCGGAAATGATTATATCTTATACTTCGGACGTCCGATTGACGTGTCGTCGACTTTGATGGATTCCTCTAAGTGAGACGGATCTTTTGTCTTACTCCGCCCGACGTTTGGACGCAGGTGGAGTACAGTCGGGTTGGTTTTAACTTAAAAACCAATTGGGCCCCTCAGACAAAAAAGCCAATAACGCTTAGACCGGGCGTCCGATTGACGGGCCGTCTGCGACGTTGAGTTCCTGTTGACGATACGGAACTTTTGGATACATCAACTCTGGACTATGTGTCAGTTGATGTATCAGCCTCTCGGCTCATGGAGCGGACCCTCCCAAACGAGCTTGCTGTGTGCGGGAACCCTAGAGCTAGCTGCGACTGCGACTGAGACGACGACGAATGCACAGAGATCCTCACTGTATTCGATGGAGACGACTACAGCACTCAGCAATCCTATGTGGGTTAGTGCTACAGATCTTGGGTGGGTCTGATCCTGTGTGGATCAGTGCTCAGCGGTCCTGTGTGGTCCAGCGCCTACAGATCCTCTGTGGGTCTGATCTTGTGTGGGTCTTTGCGGGGGTTAGTTACCTATCGATCCTTTGTGGGTTAGATCCTTTGTGGGTCATTGCGGGGGTTAGTTACCTATCGATCCTTTGTGGGTCAGATCCTGTGTGGGTCATTGCAGGGGTTAGTTACATATCGATCCTTTGTGGGTCAGATCCATTGTGGGTCATTGCGGGGGTTAGTACCTATTGATCCTTTGTGGGTCCGAAGGTTTAGATGAATCAGTGGAAATATCTGATCATCTCTACCGTCATACAAAGAAGTATTCCTATGTGAGATGAATCCTATTTTCTTTCCTTTGTGGATTGTGTTGTGCTATCGTGTGTAGATTATGTTTTGCTTTCATGTGTGGACTGGGTTGTACATGGGCACAGATGTTAGAGCGTACTAGAATTGATTACATAGGTATATGTATGGGCATATACCAAAGTAGTGTTGAACGTTACTTCTTGATTGTATCATTACTTTGTGGTTTATCCATTGTGGATTCTGGGAGACCTTTGGGGGTCTTGGGGTCCCTACTGGGTATCTTATACTCAACCCTTCACGGGCTATGCCCACACTATGTTGTGTTGGTTGCAGATGACGGACAGCTCTGATCGTGGTTGAGGCTTGCGGGGCAGGATAGTACCTGGATGTGGACCACTGGGCGGGACGTAGTTGGAGCGGACGGCTGGACCCTAGGAGTTGTGAAGTCCATCTGTACCCACCCTTCAGGTGGGACTTCCAGTGGACGCCTCGACGTTGCGGCTTTACTTTTCAGTTTCTGTTTTCCCTTCCAGTTGTACATTACTTTCCGTTTGGGTTTGTATACTGGCCCACTTACTTTTACGCACTTACTGTTGTACCCAGTTTTTACTTATTGTTTACATCTACTTGCTTGCTCTGTGGTGTTTGTTTACTTTACAAAGACAATGCCTTCCCTTTTTACCAAGATTTACGCCTTGGTGCTAGTCGCCAGCCCCTGGCCTATGGAAGGCGGGCTTGGGGTAGTCACGGCACGGGCCCCGAGGATGGGTCGTGACAAATTGGTATCAAAGGAGTTCGGTTCTACCGCAGAACTCAGGACTCTGATATTTTTCTATGTGAAGCAATAATGTTTAGCGTATTGGGTGTGGTTATCAGTCCAGGGAGTCTAGTGTTGGTGTGGAGGCCGACGTATCCATACACCAGGACCTTGACTTCTGATTTCTGACTTAATGCATGAAAACATTGATTGCGTGTGTGTTTCAAGTTTTCTTTGTGATTACTTTGTGTCATCTCACAAGGTATACTATTCTGAACATGGCGCATCTATTTCTTTTTTCAAGATGGCCCCATGACAGTAGCCAGCTAGGGTTCCGAGAGTTGAGCGTGACGACAGCCCACCGAGCGACGAGGCCTCGGTATAGGGCCCTTTGATAGCAGAGGCACCGGCGGTACCTCTACCCGCTGAGCCACCGATGCTTCCATCCCCAGCCGCTGACGATGCACGTCGCCTTAGTGCACTTCATGAGTTCCAGCGCCAGCGGCTTCCTAGGTTCCGTGGGGAGAAGGACCCCCAGGCAGCCAAGGACTGGCTAGAGGCAGTGGTGCGAGTTTTCCGGTTAGTGAGGACACCAGAAGACCTCATGGTGATCCACACAGTGAGCCTACTGCACGCGGCAGCGGGCCAATGGTGGAGCTTGATGATCCAGGTGCATGATGAGGCATATCATCTCTGGACGGACATTGAGAACCTCTTCTTCTCGGAGTTCATCCCATCCACCCTCCGTGCGGTGCGCATCCAGGAGCTTCTTCAGCTATGGCAGTGCAGCTTGACGGTCGCCCAGTACTCGGCGAGATTTACCGATCTCTCGCGCTACTCGATAGACATGGAACGGGACCCATTCTTCTGGGCCCGGACCTTTGAGTAGGGATTGAGACATGAGATCAGGGCATCGCGGATCTCCCTCAGCATTCCAACTCAGGAAGGAGTACCAGAGCGATCCCTTTTGATCGAGAGCTTTCTTGTTGAGCCTTCACCAGCGGCGAGACCTACCGCGGGGAGGCACGTAGCAGAGTCTTCTGCGGCAGGCAGTCGATGGATGACTCATGGGTCCAAGACGACCAGACCCTCACGCAGACGACCTCAGGACACTGGCTCAGCAGTGCAGGGAACACAGCGTAGAGCCAGTCTTTCAAGAGGCAGACAGTGCTACACATGCGGCGGACAGGGTCACATGGCTCGTGACTGCCCGACCCACCGTGCAGAGGAGCAGCAGACGGTTGAGGGGCCACCCATGCAGAGGCAGAGGGTCGACCGTGGCGGACCGCAGGGAGCAGGCGGACGAAGCAGAGGAGCTGTCCGAGCAGCTGGTGGTGGGCGACGCTTTGAGGCTCTACCACCACCACCACCAGGAGGTCCACCCCGGCCACAGGGAGCTGGCGGGCAGAGACAGGCACAGATCCAGGCAGCAGTGGCCTACGACCATGGCGCGCCTGAGATGATTCTAGGTACTATCTGTGCCTATTCCACCCTTTCTGTAGTTCTTATAGACACAGGAGCAAGTCACTCTTTCATAGCCACTTCCCTTGTTTGGAGCTCGGAGATTCTGACAGAGCCGTTGGCTCGATCCTTACAGCTAAAGACTCCTACGGGAGCAGACTCGATGATTACGCACTGGTGCCCGCAGTGTGAGCTTACTCTAGGAGGTGAGAGCTTCGGCTAGGATCTTCTTGTAGCGACATTGAGGCCTTACGAGGTCATCTTGGGCATCGATTGGTTATCTATAGTCCATGCTCAGATCGACTGTTTTAGGCGCAAGGTGCGATGTGTACTCACTTACGGGAGAAGGTTCACCTTCACCGGCGAGAAGGGAGCCTTCGCAGCACAGGATGGACTTCCGAAGTGGAGAGGATATCCCATCACTCATCATTTTTCTAGCCTCATCCTAGGAGCAGTTAATGTGCGGAGTCCTAGTTTTCCTGTAGTGGTGGATTACTATGCGGACATATTTCCCGATGACGTTCCAGGACTACCTCCTTGCAGAGAGGTAGACTTTTATATTGATCTGTACCCCGGGGCATCCCTGATATCCACTCCAGCATATCAGATGGCCCCCGATGAGCTTCAAGATCTACGGGTACAGTTGGAGGACTTGCAGGGCAAGGGATTCATCTGACCCAGTGTTTCACCCTGGGCTTCCCCGATATTGTTCACCAAGAAGGCGGACGGGAGCATGAAACTTTGTGTCGACTATCGTCTCCTGAACTAGGTGATGTTGAGGAATAAGCATCCGCTACTGAGTATTGATTACCTCTTCGATAAACTCAAGGGAGCACGGTGGTTCTCGAAGATAGACCTCAGGTCAGGCTATCATCAGCTCAGAGTTCGGGACGAGGACGTGCAGAAGACAGACATCAGATGTCGGTATGGCCACAACGAGTTCTTGGTTATGCCATTCGGTGTAACCAATTCTCCAGCGGTGTTCATGGGCCTCATTAATAGGATCTTTCAGCCATACCTCGATCTATTTTTCGCGGTCTTCATCGACGACATTTTTATTTACTCGATGACTGAGGAGGAGCACGCCTACCACTTGCGATTTGTACTGGACACACTCTGAGAGCACCAGCTTTATGGAAAGCTCTCGAAGTGTCAGTTCTGGATACCTGAGGTCCACTTCTTGGGACACGTCATCTCTGAGGCGGTAGTTTCGGTGGATCCTGCGAAGATTGAGACAGTGCTTGCTTGGGAGCCACCCAAGAGCATGACGGAGGTGCGGAGTTTCTTGGCACTAGATGGATACTATCGGAGATTTGTGCTAGACTTCTCCATAGTTTAGGCACCACTCTCAGCTCTTACGAAGAAGGGGAAACCCTTTGTGTGGTCAGACAGATGTCAGAAGAGCTTCGAGGAGCTGAGACAGAGATTGACCAGTGCCCCTATCTTGAGGCTTCCACAGGAGGGAGTTGGGTACGTAGTCTACTGCGATGCATCAGGGACCAGACTCGGATGTGTACTCATGAAATAGCTGGCAGTGTTTCCCTATGGATCAGTTCAGTTGAGGCCGTATGAGAAGAACTACGCTACCCATGACCTGGAGTTAGCAGCAGTGGTCTTCACTCTGAAGTCATGGCGACACTATCTAATGGGCGAGCGCTTTACAGTCTTTTCTGACCATCAGAGTCTCAGGTACATCTTCTCTCAGAAGGACCTAAACTTGAGACAGCGACGATGGATCAAGTTCCTCCAGGACTATGACTTTGAGATAGTCTATAATCCTAGGAAGGGGAACGTGGTAGCTAATGCTCTCAGCAGGAGGACGGGAATTCAGCTACTTGAGGAGGCGACAGAGAAGCTAGCCGCTTTGCAAATATCCTTCGTCGATAGAGATGGAGCAGCCTTCCATCAGTCTCTCACAGTCACCCCTCCACTACTGCAGCGGGTTAGAGAGGCACAGCTTGGGGACGCTGACTATGAGACGCGGCGTGCGCAGATATCCTCAGGACAGGCACCTGATGGTTTCTCCTTTGGATCAGAGCACGACGTCCTTTTCAGAGGACGTACCTTGGTACCAGTTTCTTTACGGGAGGAGGTGCTGAGAGAGTTTCACACTTCTCCTTTGGCAGTACATCCTGGAGTGGCGAACATGTACCAGGATCTCAGACAACAGCACTGGTGGCCAGGCATAAAGAAGGTTGTGGCGGAGTTCATTTTTCGATGCCTCACCTGCCAGCAGGTGAAGGTAGAGCACCAGGTACCAGTAGGCTTGGTACAGCCCTTGGAGGTCCCGGAGTGGAAGTGGTACGGGATATCTATGGACTTCGTGACTGGACTACCATGCACTTCCAGAGGTCATGACTCCATTTGGGTGATTGGCGACCGACTCACCAAGTCGGCTCACTTCTTACCCATCAGAGAGAAGGGCTCAGTGGAGAGCTTGGGACGTCTCTACGTTCAAGATATTGTATGGCTTCACGGTGTTCCATCATCTATCATCTCCGGTCGAGATGCTCTCTTCACTTCCCGGCTTTGGAAGGGGTTGCAGGAGGCGTTCGGGACGCAGCTATGTCTGAGCACCACCTTTCACCCTCAGACGGATGGTCATACGGAGAGGACCATTCAGACTCTCGAGGACATGCTCCGCGCATGTTTCCTCGACTTTGGTCGCATCTGGGGGGACCACCTATCCTTGGTGGAGTTTGCGTACAAAAACAGCTACCACTCCACCATCGGGATGGAACCGTACGAGGCGTTGTACGGCTGACCTTGCAGATCTCCATTGTGCTGGACAGACCCTAGGGAGTCAGCACTTGTGGGACCAGAGATGGTCCGGGCCACGACAGAGAAGGTCCAGATCATCCAGGAGCGGATGATGACAGCTCAGAGCCGGTAGAAGTCTTATGCTGACAGGAGGCGGAGGCCACTAGAGTTCGAATATGGCGACCACATCTTCTTGTGTGTCTCACATCGACGTGGATTACGGAGATTTGGTCGAGGCGTCAAGTTGTCTCCACGCTTCATCGGACCATTCCAGGTCCTCAGCAGGATTGGCGAGGTGGCTTCTCGCCTGGCTCTACCACTTCAGTTGCACCGGGTGCACAATGTCTTCCATGTATCCCAGTTGAGGAGATACGTGCACGATCCGTCGCATATCATTGACCATGGGGAGTTAGACGTTGATGATGGGGCGACTTTTGCGGAGGTCCTGGTGGAGATCGAGAATCGACAGGAGCGGGTCCTACGTGGACGGTCGATTCCTCTAGTACGCATCAGATGGCAGCATAGGAACCTCCAGGAGAGAACTTGGGAGCCGGAGGTTCAGATGTGTGCTCAGTACCCGCATTTGTTTCCCTAGTTTATGATGTATCTTTACGGGGACGTAAATCCCAGAGGTGGGAGTGATGTAAAGACCCGTAAATTTGAAGGAAATTTTTTTTCTTAATTTTCTTTGGAATTTTACAAGAGCGCAGTTTCTGACGGCACCTGATTCAGAGGCCCGGTGTGCCCGGAATCATTTTCCGAAGTTTGGCTCGGGTACTTTCAGTGAACTAATGAGTGGGTTTTTCTAACTTTTGAACCAATGCTCGGAATCAAATTCCGAGGGCACCGATGGAATCGCAGCGCTGGTATTTACTTAGAAACACCTTTTCCGGAGTGGCGTTTTCTTGAGTGTGGTTTTTAGTTTTTGGGGTTAAGTTAAGATATAAAATAAAGTGGTGCAACAACATTATTTTATTTCACTTAAAGCCACTTAAAACCACTTAAATCCACTTAGTCTAAGTTGAAGCGGATAGGGTGGAACCCAAAATATCCTACCCTCTTGGTAGGATATTTGTGAGGTGGGGTCCGCACGAGCCCCACCGTTTATTTTCCCCTACGTAACGCACCCGTGAAAACTCCTCTTTAATGAAAGTCAACTGGTGCATTTTCTAAACTCTTAACGCCCCTATTAAATGGACAGTTAAGTCATTACGATTAATTCACCGAATTAATGGTTCGTTTCTTAACTTGTTTTTCAAATTGTTGAAATGTAATAAAATAAGACCAACATACGTTCTTCTTGGGTGTGGATTGTTGAGAGGATTTGGAGAAATTGTATCTTCATCCTCTTTCGCGAAGAACGTGAAGAACACCGGCCTTCGACAAAAGGCGATGAAGAACGCCGAACCCTCGGAGATCGACGATGCGAGACCGTGTACCGCGACACCGATGATTCTCCTCCACCGACGTTCTTCTACGACAATAATTCCCCACAAAAATCTCCGATCATCAACTACTTAAGGTAGGGGAATACATATCTTTTAAATTTCCTTTGTGGATTTTATCCTCAACATGGATTTAATTCGTGAAATTAAATCTGTGTGTTTTCTTTAACCCTCGGAGATCGTCGATGCGACGCCATATACCGAGACGACGCGACGCCATTCCTCAACGCGAAGATCCTCTTCTTCCATGACGGTCAATTCCGCGAAGAACTCTCGTTCGACGACAACGACGAGGTAGGGGTTTGTTTTATTTAAATCTTTGTGATTTATACCCACGACGTTGACTAAATATTTGTTGTGAAATATTTTAAATCCGCTAACGCGGTGGGCGCGGACCAACGAACAAGTCCAAACCCACCGCCCCTTTCGTTCTTGGTGTGAGAAATGGCGGACATCGATAAAGCAGGCCGCACAGATGATGCAGGGTCCTCGTACTGAAGGACGGACCCCAGGAGGACCTTTGGCGAAGACGACGCGAATGTCCGACCACTGGAACTTGTCTGGTGGTCCGCGGAGCAGACCGCCGGCATGGCGGCACTGGTGGCAGATGGCGGCGGCTCCCTGCGCGCCGCCGGAGGCAGCCGCCGCTGCGGCAGCAGCGCGGTCCCGCGACCGCGCGGGACCGGAGGAGCACGAGACGCGGCCGGCTGCCGCGTCCGCTGGCAAGGGCCGCCCCACGTGAAGCCGCAGCTTCTTCACGCGGGGGCAGTGCGCGCCCCGCCCACGGCTCAGCCATAACAGCCGAGCCAACCCGCTGGCCAACCGGCCAGCCGGGTCGCGCCCAGGTCGGGCTGGGTCGCGCCCAGGCCGGGCCGGGCCACCCGGGCTGGGTCGGGCCGCGCCGGCCGGGTCGGGCAGCGCCGGCCGGGTCAGACCCGGGTCGGGTCGACCCCGTTTGGGCCGACCCATGGGGGGTTGGGTCGGGTCGGTCCGGGCCCATACCCCCGTTTTCGGACCTTTTCGGTCTTTTTCTCATAACTTGAGCTATGGGCCTCTGAACGACGCGCTATCAGCGGAGATGAGATCCTTGGATCGAGGCGGTCGTTTTGGTATATCTCACTCAAGGTTTTGGAGTACTTTGGGTCTGGACGAGTTGGTTCGTACATGAAACCAACCGGGCCCTCAGAGCGGAAACGCTTATATCTTAAACTCCGGACGTCCGATTGACATGTCGTCGACTTTGATGGATTACTCTAAGTGAGACGGATCTTTTGGCTTACTCTGCCTGAGGTTTGGACGTGGGTGGAGTACGTTCAGGTTGGTTTTAACTTAAAAACCAACCGGGCCCCTGGGACGAAAAAGCCAATAACTCTCAGACCGGGCGTCCGATTGACGCTCCGTCTACGACGTTGAGTTCCTGTTGACGATACGGAACTTTTGGATACATCAACTCTGGACTATGTGTCAGTTGATGTATCAGCCTCTCGGCTCGTGGAGCTGACCCACCCAAACGAGCTTGCTGTGTGCGGGAACCCTAGAGCTGGCTGCGACTGCGACTGCGACAACGACGACTTTGAAGAGATTCTCAGTTGATTCGACGGCGACGACAACAGCACTCAGCGATCCTACGTTGGTCAGTGCTACAGATCATGTGTGGGTCCGATCCTGTGTGGGTCAGTGCTCAACAGTCCTGTGTGGGCCAGCGCCTACAGATCCTGTGTGGGTCCAATCCTGTGTGGGTCTTTGTGGGGGTTAGTTACCTATCGATCCTTTATGGGTCAGATCCTTTGTGGGTCACTGCGGGGGTTAGTTACCTATTGATCCTTTGTGGGTCAGATCCTGTGTGGGTCATTGCGGGGGTTAGTTACCTATCGATCCTTTGTGGGTCATATCCTTTGTGGGTCATTGCAGGGGTTAGTTACCTATCGATCTTTTGTGGGTCAGATCCTTTGTGGGTCATTGCGGGGGTTAGTTCCTATTGATCCTTTGTGGGTCTCACGGCTTAGATGAATCAATGGAAATATCTGATCATCTCTATCGTCATACAAAGAAGTATTCCTATATGATCTGAATCCTGTTTTCTTTCCGATGTGGATTGTGTTGTGCTATCCTGTGTGGATTGTGTTTTTCATTCCTAAGTGGACTGGGTTGTACATGGGCTCGGAAGTTGGAGCATACTGAAATTGTTGACTTAGGTATATGTATGGGCATCTACCTAAGCTGTGTCGAACGTTACTTCGTGGTTGTATCTTTCCTTTGTGGTTTATCCTTTGTGGATTCTGGGAGACCTTCGGGGGTCTCAGGGTCTCTACTGAGTAGCTTATACTCACCCCTGCACGGGCTATGCCCGCACTACGTTGTGTTGGTTGTAGATGAAGTACAGCGCTGATCGTGGTTGAGGCTTGCGGGGCAGGACAGTACCTGGAGGTGGACCACTGGGTGGGATGTACTTGGAGCGGACAGCTGGACCCTAGGAGCTGTGGAGGCCATCTGTACCCACCCATCAGGTGGGACTTCCAGTGGACGGCTCGACGTTGCGGATTTACTTTTCAGTTGTTGTTTTCCCTTCCCGTTGTACTTTACTTTCAGTTTGGGTTTGTATACTGGCCCACTTACTTTTCCGCACTTACTGTTGTACCCAGTTTTTACTTAGTGTTTACATCTGCTTGCTTGCTCTATGGTGTTTTTTTACTTTACAAAGGCAATGTCTTCCCTTTTTACCGGGGTTTACGCCTTGGTGCTAGTCACCAGCCCCTGGCCAATGGAAGGCGGGCTTGGGGTAGTCATGGCACGAGCCCCGAGGACGGGTCGTGACATTACCATGGTTTATCACCAAGGTTTCATAAATTATAATTAAAAAGGTTATTAACCAAGTTATCATAGTGTATTTTACCTTTGGAGATTTATTCTTTTCTTAGTGAATTGGAGAACTATTTGGGTTTAACCTTCATATCTCTCAATTAATGTGATCCACATTTACCCTAATAAATCATTTCATCCATAACCTTAGAAGAATATTTAATTGGTTTCATATAAAATCATTAAGTACATAAGTTCTTAAAGGCATGAACATTACATCATTGTTAGCTCATGAAAAGGGAATTTGGGTTTTATACATGTAAATAAACGATCTATAAATTATCATTACATCTAAGTGATTACCCATTGATAAGGAAGCGGTTTAGTTATTCACAATATAAAAAATTCTCATATAAAATAGAAACATTATTGAAATTAATTTGGCATCAACACGATATAAATTTGGATTATGGAAATAGTATAATGGGAGGGAATGAATGTTTCCTAGTGAAAAATTCTATCTGGGAAGTAATGGTATAGTACAAAAAGGGTTTGAAAAGAAAATAAATCAATATATAGATAACATATCATAAAAACACTTGAATGGAAAATAGTATGTTGATAATTCCCTTAATTTGAATAGTTTCTTCCTAGAACTTTATGATGGCACATTAAGACCATAAAGTCACCATATAGGGAATAATTGGGAGTTAAAATGACAATAAATTCTTGAAAATTGGATTTGGAGAGAATAGGAATGGGGAAGGGGTGTATATTTATCATAATAGGGGAGGAATTATTTAATAATTTCCAATTATAGGTCTTGTAATTATATGTTATTGAAAATAAAAAACTAATGGCTTGACCATTGTTTTTTATCATGGTTTTCAGGATTTAAGATAATTTCTAAAAAACAATCCATTAGATCCGAAATCCATTTTCAATATTACTTTATACATGGAAAATTAGCTTTTCCAAAAAAAAATTAGTTTTCTAATTTATAATTTCTATTTTAGACTTTGAAAAGTCCTTTATAGGTTTCAAAATTGATTTATATCCATTAAAAACCTAATATTAACAAAATAAAATATTTTTGGTCATGCATTTGGATTATTTAATTATTAAATCATTTTTATAAATATGAATTCTTAAATCATATTAAAAATAAAAAAATGTGTTTTAATAATTTATTGAAAAATAAAATAATTTAGAATATTTTCAAAATTTCACCCTAACCAAATTTTGATGTATTGATTTCAAATGTAAATTTTATTTTTCCAAAATTATTCATTAAATATAATAATTTCTAAATTTTAAATAAAAACATTATTTATATAAATATAATAGATTTTACGATAAAATAAAACTTCTATCACTTATATAAATTTCATCGAGATTTATTAAATGAAATTATCAATTATATTTAAATAAATATTTTGTTAAGACTATTTCAAGACAATAAATTTCATTTATACTATTTTATTATAAAATTTTATATATTTACTAAAAGTAAAATTATGTTTTATTTTTCTCCAAAAAATATATTTATCAACTTCAACTTAAATTGAGTTGTATTTTATTAAATAACATAATACAGAAAATAGGATTAATGAAATAAATACTTCTTTTATTTGACAAAAAATACACTTTTATGCTAAGAATTTATAGATACATAACCATCATTACACAGACATACACCTTAAGGATGAGGTGTGTGATGATGGTAGTTTCATTTGATAGATTAGCTAACATTGACCTAGTAGTCATATTCAATAAATTGAATATCTTTGATAATAAATTTCCGTCAAGGCTTAGTTGTTGAATCACTACTTGGGAATATTCAAGGGAGAACCATAGTGATGCTACCTCCCAACCATGTTCTAAATAATGGGATGAAAAAGGAATGGATCCACTAGTTGAAGACATCATTTTTTCTTACTACATCAATTTTCATTTTTCATACCAGTTATAACACAAATTCTAATTGTAACATTATTAAAAATAGTCAATGAATTCATTGGTCATATTTACTAATGTTTATATTAACAAATAGCCTTGTTGACCAATGGTTGGGAAATGTTCAAATCCTAATGGTTACTTCTAATTTTATAACATATAATAATCAAGAAATTATAAATATTTACTACTCCATTCCCAAAGGTTTTTTACAATTCATTTGATAGTGACAATTATATTCCAAATATTTTTTTTATTTTCAAATTTTTCTTGGAAGGTTTAATATTATTTCCATAGTTCAAACCTATATAGTATACAATTTCATGGTCAATATTCTTTGGCTTTTTGTCCCTATACTAATATTATATTAAATAATATGTATTATTAGTTGAAATATACTATTATTTGTAAAAGTATTTATATTTAATTCTATTGTGCAATATAAATAAAGAGTAATTTTTAAAAAAGGGAGTTATTTTATTAATCATTGATAAAATTTCCATGTTGATACATTCTACCCTTAAGAAATTTTATCTTTTAATTTATTAACCTAATTCAAAAAATGGAGTTATTTTTACTTCATTGATTCATCATCCTCCCACGTATCATCTTCAAACTTTTTATTTATCTATAGGACTTTTACAAGTGGTGTTGTATTGTTCATCAGTAGGATATAGACAAGTTTATTTTCACATGAAAATTTGTCTTCCAACTCCAAAACATTAGTTTTAAGTATGTTTTTTGGGTTATACATATACTTTATCATCAGATACATGTGAAAGATATCATGGACATTGAAAAGATTTACTGTTAGTGTTAATTGATAGGAAACCACTATAATAGTCTTGAGAATCTATAATGGTCTAATTTACTTTGAACTCAGTCTCCCCTTCTTTCCAAATCTCGTAACTCCTTTACATGGTGATATCTGTAGAAATACATGATCCCTAATATGAAATTACTTTCCCTTCCTTTTACTGTCATCATAAATTTTATGTCGACTCAGAGAAGCCTTGATGGGTTTTTTAATAACATTTATCTTTTTTGTGATCTACTTCACAATTTTGGGTCCAAATAGTTTCCTTTATCGAACGTCATCCCAAAATATTAGAGTTCTTTACCTTTTCTTATAGATAGATTCAAAATGTTCCATTTTAATGCTCAAGACGAAAATTTAATTATAAGAGAATTCAACAAGTGGATGATTTTAGTCCCAAATCCCATGAAAATCAAGTGATATATCCTATAATAATAGTCTTTATGAATCTCCAAATATCTATATCTATTCATTTTTATAAAAATTATAGTGATTATGTAATTAACACATTAATGGATTTTGTATATATCACGCTTTTACCAATAAAGATAGCGACTATTTAACTTTATAGAAAAAATGACTACAGCTAAATCTAGGTCATGAGTAAGATAATTCTGCTCATGACGATATAATTTTTTTAATGACAAGATAATTACCTTTTTATTTTTAATGAGAAAACATCCATTCCATTTCATGGATGAATCACTATATATAACAAAGTCTTCTCAGATAAATGGTGGAGTTAGTAAAAGTGAACTAATGACCCTCCTCATTAGTTCATGGAAACATTATTCACACTCATTTATCCAGATAAACCCAACTGCCTTTTTAGTTAACGTGGTTATAGGATTAAAAATCACTGAATTTTTTTCAAAAACATTCTATAATATCCTTATAGGCCAAAAATATAACAAATATCTATTTCTATCTTTGGATGAGGATAGTCTACTATGACCGTTGTATTTGTAGGATCCACTGATATTCCTTTACTAATCATGATTTTCCCCAAGGAATAAAATTTTTATAACCAAAACTCACATTTACTAAATATACCAACATACTTCTACTTCCCTAGTGTTTTTAATATGACCCTTAGATGATTCTTATTATCCTTGTTATCTTTAGAATATATCATAATATTTTCATTAAATACCATTTCAAATTTATCAAGGTAATCTTTAAAAGAATTATTTGTAAAGTCCATAAATATTTTAGCAGAATTAGTAAAGACAAAGGGGATAATAATAGACTCATAATTATCATATATTGTTTGAAATTATAGTATTTTTTACATCTTCTTTCTTTACCCTCAGTCGATGAAACTCTGATCAAAGTTCAACATTGGATAAGAATTGACCCACATGAAGCTGGTCCTAAAAATCATCAATCCTTGGGAGAAGATAATTTTTCTTAACCTTGATCCCATTAAGTTCTCTATAACAAATAAAAAGCTAAATTTATCCATCATTCTACTTTACAAAGAGAACAGATGATCCCCAATGTGCCACATTTGGTCGATTGAAAACTCCTCCAATATATATTCATGTTTCTTCTTTAATTTCTCAATGTACTCTAGTTACATTCAATAAGGGATATTTGATATTGGCTTGGATTAACCTACGAGTTAAATAGGTAACACTGCCTCCCTTTTTTGGGTATTTCCAGATATCTCCTTGTTGAATAAATCAATGTATTAAAAATAATGAGTATATTTTCTATATTTAAACCTTCATTTTCTTCTCCCTATTCACCAATATTATCTATAAATAATTCTATGGCAGGTTCTTCTAGTTATAATTTAGGATGGGATATCTTTCCAATTAAAATAACTCCTAGTTTTCAATTCAAGTCAGAAAAATATCCAAGTTTCTATAGTTGATCTTATTGTTATACTTTATGATCCATTCCATCCCTAGTATTGTTTCAAATTCAACCATGGGAATGAATACAAGATTTGAGATAAGATTTTACTCACCAAATTCGATAGTAGAATTGTTGGAAACATTTTATGGTTGGATAATCCCTTTCTTAGTTTTACCTGATAACTCTAATTTTAGAAGATTTAGGTATTATTCTACATTCTTTCCAAAATTGGATGAAATAATGGAATGTGTTGAACTAGATTTAAATGAAGTAATTACTTTATTTGATATGACAATTTTTTACCTTCCACTGAATCATTTTGAGCTTCTACTTAAACAATTGTAAATTAAAAACATGCACTTTATCCCTTGGCCTATGTTAAGGAATACAGGGGTTCCCCTCCATTATAATCTGATTGGGACATTGTCTTTCAAGGTAACCATGTTTTCTGCACTTGAAATATTAAACTTCATGTGGTTATTTCATCATATTCCATTTTTTTCATTGATATGTTGAGGATTAACCTCAATACTATCCTTCTGAGCTATATAGATAAATCTTACAAACTTTTAGAACATTAAAATTCCATGAAATTAGTTCCCAAAATATTTTTTCCCACATTTGTTTCACAAGGGATGTTATATTTTTTTCCTTAATATTTTGTGATCAAAATTATTTCCTATGTTTGGATTCATTTCTCTATTATTTTAATTCATCTTAAGTGACAATGAATCTATCAAAACTCTGTTTCAATTTTCAAAGAACACATCACTATCACCTCATATCTTTCATAGTCTCTATATGATATATTCCTCCATAAATGTTGTCTCAATCTGCTAAATAAACTCTAAACCATTCCCTTAGGCTCCATAAAAAAGCTGTAGGTGTATTGAGAAACTATTATAAAGTTAATTTCCTAGATTCCCATCGATTCATTTTTGTTCATTTTTCACTTTAACAATTCCTTCTCTATTTATTATATTCAAATGAGGAAAACATTTTTGAAAAAAGTTGTTTTGAACATTTACCACTTCATAGAATCCATCTCCACTTTTAGATTATTGTTCTTTATTAGTTTCCACCAATTATAAAATTATACTTATAATTATTATAATAACAGGGTGAATTTATTTTACTTTGAATAATGGAGTTCAAAAAATAGCATTTCTATAGAGGTAATCAATTATTTTTAAATTAATGAATCAATATATCAACTAAAAGAATGTGGTTGTTGATGCCCAAAGGACTCAACTACAAGTTGTTACATTTGAGGTGAATCTAGCCACCCAACATGATTTATGTTATTATTAAAAACCCATGGTTTTTTATTCATCATCCTCATTTGTTTTTTCAATCTAGATTCTATCATGTTAGGAATTTAATGAGTTCATTGTCTATTTCACTCATCATTTATGTGGTTCCACCTATATCCTTCCATTTTCTACAAGAATAAATATATAGTGACAAATATGTTACTTTTAGTAATATTTTAATTATAAATGTAGCTTATGTACAAAAACAAAATTATTAAATAAATTATTCTTTAATCACCTCTAATAACAATTATATTTTTTATAAATCCTACATAATGGTTAAAAAACAACTGATAAACAAAAAATTTCACCTGGGAGTGTCAAACTAGGTGTGCATCCGGGAATCTATGACATCCACCAGGTTTTTTTCAAATGAAACCCAAATTCACTATTTTCAATTTTACTACCCCTAGGTATAATATTTTTAGACCCATAGCCAGTTGTAGTATTCAAATTGGGATTTTACTACCTAGAGACCACTCCCTCTATACATCACCAATATTTAAGGATTTTTTTCTATATTTATATATATCCCTAGGGATATTACTAATATTTTTCTTGTACTAATTTACAAAAAAATAGAACCTACCTTTTATACCAACTATATAATCCAACCATTTTTATTTCATAAAACATTAATTACATAATAAAACACTTGAAAATACATATGTTATTTTAAGGTATAGTTTCATGGAAATTAGGAATGAAATGCATGAAAAACATTAACATTATTATAATATACATTGAAGGATTATTCATAGGTGCATCCAAATTAAATTTAATAAAATATCATATCGTATGGACATAAATCAAATGAAAAGGGTGGTCATAAATACTAATAAGGGAATAGATAAAATAGATATTTAGCACGTTACCAGGAGGTGTGGAAATAGGGAATGAACATAAGAACATGTGGCATATAATAATTGAAAAATAATGAATCATAACATGGAATTATGGATACAACATAAAAAATGGGACATTCATAAGTATATCACTATAGTTTATCCCTAAGGTGTCATAAATCATAATTATAAAGGTTATTTACCAAGGTATCTTAAAACAATGTCATATCTAGAGATTAATTATTTAAGTAATGAATTAGTTCACTATAAAAGTTCACAATTCATATTTATTAATTCATGTGAGCCATTATTATAATAATGAATAATTTCATTAATAACCTTAAGAGAATAAATAATAGGTTTCATATAAAATCATTCATCACATAAGTTCATAAAGACTGGAATATTACATAATTTATAAATCATGAAAATGGAATAAGGGTTTAATAAAAATGTATCCCCCAATGAATAAATTATATTAATATCTAGGTTAATATCCATGGATAAGGAAGGGGTTTGGGTATTCAAAATATAATAATATTTCATATAGAAGATAGAAATTAATTAATTGAATTTAGAAGCATAATGATATAAAATATGGATTAATAAAAGAGTATAACGTGATGTAATGAAGGTATCCCATTTAAAAAACATTGTTTTTATAGTAATGTGATAGTATAAAATTATTATTAAAATAAATTTATTCGAAACATAGAAATGTAACTTTAAAAAGGCACTTGAATGGAAAATAGGAAGTATAGAATTCTCTTACCTGGAATATTTTCTTATATGAACATGAGGATGGATATTTGATACATTAAATAACCCTTGGATGGATTCTATGAGAGGTCAAATCATTATAAATTAATGAATAAATTATTTATAGTGGATATGGAATGTAAAAGAGTGGGTATTTATAGTAAAATTGAAGAAATTGTTTAATAATTTCTAAATGTTGGTCTTGGAATTCTATGTTGACAAAAAATAAAATACAATTATCTTACCCCTAACATTTTCTAATGAATTTAAATAATTAAGTAATTTTTTATAATATTTTAATATATTAGAACTAAGATAAAAATTTTAATACTACTTTGGACATGGAAAATTAATTTTTCCTCAAAATATAGTTTTTAAAATGTTAATTTCTATTTTTTGAATTATGAAATTATTTTATGGGTTTGGAAATATATTTAAATCTCATAAAACACAAAATTTTAATAAAAAAGTTGGTATACTAAAATTTTTAATTAATTATTACATCATTATTACTTATATACTAATTCATAAACCATTCCAAAAACACAAAAGAATAATTACAATTTTCTGAAAAATAAATTATTTTAGAAAATTCCCAAAATTTCACCCAATTATAATTATGAAATTTTGACATTGAATAAAATTTTTAATTTAAAAAATTAATTCTATAAATTTTAGAAATTAATATTTTTAAAAAAATCTTTATTTTTCTTAAAATAATTTTGTATGATATAGTTATCTTTCTGAAAATTATAAAAATTTCTTGTTAAATTATAAAATTATATTATCATTTATATATAAATAAATATTTCTATAAGAAAGCTTCATGAAAATAAATTAAATTTTGAATAACTAATTTTATTATAAAAGTGTATATATTTTCAAAAAATATAATTTCTTTTTATTTTTATCCAATTTTTTTTTAAATTTCATCTCATATTCATTTGTATTTTGTTAAATAAAATAGTATATAAAATGAGATTGTGGAAATAAATTATTCATTTATAAAAATTAAATTACACTTTAATGATATTTAGTTCTATATATATAACCCCTTATTAAACTAGGATATGTCTTAAAGGTATGGTGTGTGATTTTGGTAGTTTCACGGGGTGGCTCAACCAACTTTGACCTAGTGGTGATTTATAACAAATTTAACCTCCCTTGAATAAGATTTTTCTCAAGAATTTATTGTTGAAGGACATCATGGGATTGGTCAGGGATTAATCCCAATGATTATATATTCCTCACAATATTTAATAAATAGTCTTCAAAAGGCTTGAATCTACTGGTTGAGGCCATCATTTCACTATTCTATATCAATTAATGTTTTTAATTACCCTTTATAAACACTAATTATAATGATAAAATTATTACCAATGGTCAAACTGTGCAATGATCATATTGAGTAATGGTAAGCTAATGGTTATATCCCAAAAG
Organism: Viscum album; assembly: GCA_963277665.1. NCBI lineage: Eukaryota > Viridiplantae > Streptophyta > Magnoliopsida > Santalales > Viscaceae > Viscum > Viscum album. The sequence continues at coordinate 428,358,442 of OY728121.1, forward strand.
TCGCTTTTCATTTTATTCCCAATATACTCCTTAAATTATCAATATTTACTACTTCATTCCCAAATATTTTTTTACAATTATTTTTATAATTTCAATTATATTAATAAAATTTAATTTTATTTTAACAGTTCTCATAGAAGGTATATTCTTCAATCCAATGTTCTAACCTATGGATTATACCATTATGTGGTTGATATTCATTAGGTTTTAAATCCATGTACTCTTCTAATCTGTATTAATTTGAATTATTACATTACATGTAATATTTTATTAATAGTATTTCTATATACTAAAATTATGAAATATATATAAATAATCAATAGAAAAATAGAGCTCTTTTATTAACCATAGTGTTAATTTTAAGGTTTTCATATGCTCATTAAAAAAATATATAAGATGAAAATTAATGGGATATTGATAATGGAATGAATTTATAGGTTTTAATGGGGTTAATATAGCTATTATATGATCATTATTATAGTGTTTATATCTATTAGGTATAATAAAAATAAACATGTTATCTATTTATAATTACCAATATATAGTTAATATAAATAATGTTTATTTATATATTAAAAATATAAATTATCAATGTGAATAATTTATATGAAATAATATAAATTGCTTTTAAAATATAAATAATTGGAACTAATAATGTTTAGAAAGTACACTTTATTCAAATAAATCCATTGTTATGAATTATGTATTTTTGTTAAATTAGTAAATTTTAAAAATATTTATCATGAACATTTATTGATGAAATTTATATAATGATTAGGTATAATAATTAATTGTACCCAATAAATAAATAATTGGACATAGTGACAACTAATATAATCATTCAAGTTTGAAAAAAAGTATTTTATTTAATAAATGTTTTTTCTTTTTATATTTTTATTTTTTGGGAAGTTTTATTTTTCATATTTGGATTATAAAATTTAATTACATGTATTTTTTATATTTAAATTATTTATAAACATTGATATACTAATTATTAATTTTTTATAAGTGAATGTAAAAATTTTAATGATTAGAAAGATACTTTTCTAAAAAGTTTTTTAATATGTTGTGGATTTTTATTCTAATAGGACATTTATATAAAAAAATAAGTATTATATTAGTATAATATAATTTTTATAAGTTTTATAAAATATTATAAATATCATGTTATGGTTGTTTATATATATATAAAAATAATAATAACAAATAATGGTTAAATAAAAAATTATTTTAAAAAAAGTTTTTTCAATATAAATTATGTTTTCATTTGAAATTAATATTTATAGTATTTAGAAATTGATTTAGATTAAATGGACTCCAAATTTAGAACCTGAAAAAGTAAATTAGTTAAAGAGGACATCTTATATTTTTTTGTAAACAAGTAATTACCATTATAAATAACTAAATAATGTAAACATGGGGTAAAAGGAGGAACATTAAAGTGGATTGAATTAATTATAATTGACATGATATTTTGATCATATATAAGACCTTTTTTAGGTTTGGGAGTTAATATTATATGTCTCTCCAAAATTTCAATTCCTAAAATGATAAACACTCGTGTGATTTCATCATTATCCGTCATTAAAAATATGTTTTCCAATAAATGTCCCTCATTTCCACCAATAAAAGGATCTCCCTTACACCCACTCAAAACCACTTATATATATTTTTTATTTAATAATACTTGAAAATAATATCCTAAATAATGATTCCACATTTTTCCTCTTTTCACATTAAATATTATTATTTCCATAATTTTATAGGAATATGTTCCAAGGAGGAGCGATTCTATTAATGTAAGTAATGAGTTTTTCTTCAATAAATTCAATTAAATTATTATAAAAACTCATTTTTAATCAATTATCCACTCTAATTATATAATATTAACATCACTATTATTCATTTAGGGGGAGATTATCATAATAAAACTCATTTTTATTACTCATTCATTAGTTCTTATGCATTCTTGTTTCCCTTGGTTTTTCCACTTACATGAACTGTGTTATATCATTTACTACATGAATGGGTAACATAACATAAATACTGATGAAATTATATAATTATTATGAATTTAAAATGTTTCTGTAACTACGTAATGGTAATATATATGTGTGTGTGTGATCATTAATTAAAAAAATTATTTTTATTGAACTAAATTTCATAAGAATAAAAAAGGATGATTTTATACTCAAATTGAAAAACATCACAAAAAAAATCCATAAAATGAAAATTGAGAAATATAAATATTTCAAAAACGTCCATGAAACCTCTATTTAATAGGTAATTAAAATATGATCAAGTATCATAGAAGTAAAATTTTATGGAAAAGCTATCATAGAACAGACAGGACAATTAACACCTGAATATTAATTTTAAAAAATAATTATTAATAAATAGTAAAATATATGTTTTAAATTAATGGTATAAGGAGAAAATATTAATATTTTTTTTATATATGTCAATTATAAAACAAAATTGATTATACATGAGGTTATATAATTTCCATCCAAGTTATAATCTAATGTAATTATTTCTCATCCCATTTTACAATCATCAAGATCGTTTACTAATTTACCACATGAATTATTTTATGTGATATATATATATATTGAACATGTATTAGTTTGAAAGTTATTTACTATGAGTTTTAATTGATTTAAAATTTAGTCGCATGATCTCTATTTTAATGGATTTTGATTATATTCACTTCAATGTTGTAAGGGTTTATTTTCAAATACCACTTTGAATCAATAGTTTCATTTAATAAATTATATTTGTTGGAAAATATATGTTATTTATATCTAAAAAACATATATTTTCACCTCATTTAATTATCTCAATGGTCTAGATGTATTATTAACATTTAACACTCCTTTAGCTTGCAATTAGACAAAAAAGATTCCAATAGGTGGATCCAATATTGTCTTATATTTTCAGCTAGGAAACTTTATCCTCTATGTTAATATTATTTGCATTATTTTATAAATTTCCCTAACTCTACTTATATTATAAATCTATGTCATTATATATTGATTTTTATTTTCATTAATTTGTGTGAAAGTAATGAATTTTTATCCTTTTCTTTATAGTGGACTTTCATTAGAAAAATATAGTGGAGTCTCTTTTTATAAATGTTCTACACATATTAATTTTATCATTATCTTATTAAGTATTATTTATATATATTCAATTACATGTTTTCATGGATTTATAAGGTAATTTATATTATTATTTTTTTATAAAATATTTCCTTTGAAATTTATTTTTGAAAAAATCTAAAATGTTTTTCATCTTTCTTTTAAACGTAATTTTGTAACACTATTAAAAAGTGGTTTCCATCTATTTAAAAATATTTTATAGTTTATTGTGCCTTAATCAGGATATTTTCTAATTATATGATCCACCTTATTTATCTTGATTTCTTATGGTCATGTTTTATATAATTCTTCATGAAACTCTCTTTTTATTCACTGGTTTATTAATCTATTATGGGATTATCAATGCTATCCTATAATTATTTTGTGATTATGTTATTGGTGGGTCTCTTATATCCCAATAATTCATTTAGTAATGTTTGATGTATCATGATATCTAGATGGTATTAGGGTGGTTATCCCAAATCTAAAGTTTATGGGGGAATTAGTTCTAAACTCATGCCCACTATGTTATGTGTGTGTTGTTATATAAGACCATTTTGATATGAAGTTTTTGGTGGTTAACTATAAAATATGTTATAATTTCTATAACTATGTTTTCAGCACATTTTTATGTTATAAAAAATCCCTATTTCATGATCTGTAACTCAAGTTTCTATTCTCCTTTGACTCATTTCTTATGTTACACCAAATTCCTCTTGTATGAAATGATGTTTTATTATCTCTTATTTTTTTTGTATAATTTTCTTTTGTTACAATCATGTAAATTGATCATGTTATTATTATGAACAATTATGATCTTCTTTTTTTATCTCTTATGCTTACCCATGATAATTATCTACGGTCACCCATTTACAATGATTATCTTTCATGTTTATGAATAATAAAATATAATATGATATGTCTAAGAGAGATTATAGTGTGGTGAAACAATGGAGAAATTTTAAAAGTGTTGAGAAATAATTATTTATATGTTTTTAATCTCTAAATTCACAAATAATATTTTTTTGGTGTGATTCATTTTTGGATTTATGGAATATTTATTTAAGATGATATTATATATATGTATGCCATGTTTGGCGTATATCGACCCTTATTTTATGGAATATTTTGGAATTATAAATTTTAATTGTGTGGGTTATGAGTGCCTTATATGATGTGTTGCTTATGTGACTGATTTAGAGTATGTTTTGTCATGATCCCAAGTGGTTATAATTGTTACACCCTCCTCTTTATTATGATGCACACCTCATTCTTATGGATTCTTGGGAAAGTTTATGGGAGTTTATTTTCCTTCAATATAGTTCATTTCTAATATAGTTGACTAAATCATTTCCTCTATATGATTCAAATGTGCATTTTAGTTTATTAAACTTCTTGATATCAACCTGAGTATCATATCTTATAGTGTGGTTTTTTATTTATTCATATATTGGATTTTTTTAATTCCTATTAATTGTTTAGATTTTGAACTTTTTATTTTTGGTGCATTCATATAAGTTATATATTCATTATTGTGTATTTTCATAGAATTAATTAGTTCATGATCAAGAACATCACTTTCATTGGAAGAAAAATGTAGGTCCAGAATTCATGGCGTCTTAATTATCACATCATGGCCTGACATGGATACTTACCTGATTTTTGTTTATTTATTATTTACTAAATTCACTAAAATATATTGTGGGGTTAATGATAAATCCCTATCATCGGTTCCCAAATCACTTATATAATCACACCAAATATTAATACCTTAGTAGATGTATATATTTCAATTTTTAAAATAATTATTATTATAAATCCACTTTTCTTGGTTTTTGAGCTAGAATGTATTAACATGGAGATAATTATGGTACTAGGACATGATCTTAGACAATTTTAAGTTATACTACTCAATTTTTTATTTCATTTTATAATAGTCATATATTTGATTCGAAACTTTTAGAAATCACACTTTTAACTGTGTCCTTTTTATTATAACATGGTTTTTCATTACATAAATTAATTTTATAATTATTTTATGGTTTAAATCCATATATTATTTATTGTTATACTTTTTGAATGAATTATGGTTTTAGGTATTTTATTATTGATGAAAATATATCGATGTCAAATTCTCTCCATTTTAGAGACTAGACCCTCTCAATGAGCTATAAACCTTTAAATATTGTGATATGTGCTCAAGGTTATGGTCATTATTTCCTAGTCTAAAAAATTCAAGTCTAGAGAATTATTAAATTGTTTCAAAGAATATTTTCTATAATATATTATTATTTTACGGTTTATTAAAATTGTCATTTTGTAGTCGGATGGTATGGTAAATTCTATACATGTGATTCTCAATCAAATATGTATCTTAAATAAATGTTACTAGGGTTTCTATATTACTATTATTATTATATATTATGATTTTTTTTATTTTATTTTACTCAAAATGACATTATGGGATTTGGGTTTATTAATCTTATCTTGGTCTGATTTTGTAAGAGTGAATGATTTCATGCATCATTTTTGGAACAAAGGTCCAAATGTCCTTTATAATCTTGTATATAGTTTGAAAAATTCTATTTTAATAGTGTCTATAATTTATTAAATTTTAAAAATATATATATTTAAAAAAAATCTTATAGAAATTATTATTATTATACTATTTAATTAAAACCTATAGTGTTGAATTTATCTATTTTAATTTTATTTGTATAATAATGAATATGGTATGTGTAATTAATATGAGTAAGAACCCAGGTTAAGGTTTAGGCTTTTCTTTATTATTGGCTAATATAAAAAATCATTTATGATTACTTATGGGGTTGAGTACAAATGGGTGGGATTCATAGCATATGAATAGTTTGTTTGAATCCTAATGATTTAGAAATAATAACTGGGATGTTCTGGGTTATATATTTATGCATGGAATGGTGTGTGATCATTTTAATTTCCTTGTTTAAATTTGATGAAATTATAATTTTTTTTAAAATTATTTTACTATTTTTATAATTTAATAAATATTACACCTTGATGGTGACTAGTGGAGGATTATGGGGTGGGTTTGAGCATTCCCTTATGTAGTTATGGATATTTAAGAGAAGGGAGTTGGAGATTCTATAAAGGGAATTCATTTTTTAGGTCATTGAATATATATATGGTTTTTTAGGACATTACTAATGCAATGTTGGTGATTTCTTAATATAAGGACACTATAGTGGTATTTCCATGGTAATTCTTGATGTGGTGCCCACTTATCTTCATCGAATATAATGGATCACTAGGTATAGAGAAATGGATTATTATGATCTAATTTTTTTTTATTTCATTGAGAACCATAGGGATATGTTAGTGAAGTTCTAAAATTTTATATTATATCGATAATAAGGAGATGGTGGGGAACCAAGGTTCAATCCAAGTGATATGATGGTCTATCTTTGAAGAAAATTTTGAAATAGTCATTTGTGGAGTTCATTCTATAGTCTCTAAATATTGATAGAGATATATATCTCTAGAATATTCATTTGGTAGACCACATGGTAAATGTTTATATTACTTATTTCATTGAATATATTTATATATTACCTTTACTAATGGGAAATATGGTTAAGAAATTCCAAGTTATTTGATAGAAGATAAAAAAATATATATTATATATCATGTAATGATTTTTTATTTTATGTTATACTTATATCAATTTCTAAATGAACATATGGAAGAGAAGGGCCTTGTAGAGAGTGGAGTATTAGTATAATATTTATTTTTAGTGTTTTAGTACATTTCTCTTCTAGTGTTGATGTGAATATGGTTGAGTTCATGGATCATGAAATTGATAGGAAAAGTATCTAACTATGAGGTTTATAACACCCACCTCTAATAATAGGTCTTAGTTAGGTGGATTTCCTCAAAAAAATTATGTGTAATTTATTAGATGATTATGGTGAGTACATGGAAAATGATCTCATTGATACTATAATTATTCACCATAGGGAACTATTAACTAACGTTTTCATGGATATAAATTTCTTATTGCATTATGTTTCAGTTTATAGTGGTGATGGACCTTTGAAATTGATATTTTTAGGTTTTTTCAGTTCTAATTTATAACATACCTTTGTTATTCCACTAGGATTGATGCAACCACCATGATATGGGGAATCAATTTTAATCTAATTTTTCTAAATAAATATTTTCTTGTATCTTTTACATATGAAATTCTTAGAGGAATGGATCATTCACTCATTTATCACACATATTTTTTCATGAATGATATAAACATTTAATATAGGAAAAAATAAGGAACACATGAGTTTGTTAATGAGGTTCACCTCCCAGATAAATGAATATGTCCCCAATGTATGGTTTTTGTTATCTCACTTACATAGTGATTGCTGTATACTATAATAAAGAAGCATAAGTAATGGTAAATCCATGATCCAATTAATCGAACACCAAACAAGAAAAATTTCATGGAGTCAACCATAAAACCTGACACTAACTAGCTATTATCATACTCTAGCACCAACCAAGTCTTCTTCTTTGAATACCAAATTTTACTAGATCTTGTTGAATAATGATCAAAAGTAAGCTTGAGTATCTTCATTATACTTCAATAGATTTGATCATATTTATAAATAAAATAAAATCACAAGGAAATCTCATGTAAAGTAATCTCAGAATGTTGTATCAGTATCCCAATATGTCTTTATGATATAGATGTTTTTTTGTTCTTATTTATATTCTTATATACTTCTGATGTTTAATATTAATAACACCATCTTCTCCTGATCTCACATAGTTATTCAATTCTTGAAAATAATCATCAAAAACAGTGTTGGTTCTATCCTTTTCATTAACCTAGAGAATATTCAATATAAAAAAAAATTCAACTCTATCTCTTTTACTATTATTCTCCATCATTTTATACTTATAATTCCATAATTATCACATGAGATAGATTTTATATCTAAATATCCATAATCCATAAATTCAATATTGTGATATTCTATTTATCAAATTTCCATCACATTTAGAATTTATCATTCAAATAATAGTAATAATATAATTGATTCTTCCATGGATTCTAGCCACCTTACCGTGTATTTAATAATCCATAACTATTACAGCACTATATTTTGTTCAACCTCCACAAGAACCATGAAACATTTGTCATTAATGGAATTCAATATCAAATTCATTTAACACCATTATGGTTTAATCTTCTATTAATGAAATAGGATTTTAATTTTTCTATAATTCATACTCATTTTGAATTATTTTTAATAACAATCAAATATCTTGATATTTAAATACATCAAGAATATCTCAGAAAAGCACAATTATAAATCCAAAAATTTTATATTTTTCCAACTAAATAATATTTTGTGAGAAATATAATATCTAATGTCATGAACCAAGTTAGGGTGACATCTGACCTGACACTCAACTCAACCTGAGATGCGTACCAAGTGGTAATCCCAATCCTCTTGAGCTGACGACCCACACCGAGCATCAATGATAATATAGAAGTTAATGAATTTTCCTAATAAATGATTGATATATGTAAACAAAATAGAGCACCTAGAAAAACCATGAAAATCCATAAACTCTAAATACAATGAATACATAACCAAATCCACAAACAATGGTAGTTGAACAAATTAAAAACTCTAAAATGAACTGAAAACCAAACCAAAACTAACATGATCTCCACATTACCTCTTGTTCACCACCAATAATAAGGAAAAACATCTCTAAATAAAAAAATTAACTAGAAACTTGAACCTAAAAAATAGGTCGAGTCTACCAATTGGGAGTGGAAAAAGTAGGGTGTGAACATAAACAACCTAGTAGTTAATCATCAAAGATTACAAACATTTATTTTCATGAAAGAGTCTAAAAATTATAGTTTGAAATAAATATAGAAAATATGATTTATCATTTTATTGAGAAAAACTGATATTTACACTTTTTAAAATATTTTCCCATTTAAATATCTAGTTTATTAGACCGAAACCAAATTATGAACCCAAATACGTTATAGAAAGGGAGATTCTGAAAATAAGTAGATAGATTAATTAGGTTGATATTATAAAATTAAACAAACAAGTGTATAAGTGTAAAATATATCATATAGATGTTAGTTATGATAATTTCTTAAAAATATCTAGAATAAATCCTTATATATACTCAAATAATACTCATCTACCAGCGTGTGGTGCATCTCCATAGTCAATAACAAACTATATAATCTAAACTCTTCAATAATGGAACATCCCACCTATCCTCTCATAAAATCCAGGGGTACCAATAGGTCTAATTAGGTTCAATAAGAAAATATTACTAAACCCTATATATGACTCCCAAGAATCCCATGTTAACATTATGTGCAGAGTGAGGATGACCTCACACATCTTGACATTAACCAGTAACCCACAAATTTAAACATGTTTTCCTATCCTTATCTCTAATGCCACCTATGTGGTTTCCTCCACCCTATATAGAGTACCACAGAGGTTCTCAACACACATAGATCTAACCAAAAGTTTCAATGAAGCCTAGAGGTTGTGTAACATTAAAAAAATTACTAAATCACCACAAAGTTCCAACTGATCCTTAGAATTTAAAAATAAAAATACATTTCCAAATACATTTCTGAAGCATTGTTAAAAATATAGAACATTCTTGAAAGGTTCCAAACAAAAATTTATATCATTAATTTTCCATTTTACATTATAAGGTTCAAAATGGTCATAACTATTAAAAAATACATTGAAAAACACTTTTTATTTCATTTTGAAACCAAATTACTATTTAAAAACAATTTGGGTTTTTAAGAGTACCATTGAAAGTGAAGTGCTAAGTACGAAAGGAATGATGAGGGGAGGAGTAGTTAAAAAATCTAGGTTAAAGAGGAATATTTTCTAAAGTTATGAATCATCATTTGTGATCCCATTCATTCATGTACCACGTACACATATGGATATTCAAAAATACAATGGTACACTTGTTGGGAAACAAAAATACTAAGATTTTCAATTTAGGAATCACCATGATCATAAAAACTAATTAGAATAGTCCACACATACACACTAAACCACACAATTCACAAAAAACCACACACATCACCCAATTAACCAACAAAGAATTCCACCAAATGGAATTTATCAAATACTTTATTTGAACATATAAATAAACACAGTTATAAAAATCCTTTAAAATATCATTTTTCAACATCATTACCTCATGAAAACACCATATAAATTCACAAAACATGTCATAATCATGAATATAACATTTAAAAATTAACTATGAATGCTCATGAAACAATAGGAGTGTTCCAGAATTGAAATGGATGGAAATACCTACCTCAACAATGTGCGGACACAGTGAAACTACAAGAGAAGGATGAAGACACCGCAAGAGATAATATGCACACACTAGGATCAATGGAACATACTCCAAACATCAACCCTATCCTATAAAATTTTTCCAAGGGGGAACATGCCAACAAAAACCAAGGAACCAAGGGAGGAAGAGAAGGTCATAATAAAATTGACCCAAAATCTAAATAAACACCCATTAGAACCTTATAGGAAAATCAATAGAATAAGGAGATAAATGGAGGTGTTTTTTCAAGATCCCCCTAGTGCAAATATATTGATAAAGGAGGAGGATAATGAATTAGGATTAATACTTAAGAGGGGAAAACATGGAAATTCAAGTTTTAGGAATATTGGGAAAGTCATATGGTTTGGTCGTATGGATTTCCAAACTATATTCCAACCATTCATAGCCTACTGGATAAGATTAGAACATGCATGGGATTTCCACATGATTTGGGAAACTATGTTCCAACCAAAAAAAATTCTTTTCAGATTTCAGAGCCTTGTTTCATGCTTTCAACATGGGTTCCTCTAACCATGAACAAGCTATGTACTTTATCCCAAACACCCAACACACATCGTAAAGTTTCTCAGATTCCTCACATGTTTTGTCTCGACTTGTGTGCAAGTCATGAAAAGTAAACAATTTAAGAACAAACTATATTAAAAATCCCCTCATCCTTAACAGGACACATGGTTAACCCCCAAACTATGCACACAAACTGTGCACCGGGCCAAAAATAACCTGAAACATCCAAAACATAAAAATTATCATTGGGAACATAAACTAAAACTCCACAAAAAGATCTGACGTCAAGAAAAAAATTAAATAAGAAAACCAAGGCTCGGGTGTGAAACATCTCCCTACCACAAGTACTTTATACCCCCGAAATTCACCCATTCAAATGAGGAACCAAACCACAAGCCCAAAATTGTGAAAAATGGAATGAGGATGTGAACACCAGTGTGACCTTTCACTCCAAAATTAATAACCGACCAATTCCATGAAAGACCAAAATGATGAGAACTATGTATAAAAAAAAGGAATGGAGTATCCCCAAAAATAAGTCACTAGCTAACACCATGGAACCCCTTAGAAACTCCCAAACTAAGCAACCCCCCCCCCCCCAACTCAAGGGGAAACACATGAAAGGAACCCAACCTGAACAGAAAAATGAGATAATACTTATAAATTCTAGAATACATGAGTATCTCCAAAATTAGCACAATTATAATTCAAAATCATTCAAAAAAATGTCTAAGAACACATAATAAAGAAAAAATGATCCATGTATGACATCCAAAAAGTAACAACCACTATAATTCCAAGAGAATGTGACCAACATGATTTTTAAAACAAGAAGGAAATTTCAGAAATAATGGAAAATCAAAAAGGTATTCTTTAAACCATATACACTGTAATACTAGAGACAAAATCTAGACCAAGGTTCCCACCTCCCATGATGATTCTTGATTTTGTGAAAATATTCTCTTTGGGGCCTGCAGATGGTGCCATGTTGATGTGAAGCATCTACTACCCTGTAGTCAAGAGATGAAATACTCCACCTGAGAATTCTTCTTCTGGTGAAATTTCTTATAGAACTTTATGGAGTGACCTAAACAATAACATTGATGAAAATCCTTTGAAGGATAAAAAAATGGATTTGAATTCTTGAATCTCCCACACATGAAGCACATCATTAAATGTTCTAATGAACGAGAAGTTGAAACCAATAGTAGAGGATCATAGGAATAGATTTCAATGGAAAACACCTCTATCTAGATGGGTAACCTTCATAAAACCAATAAAACCAATCTATCTATCTCCACTAAATGCACTCCAGAAAACAACTCATCCAAAAACACATCATCCATTAGCTTTCTGAATAAAACTTCACTGGATGAGAAAACACATTCCATGACTTCTAGGAAAATACCCCCGAAAAAAACGATTCTCTATGAACTAACCCACTGAATCTATCTCTAGAGAAAAGGTAACCAAATTTTTTAATCAATCCACATTAGCCCCAAAAATCCACTAACCTTTCTAAATTCCTAATATATTTTCCAATTTTCTCACCTTTACCTCATTTGGTAAAGACCATCAAGTGAAAGTGGTCTCAAAAACTTCCTAGAGCATACCTTCTTCCAACTAAGGAGGAAAATTATCTTCCACTACTTCAAACTCAAACATTCAAATGAACCTGAAACAACATGCCCCCTCACTACTTTGGAAGTTCCCAATGACATAAAGAAAATTTCTAATTCCTCAAGCCCTTATAAAGCCTCTAAAGGACATCGATTACCATATAATATGGGAAACCATCGAGAAGAACATGATCCCAAAACTCCATTGGGAGTCTAGGTAGGGAAAAAGCTAGATAAGACTCACAAAAAACATTTGGTACCTTTGTTGGTGGAAAACACATAATAACACAAAAATACAAAAAACCTAAATCAATTCCCACTGAAATTTAAACCAAAACAGCATATAGAAACAAAACAACAACTCATAAACCAAAAATCACAAACTAAAACCAAAATACTCTTTCAAATCAATTATAAACATTTAAAATTTTAAAAAAATCACTAAGGCCACATTTCTAAGTCACCACCACCCACCTTAAAAAAACAAACCCCAAAATCATCTTCTCTTTTGAAAACACATTTTCTAAAAAAATCCATTTTTAATTTAAAAATAAACCTACATGAGCTAAAACCAAACCATCACACAACTCATTCCATGTCACCCAGAATAAGAAAGTAGTGATCTTTAAAAACCTACCCATACAGTCTAGTGTATTATGCCCCAAGCATGAACAAACCACTATGTGTATTTGACCATGAACTCAAGGTTTCCATGGTTGTTTTCTCTATATAATCCAACCACACATAATATATTAACCTCTATTTTCATTTCCCATCCCTACACCCCAAAATAAAAATAAAAGACTCAATTCCTAGACTAAACCTTGTAACCCAAGGCTTGAGTGGGTAAGTGTTCGTGGTGTTCTTACTGTACCTACCTCTCGAGTACTAACAGTCATATCTCAAAAAATATCTGATGCCCCAAATAAAAAAGGGATCCTATGATTCCATTTTTGGGCAAACCGGGTCGGCATACCATCTCAACTAGAACCAGATATATCCCTTGATAAGCCCTGAGAGTTATTCTTGATCCTTTGAGGTTGGTGACTTTCCTCAGGCATCAAAGATAATCCATATGGGAATTTTTTTCCAAACAATAAACTGAAAAAAAAATAAAAAAAACAAAGAACATAGAAAAACCAACACTATCCATAAAATCTAAATAAAAATAATACATAACAGGGTCCAAATACAATGGTATTATAATAAAATAGAAACTAAAAATAAACCACAAAAATAAACCACAACTAAAATGATCTCCTCCTGACCTCTTGGTCATCACCAACCATAAGAACAACCATCTCTAAAGGAAAATAAAAACCATAAACCTGAACCTGTAAAACATATTAGGTATATCGATGTTGAGGGGAACATGTAGGTTGTGAGAATAAACAACCCAATAGGTAAGCACCAGAGTATAAAAATTTCCTTTCCATAAATAGTACCAAAATTCTATTTTGAAATACATATATAATATAAGGTTTTATAATTTTGAATATCTAAATATATCTTTCAAAATTTGAAAATATTTCCCAATCCTGAAATATAGTTTATTAAACTAAATCCCAATTAAGAACCCCACTACATGATAAAAGGGGTTATGCTGAAAATAGAGGGAAAAGATCAATCAAGAATATATTATAAAAGTAAACAAAAAAATGTATTAGAGTAAAAAAATCATACAGATTGTAATTATGGGAATTTCCTAAAAAAATATCTAGAAGAAATCCCTTGATATACTATGATCAGACTCACATACGTGCTTGTGGTGAATTTCTATAGTAAATTACCAGTTGGTTTCTATAAAATAGAATCACCAGTGGCACATCCCACCTCGCCTCTCAGAAAATATAGCGAGTAACAACCTTTCTAAATGAGTTTGATAAGAAATTTTCATTAGACCTTCTATATTAATCCCATGAATCACATGATAATAATATGTGAAGAGAGAGGTGTTCCTCACATGTTTGGCATTTTACTAGTAACCCACAGATGCCACCTTGTGTGCCTATCACAAACATCAACACCACATATATGACAATCCCCACCTTAGAGGGACTACCATGGAGGTTCTCATCACACATCAAGGAAATGAAAAGTTACAATATGGCCTACACATCTTGTAATTTTAAAGAAAATCATGAAAACCAACAAAGTAACAACTATGCCTTAGAATTTACAAATCCAAATTCCTTTCCAAAACAATTTTTTAAATAGAGATAAAGACATACAGCCTAATTGAAAGGATTCAAACGGTCCATTATATCATTAAGTTTCCATTTAACATTATGAGGTTTCAAACGGGCCAATATCTTAAGGAACACATTGATAAATACAAATGAGATCATTTGGAAACCAAAGAACCATTTAGAAACCATCAAGGTTTTTAAAAGTATTGTTTGAAAGTAAATGGTTACAGAAGAACAGAAGGGGGAGAGGGGGCGTTCAAAAATTTGTGTACAAGATGGCCCTTTTATAAAGAGATTCGTCATCATTTTTGTCCCATCCATATGTTCACCCCATGTTCATATGGATATAACCAAATATAATGGCATGCTTTTTGGGAACCATGAATGAAAAGAGTTTCAATTTAAGAATCATAATGATCATAACATATCATTATAAGAGTCCACACAAACACACCAAACCAAGTAAGTCAACAAAACCATACACAACCCCAAATTAACTAACAAACCAAGTCCCCCAAACATAAGAAACTTAAAACGCACCCCATGGCAACCAATTACTTATTTAAGGGCCAAGTGTAATTTTATTTAACATTGTACATGCATATATACATCAGCATAATTATATAAATCTGTTGAAATCCCCTTTTCCACCAAATTTTAGACACAAAAATAGTCTTTAAATTCACAAAACACATCATAGTAATGAATATCACATTTAGAAATTAATTTGGAAATATTGAGTATCAAATGGAATGTTTTGGACATAAAATTGAAGGAAACACCTACCTCAACTATATGTGGACACAACAAAACTCTCAGAGAAGGAAAACAACTCCCCTAGAGAATCCTTGAACAACCTAGGTTCAATAGAACACATGAAAAACAAAAACCCAATCATATATTATTCTTCTAAGAAGTAACCCACAAAAACTAAGGAACCATGGTTGAAAGAGAAGAAGAGGAGAAATTTGATAAAAACCCCCCAAAGAGACTCATCATCGAACATTATAGGGGACGACAATGAGGAAAGATAGAAATTAATTAGGGTTTTATGGAGCCCCCATGTTATCTTAGGTTGATAAGAAGAGGATAATCCTAAATTGGGATTAAAAAATATAAGGGAAAAACTTGAAAAATCATGTTTTATGAAAATTGGGCTAGCCACACAGTTTTCTCACATGGTTTTCCAAACTGTGCACCAATTTTGCACACCCTACTGGAGAATAGGGTCATCTTAATGGTGTGGATTCATAGTTTGGGAAACCATTCTACAACTATGAAAAATGGATCTGTAAAATTTTTAGATCCTTCATATACGCTTGTTTCATGGTTTTCTCTATCTATGCACAAGATGTACACTTTTTCCCAGCCACCCAACACATGCCACACCGTTTCTCCTGGTCCTAAAATTATTTGGTCCAAACTGTTCATTGGACTTGTAATTTTAATCATAAAATAAAAAACTAAACTATAAACACACTCATCCTTAATATAATGCATGGTTAACTCCTAAACCATGTACATAGATAATTCGTAGGGCCAAAAAACCACTTACAACCTCAAAAACGCAAAAAATCCCCATGGGAACTCAATGCGAACCTACACTAAAAGATATACAATAAATAAAGGAGAAAAATACAATAAAAACCATTTTTTGTTAGTGAAATATAATATATAAATTTATTTAACATATAATTATCATCCATTTCATTTGAAAGTTGATATTAAATCTGACATGTGCCAATTTGAATCTTACATAATCTTTGGAAAATAATAGGAAGTGATGGATATATATATTAACTATTATAGCTACATTAATCCTTTTATATATTCTCTCTAAAAATATCTTATATATTAACCTAATATATTGTATACTAAAATAAATTTATTACTTATGAGTTGAAGAATCTTGTGTATCGGTCAAAATATCTTATGTATCACTGTGAGCTCTTGTATATTTCAAATTTTCACACCAGTAAAATATTGTATGCCATATGTGATATATTATATATTCTTATAAAACCATCCTTATAATCTAGATATATTATGTATCAGAGTGTGGCATTTTATTTTTCCACATTTTAGTCTTAGCATCAATAAATATATTTAGTATACACTATAATATGTTATATATCAGTAAATTATCTTACATACCATATGAATTCATTTGTATAATAGTTTAAACATCCATTTAATTTTATATTTCTTTATAGTTTTTATCTTCCAAAGAAAATTATATATCACCATGATCTTTAAAAAACTAAATTTTTTAATTCTAAGAAATATCATACATATTCCATACAACTCCACTTATAATTTTTTAAATTTTTCACCTAACCTAAAAAACCTCTTCAAACATTCATGGGGAATCCCCAAGTTATTATAATCCTCTATAAACATCATCCACATTGTTTTTTTATATTATTTCATTATTCAAATGAATTAAAAACTTATTATGGTAACAAAAAACTAGCATTGATGATCACAAGTAGATAAATATTCTAAATGAAATATATTCAAAAACTCAATTCCTTTTCCAAATGTGAGTGGAACTCAAATTATTTCGGAAGCAACACCAACATATTCTTTTAACTTATGACTAAGGAAATAAACATACTTCCATGATTGAAGTTGTTTCTTCAATCCCCATCACCATTCAAAACAACACATATAATGACACCTTGATTCAGAACATCACTCAATACTGTCACAAACATGTCAAGGTACTCAAAATTTCTACCAAGATTGTATTCTAAGTAAATATAGATATCATGATTATTTAAATCATTCTTATTGATAAAAAATATAACTTAACACCATGTGGGTTCAATAATCCCCCTATTTCCATTTTTTATCAATATATATATATAGAAAATGTATGTCAATATGTTTTCCTATATTTAATTCCATATTAATCTTTTTAAAGATAAATAAAAATAATATTTAGATAAATTTGTGTCATTTCACTTAATAATATATGTCATCAATTATTCCAATCTAACTCTATATGAGAAACGGTCTACGTAAAAAATAATAAGGACTAACATAGACAATATAACAATCCATAACCAATCTAGAATATGTTGTTAAATCAATGGTATTATTTCATGGGGATATTAAAATAGAAATCCTGGAAAATAATAATTTTTGAGTATATTATCATGATATGGTCAACCAATATTTTTCACCTATTCATAATAAAAAAATTATAACATTCAAAAACAGAAAACATGTTTAGTCTTAGAATTAATCCTTAGAATTTCTCAATTTTTCTTTTATC
Organism: Viscum album; assembly: GCA_963277665.1. NCBI lineage: Eukaryota > Viridiplantae > Streptophyta > Magnoliopsida > Santalales > Viscaceae > Viscum > Viscum album. Next base: position 428,376,587 of record OY728121.1, read on the forward strand.
TTGTGTCATTGGTAAAACAATTTCTACTCCATAACTTCATAATTTATTCTTAAAAAAATAATTATTTGATAAAATAAAAAACATCCCTTTAAATGTCACATTTCTTGAATTTTTTCTAAAATTTCAATTTTTTATGAAATTTTAACTTCTAAAAGCGTTCTCCAGCACCCGCATAAGGGTTCCACTCTTCTATACAACATATATGATGATCTAATTATAAAAAACAAGATAAAAATAATATATCAATATTTTAACACACTAATATTTTGAATTATATGTTTTCCATTAAAACATAATGTGTTCAATATATTTCTTCACATGCAACACTGAACCAAAGTGAATCATGTAAAGTTATATAACTATTAAAATATTTCCATTGAATTGGTGGGTAAAAATAGTGGTCACTAAATTATGAAATATATTTGTAAATAAAACTAAATATTTTTATTATACTAAGGTATTGGTAAAAATTTAATTAGTGTAGTTGTATCACTAATAAGAATTATTTATTATTTTAATAGTAACTTTAATAAAAATTGGATTTTAACTGATTTTTTAAGAATATAAATATATTATGGAAAAAATATATTTTTTTTATAAATGGTATATAAATATAAATTCGATTAGTAACTAATAGGAAAAAATAATAAGAATAATTAATATTTTCAAAAAAGTTATTTCTCTAGGAAATTTTTTTTATCTCTATATTTATGTTTTACTCAAAAGTTAAATTATCAAATTTTAAAATTTTAATTTGGAAAAATAAACTACATTTTTAAATTCATAATTTCAATATCAAATTAAGATGATTTTTTCTACATTTATTAAATAGTTGATTTTAGGTGAATAGTTAAAAATATGGTTTTTACACAAACTTTAAATTTTATGACCTTATTAGTATAATAATAATGACCTATATGGTTATTAAATAATTTAATTGATAAAAGAATAATTTATGTAGAAAAAACATACGTTTTTGAAATATTATTCTGAGTTTATAAAACATAGTTTTAATATTTTATGAACTTAATAAATATTTTGAAACAAAAGAAATAAATTTTGTTCTGCTATTTTAATTAAATATTATTTTGGAAAAAATTGGATTTATATTACTTCTAAATATATAGGGATTTTTTGTATAAATTAACTTATTTCATAAAAAATAAAATAAATAATAATTTTACCCTATACACAAATTTTAAATATAAAAATATACCTTTAAAAAATCCACGTTACATGAGTTAACCTTAAAATTAATTTTTTTCATGTTTTTAAATTTAAACAATTTTAATTTTTTTAATTTAGTCACAATATTCAAATTCGGTAATTGCTTAAATTTTATTTTTTTAGTGTATAATTAATTTTCCAAGATAAATATTAGTTACTATGGTAAAGAAATTATTTTTTAAAGAATTATTCTTTTCTAAATATTGATAATTTTTAAATAAAATTGATAGATTTTAAATTTAGACTCAACTATAATTTATATATATATATAATTAAATTAATAATCATTTAGTTGATAATTTTTTTTAAATAATATTAATAACACATAATAATTAAAACACCATCTTATTATAAAAACTGGGTTTCTACATGTTATATGTTTTCATTTAAAATTTAGTTTTCTCATATTTAGAAATATTATTTTGTTAAATAGGTCCCAAATTTAGATCATCAAACTAAATTTGGTAATAAGTTTCATATTTTATTTTTATTGATAAAATAAATAGCATAATTAATATTTAATCAATATTAATAAGTGTTGAAATGGGAAATCTAATGTCACTTAGATTTTAATAAATCAGTTTAAAACAAAGAAATTATATAATACCATTATTAAGTTTTAAATTCATACCTACATATCTCATAAACATTTACCTACCCAACTCACCTAACTATCCAAACCCACCTAACACCCATGTGATTCTATTCTTACCCCTTACTTAATACTAGTTTAAATAAAAAATACCCTCTTTTCCACCGATAAAAGAATATCACTTCTACAAATTCTATAATAATTATCTATTCTAAACACTCTAATCATGAATTTTATCTATATATCCCCCCAAAAATATCTCCAAAATAGTTTTATGTTTTAAAGTATCCCTCTTTAATCTTTAAGTATCTACTAAAAATGCAAATGGATTCTCCCCTTCTTAATTTCAATTCAAGTACATTCATTATAATAGGAATTTTTTTTTCAAATTGATTATTCTTCCATTTTTAATTAATGAAACCTTTAATATCCAATGATTCCCTATTAATGATATACTACACTTGTATTTCCCTAAACCTATTCTATAATACCTTTTTTATACCCATTATGCTACCGATGTCACTCCTTGATTTTCCATGTTATGTTTTTATGTTGTAATCCTTTTTATATACATGTTATTATGCTTTTATGTTATTCCCTATTGATGATAAAATAACATTATCTCTCACTAAAACCATTCTACAATCCCTTTTGTATAAACATCATGCTACAAAAATCAAACCATGATTTTTTATATCATTTTTTCATATTGTAAGACTTTCCATTTTAATGTTATTATTCTTCCTTGTGATTTCATGTCGGTAAGAAACTAACCTTCTATATCACTAAACCCATTCTACAATCCCTTGTTGATTTTTACATGAATTATCTTCATGTTGTGAATTTCAGACTCTAATATAAAACAAGGGTATCCATATATATTTAACTTTATTTTACTGATTGGGGACCTCAATGTTTCAAAACCCAGATTCACAACTCATGTGTTAGAATGATATATTTATTTGATATTTTATTGATTTGGTGTATGTGATGATGGAAATATAAAGGGTTCTCCCCAATAGTTCTCTAATGAATTAGATAAAGTATTAATCTCGAGATATGGAATGTTTATGATACATTAGTAGTATTCCTTGGTAATATTTTTTATACCTTACTGAATAACTATAGTAGTGTTCTTTTATGACACCTTAGTGATAAAATTTGATGATATTATTATGATTTAATATATTATTTTATGGTCACAATATTTTTATGTAAATATCCTATGATAACTATCCCCTTTTTCTAAATGATTTATTTAATGATTCTTGACTTATGATTAATGTTTTATTGGGTATCATTTCTCTATTATGTGTTATTGTACCTTGATTGTATTATAATACACACATGATCATCTTATAATCCCTTATGATCTTTTATTTTAATGGCTTATTCTTACCCTTACTGGGTGTTTGAGCTCACCACTATCTTATTATTTCATTTTCCCAAGTTATGAAGAAACATAATATGTGTAATGTGTCCAGAAGAGCATATTTTGTGGAGGATTTCTGGGAGTTATTGAAGTCTTTTATAGATTAATAAGTTCCATACAATGCTAAAAAGTCTATTAGTGGAAAAATAAATTAGTTTTATTCGTTAATGTTTTTTCATAAGAACATAAAACTATAAATTTTTTATGTCATGGGAATTTATTATAATGAAATATTTTCTTCAAGTCATGTAATTGAGATAATACTATCATTTACCTACATTAGTTGTTATTAGTGGAGGGTTTAGTTACTTTTTAGGTTTTATTTTGTTATTTTCGAGACCGAGATGAGATAATGTAAGTGAAAACCCTTGGGATAAGCCTAAGAGTAAAGTTTATGTATAAGATCAAATCTTGAATGTTTCATAAAGTCAATATTGTGTGGTTATACTAACAATTACATCCCAATATAAATACTTTAAAGTGGATGCGGATATGGCATAAATGTATCTTGGGGTAATCACCTTGAAAAAATATGTCTTAGTATCCACTCAAACTTCACTCTAGGGAATGATGAGTGGCAATAGGAATACATTCCAAGATAAAAAGTCCTGGGGGATATTATTTTATAGCGACCAGCACTTAACATACATTAACATTAAATTATTTTATTGGAATACATATTACATTACACAAACAGATGGCTAAAGAACATATTAGTTTAGTGGCTTTGGAAAAATTGAATCATAAACACAGATACATAATTGAGATACATTATCTTCCACTAGGTTATTCCTGATTATCACCCTCCTTAGACACATCTTAAATAATACATATCTTCATAACCTAGGAAAAGGAAACATAAAAATGGGTGATCTCATATGCTTTGTAAGGGTAAAAAAGAAAGACATGTAAGTATAAACATGATCATAATGATATGAGAAGAATATAATAACATTATAATATCATACCATGAATATAAATGATCATAAAAAATTCATCATGGGAAAAATATTGGCAGTTTGTAATACATGAATCATAAGAGAGTCAAGATCATAATCCATGAAATCATAACATAGGAATAAGACATGGAATTTTGTTAGGAACATAACCACATAAAATGTTTTTCATAGAAGTAAAGGATTATTTCCAAGGACATATTATTAGTATGGTTTCACTACATATACTATCTTTGGTAGTCAAGGTATACTCTTATGACTATACTAGTTGTCAAGGTTCACTCCCAAGACAATCTTAGCGGACAAAGTCCTTTTACTGAACTTAGTTCACTCTATGTTCCAACCATTCCTATCTCCAAAGATATAAATATTTAACCAATTAATTTTAGTGGTATATAGGTCCCACACATATCATAATGAAATCATAAAATTTTGTGCTACAAGATCATAAACAATAGTAACATGACCCCTAAAATGAAATGGGTATCATAAACATGTCATAATATCATAACGTATGGAAAATTGGTTGGATTCATAATCATTTAATCAAATAATAACCCCTTAAAGGAAAGAGTTTGCATAAGAATATAACCAGTGAAATATAAATGGGTTTTAAAAACATATAACATGTGAAATAAATTTGTTTTTCATAAACATATAACTTGTGAAAGAGAAATGGATTTAATAAACATCATGACATCAAAACAAAAACCATTCACAGAATGATTGTTAATGGAAAATTTGGATAATTTCTCCATAAAGGAATGAGTAACACAAATGTATGTCATCTTAGATCTGAAATAATTTGTAAATATATTTTAAAATCATTTCTTGAGTAAAATATCTTTTCTTCTCTGAAAAACACATTTTAAAACATAAAACATTCTTTGAAAACATTATTCTTTTAAAATATATATAAAAAACATATAAAATAATCTTTAAAACCCATAAAACATTTTTAAAATACATTTTTATTAAAAATTATCATTATATATAATTTTAAAATAAATTTAAAAAAATATTTGAAAACATTATTTTTGAATAAAATAGATTTCCAATCAAAGAGAAAAATAATTTCATATTTTAAAAAAAAATTCTCAATTTCCATAAGTACCATATACTATAAAATGGTATTAATACCTGAATAAATATTTAATAACGATATGATAATAAACTTCATGAGTTTCCTTGAGATATTGGTCATAATATTTTTTTAATGGAAACATGGTCATAAACAATACTGATAAATGATAAGATTGTTACAACAAACTCTTACCCATTTGGTTGATTTTAATAAAACTCCCCATGTAATAAATTTACAATTAATGAAACATAAAATATCATTAAAAGGATAATATTAATGATATAAAATGTCAAATTTCTCTATATACACCTTGTAAAATAATGTAGGTGTATAACAAAACATGTGTCTCAAAGAAAAAAAATTGAGACAAAACAACCTTACTGATTTGGTAATTTTTGGACTGTAAACCCCCATGAAATAGATATCGTAAAATGGTTATAAAAATACCCATAAATTTATTTATAAAAATAATATGCTAAATTCATGTTCAGTATATAAACCACACAAAATAAACAAGTGGTGAATATTGCATAAGTCTCACAGAAATAAAATTGAGACAAGAAATCCCCTTACCTTATATCTTGGCTCTCTTCGTATTCATTCAAACCTCATGTATAATAAATATAAGTTTATTTAACATACATTAAATAAATATATTAAATTATATGAATCCATATATTACTTAATTATGTATTTATATTAACTTTTTCATAATAATTCCATGTTAAAGTTAAATTTCAAGTAATAACAACTTTGTTTTTCACATGTGTGTTGTTCGTTACATTTCCTGTCATCATACTTATGTCATGATTTAATAATATCTATAATTATAAAAATGAAATAAATATCATATATATTTATTAAAAATTTATTCTAAATAATATATAAAATAAACAAATAGATAATTAAATACATCGTTCATGGTGACGGTAGGTCGTCTGTACGAATGAACGTTATTTCCATTTTATTATCGCACTAAAAGAAAGAATTCAAATGAAATATATATATATATATATATTAAATATTTTATAATTATATTATAATTATTATTTCATATATATCATATAAATTTTATAAACCCATCCTTAAGACATTCAATGTAAGGTATGAATGGATAAAATCTCTTTGACGAGGTTGTAGTCCACACGTTCACAAATGAAGTTTTTGTATTTCCAAGAGATAGAAAGCCTAAAGGTATGTGTTATATAATTATTAATTAAGAATAAATACATATTAAATATTATATACATATATATATAATATAAACTATAAATTATATCATTATTTATAACAATGAAAGGTGGCAATTGAAGAAAAAGTGACATTGGTTTGCGAGGATTCACTATATTGTACACACGAATGATGATTTTGTATCCCATTCTATGGATTTTTGTTTGATACTAGATCTAAAAATTTACATAAAAACATTTTATTATATTTTTTATACATAGGTTATTATATAATCATAGAATAATAGTAATTGAGGAGGTCTAAAATGAATATAAAAAAAAGAGCTTGTGGAAGGATGTTATCTCTTCTTTGGGTAACTCCTTTCGGTTTGCATCGAAGGGATTCTTTGGATGGGTTTTATAAAAAATTCAGACTTATGGGTTAAAAAGGGGAATGTATTGAGGATATTTTTTCATGGTTTTAATGAGCCAAAAGTCTTGAGAAGTTTGAATAATTGGTAGGGGTGAGTGCCCTTTTATAGTGGAGGAGGAGTGTCATTCTTGTAAATATAAAAATCTAAACAGTATTGAGAGGTCTCACTTACATCATGTGCCTCCAATAATTTTAAATTATTTATAAAAGAGGTTAAATGGTATAAATATTTTCATACAATATCTTTTGTGAATTTTTCTAAGTGATTTTTAATATTAATATTAAATTTCAACCATTATGTAAATATGTTTTTACCTTAATTTTTAGAATTAATTTCAGATACTTTGAAAAATATTTTTGGTAACAAACTAATTTAAACATATTATAAATGATAAATTATTATTATTAAAAATATTTAATACATTTTTTAAATTATAATAACATAATTGGAAAAAATTTATATAAAATTAATCTCAGAATGTGTGGTCACAGCGATGTTTTTTAAGAGAAAATATATAAATGTTTTAAATGTTTTTATATCCAATTTCCATGTGAAATTTGTTCCAGTGACCTAAATTAGATTTATTGATGTAAAATTTATGTAATTAAACTTTAAAACCAAATTAAAATACAATTCTCCAATATAAATAAATTATCCAAAAATTCATTTTTTTATTAGAATTCGACATTTTCACTATTCATCCATAAAAGATGTTTTTTAAAAAAATACAAATAATTATTCCTAATATCATTTTGACATTATTATTTAAAAAATTAATTTTATTTAGTCAAATTAACTTTTTAAATGTCTCTAAAATTACTTTTATTATTTTTTACAGAAGGACATAAAAAATAAATTCATTTGTGAACGAAGTATTTTCAAACGTATATAAAACATTACCAAAAATTATATGTTTTATTATCAATATATTTTAGTTATATAAAAACATTATAATTAATATTTAAAAACTATTTATTACTATTCATCTTACTAAGTTTAACGGTTATGTTATAACTATCTTGTTTAGATAATTACAATAATAAAATTTTGATTAGTAGAAGCTCAGTGTTACATGAAATGAAATCTCGGTCATAGTTTCATGTATAGAAAGATTAAATAGTTTTAGTATATAAAAAATTATATCTTGGTGTAGAACTCAATGCATGAAATCAATGAAATTTAATTTATTTGAAAACAAAAGGTTCTTCAAAACATGGTGTGTTACTTTCTACACCTCTTAAAATGATTTTTTCTATCAAAATCGTTCATTATGATACAAAAAAATCAGGATAAGTTTGCCTCATCATATCATTAAGTTCTCATATGGCTTCCTCTAACTAGTGATTTCTCCACAAAACATTGACTTGTTGAGTGGTATGTTTTCTATAAATATCTTAGTGTGATTCATAATGTCATTGGGTTATTCTTATTAATAAAGATATTAATCTAGTGGTATAACCTCTGAGATCAATATATGTGAAGGGTTGGGTATATACTTTTTTAGGAGAGATACATGGAACACGTCATGGATAAGAGATATATTTGAAGAAATTTCCAAGCTACAGACTATCGTCCAGATATGATTAAGAATTTCAAAGCGACCATTATACCTAGGGATTAGTTTAACTTTTGTCTCTAATATCATAACCTTATTCTAGGGAGAGATCATATAATCAACTTCTCTTCAACTTCAAATTCTATATCACACTAATGGATAACAGACTAAATTTTCAATTTACATTATGTTGTGTTGATGTGTTTTAGTATGGTTCTATCCTTCTCGGTTATTTCTTCAATGCTCTTAGGTATCAATATAATTCATTCTCCAATTTCATCCCAAAATGTTAGATCTATACATTTATTCCCATATAAGGATTTATAAAGAGCTACATGAATGCTTGAGTGAAATCGTTTATAATACGAAAACTCAACTAGAGGAACGTGGTGATCCCAGAGACCTTTGAACTCTATATGACTAGATCTCAACATATAATCTAGAGTTTGAATTGTTATTTTAGACTAACCATCCAACTAATGATGATAAGAAATACTGAAACTCAATTTTATGTCATGTTCTTGTTGAATAAATCACCAGAACATTAAGGTAAACCTTGGATCCTGATCAGATACAATGTAATTTGGTATTCCATAAAACCTACTACTTCTTTAATGTATATCCTATAAATATAATCTTGAGAGAAATATTATCTGATTGTAATGAAGTGTAATTATTGGTAAGGAGAGAGAATACCAACCATATATCATTAACCCCTTTAGAGTTTTTGGGGAGTCTAATGACAAAATAAATAGTAATGTTCTCCCATTTACATTCTTAAATAGGTAATGGAGGAAATAACCCCATATATTTTGGTCTTTAGTATTTATATTTATGGAATACCAAGCACTATGATACAATCTCTATGATATCACTCTTCATTACATCCAACGAAATGTTTTATTTCAAGTCCCTATACATATTTTTTACTTCTCGAATGAATAGAGAACGATGAACTATGAGATTACTCAAACAAATACTTCATTAAATATGGTATGGATAGAACACATACACAGTTCTTGAAACTTATCATTCCATCATGATCAAGGTTAAACTCAGGAACATTTAAAACTTTTTTTGTAGCTATAAATCATAATTTTGTTCCTCTTTGATCTTAACTTGGATATATAGTTGAACATTAAATTTAAAAAGATAATATTTTCCCCCTTCCTTCAATATTTCTAGATCCATCCTGTGAAAATCTAGAAATATTGAATTGTTTGTGATCCTCAACATAGATAAGCTAGAATGAACCTTTTTACTCAAAGAATCGGTCACCTTGTTCTCTTTCCTAGGGTGGTAATGTTTTGAGTATCCATAATACTTATCATCTCTAACCATATTCTATGGAATATGCCCAAATCATTCTATGTGAATATATATTTTAGAATTTTATGATATATATATATATCAAACATTTCTCCATAATGGTAATTCTTCAATATAATTAGTGATAACATTATTGTGACTATATTCAAAACATGTGTTGGGTAATTTTGCTTATGGATTTTCAATTATGATGAGTCATAGGATATATCCATGTTATTTTTCATAATAACACATCCCAATCCCTTCTTGGGAAAATCTCTATAAATTACAAACCCTTTTCCACTATGGGGTAATATAAGCATAGGTGTGCTGACTAACCATCGCTTCAGTTCCTCAAAATTTTCCTCATATTCATCTATCTAGAGGAACTTAGAACTCTTATGAGTTTATTTGGTCAATGTATTAGACATTCATGAGAACTTATTTCAAAATTTTCAATAATATCGTGCTAAGACAAGAAAACTGTGGATCTTAGACACCATGGTTGGTCTAGGAAATCATTCAACAGCCTCTGTCTTCGATGGATCTACTATAATATCCTATATTGAGATTATATGACCCCCAAATGACACCTTTTGAAGAAAAAATTCACACCCTTTAAATTTTGTATAAACTTTTTCCTTTATTTGGGTATTTATTACAATTCCCAAGTGGTTTTCATTCTCTTCCATTCTCTTTTAATATATATGAATTTTATCTATAAAAACTACCACAAACTGATCAATATTTCCTCTAAAGACTCTATTCATGAAATACATGAAGATAGTAGGGGAATTACTAATACCAAAAGGCATCACTATATATTAATAGTTTCTATACCTTGTATGAAAATTCTTCATAAGTATATCCTCTTTCAAGACCCTCAATTGATGATATAAATAATGAAGGTCAATATTTGAAAAGTATTGAGCTCTATGTAGTTGATCAAAAAAGTCATCAATGTGGGGAAGAGGATACTTGTTCTTGATCGTTATCTTGTTCAACTCATGATAATCAATGAATAGTCACATTAACCCATATTTATAGTTCACAAAGAGAATAGGTGCACCCCAAGTGTCATAACCCATCCCCTAGGTCCCATTTCGTAATTATCCCAAGCCCACCTCCCAAAGGCCAGGGGCTAGCGACTAGTGCCAAAAGAATTATCTCGCAAGTGGGAGTCATTTTCTTGAGTACTTTTATGCATGCACACATGCATCCCCATCCCACAATGCTGAAAAGTAAACATGAATTCCACCAAGACAACCACTGAGACTAACTGTACAAAACTAAAATTAAAGTTTCCAAAATACAATCCCAATAAAAGAAATGTACAAGATCCTGAAGTCCATCTATGGTAAACCCTACATGAAGGGTAGGTGAAGGGGGTTCCACTGGAAGCTTTAGAAGTACGCCATGTCTATTGGATATCACTGGGCACCACCTGGTCTCGAATAACCACAGTCTCTATCTAACTCTCTGTCATTTTCACAAGACACGACACATGCGGGTGGAGCGCATGGAGGGGTGAGTGACATGGTACACATGAAGGACCCAAAATCAGAAAGGTAATACCACAAAGTAAAGTATGCACAAAATAGACTACAAAATAGGTATATGAAGTCCATCCTCAAAGTAGAACATTCAAGAGAGAGTCACTAGAGTCATCTCACCCAAGTGTAAATCTATAGTATGAAACATAACACTAAATATCATAATCACTAACACCTTGTATGGTCGATAAAATCATCCCTGATGAGTCACATAGGTTTGTTGGGGCACTTATACCCACTCCCCACTTAGGCAAGCTGGGGCACCTAGACCCGATCGTCTCTAAGGCATACTAGGGCACCTAGACCCACTCATCTATTAGGCCATCTGAGTCACCTAGACCCACGGATCTCTTAGGACTTATAGGTTACCTAGACCTTATCTTCAATTAGGCTTTCTAGGGCACCTAGACCCACTCGTCTTAGTCTTCTCGTCAAAGACAGCCATGTGATTCTTGCTTGTAGCGCGCTTGCTTCAGGGAGAATATACCCCTCAATCCATCATTTGTATCTCAACATCCACTAAAATCATCTTAGGGTATATCAAAAGGACCACCTCATTGTGAGGGTCCTAATTAAATAAACGGGTCATCAATCGGACATTCAATTTGGAAGTTATGAGTCTTTTGGATAAAAGTTGATGGTTGGGTTTGGGCCCAGTCTGATAAGGTTGGACCAACCCGAATAGGGTCCACTTACCCAACTCGGGTCTGACCCAGCCAAGCATGTCAACCTGGCCACTAGGCCCTTCACGGTTAGATGTGCCGACTCGGACCGGCCTGGGGTGGGCCTAACTGACCAACCTGACACGCTGGAAAAGAGCTGATCTTTTTTCCGAAGACACAACGGGCAATTTATCCCACCCATATCCATTTTCATGGGTTTCCACCACAATCTAGTTAAGTCATATCCTATAGCCACATGACATGAATCACCATCCAAGTCCACTAAATCATTGCTGGTTGTCAGTCTGCGTCCTATGATTACCACTCACGGCAACTTCCACATGCCATCAAACTTTCTTTGGTTGTATATGTTCAAGTATTCAAATCCCACTATAATCTTCAAGTCACCGCCTCCACTAACATGTTCTCCAAATCATTTTTCCATCAATCTCGGGGTTTGACCATGTTCAGAACCTCTCGGTAAAAATCTAACGTGGCCATGGGGGTTCATCAGCAAAGAATGTGATGAGGGAGAGAGATCACCATGAACACACAAGGCAAAAAATATTGTTCGTGTTAGTTTTTCCTTTGTTAAATTAATTATAAAATAAAGGAGTGGTGTTTATATAATTTCCAAAATATAATCCCCTCTTAAATCCCCACATGTCAAAACACCATTCCCGAAAAGGATGATCGATATGCGGGTAAACATTTTAGTGAATTGACCTGCATAAATCATTTAGAAAGGAAGAACGGGGGAAGGGTAACCACACAGAAATAAAATAACCTTACCTATAATCAGATTTATTGTTTATGAATAATGGATTTTCTCCAACACCATTATTCAATTCTCGATCTGCAACTCTCATTGATGACAGGATCCTTCAAAGGGGAATGAAGTAACTTGTGTCGATTCATCATTAATCATCATTCACTACTCACTAATACCACTCCTTCAGATCCTCATAGGAAATTCAAGATCATGCCAATGATCTTGTATCTCTATTAAACAATTAAATAGAGGAAACATGTTTCATCATTTCTTTTACACTGAGTCGTCAGGTCGTTACATTGTTCATTTATGAAACAACATTTCTGTTATGCTTGATTTGCAATGCAATAACACTGTTTCATTTATGAAATGAAACATTTGACTTGACATTGCGTTGCAACACATATATATTTTTGAATAAAATAAAATTTCCATGTTTATTTTATTTTTTATTAAAACTCTAAAAAATTAAATTTTCCCCTCGACCCACACTGGTCATGTTTATGTCCCTCCTTAGATAAAGTCATAATTTCAGACACAATGGTGCCCTCATTTCTTTAATCCAGGCTCCCATTTAGATGTTTCCAAAACTGCACGTGCAAGATATTTTAAACAGACTAAAAAACGTTTGAACAATCATTTTGAGCTCACTGGTCCACAGAATCACGTGTCGTCTGGGAAACTTGTCTCGAAATAATACCATAAATTTTTCAAAAAAATTACATGGAATTTACAGGACATTATATTCTCCCCACCTTAGGGATTTTCATCCTAGAAATCCAAAATAAGGGCTCAACAAACAAATGAGGATACTAAGAGAAAATCTTAGCATCCCACTCCCCTGTGATCTTCTAAAGATTCTTGTACTTCCACCAAATGTGAACCATATGAATGAACCACCAACAAAGGATCTTATCCTATAGATCATCAATCTTCACTGGTAATTCTACAAACATCTCCCCATTGTCAATTGCCATCTCTCCCCAATCAATGACGTGCAATGTGTCTTTCACGTACCTCCTCAACTACAACACCTGATAGACATTATGCACCTGATTAATCTATGGGGGAATAGATAGGTGGTACACCACTTTGTCAACTCTAATCAGAATATAGAAAGGGCCAATGAATCTTAGAGAAAACTTTCTGTCCCAGCCAAATCTCTATAATCCTTGTCAAGGTTACACTCGAAGGAACACATGGTATCCTTCCTCAAACTCCAAGGGATTTTGTCTCTTATTAGCATAAGATTTCTTCCTGACTTATGTAGTCCTCATCTACTCCTAGTTGATATGCACATTCTTAGTGGTTGCCCATACCAACTCTGGACCCAGGAGTGATGACTCCCCTAGGTCTGTCCAGCATAATATTGATCTTCATGGTCTCTCATACAGTGCCTCAAAAGGTCTCATACCAATGGTGGAGTGGTAGCTATTGTTGTACGTGAACTCCACCATTGGTAGATGGTCTTTTCAACTGCGACCAAAGTCCAAAATGGAATCTTGAAGCTTTTCCAACAAACCATTGATTTTCCTCTCTGTATGGCCAGCTATTTGAGGATAAAATGTGTTACTCAAACTTAGTTGAGTCCAAAACACCTCATGTAGTCCATTCCATAATTGGTCCATGAAGAGAACATCATGATCCGAAATGATCATTGAAGTCACCCCATGAAGTTGAACTATATCCAAAATGTAGATGTATCTCAATCCCTCTAAGAAACATTTCTCCCAGATGGGTAGGAAGTTGGATGACTTGGTGAGTCGTTCAACCATCACCCAGATGGCATCGTGTCCCTTGGACATGCATGGTAAACCTGTCAAGAACTCCATAAATATACCATCCCATTTTCACTCTGGTACCTCAAGTGGTTGTGTCGAGCCTGCTAGAACCTGATGCAATACCTTTACTTTTTGATAGGTTTGGTATCGAGAAAAAATATCTACCAATACCTTATGCATCCCCGGCCACCAGTACTGAAGTCATAGATCCTAGTACATGTTTTCCACTCCTAGATTTATGGCCAAGTGTGAGGTGTGGAACTCCCTAAAAACCTCCTCTCGCAACTTCATTCGTACAATAGTGCACCCTTTGAAAAGGAAGACATGATCCCCACCAATCAAATATCTATCAGGGGTTGCCCTATGGATAAATGATCATGTTAGGCCTTGCAGTCGACATATCCAATATATCCCTTCCTAACTCGCTGCAAGATTGGGGGAGTGGCAACCATCGACTAAAGGTAATATGCTCCATCACCATCTATGAAGGATATCTGCAACACAACTAACTACTTTGATGCCTCACTCAACAAAAGAAACCTAGTTCTCCAGCTGATCATATCTGCCACCACATTCCCTTTCCCAAGAGTATAGACTATCTCAAATCCATAGATCTAGAGGAACTCTAGCCACCACTGTTGTCTTATGTTCAGGTCTTCAAGGAGAATATATACCATAAACTTTTTTTGTAGTAGGTGGTAAATATATCACCCATAAACTAGTTCCACCACACCTTAAAAGTGATGACCACTACTACTAGCTCAAGATCATGGGTCCCATAGTTATTCTCATGCTGCCTAAAATTTCATGAACCATAGGTAATCATTGTCTACTTATACATAAAGATACAAACAATTCTGGTCCCTAATGCATCACAGAACACTACATATCCCACACCCTCCTCTAGTATTCTAAAGATAGGGGTTCTCTTCAGTCTCTACCTCAACTTCTGGAAACTCTGCCAGCACTTCTCCATCCATAATAAGGGTTGTCTCTTCTATGTCAAAGTTTATAAGGGTTATTATACCATGGAAAAGTCAGGCACAAACCACCATTAGTATCCAACCAAACTCAAGAAACTCCACACCTCAGTCATGCTTCAGGGTGGCTCCCAAGCAAGAACCGTCTCTATCTTTGTAGGCTCCACTGCAACTCCAGCCTCTAAAATGACATATCCCAGAATGTGGACCTCCTGAATCTAGAAATAAAACATACAGAGATTCCCATAAAGCTAGTGCTATTAGAGCATATCCAAGCACATCCTCATGTGTGTCGCGTGATCCTCCTTGGATGTCGAGTACACCAAGATGTCATCAATGTAGACCACAACAAACCGGTCAAGGTACGGTTGGAAGATCCTGTTCATTAGTACCATGAACACTTCTGGGGAATTGGTCACGATGAATGGAGTTAACAAAAACTCATAGTGTTCATATCGATATTTAAAGTCTATTTTTGATCATACACATCCCGTACAAGAAGATGATGATAGAAACTCCTAAGGTCGATATTTTAAAACCACCTCACTCCCTTCAGTTGGTTGAAGAGGTCATAGATTCTCAAAAGTGGGTATTTATTTTTCACAATCACCTAATTTAGGTTTCAATAGTCCAAACAAAGTCTCAAGCTCCTATATTCCTTATTAAAAAAAGAACTGGGCTGCCCAAGGTGAAACCCTAGGCCTTACGAAGCCCATTCTATGCAGGTCCTCGAGTTATACCCTCAACTCAAAAATCTCTGCGAAAGCCATCCGATATGCTGGCATGGATATCAATGTTGTCATGGGGTACATGTCAATGTAGAAATCAACCTACCTATGAGGAGTTAATCCATGAACATCCTCAAAAAAATGTTCTCATACACATCCACCACTACAGAAAATTGATGACTCCTCTCTTCTACCACTCTAAGGATAAGTCTAGCCAACTGATGAATGATCGATTATACCCTCCTATGATAAAGTCCATCTTTCACTACAATCATTCCTTTTTTCTGGTAAAGTAGAACCTAGTTCCATATCCATGAAAACACCACACTATGCACCTACAACCGTCAATCTAATCATGAACTGTGGATAACCAGTATATACCTAGAATGATGTTGTAAGGCCTTGATGGTGCAATTAGGAGATCCCAGCTAAATTTGTCAATTCATAGAGTAAGTACGCACTACTGACACTAGTGTGTTATTTTTTAATCCCCTCCTGTTGTAGTATGTAATCATAAGGATCGAGCCAATGGCTCTACCCGAATAACTGAGCTCCAAACAAGGTACGTGGAAAGGAAAGAGTGACAGGAACCTTTGTCTACAAGAACAATAGATAAAGTGGAGTAGAAACAGATAATATCTCTAATAATCTCTAGAGTGTTTGTATCATAGGAATTTATCACCTGAAGTTGGGACCTCCCCTGTTCACTGGCTCACTGAGCCCACGGTGGACCACCTGGGGGTTGTGGTGTTAGTACCTTGAACCTCCTCGCAACACCTTCCACTCTGAATACTCACCAAACATGTTTTCCTCCCTGTGGACCACCCTATTTGACCCTCTACCTCTACCTCAATGTCCCTTGACCATCTTTTTATTGTTTTCACAATGAGTTAGCCAGTCACGAACTATGTGTCTCAACCCTCCACATGCATAGAACATCCTTATCCACTACTGACTCCATCTACCCTAGGATTCTCATACTGCAAACCATGTTTCCTATGGTCTTCCATTGAAAGTCTCGACCCCCTTGGGTACCTTCCTCTGCTACCCACTACCAAATTTTGAAGAATCTACTTCCTAATGTATACTGGTAGATCCTACTTGTGGTTCCCGCTCTGCCAAGAATCCTTCCTCAAGAATATCTTGCTCCAACAGCCCAGCCTAGTTAGGGATGCTAATCAATACCATGGATGCCTTTTTCTCCTAGTTCAGTCCATACTCAAAATCTCTAGACCTAAATAAGGGGTCTCACACCATGTATATAGAGTAGTGAGAAATATAAGTGCATCTCACTGTGTACTCTGCTACTATCATGATACCCCACTATATGTGTAGTGGATCATGGATTTATACTGAGCACAGAGTTTTTGGAAAGAATTACTCCCTAAATATGCACTCCAAATAATTCTAATTAAGGGTCACCTCATCATGTGTTTGGATTTTCAAGCTCCACTGTCTACCCACATATCCCTAAAGAAGGTTCACGTCTATGATTGTCATCTGGTCGGATAGTGACCTCATAAGATGGAAGATGCGAGTGACCACCTCCAACCAATCATTAGCTATCTGGGGGTCAGTCTCACCTCTGAACCTGAGAGTTATCTACTTTTGGAAATCGTGTAACTCACTGAGTATATGTGCATCCTCTACCAGTAATGTTGGTATGAACTACTGATCGATGAGTGGTGGTAGCACTGGTGAACCACCCGGTGGGGTCACCTCTAGTACTGGTCCTTGCATTGATGCTTGATCGCTAGGCATACCTTCCTCATTATCACACATCGTAATCCGGACTGGCTATCGGTGTGGAGGCATCCTAAAAAAATAAATATTAACCACAGTTAATAGATTGTCCCTGGTGATCTGACTCTGAATCAAGAAGGACATGAGAACACTCTCAATTCCTATATGATGCATGAAACTAGTGTTTTCATGTACCGAGTCGAAAAAGAAGAATTCAGGGTCCCATTGTTTGGATACGTCATACATAGCACCAACACTAGACTCCCCAATTCTGTATGTGGTACATAAAACATTCAACACTGTTTCCCCAAATCAAATACACTGACACTCGGTCCTTAATGTAGAACCAACCCCTCTGATACCACTCTATCATGACTTGCCCCCAGGCCCCATGTCGTGACTACTCGAAGAACACCCCCCAATGTCTAGGGGGCTGGTGACTACAACCAAAGGCATTATCCCACAAGTGGGAGGCATTTTCCTGAGTAGCTATATGCACGCACACGCACATCCTCATAGCCCATAATTATGAAAAGTAAAAATGAAATCCACTAAGACAACCACTAAGAGTAATAGTAAAAAAACTAAATGTAAAGGGGATAGAATAAATGCCCCAAAAAATACAAGTACAAGATCCTGAAGTCTATCTGTGGTGAACCCTACCTGAGGGTAGGTGAAGGGGGTTCCACCTGAAACTATAGAAGTATGCCTCGTCTGTCAGATCTCACTGGGAACCTCCTAGTCCTGGACCACCAAGGTCTCTATCGAAGCATCTTCCATCTGCACCTGATAGGGAATGGGAGGGCGGAGCCCATGCAGGGATGATTGACACAATACACTGTAAGGACTCCAAAACACAAATGTAATAACACAAAGACATTTATGCACAAATTAGACTACCAAAGAGGTATATAAAGTGTATCCTCTAAGGAGTACAGTCAAGAGAGAGTCATTAGAGTCAAATCACTTGGGTATAAATCTAAAGTATGAAAAAATTATATCAATTTTAAACACTTAACACTCTGTTCTGTCAAGACACTCATCCCTGATGAGTCTCTTAGGACTACTAGGGCACCAAGACCTGCTCGTCACTTAGGCCTGCTGAGGAACCTAGACCCACTCGTCTCTCATTCCTACTAGGGCACCTAGACCCACTAGTATCTTAGGCCTACTCAAGAACCTAGTCATGATTTTACCTTAGGACTTCTGGGGCACCTAGAGCCACTCATCACTTAGGTCGTCTAGGGAACCTAGACCCACTCGTCACATACTTCTCATCGTAGCTATCCATATGATTCCCGCTCATAGCATTCCTGATTCTAAGAGAATATAATCC
Source organism: Viscum album (assembly GCA_963277665.1). Lineage (NCBI taxonomy): Eukaryota > Viridiplantae > Streptophyta > Magnoliopsida > Santalales > Viscaceae > Viscum > Viscum album. The sequence goes on from OY728121.1 coordinate 428,395,899, forward strand.
TCAAGACATCAGGCATATCTCGAATTCCAAAAAATCCACTTACATTGCATCTAAAGTACTTACTCTATTCCAGGGTCCTAACACCATAAACGGTTCATCAATCAAATGTGCGGTTTGGATGTTATGAGACTTTTTGTAAAAGGGGACTGGTTAGATCCAAGCTTAGCCAGATCCACTACATCGGCCTGGATCGAGGCGCTGGGCCCAGCCCAGGGCCATCTAAACTGACCAACCTAGCCTACTTGAGTGGGTCATTATTCAACTCCCTAGACACGATGGGTGCCAAATCCCACCTACAATCGTTGTTGTAGGTCGCCACCGCGGTCCATCTTGATAGTGGCTCGCTGGTCGTGTTACATTGCTTGCTGGCCCTATAACATGGCCCTCTGGCCATCTGACATAGCTCACTGGCCATGTAACACGGATCTCTAGTTGTGTGATGTGTCTCACCGGCCGTGTGAGCCAGCCATGTGATGTGGCTCTCTAATCATGTGACGTAGCTCGCTGGCTATGTGACGAGGCTCACCAAAAAGTGTGATGCGGCTCGCTGGTCGTGTGACGTGGATCACTGACCATGCTCGCCAACTGGGAGAGGCACCATAGTAGCCATGTGATTCGAATCACTATCCATGTGACGCAGATCACTAGCCGGGTCGTCCGAACTGCTACTGACCGCCTCCCACCAGCCTCTGATCACAGCCCACAGTGCACCGCTAGTGCGTGTTGCCTCCCCCATGTGGGTGCTTCTGTGAGCCACCAAACTTTCTCCGGTGGTCCATTTTCCGATCCACAAGTCCCACTATGATCTGCAGGTTTCCACCTCCACTTCAGTGTGCTCCAAGCCATCTTAACATTTATCCAAGGGTCTGACCATATTCAGAACCTCCTAGAAATAATATTACATGACCATGGTGGTCTGTCAATAAATAATGAAAGGAGGGAGAGAGATCACCATGAATAACCAAGGAAATGAATGTCGATCATGTTCATTGGACCTTCGTTAATTACGCTAAAAAATAAAGGAGAGATGTTCAGATAATTTCCATGATATAATAACCTCTTAAATACCCACATGTCGAAATCCCATTCCTAAAAGGACAATCGATCCACAGGTCAAATTATCAGGGAATTGACCAGTGTTTGTCATTTAGAAAGGAAGAACAGGGGAAGGGTAATCACACATAAAAAAATCCCCTTACCTGGAATTGGATCATTATTCAATGAAGAACTGAGTCTCTCCACTATCGTTAATCAATTCTCGATTCGCAAATCTCATTGATGATGAGATCCTTCATAGTGGAGGGAAGTAACATGTGGCGATTCATCATTCGTCATTGTTCACCACTCAACAACGACACTCTATATCCTTAGAGAAAATATAGGATCGTTCCAACGATCATGTATCTCTGTTAAACAATTAAATGGAATAAACATGTTTCATCATTTTTTTATATTGAGTCATCATGTCATTACAGTGTTTCATTTTTGAAATATCATTTCTATTAAACGTGATTTGCATCATCGTTATAATGTTTCATTTATAAAATGAAACAGTTGGTTGACATTTTATTTTAATGCAAAATGTTTTTTGAATAAAACAAACTTTCCATGTTTATTTTATTTTTCCTTAAAATGCCTAAAAATTAACATTCTCCCTCAACCCACTCCAGTCGAGCTTAGGTCCCTCCATAGGTAAATTTTTTGTTTTAGAAGCAATGGTTCCCTTAGATTTTAAATTTGAGAACCTATAAATATATTTCCAAAATAGCACATGCAATATATTTTAATTAAACTAAAAAAAGTTCAAACAATCATTCTAGGATCACTAGGACTAAAAATCACATGTTGGATAAGCACCTAGTCTCCAAATAATCCCATTATTTTTCAAAAAAAATACTTGGAATTTATAGGACGTTTCACCAAGGTGACATACATGACCAAATGAATCCCTTATGAGGTTTTTCTTATAGTTTCTTCTTCAATTCCAACAACTCAATTAGGGTCATTCTATAGGGGGTCTTTGAAATTGGTGTAGAACTAGGTATGAGTTCTATTGAGAACTAATCTTCATGTTTTGGTGGAAGGTTGGTCAACACTTTTATAAAAACATCAACAAATTATTGAACAATAGGCATATCATTGATGTCGATTTTCTCCCAATCCATTTGAGAAAAACAATCCATTATGATGATATTTAAGAACCATACACTTTATTTAATCTCCATAAAAAGTTTATACACTCTTCACATTGATAAATGATCATAGGTTAGTTTTAAATAGAAAAACATAACTTATCTTCCTCAAAAATTAATGAGGGATTTATTAATAGAAATCCAATCCATGACTAAGATGATATTAACTTCAAACAAATGAAAAATGAAAATATTTATTGGGTTCACATTCCCAAAAATATCAAACAAAGAGGAATCATACACTTGAAAATCAATAATTTTACTAGTAGGGGTTCTCACTAATAATTACACATCTAATAATTTTGGTGGAATCTTAAAACCATACCATAATTCTTTATATATGATAAATTTTTGGGAACCAGAATCAAATAAGGCATTATTAGTTCTTGAGTGGATAATAAGTTTATCTTTCCCCACATCATTATCCAACCCCTAGTTAGAAATAGTGATCCTATTAGATTTCCCCTTGTCCCTAAACTTGATTGGGTTCTTAACATTTATCAACATCATTGACCTTATGGTTTTGGAATTGGTTTTCATAATTCACATTCTCTATACACTTGTAGCACAGAATTAGGGGTAAATTTTGTGCAGGATTCTCTCTATTCACATTGTTAGCTAACTTCTTCCCATCACGTCATAAATCCATTTCCTGGGGAACTTCCCTTCCACATTTAAAAATTTTATTTGATCCCTTAAGATTATTTCCTTCGTACATTTCTCCAAACATACAGCATAAAGAAAATATAATCTTTTTATCTTCATGGTTTTTATATTTTCCTTTAAACTCTATCTTCCCTTTCTTTTAAAATCCATGAGATTGATATGTAACTCCAACCTCTGTTTAAACCCTCATTTCACAACACAAAATCTCATTTTATCCAATAACGTCACTTATGTCCAATTCCCTTCTATGATTGTCCTTTAATACACTATAGAACCAATCAAAATTACATTCAGTTTGGATGATAGTACCAAAAGAATACATCAAATTCCCTTTGAAATTATAATTGTATGTACCAACAGATTCATCATCCCTTTTATTTGACTCAAGAAACTCTTTCTCCATTTTCTTTAAAGAATTTGAGGAAAATACTTATTGAAAAATATATTCATAAACCTATCCTAATTCATAGACTCAATTTCATCTTTTCTACCTCACATTCTTAATTAGATTCTACCACCTGTCCACTTTACCTTCTAATTGATAAATATAAATAATTACTTTGTCATGTTTTAAATGCTAGAAAAAGGATAAAATATTTTCAGTGGTATTGATCCATTGTTTAGAAACAAGTCGATTAGAGGACCCCTTGAAAGAATCCGGATGTTTCCTCATGAATGTATCAATAGAATTTTGTTCCCTCCTTTTCTCATTTGGATGTCCATCAGGATTCATAGCTTAAGAATATTGGGTGAGAATAGAAATGAGATTTTTCAATCAGGATCCCCTAGAATTTCTATGATCAGGATAAAAATGATTTCATTTCTTATCACACTCAACATTGATATGGTTCTTTCAAGTTCCAGCCATTTACTAAAACCAAAAATAATAGAGTGAGAAATAACTATCATAGTGGGGAACAACATAATAATGAAAAACCACTTATAGAATGTCTGAATTATGACAGATTATTTAATCAATGACACCATAGGTTTATCAGATGTTATTCACATCCATCTCCCATGTAAATTCTTCATGATGGATGGTAAAGATTTCATTAATTTCTAAATCATGTCCTCTAGGAGTTTAAAACCTGGTGTGAAGCAATTCCCATTGTCGTGCACTAGTTCCTGATCAAGTATAGATCAATATGTTGTTTTCATGGTTTTTACCCCTATGAAAATATGTTCCTCATCCACATCCACTTTTAGTATCTTGATAAGGCTTTATTTCTAGGAAACTACTCTCTTTATCCTTATAAAAATTCCATGAAATTTTACTATACTTTCACTCATCCTTAGACTTATGTTTAGACATATCCTTAGGGTTATCACTATAGTATTCTCAACCTAGATTAAAAGGGTTAACTAAAATTTTTCATTGATATCAGCTATAGAGACCCTCCCTTAACATACAATTACATTACATCATTTTTTTGGATACTTAATACATTACCCAAATAGATGCCCAAATATCGTATTAGTTTAGTGCCTTTGGAAACATGGAAACTTAAACCCTCATACATTAGTGAGCTAAATTATCTCTCAATTGGTTATTCATGACTAGAACCCTTCTTAGAAACATCATTCATAATGCATATCTTTATAACCTGGGGAAAATAAACATAAAAGGGGGTGAGATCAGATGCTCGGTAAGGGTAAACAAGGGAGATATCTAAGCACAAACATGAGCATAATGGTATGAGATGGATGATAGTAACATTATAATATCACAATCTACATATCAAAGATTTAAAAAATGAATCATGGAATAAATATTGGCATTTTAATTGAAATTAATCATAAGGGAATCAAGAACATAATCCATGAAATCATAATATGAGAATAAGACATAGAATTCTAGAAGAAAAATAATCATATAAAATTATTTCCATAGTTGTTAATAGTTGTTTCCAAGTCCATGTTATTAGTATGGGACTACTAAAATCCCGTCTTGGTGGTCTTGGTTCACTCTCAAGACCATCTTAGTATTAAAGGTTTACTCTCATGGTCATTTTAGAAGAAAAAGTCCTTTACTGAATTAAGTTCACTCCTTCTTCTGGCTATATATATCTCATGAGATATAAATATTTAACCAATGCTTTGGAGGAAGATATATTTCCCACACATATCATAAGAAAATCATACCTATGTGTGCCATAATATCATAAGAAATCATATCATAACTCTTTAAATGAAATAGCTATCATAAAAATGACATCACATCGTAACCTGTGGAAAAGAGATGGGTTTTATAATAATTTCATCAAATCATAATCCATGAAAATAAGGCGGATTCATAGTAATATATCCTGTAAATGATTAATGGGATTCGAAGACATATAACCCCTGAAATAGAACCATGTTTCATAAATATATAACATGTGAAATAGAAATAGATTTCCTAAACATCAAGCCATTAAACCATAAACCATTCAAAGAATGAATGTGAATAGAACCATCAGATAATTTCCCAATAAAGGTTAGACTAACAGAAATAGATTTTATTTTATGTGGAAAATAATTTTGAAAGATATTTTAAAAACATTTCTTGAATAAATTATCTTTTCTTCTTTGAAAAAGGATTTTTAAAACATAAAACGTTTTTTAAACAATTTTTTCCTTGAAAATAGCATTAAGAACAAATAGAATAATCATTTTGAAACATAAAAAATTAAAATCCTTTTCCCTTGAAAATTATCATAATATATAATTTTAAAAATATTTATGAAAACATTTTTTAAATCATGATTTTTAAATAAAAAGGATTTTTTACTGTAGAGAGAAGTAATGTCATCTTTTTATAAAAATATTTTCCTAATTATATTAAGAAATGAATAGTGAGAAATGTTACTAATATATGAATATATATTGAATAAACATAGGATAAAAAATTCCTGAGTTTTCATGAGATATATATCATAATATTTTATCAATGGTAGAAAAATAAAAAACAACCTCGTTAAACAACGAGATTGTTGCAACAAACTCTTACAACTTTGGAAGCTTTGAATCAAACTCCCCTATAATAAAATCACATTAAATTAAGCTTCAAATATCATTAAAATGATGATATTCCTGATATTACATGTAAAATGGATATATATACTCCACATAAATGAATATAGGTACATAATAAAATATGTGTCTCAAGGATGGAAAATTGAGACAAAACTACATTACTGATTTGGAATCTTTTGAACTGTAAAGCCCTAGAAAATATATATCATAAAATAGTTATAAAAATACCCCTAAATATTATAATAATAATCATATATATATCATGTATAGTATATACAATAATAAAATAAATTAATGGTAAATATATCATAAGTCTCCTAGAAATAAGAGTGAGAATAGAAATCCCCTTACCACATGTCTTGAATCTCTTCGTATTCATTAAAACCTACTTTATAATAAAGATAATTTTATTAAAAATATATTAAATAAACATTATAAATTATATAACACCATATAATACTTACTTATTACTTTATATTACCCATTTATTAACAATTCTATGTTAAAGTTACATTTTGGGTAATAACCGCCTTGTTTTTCACATATATTTCCATTTGTAATATTTTTGGTCCTCTATATTATATCATAATTTAATAATATTCATAATTATAAAAATTACATAAATATAACATATATTCTATATAATTGTATTCATAATAACCAATAAAAGATTGAAATAGAAAATGAAATACACCGTTCATGGAGATGGTAGGTCGTACATACTTTCCATATTGAAATCAATAATGTAAATTACATACATACACACACACACACACAGATATATATATATATATATTAACATAATAGTATAATTATTATTTCATATATATCTTATAAATTCACTAAACTCATCTGTAATACATTCCATATATAGTTTGAAAGAATCACAACGCTTTGAGGAGGTGGTGGTCCACACATCCAAAAACGGAGTTATCATATTTCCCAAAAATGGAAAGAATAAAGTTATATATTATATAATAATTCCATAAGAATAAATAAATCATAAATATAATATATTTAATATTAAAATATAAATTAAATAATTATTTATAACCTTCAAAGTTGTAAATGATTGAAAGAGCGACATCGATTCACGAGGCGGTAGTCCGCTGTACACATTAATGATGATTGTGTATCTCATTTTATGGAAGTGTGTGTGAGTGTAGGTAGAACTCTTAATATAACAGAAACTCAGTATATTTATGATATTTATAATTTTATATAATGCTGAAATAATAATAATTGTGTGGTTTTATACTAAAAATAAAACAAAAGCTTGTGGAAGGATGTTATCTATTCTTTGGGTAACTCCTTTTAGTTTTCACCAATGGGGATCCTTGGTTCGATTTTGTACAAAATGTAGGATTATAAAATGAATATAAGGAATTTTAAAAGATATTTTTCTAGGTTTTTTACGATCCAAAGTGCATGATAGGTGTGAAAACATTAAGGGGTGAGTTCCCTATTATATTGGAGGATGAGTGGAATTTTGTAAATATAAAAAGGTAGACACTATTGAGATGTCTCCCTTACATCATGTGCCCCAAATAATTTTCAATTTTGGGTAAAATAGTGTCTTTGGTTTAAATATTTACATCCAATTTATTTTGAACATATTTCTATGTTCTTTTTCCTTTTAATATTAAATATTTACCATTAAATAATCATGTTTTACCATAATTAGTGTAATTAATATTAATTACTTTTAAAACAATTTTGCAAAAAAAATAATCTGACATTATTAAAAATTATAAATTATTATAATTACTAATATTTAATCCATTTTTTCAAATTATATTCACATAACTTTAAGGAATTAAGTTAAAATTAATCCCACAAACATGTCCCGGCTATAGGTTTTTTATGTAAAAATGTTTAAAATTCTGAAATTTTATTATATCGAATTTCGGTATGAAATTAGATAAAATTACCTAAATTATATTAATTTATATAAACTTAATATAGTTGCACTTTAAAAAATTAATATATAATTTAACAATATAAAAAATTTAGATGAAAAAGTAGTTTTGAATTAAAATTCAATATTTTTCACTATTCATTAAAAAAATCATGTTTCTTAGAAAAATCCCAAAAATTCTCCCTAAGTTAATTTTGATATTGTGAATTAAAAATTTATGTTTATATTATCAAGTTATTTTTCTTAAAATCTCTAAACATAATTTTATATTTTTTATAGAAGGACATAAAAAGTTGTTCATTTGAGAAAAATAGTATTTTCATACATATAATGTCTTAACCAATATTAATATATTTTATTATAAATATATATTATTTATGTAAAGACCTTATAAATATTATTTACAAATTATTTATTACTATTCATACTACTATATTTAATTCATATGTTATAACTACCTCATTTAAATAATTATAATAATAAAATGTCGTTTTTTATAAACTCAGTGTTGCGTGTAATGAAAACCAAGTAATTGTTGAATATAGGGCAATATTAACTTGTTTTAGTGAATAAATAAAGATTAAATTGATATATAATGTAATTAAATAAATCAAATAATATTAATTTATTCATAAAAAGGTTCATAAAATCTCAGGGTGTTACCGTTTTGGTCAATCTCAATCTCCTTACAAGTTGTTATGAAGGATTTATTATTTCAAGGAATAACGTCATGGAGTATAAGTGAACCCAACCTAAAGAAACTTATATTGAATAAAGTGTGGAATATTTTTATCCAAGCTTGATATAAGTTTAATTGGAATATGTATATTTTAACATGATATTGTTATCAAATAAGTCATTTTTTGATTGAATTTTTCATGTAATTATGTTACAATATTTATATTTTTTGACCATCACTTATGTTAAATCCTTTTGGATTTAGTAATTATTGAATCCTAAAGTAATCATTTTAACATAAATATCTTGGAAAATATGTATATTATTCCAATGAGTGGCCTAAGATGTTAAAAATTAATTTTGAAATCATGTGATTATGCAAAAAAACATATCAATAATTATGATCAACAATGTGAATATAGTTGAATTCACAAAAAAAAATTGAATTATTGAGTCTCATGGATGTTTGAGTGAAAAATATATTTAAATAAATAGGATTAAATTTCATATGTGTTAAGGATGTGTCATGAGGGACCTAGAACTTGAAGATGCATCATGTGTGGGAGAGGAGGTAATAGAGCAACACGTTGTGGAGGAAAATAAATAAGTTGGTTAAGATAAAGGGAAAATAATTGTTTCTTAGTCATACAAAACATATAAAGTTAGTCTCCTCATTTAAAAATATATCATGAGTTATTCCTATCTTTTAGATAAACTTAACTCATTTTATTAGTGAGTGAAAATTTAAACTACAAGGTAGTAATTTATTTAAGGATGGAGAATGTAACACCTTGATATTTTAAATTATATGTTTTCCTTTCAAACCGAATGCATTAAATTGTTTTCAACACATGAAACACAAAATCAAAAAGATGCAAGGATTTCATATAAAAATTTAAATATATAAGTAGAATATTTAGGTAAAAATAAAGGTAATTTAATTATAAAATATATATATATATAAGTAAATTTTGTTATTAATACAAATGTATTGATAATAATTCAATTAATGTAGCTAAAAAACTAATAAGTCTAATGTGTTCTTTCAAATGAAACATTTATAAAAATTGCATTTTTAATTTTTTTTAAGAAAAAAAATATAATATGAATAAAATATATAGTTGATAAAAATTATATATTAATAGAAATTATATTAGTAAGTGATTGGAAATATGAATAAGAATAGTTAATGTTTTTAATAATCTTATTTTATATGAAAACATTTTTCTTTATATATTTCTCTAAAAATTTAATATATCAAATTTTATTATTATAATTTTAAAAAATGAAATTATTTTTTATATTCATCACTACAATATTATAATATGTTGAATTCTTTGGATTTTTATGAAATATTTGATTTTAGGTGATTAATGAAAAATATAGTTGTTACAAAAAACTATAAATTTTATGAACTTATCATGATATAAGAAATGCCTGGATGCTTATTAAAAATTTTAATTGATAACATTTATATTTAATTAGTAAATATATAAATTTTTAAATAAAATTCTGAATTTATAATACCAATGTTTAACATTTTATGAAATTAAGTAATAATTTCCAATAAACAAAAGTGTTTTTAGAATATTATTTTAATTAAGTTTTATTCTGATAAAAATTTGATTTGTCTTGAATTTAAATCCAATTAAATATTATTTATTTTTTAATAGAATAATTTATATCATTAAAATAAATTACATGTATAATTTTAACCTATATATAAATTTTAATCTTAAAAATCAACTTTTTTAAAATTAGATTTTACTCATTACATTATTATTTTTATCACTTTAACAAATTAGAAAAGATATAATGAATTTTTTTAATTATAACTTTGAAATGATGTACTAATTTTAATTTCATTATTTTCATATAATCAATCTACCCATGTAAATATTAGTAAACCAATAGTAAATTATTTTTTATTATGGATCTAGTAAACAAATTGCACATAAACTCATGGGGCCTAAAATAATGAAACCAGAGAGCATATTCCTTAAAAATATCCAAAAAAATGACATAGGGAACAAGTTATATTGAATGAGATAATTGGGAGGTTATAAGAGACTCGGTACACAAAGAATTCAATGACCTTGTTCCCTTCTTACCAAGTGTGGAGAATAAGAGTTTGATTATCCATTTAATTTTTTTCATTTATAGATAAATTAAATGATCAGACAAGGAGTAGAAGAGTGATCTAGGATTTAATTTTAAATCATTGAGGAGTTGATCTCAACCAAAGATAAGATTATACCTTTATAGTGATAGAAATATAGACCAATTATAATAGCCTTTGCTTCCATAGTGACGGAGTATCCATTACCATAGGAAGTACTGAACTCCAGAATGACTACACTACCCAGGTTATGAATAAAATGCCCCTCATGATACCTTGATTTCATAATCCATAAAAATTATTTTTGATTTATATGTATTTGATAATCCAATTAACCTAGTGGAATAATAGAGAGAAGTTCTGAATAGATGATGAGGAGAGCCAACCCACCATTATAAACCTTAGGGATGGAGCCATCTCCTATTACTTCATCAGGGAATCCAACTCAGTAGTCATTCTTCCTTCTCTAACCACCATTTCCACTCTCAAGATCTATAAACCCTCATAACATTCCCTATTCTTGGATCTCTAAATACACAAACTTCTTACTTTCATGAGGATACATTTTTCTTTCAAATCGTGAATGCTGGCACCTATACCATGGAACGACTACTAGATGATGTTTTAGATCATAATAGTTTTAGAGGGAATACATGAAAACTCTCTGGTGGAATTCCAAATATCCAAATCCCACTCACGTTCAAAGAAAATTTGTTATATCGACTCAAACCTTGTATTAAAACAATAATGAAACTCAGATACTAGGTTAATACCATTATGTTGGATATCCTTATCTATAGGTAAGGTGTGGTTATATAGGTTCTAAACCAAAACAAATTGAACGTAAATAGTATATAATTGAACCAATGAGACCCTCCCCCCCCCCAATAATCATTCCCTCCCTAGAATAACTGAATTGCATGAAGACTATTCTTTACTGGGAAAAACACCCAATGAGTAACCAGTGAAAATGCATCTGACATGATCATTTGTTAATATGATACTATTAAATAGGTCCCATTGATGATAGACCAAGATGTAAAGAACAAAATAAGGATGATATAAACCTTTATCAAAGTATATTAATATATTTGGGTACCCATGTAATTTAAGAATCATACAATCAAGTTGTGAGTCCAAAAATTATTGACACCTCAGCCGATTGTCTAATGATAGTGGTAAATCGATGTGGGAATACTAAAAAAACCATTTTCTATAAGATGGTGGCATGGACCTTTGTATGAGTTAAATTATTCAAATATTTATTAATAATGAACCTTCCCCAAAGATACATTCCATTAATGACCTCCCATATATGTTTGGATAAGAGTCTATACGTGCAGGCTTCCACATTCCTCAAGACACCCCCCCCCCCACACACACAACACTAACTGGTCAAGACATGCGATCTTATGAGGCCTAATGGAATCACATAATTTCTTAAGAATACTATATAAATTAATTAATTAATTTTTTAAACCTTATCATATCTTTATTTAGAACCTTGAGTGAAGAAATAACATGCAAGGGAATCGACCTGAGAATTTTGTAAACCAAAGTGATTATACCACCAAAGAAGAGGAACTGATTCTTCCATTAGTTGATTTTTCTACTGGTCTTGTCAAAAATTCCATCCAAGTGATGAATGTGAGGTATTCCTAGGGATAAGGGGACTCACAGATATTCCATTCGGAATACCCCCTATAAATTATTATCATTTTCTCTAATCCTTCAGAAACTCTCCAAAAAAACATCCCATAGAGAATAAGTTGCACTTATCCTGAATAAAAATATAACCACTCCATTTTCAATAATAATCCATAAAATAATTTAATACATTGATATACCTACATATTCTATACAAGAATATGATCAAATCATCTTCTTAGAGAAGATTAGAAACTCATTCAAGCAAGGTCTATAATGGTAGGGAAGAATATTCCCATTGTACACAAACTTATTAATGAGTCTCGATAGATAGTCTTGGACCATAAAAAATAATGATGGAGTTATGGGATCACCCTCCCTGAGGCCTCTAGTGAACAAAATAGTTATTTTCAAAGAAAGATATTTTCTAAATATTTTTTATCTTTATATAACGTTTATATATTTAAAATTAAGACTCTAATATGATTTTTAAACTAATATAAACAAAAATTACCACCAACTTAATTTATTATTAATGTTAAATTATATTATGAGCACCAAATAATTAAAACATTATACTTATACAAAACAAAATTCTACACATTATATATTTTAATTTAAATGATAATTTTATAATTTTTAGAAATTTAATTAGGTTAAAAAGAGCCCAAATTTTCATTAATAATTTTGAAATTTAGTATGAAGCATCATCTTATATTTTTAGGGATACAATAATTATAATGATTAATATTTAATCATGATAAAGAGTTATTAAAATGGGAAATCTAATTTGGATCTAATTTTTCTAAATCAATTTGATACATAGACCCTCTATAATAACATTTATTGGTTGGAAATTCATACCTATATGTCTCCCCAACATTTCCCCACCTAACTCCCCTAACACTCATGTGATTCAATTCTTACCCCATAACTAACATTAGTTTCCATGAAAAATATCCTCTTTTCCACCTATAAAATGAGCTAACTTCCACTAATTCTCTCATATCTATCCATTACTAAAACCTTTGATCATGAATTTTTTCAATCAATTCCTCCTAAAGAGTTTTTAAAGTCAAAAGGATCCATCCTCATTATTTAATAAGAAACTAAGAAAGGAAATGAATTCTATCCCATGTCTTTTCAATTATATCACTTCCTTTACTGTAATCCTTTTTTTTTACATTGTCATATGATTCCATGTGTTTTTAATAAATCCTTTAAAATTAAAATGATTCTTTATTGATGATAGAATGCCCTTCTCCTTCTAAACAAATTCCATAATCAATTTTGTTTAATTATCACACCACAGACATCACTCCTTGATTTTCCACGTCATGTTTCGATGTTGTAGGAATTTATATTTCCATGTGATTATTCTTCCATGTGATTTTATATTAATGTTAAACTACACTTATATCTTAATATACACAGTTTATAATCCCTTTTTTATACCCTTCATGCTACTTAAATCTCTCCTTGATTTTCCATGTCATGTTTTCATATTTTAACAATTTTAATTTCAATGTTATTATGATTCCATGTGATTATGATTCTATATGATTCCCAATTGATAAGACACTACCCTTATCTATCTCTAAACACATTCCATAATTTTTTTTGTATATATCATGCTGCTAAAATAATTCCTTGATTTTCCATGTCATTTCTTTATATTGTGAATTATTAACGCTGATATCATTCAAAGGGTATCCATATATATTCCACATTATTTTATTGATTGGTGAATTTAATTTTTGAAACCCACATTCCCTACTCATGGTTTAAAATGATATTTTCTTATGATCATTGATTGATGAGGCACAAATAATGATATACAAATGGAGGGTGTATCCTAATAGTGATTTAATGCATTGGGTAAGGAATTAGTCTCTAGAGATGACATGTATATGTTAACATGAGAACATTTCATGGTAATTTTTTATGATACCTTAGTGAACGACCTTGTTAATATGACTTTATGACACCTTAGTGATAAACTTTGGGGATCTGATTATAATTTCATGTATTATGTTATGTCTATAAAATTTTAATGTTAAAATATTATGATAATTATTCCCTTATGATAAAAGCTACATTTGATGTCTCTTTCCCTTTGATTAATTTTTTATTAGGTGTAATTTCTCTATTATGAGTTCTGTTACATTGATTATATTAGTATACCTATAAGATAATCTTACTCTCACTTATGATATTTGACTATTATCGCTTATCATTACACCTACAGAACATTTCACCTCACCACCTTTTTATGTTTCAATTTCTCCAAGTTAGAAAGAAAATTAATACATATGACATTTCTAGAATAGTATGTTGTGTGGATTATTATTTAGATATATTAAAAATAATTATGGATTTATAATTTTCTTATATAATGGGAAAATTTTATGTTGGATTAAAAATAAACGAGTTTTGTTAGTTCATATAGTGTCTTAATTATATAAATCTTTAAACCTAAAAGAATATGGGAATGTATTATATTTAAATATTTTCTTTATGTCATGTTATTGAGATGATCACATTCCTAGGATTCCATAAATACCAATATAGTTATATCTAATCTACTTTATTGATTTTAAATTATGCATATCTCCCCTTTTTTACCCTGAATAGTTGAATCACCTTCAATTCAAAACACATAAAGAATATATATATATATATATATGGTAATAAGGTGGGAATACATTTATTAATAATGAGAGAAGAAAAGTTGAGAGTTTATTCTCATCTAAGATTCTATATACCTTTTATCTCTTTCCTTGAGGTAATACTTTATGCCTATTTTCTTATCCTTGCAAGTAGAAATATTGGATTGGATCTACTTATTTCCTATTTCATTTAATTGTTTTTTTGGTAAATTTTTATTTTAATAATCATAAAAAGAACAAGAATCATTTGGTTCTTATTATGTTTTCATTAGAAGAACCACCTGGGAGGGAATCATGATCATTCAGTCCATCGAGACATTCCCATCCTTATTTCAAAACCCATAAAAAATCTCATAAAATCTTCATTTTTCACCTTTTGAAAAAGATTTAATGAAATTTCAGTTATTCACAAATTTCAATGACGAATTCTTCCACATTTATCCCTCTATTTGTTTCATGGATTGATTTCTCCATTTATTGTTTTATCTTTCCTTGGTCAACACTAATTTTGAGGGTCTATATTAAATAGTCCATCATATGAATTCTTCTTCCAAAATATAAGAAACTACTTCTTGTTGGTGTGGAATCCTTATGGGCATTCCTTGGTCATTTTTTGAAAAAAAATACACTCTTTTTATGTTTCCTTTTCAAGGTAAAATTACATTCCTTCATCACAATATTTTTTATGTAGATTTCATCAATAAAAATTTTACCCCACTTATTTAGGACTTCATATTATTTAATTGATTGATATAAATTTACAAAAATCAATTACCTTGTGATAAAATCTTTCACAATGAGGGAAACAACCTACACATCTTATTTTTTCCTTATAGCATCATTATAGTCAACTTTTTTTTCTTTTTTATGTAGAAACACACATTTATTGATAACATTTTTTTAACCTACATTCCTATACATTCTTCTATACAACATTGATATGTTGGTGGGTTTCTCAAAATTTTAATAAATTTATATTTTTATAATATTTTAATTAAATCATTCATTGTACATGTACATAGATTTAGTGGGAATAATATTTTCTAAAAAATTGTTACCTTTTTCTTTGATCATGAAATAAGTTTCTCACCATATATTCTCAAGACCTTATTGATGAATTATATAGGTCCTTTAGTATAAATATTATCCTTATAATTTTTTATGTCCACAAGTCTTATCTTATCATTTAGTGAATACACATATTTTTTTTATTTTCAAATTGACAATTTTGAACTCTTATTCAGAAAAATGCATATTAAGGATATTTTCCCCATCCTATGGTAACACCAATCAGTCATAACACGCTTTTCTTATTCTCAAAATGTCATCCTCATACATATTTTTCTTCAATTATAATATGTTTTAATTATATTTAAAAACATTAGATTTAATCACCAATTAATAATTATTTATAACAATTACTTCCTTTAATTCATAGATCATTAATTCAATTGCATTCATCATTTCATATATTTCATTGAATGCATTATTAGACTCATTATCAAATTTGTAGCACCTTTATTCAATTTATACAGTCAGGGAACTTATAAATCCTACTTGAATGGATATTTTTACACATTTTGACAACTTTTTCAATAAATATGACTTCATCTGTTTATAATCAACTACAAATTGGGTTATATCTACCTTAATGCTTCTAAAAGAGAAAAAATAAAACTAGATATTTATTTAGGAAAACTATACAGCATTTCCTTAAAAATAATTTATTCATATTTTCAACCATAAGATATATGATCTTCCTTACATGTTCCTAATTAATTAAAAGTAAAAACCAGACAGGAATCATCTAAGGTAAGAAAATATATCAATATAATAGTGTATTTTCTCACTATGTCTTCTCCATTAATCCAATATCTAACTTATCCATGATTAGATTATGTGGATGTAATTAATTCTACCTATTTACTCATTATAGTTTAATTATAATCCCATGTTTCATTAAGAGGAAAAATTCAAAATAGATATCCTAAAAATATCTCTATTTTCGTTACCTTCAAGTAGTAGAGATTCTTATTTTACGTATTTTTTTAATGTCTCCCTTATAAGTTTCTTTTTATTTTTATTCATCTTGATATTCAAATTATTAAATGTTATTTATTCTATGGTAATTTTTATATATAATGAAAAGGCTTCTCAAAATTTTCATTTCATAAGGAATTTGGTGGGGGACTCAAAAACATAACACCTTCAAATAAATTAAATTATTCTGAATCAAATTTAAGGTGGAATCGTGAATTTAATACAAATTATTGTTCCACAGGGACTACTATTACTAGGATAATTTAGAGTAAATATGTGCATATATACACTTACCAATTAAAACATTTTCACCTCTCTTTAACCTTTTCATCTATTTAGTGAATGGAAATCTCATTATTTTCACACACCACTATTTTATGGTATAAATGAGAAAATATTAACTAAAAACAAAAAGTACAAAATGATTTTATTATTTATGGTTAACTCTAAGATATATGACTATATACTCAGAATATATATTTTTTTCACTTACATACTACTTCCCATTTGTTATCAATAAATATAGAATATGGTATATCCCTAAACCTGTTATGGTAGAACCAACCTAGTACACTTACATGAAAACAACCAAAAAATTAAGTACCAATTTCTATCATCAAATGATGATTCCAAATAGGTTATCCTCTTCAAATACTGAACTCAAATAACTCCTTTTGAATAATGAACAATAATAAGTACATTTATCTGCATTGTTATTAAATAGATCTTATCTTATTCATCAATATACAAAAATAAAAAGGCATCCTCAAGTATAGAAATATATAATGGTCTCCATAGTATCTCCTTCAATCATTATGATATAGAGACACCATAGACTGGTTTTTTCAGTGTTCTTCACTTCTTGAGATGTTACATAGAAATATAATTCTCTTCTCCTAATCTTTTTCTTTATTTAATTCTAAGCAATATCTACACATTGTAATATTTCTTCTTTAATTTTTATTGATAGATAAAATATTTACAATAATATAATTTTAAGTTTCCTCGCTTATTTTCTTCCTATCCTTCATTATATCAAAATATTTACATAATTATCCTATGGGATATATTCTATATCTGAATATAGAATCACAATATAATTAGTAACATGATACTTTTGTTATAAAATATCTACAACTGCCAACATTTAGTCTATTAAAAACCTGAATTAAAAACCTGAAACTAATATCACTAACTCTTCCTAAAAATTTTACATCCCTTTCACCTTTCCAATAATTGAAAATTATCATAACACCATCTTTTCATTAAACTCTCTAAAAATTAAAACTCATTAATCATTTATTCCTTGTATGCTCACATGTATAGTAATACTATTTTAATGTAATATCATCTTGATGGTGTATTATTCTCATTTATCTATCCTTTTGGATCATATTGAATCAAAAAAAACACTAATTACTTTGTTATATATAAATCACTAATGAACTCTCATCATAATCACAATTATAACCCCAAATTTCTCATATTTCAATAAAATAAAAACCTCTACATAAGAAATAGAATATCTTACTTATCAATTTATCTAGATCATTATAATCATTCATATCATTTGAAAAATTATAATAAATTTTATGTATTTCAATATTCATCGTACATTTACTCAAGAAGTCCTTAAGAATTTGGTTCAATATATTACATATCACAACAGCTCTAGTAATTTTCCTACTTTTCTAAAAAATATCTGACATACCAAAATAATATATTACATACTAATTATAATATATTATAAATGATAATTAAGATATAATATATTAATCATAATATATTATATCTCAGTGATATCATTGGTATATGGAGGATTTTAACATCGGTAGAATCTTACTTACCATCAATGACATATTACACATGCATAAAAATATTATCTATACTCTAAATATATTTTATATCATAGTGTAGACATTTACAATGCCACATTTTAGTCATATAATCAAAAAATATCTTTTCTATGAACTTTAATTTGTAACATATCAATTAAATATATTATATACAATTAAAAATGTGTAACATATCACAATGTAATCATCCAATAACTTTTTCCATTATTTATAATATCTTTTTTATTATCCTTATAATGTTATATATCATTGTGAGCTTTGAAACTTTTTTAATTTTTATATTTGAAGGAATATCATATATATATTCCCTTCAACTCTTCTAATAATTCCAAAACATCATTTACCCACGTAAAATTTTATTTAATCCTCCTTAAAGAAAATTTCCCACCTCAAATACTCTTTAAAAATCATCCATGTATATTTTTCATATAACATCACTCTTCACCTTATGATAATACTTAA
This sequence comes from Viscum album, assembly GCA_963277665.1. NCBI lineage: Eukaryota > Viridiplantae > Streptophyta > Magnoliopsida > Santalales > Viscaceae > Viscum > Viscum album. Next base: position 428,415,164 of record OY728121.1, read on the forward strand.
GATAGAAACTCATATCTATCTTTTTTAATCTTTGGTAAACAAATAGTCATCATGCAATATTGACAGCAACCCAATCCATTTTCCATATTAGATTAGATCTCTATACATAGTTTCTATAATTAAAACATATCTATTAATTATATGAATAATTATATAAACTCACTTCTAGGCATTTAGTTCTTTCTGAAATCATAATCTATCGTTACCAACTCAATAAATAATGAAATCATTCATTCTTAAATTTCTCAATCTTCACATCAATATGCTTAAGAAATCCAAAATACTTCCAATATTATCTCATCAAAATATATTGGAATCATTATTCTAGACAGTATTCTTATTGAAAAATATTAAAATTGATCACCAATTGGGTTCAATGGTATTTTTGATATAGTTTATACACACTCCTTTTTATCATCATAAGTGGTTCCCATATTGGGGATAAAATTTTAATTTTTTAATATTATATTAACCTTTTTAATGTCTAAGGAAATATTTTTTATCATATTAGTAAATTACATGGTTTTTTAATGGTTCTCTCTAACAATAACCACTTATGATATTTCTTTGTATTGGATTTTTATAATATTGAAAAAATAATCTATATTGTTTAGATGACCCTATTTCTAGATTACATCAACTATTTATAAAGGTGAGTATAATTTCATTACCTCATAGGTGATGTTTATACATTCATAAGAGTGTGGTATTTGGAAAAATATTATATTAGACCTTACCTTTAATAGCTAAGTTATATTAGGGCCTAGATTAATGTTATGGTTTTTATTACTGATTGGGAATTATTTACACATTTTTTTTGAAATACTCAATCATTATAAGGATTTATTTTAGAATTATTTTTATAGTTTTACTTCTGATAAAGAGATCATATTCACTAGTTCATTCATTCTTGTTGTTGATTCCATATCAGTATCCTTATATCATATAGAACAGACCATGTTGAGGGAGATAATGATTAAAATCAAGTCCTTGAGGGAAAAGGATTCATTTATCTAAGTACATATCCATGGGGTTCCCTACTATTATTAAATAATAAAGGAAATTATGGCTTGATATTATGTGTCTAGTACAGGCATCTAAATTTGGTTACTATGAAGAATTAGTATCTATTTCCAAGGATGTATGATATATTTGACTACTTAAGGTATCCATAATTGTTCCCTAAGAATGAAATGAAATCAAGATATCATCATCTTCTAATGATAGTGGAGTACATCCAATATATATGTTTTAGGATTATTTGTAGTTTATATTTTTTATTAAGGATTCCATTTGACCTAAAAACAATGATTTTGGTGTTTAAAGATCTCATAAATTAGATATTATAAACTTACTTGGACTCCACTATTATGGTATTACTTGATGATTTTATGGTATACTATTAGAATTAAAATATATACATGAGGAATTAAGATTTTGTTATGAGTACTATTTGGTTATATAATTTTTATACTTATTTATAAATGTTTTACTTTTTAGATTGGGGATGTTTTATTTCACATATATGTTATATCAATGATTTGTATTTCATTTTATCCAAATATGTTGGATGGAGTAACCATATAAGGTATTCCTAAGAATGAATTTAAGGTGATCTATTTTCTTGGAAGGGTAGGTTATTATTGATTTTAATTTATATATTTATTCCACTTAGAATCACCTACAATTTCACTAACCAAGAAGTTGTGAAATTTGATTAGACTAAGTAGTGTGATGATGAATTATCTAAATTGAAATGGGGACCCACATATGCACCATTTATGATTCTATTTTACTCTGGTAAAGGATATAGAATCTACCTCTATGTTTATGGATTTATTTTGAGGATGGTTTTGATGATTTTGATGAAGGAATATTATGTAGTAACTTATTATTCTCTATACTTGAGGCTTCATGAGAAGAATTACCCTAACTATAATTTAGAGTAATATTCTATAGTATATTCTCTAAAATTTTTGTAATATTATTTATTTTGGGATATATTTATAGTGTATAGTAACTGGAAGACCACAGGGTATATGATTTTAATGTAAGGATTATGTATTTGGTAAATATTTTGAGTCGCACATATTTATACTATTTACATTTAGTTGAATTATTTCAAGGTAAAGGTCAATGGAATTATATATTTCCTTAGTGGGAAAATCATGGACTATGTGGTGTAGGAATCATGTGAGGTGTTGTGTGTGATGAGCCTCTTTTTTGAGATTCTCCTATAAAAAAACATAAAATAAACAATAGTATTTCTAGAACCTCATGAAATTACTTCCAACTTATTGAATCATATGAAATCTAAAAATGTTTCATATTTAGAATAATAATGAATTTATATAATGATTTTTATATGGATCCTATTCTAGGGTGGACTTGGGATAATGATTCAATTTCTTATGCACTTGTTAGAATGATATTATGTATATGTATCAGTGTTGAGTTAATTAGTGACTCACACACTTTTTAATTGGTTTCTCATATTAAAAAATAAGAACAGATACAATGAAATCTAACATCATATTTAGTGGAATATAATCATGGTAGAATTTATATTATATGTATCTCAATGTATCACAAGACATTAACTAAAGGAAAAATACCAAATACATTTATGATTTCTTTAACCACCTATATTACGAAAATGGATGTAGCAAAATGATATGATTGATATATTTACAATGCTTTAAAGGTCTCCCTATGGTTGTAAATTCATTATGGTCTTGGTGGAAAAGTTGAATATGGTGTTACACTTCATGTCATTTCAAGATACCCAGTCAATAGATAAATATTAAATATGTAAATACAAGATATTATTCCCCAATATAGGTTTCCTATGATTATAATATTAAGGGAGATACATATGTTTTATATTTTTTTTCAAGTATCAATTAAAAAAATTGATGTAAAATCAACTAAAATTATGTACTGCTTATCACCCATTAACAAACATGAAGTCAAAGGGGACTATTGGGATACTATAGGTAATTCACTTGGATTCTATGTTGGATTTTTCTGGGGATTGTAAGGAATATGTAGATCTAAAAAATATTATATAAAATAACATTTTTCAGTATTTGATACATATAGATCACTGTAAATACCAATATTTTTGGTTATGTCATTATCCACTATTCATGATACAGATTGGTGAGTTGGAAATTTCTAATTTAAGAGAATATTGGTTCGATTAAAAGAGTGAATTGGATTACCATCACCAACGTTAAGAATTTTTTTATTTAAATTAGGGCCAAGGGACGAAAAATCTATGGAGGTATAAAATAATGAAGCTCTAGATAATTATACAAAACAAGGTTAACACGGTCTGAGGGAAGTTATCTAGTAGAGAAAAATATATAATAATGGTTATTTGGATCGGTCCAGGAGGCATGGTAGTCATCCACTATATTACCTGCCCTCCTAGTGTGAGTAAGCTTTATACTGCTATGGATAATTCCTCTTCATCTTTGTATTATGAAAATGATAGAACAATAAAATAGGATTTCATCCCGAATGGACCAATGAAGAATAGAAGAGTTTGTTTCAATACAATCTAGAATAATTTCACGATAGAACCACCACTCTAATCCCTTGAGGATAGAAAAAGCTTCGGTTGAGAGGGAATCACCTTGAAAAAAGAAGGTGTTGAAAGAAAAGATCATTGAGCCCTCCTAGTTATGAATAGACCCACCCTCAAGCATCAGTACATTGATACAATAACAATTGGTATTAATTTTGAGACCCTAAGAAGGAGGTCCCCAATGAACTCATTTTCCTTGAGATGAGAAAAATGGGAAGAGATCACCAAACCCCTACCCACCTAGAACATTCTAATAGTGGGTGACAAGCCCCCCTTATTAAGAGAGGTTATAGCTTATTATCTACGGTCTAAGCCCTTATTATAACCTAAAAACATGATCTTGGGAGATATTAATAAAGAACCGTATTATGGGCACTCCAGATTCTCCAGCATCCAGCAGCTAGAAAAAAACGTCATGAATTTATGAAGATGAAATTTTTCCTGAGAGCCACTAAATCAGGCTTGAATAAATTATTCCCCAGAAAGATGATGGACATTATTCCCACCAAAACAATCTCACCAAGACAAATAGAAGTCTCCTAATCACTACCAAAAAAAGGATTGAGGGATGACTCTTCATTAGTGCTACTATAGTAGTTGCACCTAGAAACTGAGGTAACACCTTTACATATCACCACATTTTCTATGGATATGGCGTGATTATGGATGAACCAGATGATAATGTAGAGCTCTATGGGTATTTCATTACACAATAGGGAGTCTACCCATGCATCCTGGCCTGTATTTACATAGATGAAGTGATGATATGATTTGGAAGAGAATAACTCGATATAAGAATTAGTGATAACAAGTGAATCTTTTTTGTTGATAAAAATGTTATTTTGAACCATTTGATGTTGGAAATCTAGGAAAGATTTTAAAATATTAAGAAACGCGCTGGATTTCATGAAGGAGAAATCTGGAAGCGAATATCCAGGAAATTCCAGCACACACCCCGCCTAGTGGTTTTTACAAAAGTTGATCTTGCCACACCCCAAAATCCATCTCATATTATGATAAAGAATAAGAAAGTGGAGACTGATAGAATACCACCACTTGGATATGCCTCTCATGAATCCATCCCTCTTCACCACATACTTTTTGTTAATAAATCATTCCTAGAAAGACCATCCTTCCATACAGTCCCATGTCAGTCTATCCTAAAGGATATTCATAGAATTTGAAATTTTTCTAATCCCAATACCTCCAACTCTAGAATCGCATTCCATACGATTCCATGAATACCAATGGTATCATCCCTCAACTTGTTCATTCCAATTGAAACTAGTAAGTATGTGCTCAATATTATGAAGTACCGTCTTGGGGGCCTTAATGGCTGAAAGAATGTACATAGGAATGGATGTTAGCATAGTATTAAACATGGTTATGTGTCCCCAAATAGTGAGTAAGTGGTTATTCTAGTTAAAAATACAATTGTAAATCTACTTAACAATTTTATCGAAGTGATAAATGTAAACTCTTCTTGGGGAGCACATCCCATATGTATTCCATGGGAAATCTTCCACGGTGAACTCCCAACATGTCTTCAATTTTATTACTCTTAATATCCAAACATGATTTTGATATAAAAACATGAATCTTATCCCAATTAATAATCTATTATCTCTACTTACTATACATTTTTATCATGTTATTTTGTTCCTGGATATACCTACTACTACCATTGCAGAATAGAATAAGGTTATATGCAAAGAATATGTGAAATATACCAAAGAAGATGGACATTAACTTGAAAGGGTACACTCATCCCTCCATAATGTTCTTATTCAAGAACGTACTAAAAGTGTGCTATGCCTGGATGAAAATGATAGGGGAGAAAGGTTCCCTATTCTTGAGACCTCAGGAAAACTTAAAAAACCATAACTCCTCCCCATTAATGATATTGAAAACCCAGAAGGGATAATTTACCTGAATAAATAGCCAATAACCCAATTCAAAAACCCCATAAAGTTCATGTTTCAAATGATGTAGCTTCACTCCACCCCATAATATGCCTCTTTCATATCCATCTTCTTTAAAATATTTGAACCAAGAACCTTCTTGTTGATATCCCCAATCATTTCATGAGTAATTCTAATGGTGGTTTCTATTGATCAACCCTGAATAAAACATTTTTTCTCATTGTATACCCATTTGGGAAGTTATACTGCAAGCCATATGTTAATTAATATAGATTATTATTTTTATGGGAAGTTACACAAGCTGATATTCCTATACAGTTTGAGGGATGAGGGATCTTTAACCTTCGGAATGAGAATAAGAGTGGTGGAACTAGTGATCCTAGTTAAGCCTCCCCTAGAAAAAAAATCATGAATGATACCCACTAACTCATTTGTTATGACATTCCATGAGGTAGTATAAATGGAACCAACGAATCCATCTAGTCTCGGAGAACATCCAAATTTGAGAGAAGTAATAACCTGCCACACCTCCCTTTCATTAAGAATGAGCTCTATAAAACCACTTATTTGAGAAGAAACCATATGTTGGATGGATTCAAAGAGGCTAGCCTTGCCACTAGATTCCCATCCAAAATTTGGGGGTTAACATCTAGAATAAGCGATTCAAAGAAATATATAGACATAAATTCAATATTCTTAGGACCATTGATAAATGAACCATCCTCGATAAGAATATTATGATCTGAGAAACGTTTCTTCTCATTGATGTAGGCCTAAAATAATACGGAATTATGGTATCCCTCTCTAAGACAAGTAATTTTGGACCTCTCTATAACAATGAATTATTTTTCAATGAGATTATCTAGTAAATGGTACTTCATATTATCCAGGTTGATAAATAAGTCCTCATCCCACCATTCTTCAAGAACTGTCTCAGATTTATAAATTTCACCCTTGATCTAATACAAATACTATAAATGTGATAGTCTTCTAGAAACCCAAGAATAGAGTCCGTCTTTCAAGCATTTTAATTTTTGGGGAACTCCACCCAAGAACCCTCATTCATTTTATTCTCCCATGACGAGCTCACAACCATGGTAAAATTATGATCTTTATCCCATTATCTTGATAAATAAAATCACTCACTAAATTTTTTGTTGTCAGAACGTAAGATAAGAAGAGGATAATGACATGAGAGAGATTGCACCGTATGTTCCACATTAGCATTAGGGAAAGTAGAAATGGATTGAAGGTTGGCCAATAAATGGTTCAAACTACACCAATTATATGGGATCACTATTTGATTATTACACCACATGAATTTTTCCCCTATGAAACCCATGTCAAGGAGAACGTTGTTTGATAAAAATCTAGTGAAATCTTATATGTTTGACCTTGGGTGGGGACCCCATCCGTTCTTCTCAGATGATTCCAAGATCTAGTGGATTAAAATGTTATTTCATTCAACCCATATTATTCAACGTTCTTATGTCAAAATAAGGAAATAACAAATGTATTTTACAATGGGTTGTTAGGTTTTTTTGTTTATGAGGTTAGAGTATCATTGGTTAAGGAAGCAATAGAAAATCGTAACATGGTTTCTAAAACTATTTGAGATCTTAGAAAGCATCAGTTCCCTAGATTTTTGACTCAACCATCCATATAGTCACTATGTTATACATGATGTGTTTTAGATATCTCAGTCCCATAAGTACAACCCAAATCACTCTCATGTGATTGAAAGTGGGGATATTTATATTGAGGTAGGGGTATCATTTTTGGATTATCTAGTTCAAATAGTTAATTCAAGTGATAAAGATATTCACGTGAATAAGGTTCCATTATTTCATGTGTTGTGGTTATTTCTACGCATTAAAAATGATACAATAAAGAAAGATCATTATATTAAATCCCAATGGATGAGTCTATTCATTGATTAAACTCAACGAAACTTCTAAAGTTTGAGAAACCTAAGGTATGGAGTATATAATATCCCCCATCTATTTAGGACTAATCTAGGATTATTTTTGTATCATGTTTTGGTTAGTTATATATTACTTTAAAGGGTTTTGGGTTATTTCACTATTTCATGGATAATTATTGGTCAATATCAGTGGTAAAACTATTGAAATGTAGTATTATATACTATTTAGTAATCTATGTAGATCCATCAGGTAACATGAGATTATTCTACCATAATAAAGTTTTATAGATCCATTGAATGTCTAATGATATATAAAAGTCTGTCATTTTCCTATCACATGACTATAATAATTTTATTGGGTACCTGATCGAATCTAAAATAGTATTCCTTAATGGAATATTTGTTATTACTTGTAAAATTGGTTTAAATTCATAATAATATATTCGATCCACTCCATCCCAACCCAGGATACCCCTATTATCTCTCTCTTCCTCCCACAGAGCTTTCAATACTGATCTATTTCAAAAACATTACATGTTATATTGATGTTTCTTCTATTCATACCCATTAAAATATCTCATTAATGTGTTTCCCATTACATCAAATAAATATTATGTGATTTTCTATGGTTTTGACCATTCTATGCATATTATAGTGTTTTAAAACACCAATAATGTGTTTATTGCCATCTTGGACAAACCGTAATTTGAAATGATGTGTTATTGGTTCCTACATTTTACAATTAAATTTTCATTCATTTTCCCATAATTTTAGGTCAATATAATTTCTTTTTTCTTTTTTTTGACCCCCAATAACACTAGTTTTCAATAGCTTTTATACATTTAAGAAGTGTTTATCGAATCATTACGACGACACCTCATGTTATATTGATTTGTTATCAATGTGTACATTTAAAAGATAATGTAGCTGTATTTTTTCCATCATTCCATATCATTCTGTGGTTTTTTCTATGGTTTTGACTTTTCCACACATGTTTTAGTATTTTAAAACACTAAAAATGTGTTTATAGCAATCCCAGGAAAACAATAATTCAAAATTTCATGCCTTCACTTCCTACATTTTAAAATTCAATATACGTTCATTTTTCCCTGATTTCAATGAAATATGACATCATTTTCTTTATTTTGACCCCCTCACACATGTTTTTAAAGGTGTTTATACCATTAAGAAGTTCCCACCGTGTCATTCTGACCATAATATATGTCAAATTGATGTGTTGTCCATGTAGACACATCTAAAAATAACTCAATGGTGATTTTCCCTTATTCTACACCAAATTAATGTTTTTTATATCATTTTCACCATTCGATGAATGATTTAGTGTTTTAAAACAGTAAAAACATGTTTATGACCATCTAGGTCAAACTATATTTCAGAATTATGTGTCATTGGTTCTAACATTTCAAAATTCAATATTCAGTTATTTTCCCTTTATTTTTGTTAAATTTGACATTTTTTTCCAATTTTTACCCCCCCTGACAGTTGTTTTTAATAGGATTTTGTACCTTTAATAAGTGTTTATCGATTCATTCCAACCATAATACATAATGGACTGACATTTTGTCTACGCATAAACATAAAAAATTACTCATCAATAGTTTTTAATGATTTCACATCAATATGAGGACATTTTATATGGTTTTTACCATTCCACACATGTTTTAAGGTTTTAAAAGATTAAAATCTCATTTGTAGCCATCCCAGGAAAACTGTAATTAGGAATGTCTTATAGTCAGTTCCTATATTTCAAAAAATCATTTACTAATTAATAAAATATAAAGTTTTTTTAAAAAATGACATTCATACCAATAATTATAACTCTCTAATATCCTCTATATGGAGGGGAGACCAACTACCTCATCATTTTAGGTGGATCCTATGATGGGATACCAAGGAATTTTGGGGTAACAACTAGCCCACTAGTAGTCTCAAGTACAATGGAATCACTAGGATCCATAGAATATGACTGTAGTGGTGGTCTGGTCTGAGATTCTAATTGGCTAGGATACTGAAATTTTTTTCTTTTTTGTATTCCTACATTTCAAATGGTTAAGGTATATTAAATGAGTAAAAACTTAAAAACAAAAATATTTTTACAAAAAAAATCTAAAAAATTTTTATATATACAAAACACTTATCAATGAGAAAATGTAATATATTTTCATTACCAATTTATACATTAATTTATCTTCAACTTCATTATTTTCATTATTACCAACCTCTATTGCAAATTGTCTTTCATTTTCATGCTGTAATACAAGGTATACTATTTTTATATGGTCATGAAAAATTGTTCAATTTTATGTGGTTGATGAGGTTCATTATCACAAAGAACCAATTTATCTTCATCACCCATACTACACAAGTATCTTCTATTTACGTGTAAAAAAACACTACAATCTTTATGTATTTCATTATCCACATAATAAACCATGATCTCTTTGAAATCCAAGATAAATGGATCTTTCTCTATATGATCACTGGTATCTATAAAGTGAGAAAATTTGATAGAAGTAAAATATAATTTATCTTTCATAATACCCCTATCAATATTAACATGATTTCATTTTAATAAGATAATAGAAAACTATCCATGAATGTTTAATTAAATTATATTATTCAGCTTACCGTAGTATCCCCACTCTATGAGTAAATACACCACTATTTTTAGTTTTCATGTCTTCTTTAGGGAAAAAATTTTGATACCCAAATCCATTAATATTCTAGGGATCAAATCTCTTATCCTTACTTATAAGATCTCAAGACAAAAACATCAAATAATATTATATTTTATCTTGATTCTCATGAATAATTATCAAGAAAAAAATATATAAGGTGTTACCTTTAACATAGTCAAACTAACTACACATCAATAACATGAATATGAGTATATAATGTAAAGACTAGTAAAATTCCAGGAAATGTTTTTTCTTAATTTTCTTTGGAATTTTACAAGAACGCAGTTTCTGACGACACCTGATTCTGAGGCCCGGTGTGCCAGGAATAATTTTCCGAAGTTTGGCTCAGGTACGTTCAGTGAACGAACGAGCGGGTTTTTCTAACTTTTGAACCAGTGCTAGGAATCGAATTCTGAGGGCACCGATGGAATCACAGTGCCGGTATTTGCTTATAAACGCCTTTTCCGGAGATGCGTTTTCTCGGGTGTGGTTTTTAATTTTTGGGGTTAATTTAAGAAATAAAATAAAGTGGTGCGACAACATTATTTTATTTCACTTAAAGCCACATAAAGCCACATAAAGCCACTTAAGCCAAGCTAAGAGGATAAGGTGGGACCCACGATATCCTACCCACTTGGTAGGATATTTGTGAGGTGGGGCCTGCACAAGCCCCACCATTTCTTTTACTCTAAGTAACGCACCTGCAAAAACCTCTTTTAAATGAATGTCAACCGGTGCGTTTTCTTAAATTCTTCACGCCCCTATTAATTGGGCAGTTAAGTCGTTACCATTAATTCATTGAATTAATGGTTTTTTTCTTAACTTTGTTTTTGAATTGTTGGATTGAGAATAAAATAAGACCAACACATGTGTTTTCTTGTGGGTGGCATGTTGAGAGGATTTGGAGAAACTCTAAGTTCTTCATCCTCCTTCGCGAAGAACGCGAAGAACGCAAAGAATGCGAAGAACGCCGAACCCTCGGAGATCGATGACGCGACACCGTGTACCGCGACGCCGACGATTCTCCTTCCGTGACGCTTCTTCCGCGACGTTCCTTCCCCGCAAAAATCTTCGATCAACAACCGATTGAGGTAGGGGGTTGCGGTTCTTTTAATTTCTTTGTGAATTTTATCCTCAACATGAGTTTAAATGGTGCATTTAAATCTGTGTGTTTTTAACCCTTGGAGATCGTCGACGCGACGTCGTGTACCGCGACAACAGCGACACCCCTTCCGCAACGCGACAATCCTCTTCTTCCGCGACGGTCAATTCCGCGACAAACTCACGTTCGACGACAACGTTGAGGTAGGTGTTTTTGTTCATTTAAATATTTGTGATTTATATCCTCTGTTTGTTAAAACGATTGATGTGAGACTTTTTAAAAACTGCTTACGCGGTGGGTGCGGACCAACGAACAAGTCCAAACCCACCGCCCTTTTCGTTATTGGTATGTGGAATGGTGAACAATGAAAAAACAAGCAACACGGGCGATGTGAGGTCCTCGCAGTGAAGGACGGACCCCGGGAGGGCCTTTGGCGAAGACGGCGTGTAATTCCAACCACCGGAACTCGTCTGGTGGTCCGCAGAGCAACCCGCAGGCGCGCCACACCGGCACGGCGGTGCCGACGGCGGAAGGCGGCGGCGCCCGGCGAGCCGCCGTGGAGAACCGCCATGGATGAAGCTGCGGCGGCAGGCCAGTCGTCCCATGACCGCGTGGGACTGGTGAAGGCGGGACGTGGCAACCCGGCCGCATCCGTTGGCGAGAGGCAGCACCCCACGCAGGGCCGTGGACCATTCAAGGGGTCGGTGCCCCCCGGGTGCACCGCTCGGCCGTTACGGCCGAGCCGCCTGGCGACCGGGCTACGCCCGCGCCGGCCAAGCCGGGTCGCGCCCAGGCCGGGCCGGGCCACCCAGGCTGGGCCGGGCCGCACCGGCCGGGTCGGTCTGGGCCCAGACCCCCTGTTTCCGGACTTTTTCGGTCTTTTTCACGTATCATAATATATTGGCCTCCGATCGACGCACCGTCAGCGGAGTTGTGATCCTTGGATCGAGATGGTCATTTCGGTATATCGCATTTAAGGTTTTGGAGTACTTTGGGTTTGTCCAGGTCGGTTCGCTCACAAAACCAACCGGGCCCTCAGAGCTGAAATGCCTATATATTGAGCTCTGGACGTCTGATTGACGTGTCGTCAACTTTGATGGATTCCTCTTAGTGAGGCGGAACTTTTGGCTTACTCCGCTCGAGGTTTGGATGCCTTCGGAGTGCGGTCGGGTTGGTTCGCTCACGAAACCAACCGGGCCCCTGGAGCGAAAAAGCCAATTACTCACAGACCGGGCGTTTGATTGACACGCCGTCTGTCTCGTTGATTTCCTCTTGATGAGACGGAAATTTTGGCATTCTTCGCTTGAGTTTTGGATGCAGTTGGATAGTGAACGGGTTGGATTTCACCCGAAATCCAACCGGGCTCCTGGAACGAAAAAGCTGATAACTTTCAGACTTGACGTCTGTTTGACGAACCATCAGTGGCATTGGTGATCACATGGAGAAACGGTCCCTATGAGATTACCCTAGGAGTGTTCGGGGTACAGTTGAGATACGGCCGGGTTGGTTCGCACACAAAACCAACCGGGTCCCGGGGACGAAAAATGATAATAACTCACAGACCGGGCGTCCGATTGACGCGCCGTCTGTTGCGTTGAGACCCCTATGACGAGGCAGTCCTTTGAGATACTTATTCGAGGAACCTTGTGATACTTGTAGTATCGACCAGTAGCTCGTGGAGTGGACCATCCCGGAGACGATCGTGCCGAGTACGGAGATTATGTAGCCGGCTGAGACCTGAGGACTACTGGACTGATCGACTCGGTGTGTTTCAGATAGCTCAATGGGGAGCGCTTGGTTGTAGTGGCAGACCCACAGCGGAGGAGCGCTTGGTTGTAGCGGCAGACCCACGATACTCAACAGAAGGAGTTCCTCTGGAGGCTATGAGGGGGAGCGCTTGGTTGTAGCGGCAGACCCACGGCGGAGGAGCGCTTGGTTGTAGCGGCAGACCCGTGGTACTCAACAGAAGGAGTACCTCTGGAGGCTATGAGGGGGAGCGCTTGGTTGTAGCGGCAGACCGATGGCAGAGGAGCACATGGTTGTAGCAGCAGACCCGCGGTACTCAACAGAAGAAGTACCTCTAGAGGCTATGAGGGGGAGAGCTTGGTTGTAGTGGCAGACCCACGGCGGAGGAGCGCTTGGTTGTAGCGGCAGACCCGCGGTACTCAAGAGAAGGAGTACCTCTAGAGGTTATGAGGGGGAGAGCATGGTTGTTACGGCAGACCCATGGTGGGAAGCGCTTGGTTGTAGCAGCAGGCCCATAGTACTCGACAGGAGGAGTTCCTCAGAAGTTTTAGGTTAGTGAGTAGTACCACAGAGTCATGACAGGACCACTGTACACTCTAGAGACGGGGCTCTTCAGCAGTTACAGTTTCGATAATACAAATTCTGGTTTGAGTTGAGTCTATGACCTTTGTGTTTACCTCATGATTGAGATGGGTCACTTGATAACTTAGGTATATATATGGGCATATAACTGGGTAGTGGTTATCCTTTGATTTCATAATCTTGTGTTTCCTCATGATTGAGATGGGTTACTTGATAACTTAGGTATATGTATGGGCATATACCTAAGTAGAGGTTATCTGTTGAGATCTTCTTTATGGTTATCCTTGTTGGTTTTAGTGAGGCCTTGAGGGTCTCGTGGTCCCTACTGAGTAGCTTATACTCAGCCCTGCACGGGCTATGCCCGCACTACGTTGTGTTGGTTGCAGATGAAGGACAGCGCTGATTGTGGTTGAGGCTTGCGGAGCAGGACGATACCTAGAGGTGGACCACTGGGCGGGACGTACTCGGAGTGGTCGGCTGGACCCGAGGAGTAGTGTAGGTTGTCTGTACCCACCCTTCAGGTGGGATTTCCAGTGGACGGCTGGATGCTACGGATCTACTTTTAGTTGTTGTTTTCCCCTTCCATTTGTACTTTGCTTTCAGTTTGGGTTTGTATTCTAGCCCACTTACTTTTCCGCACATACTGTTGTACTCAGTTTCTACTTAGTGTTTACTTCTACTGTTTACTTTCTCTGTGCTGTTTGTTTACTTTACAAAGGAAATGCCTTCCCTTTTTACCGGGATTTACGCCTTGGTGCTAGTCTCAAGCCCCTGGCCTACGGAAGGCGGGATTGGGGTAGTCACGGCATGGGCCCCGAGGATGGGTCATGACATATACTTACACGAAGGGAAAACCATTCTATAATCACCTTATTAATATTTTTTGTTAATTCCATCTCATTTCAAGCTCAAGCCCTTAGTTTCTATTTTTTCAATTAAAATTCTTCAATAAAAGGATTTTCAATAGAACTATTGAGTAGCACATATCGATGTTCTTGTAGAAAATACAATTCAGTCAATGTAAAATTTGACCCTTTTCCAATTGGATGTCAAATAGTTGGAAATACTGATTAATGGTTTTCAGAATAAGAATTAGTAAAGATGTCATCATCACATTCATCATGATAGAATATAGTATAAATCAAATACTAATATGTAGAATGGAAGGTTAATCACTCTTCGTCTATGTGACCTTCAGTAATAGAGCATTCTAGTCAAGCTTTATTCCTTACATATGATTTCAAATGACCTAATTCCCTGATGAAAAAAATAATAAACTATTAAAAAATTATTCAATGATTTGATAAATTCAAATTCACCAATGGAAATAAAAATAATATCAATGTACCTCTCAATTGGATACATCCATTGATATTGTACCAGTCTACGAAGTTTATCGTCATCAACCAGACAAACAGTCAAATGAATCCTAACTATGGAAAATATAGGGGAAAATAACATCTCCAAATGGAAAAGTGTTAAAAAAAATACTTCTTAAAGTTTATCAATATCTGTTGGATTAAGAGTATTTTTAAAAGATCTCTGAAAAGTTTATAAAACTCAACTGTAACTAAAGTTACTTTTTTATGTAATATATTTCACAATGCCAATGGAAATAACTGATCCATTAAAATAAGTGATTCATGAATTTATAATCCATGTAAATTTATATGTTATGTCAATACACCTTGAAATGTTACTTTAATATTCATCTAGCACTTTTACATTCCGTAAAGTTAGAATAAATATATCTTTATCATGATTTTTAATTGAAAAATTAGATGATGGTTACATTCCATTCCAATTTTACCCCAAACCAAAATTTATATTCATTGACTCCAAAAGCATATGAGAATTAATGGGATTCTTTGATTTACCCTACACATGTAGCAATGTAAGAATTACATTTTCACAGACATTATTCTCAATATGAATTACATCAAGATTATGACATATCAAATTAAACTCTAAATAATGATGTTTGAAAAATATACTCTTTTTCTTTCATTTTTGTGTTCAATATTCTTTGAAAACTATACCTCATACCCTTTTCCCCTTTCTTTAAATTGATTAAATTTTCTAAATTCTTCAGAGACAATCATTAATTATCCAAATATTTATAAACTAGATAACACCTACATCAAATTTCTCCTTTCAATATCTCTATTGAATCGTTTCTTATTAAACATGAATTTTTGAGAAGCATCAAGAAATCTATGATGACAGATAAATCACTATTTACTACTATGAGGTAATCATTGAGGTTGAAAACCAAATTAAAGAAATGGAAAATACAAACTATTATGAGTGTTCCACTAAGATAAATTTCCTAGTCTCGGAAATTCACTAATTGTTCACATCAAAACATATTTCATTTTTAATAGCTTTCTCATTGAAACATCATATGTTTCCATTCCATCATCCCATAATTCTTGTAATTCTTTGATTTCAGGTTGAATCTATACATTAATTTCATTTACAAGAATTTTATTTCCCAGAATAATAAGTGAAATAATGAAATAAGTCTTTTTTATACACATCCATGGAGGCAGATTATAGGGGATCAAAACAACTGTGAAAATTCTATAATTAGTATTTAAAGTATCATAAGGGTTATAACCATTAGAATACAATCCCAAACATACATTCCTTTGATCTTTAAAAAATATATATATTGAGAATCTAAAATATTCCATGATGTTGAATCTTTTTTATGTCTAATCATGAAATCATTACTATCCTGAGAATGACAATTCATGTGGTATGTAGTTATAGATTACTTGAATAATATTTTCATGTGGGATTTTAGAGAAGAGTAATCTAATATCTTTGAAGGTGTTTTATTCTTCTATTTCGTCCTAGGCTTAAATTTATTTATACTCTAATTTTTGTTTATTAGCTTCCATATACTTCTATAAAATCTTATTAATTCTTCTTCATCAGACTCTTATCCCTTGTAAAGCATTCAAAAATATGGTCATGTGTGTATCTTTGTATAATCAAGTCCAAGTTTATTAATTACTTTCTTCATCTCATAGAATGATGTGAGGATCTTGTCTTCCTAAATACAACATGAAGAAACTCTAAAATCAAGGACATTTTTCATAGTAATTCCACAGAATCACTTCATATGATATAACATAAGTAGAAAAAATGAAAGTCTAAATACTTGGAACACCCTTCATATAGTTCTTTTCTTCTTCTTCAACTAATTCATAAAACTCATTTTTGTCCCTGAAGGTATAAGAAATATTAAACTAGTAAAGATCAACTAAAGGTTCTATTGATTTATTAAAATTGTGTACATTGAATTATGAAAAAACAAATGTGTCATTTCACAAATTCTAAACTGTATTCTCCTCTCACGGGTAACTTTTTTTCATTGATAGTATTATCAGTATTTTGACTTTCCATATCAATTGATTCACCATACAAAAAAAACATAAATATAAAGTAGGAAAATATTTCAGTATAAAATTCTTATATACTTCATTTCTATGAAACCATCACTTTAATTTACAATCATGATATATACATTTTATTCTACCATGCACTTATTGGTTTGCAATTGCATAATCTAAAAATTCTTCCAAACCCTTCGAATACCTAGTTTTGTTTTGAGGTAAATCAATCCAACTTTTATCCATAGGTATTGGATTTCATTCCCCCAATACATTTAAATATGAAGATATAAATTTTTAATAAACCAAGTACAATCAAAATTAAATATCACCCAACTTCTTCATCAACTCTTTCGTAACAACTATACAGGAAGATGGAATGAATCAAATAATGAAATTTTTCATACTAAACTTATAATATAAAAAAATTATTCAAATAAATTATTATTTATCACAAACATAATGACTTAAATAAAATGACCACCATATTTTTATCATCTAAGATATATTTGACCATAAATTAGATAACTTCCACCTACTCAGAAAAATAGTGATTTTTTTCATGAAACAAATATCTACCTCATTCTTATCGTCCAATGGGAATCACTATATTAATTGGAAAATAATGCATTTATCACTGTAAAAGAGTAAAATTACCATGATATAAAAAACCTACCATTTCATTTAATCCACAATTGATAATTACATATGTTCATTAAGCTCATTATTCAAACATTCATAGAGGGATAATGACATAAAAAATATCATTTCATGGAATATTTAGAACTTGTTGATGACCATCATAAAAAAATTAAAAAATTATCTTAATATTTCATGTAAATATAATAAAAATAAATAAATATATATATATATATATATCAAAAAATTAATTTATATCATAATAAATTAATAATCAAATCAAAAATAAATCATAATCTTTAAATAAATGAATAATCACTTCATTAAAGAGTTATAGAATCACATAAATTTAATTAAAATAAATATAGTTAATAAAACAAATAATTAATTTCATATAAAAGTTGAGTGTTAAAATATATCATAAATTAAAAAAGAGTAATGAAATAGTGTTTTAGAATCACACTTCCTTATGGGGTCAAGGTCACAATGTTCATCAGTAGGGGGATCAGGGTCACAAAAATAGCCAACAGGGGGGGTCAGGGTCATGGTGGTCACTAGAAGTAGGGTCAGGGTCATGAAAATATATGGAAGGGAGATTTAGAGTCACAGTGGTCACTAATAGGGGTCAAGGTCAGGGTGGTCAATGTAAATGGGCTGTCGAGGTCAATACAGTAGTCGGTAAGGGTGTCAGGTGACAGTAGTCACCAGTAGAGGAGACAGGGTTAGGGTTGTCACCAGAAGGGGGTCTTCACGGATGAGGGGAGAGGTACAGAGAGGTTGTAGGGGATCTGAGGTCACTACTAGATAAGGGATATGGAGTTCATAGGGGGTTTGTGGGTCCCACTGAGGTTGTGGGGTCATCATCACTACTTAGGATGGGAGCTGAGGAGGTTAGAGGGGTCATAGGGTAGGGTCACAGGTTGTTGTCAAAGTGGGGGCCAGGTTCATAGCTAAGGATGGAAGAGGGATGTTGGAGGGGGGGTGTGGGGCCACCTATGAGTTGAGGGGGTCTGGGTTGCCACCGAAGATGGGATATAAAAAACATAGAGGGGGGATCGGGGCTAGGGTCGCAGAGGGAGCGGGGCGAGGAGGGAGGGGGAAGAGTTTAGGTTTTTTTTAACATTTAGCAGTGGTTTCATTGAAACTGCCTCTAATTGTAAAACTAAAAAATATAGTTGCATTTTAAAACAACTACCTCTCTATTATAATTTTTATATAGGATTTATTTGGTGGTAGTTATTAGAACCACCACTAATAAACAGCTGCTTAACACTGATTTTTTATGTAGAAACTATAATAATAACATCAATGTATATTTTAACAAAAACACTTTAATTCACATCATTTGAATGAAAAATGAATCACTTTGAACAATTAATATTGAATCCTAAAATAATCCCTGGGTACAATGTCTTGGATTGAGTACAATCATGAAATATAAATAGAAAGGCCATGAAGACTCATGTAAGAATTGTATAAAGAAAAATTATATAATTCCTATGGACTAAATAATATAAGTAAAAAATTTATTAAAATAAATAAAATTAAAAATAATGGATTGATAAGTGCATATAATTGGACATGTCCTCTCCTTAGATTCCCATCTATATTTTACATACAAGCTAAATCATGACAATCATCCATTGATCAGGGTTTCCTATCCCTTATAACATAAAACCAAAAATATGTATGTAAAAATTATATATGTTTTTAAAATATGATTTTAACATACACATTGGTGAGCCATAACTTGAACAAAAACATGTATTTTGTAACACCCTAAGATTCCACGGTACGTTTCCCTTTGAATAATGAAATAGCTTGCATTGTACACAACTTCGAGATTCTAACACACTATGACAAATCAAACTAGCCGTTATAAATAGTAATACCCACTTTTTGAAATTTTAAAAATCCTATTTTTCAAAATGGACTTCATTTTTGAATTCTGAATATCGATATTTTCTTACGGTGAATTTGTGGTACTTTTTTGAAAACATTCAATTTTTCATGAATGGTACTAAATTTTAATTAATTAAATAGAAATTTTTTAATCGAAATAATTTATATTGTTAAATAATAAATTTGAGTGTTTTAAAGTATAATTAGATTATATTTATATCATTTAATATAATTTAGTTCATTTTGTGTAATTTCACATTTAAAATGAACATAAACAAGTGTCGATCTTTTGATAGTTATTATTTCTTAAAAACACACTATTTGTTTTGACAATGGGAACTAATTTTAAATTAATTTCTTCCACTTTTTTGTTTTAAATTTTGAAAAATGGATTCCATATTTGGAATTAAGAGGTTCAAATTTTGTAAATAGGTAAAGTTTATTTTTAGACATTATGAATAATTACTTCCGTAAATATTTTATTTACCATGGTTAAAGAGTAAATCCAGTAAATAAGGGTAAACAAAATAATATTATAATAACATTAAATTACCCTAAAATGTGTATTATTCATATTTTTTGATACATGTCCGACCATGGGAATCCTTGGGTCTATTTAGGGACCCCATGGAGCCACATGGGAGTGATAATGACATTTTACATTAATTAATATAAAGTAAAGACAAAAATAACTGAAGCATGTATCTTTTTGTAAAATATTTTTACATGGGGTTATATAATTGATCTATTCAACTATAAATATTCATTATAAATATAAAATTATTTCTATATAATTTTATTATATTTATAATTTTTAGACATTAAATAATTTAATTTATTTATGACATAATGATGATGGAAAAATTACCTTAATAATGAAATATTAAAATAATTGATATTATAAATATCCAAATAAATGAAAATTGAGACGTATGATAAATTAAAAAAAATCTAGTTTAATAATACAAGTTAGGGTTGGTTAAATAAATTTTATTTGATGTAATAAATTTTTATATGGCTTTTAAAAAAATGAAATATTAAATTGTGTCAAATTTGACATAATTGAGTTTTTAAAACAAATACTATATTATTAGCTGATATAATATTCCTAAAAATATGAGGTTCGGAAAAAGGAAATATATGAGGTTATATATATTAATAATGAACCACATGGAGTTCGTGTGACTTGTTATAGTAAGTTTATTAACCATATAATATGAAAATACAAAGAGACATGGTAAATGTCAAACTATTTAACTAAGAGTTAAATCTAAAAGGTAAGGGTAATATGGTGACATAAACCAGTAAAAAACCTATTTGTTGAGAGTTTTTTTACTCATCTCCACCATAGACTCTAAATATTTCATTTTAGATCCATTATAAACCGAAAATTATTTTATTATAAAATAATATTTCATACTTTTCCTGAAGTGACCCTCACCTCTCTTATAAAAGGTAACTTCCCCTTCTCTTAATTTAACACCTCCAAATCATTTTTTTTATCAGCCAAAAAACTCCCAAATATCCTCCCAACTTTCCTCCTTTCATCCTAAAGGCCTTCCATTGGTCATAATTCCAGCCTAAGGAGCCCTTTTGATCAAATCAAAAGGAAAAACCTGAAGAAGAGGTAAATATTTCACCACCTCTTTCAAGTTATTTTCTTCTTCCACTTCCCCTTTATTTTTTGTTTCCATTCTATAAAATTGTTACAACCATATTAATTATTCTATCCATCCTATAAATGACATATTCACCATACGTGCGTACGTTCGGCTTACCGTCTCTACGTCGTGGTGTAGTTTGTTATTCAAACACTTAAATATTTGGATGGGTATAACCATGAGTATAATTGATGTAAATAATAAATATAACATATCAATGATTCTGTATATATGATATACTATCCAATTACATACTATTTACCATCAATATAATGATATTGTCGCTCGTGCGTATGTTTGGATTACTATCTCCAAGAACGCAATGAGATTCATTTCCCCATCGTAACCATTCAAGAGTAATTTTTATTTTATGATTAAAAATAATTTTTAATAACTTAATATCATTCTAGATATGAATAAAATAAATCATATCCATAACAAACATGGCTTACGTAACCATGCATATAAAGGTAAATGAGTCAGTTAACACCCAAAATGATAATACTAATAAAATATTGTTAACAAAGAAAATATTAAGATACCATATATAATATACTATTTATGTATATAGTTCTTGAATAATTTAATAATAATTTTTTAACAATTATATAGGAGGTTAACATACCATCGACTAAGTAAAAGTACACGGTAAGGGTTAATTTCACAATCTCTTTATTATCCGATTTGTTTTTACGTAATTATCTACTAGGACCTCTTTATCCTCCACATCCATGTTTTCATAAAAATGTATTTCAAAACATTTTTAATATTTAAAATACTATGGGTTAATGTCATTTGTACCATTATTTAACCTTATATGTTTTGAAAGGAATCATTCTGTCGTTTTCCAAACAAGGTACTTTATGGACTTTTTGACAAAATTAAGGTAAGAATATTTTTTTAACTTATACGGAAGGTGTAGATATTTTATACTATTATAACTTCATTGAAGCTTTCCTTACATTATTATAAGAATATTTTCAAAATAAATGTTTTTCTTTATAATTATGTGACTCTTAAATGGTTTCAAAATTGAAATAGTTAATTCTTTCAAATTGTTTTCATTTCATGTATGTCAACATCCTTTGATGGATTTTAAACTTGTTTGAAGTAGATTTATTATGATAAAAATCCTCCATATTGTATTGAAGGTTTTGTGATATGTTTTACTGTGGATGTGTTATTTTTATACCATTCATGGTTTATGGTTAAAGTATTGAAATTTTGTATGCTAGTTTTAATACGAATGTTTATGTTATGTTTCAAACTTTTCATATGATTAATGTATTGGAGTTAGTATATAATGGGTGGAGCCCGCTATAGCTCCTCAATGAATCGGTAGGTCTCTTGATACAATTAGACATGGAATTGGCTGAGGAATTTTCTAATTTTATATATGTTTTTAGCCAAGGCCTAAATCATTTTTGGACGTCTAGTCCGAGGCCTTGAAAAGATGTTTCAGAATGTCCAGCATTATACATTCCCTCGTTATGAAAATAATATTTATGGTTCATGTGGTTATTAGACTAGTATAATACCCATGATTATGTTTTGTTATGGAATTATTTACTCAAATCATATTCCTGCCTTAAAGGGTCCTTGTTTATTACTGGTAAAGGCTTGTGTTTTTAATTATTTATCATGCCTAATGATTATGTTATCTTCCGCTATATTTCTTACCCTTACTGAGCATTTGAGCTCACCCTTTTCTAATGTTTCATTTTTCCAGGATATGAAGAAGTTATTAATGGTTGACTTTCAATCATAATCCATGATTCATGGATGTTTCTAATGGAACCAATTAGTGTTGTATTTGTTTTCAAGTTGTAATGTTGAACTCATGTATGTATCTTGTTTCCAATAATAATAAACTAATCGGTCTTTTGGGACATGATTCCTTGTATTATGACAATGTTATGTAGTATAGCACTGAATTAGGGTAACTAGGGTCGGGGCGTTATAGTTTATATCAGAGGAAGTTTGGTACAAACCTTAGAAACAAGATTTATAAAAACTATGATTAGAGAACATTACCTTAATATAGACTTTGAGGATTAGTACAGAAAAACTTCCTAGAATTTTTGTACTGTAGAGATTTTGTGATTTTTTCAAGCAATACATCCCTATATGGATACGATCAGGTAGAGGTAGCTCTGGAAAAGATGTACCTAGGGGTAAAACCCTAAAACACCTCGTTGAGCTAGACTCGAACGGGAACTGGTGCACGATAACAGGCCTTGATGCACTCTTGGTTACGACACTCTCGGGGGATATTCTTAGGATAATTATCATTTTAGTTACAAACCATTATGAAGGATTTATGATTATATACCTCCTCAAAGAAAACATTTTTATGATTATGGATTATATCCATAAACTGTTCAATTTATGTTAAGTGTTTTACATGTTTGGTATTATTTATTGTGATTCATAAACAAATCTATTGTATGCCATTGTTTAGAAATGGAGCATAATGGATGGAATGGAAATTGTATCAATGCAAATAATCCATGTAGGGATTTCCCTCCTACTCAAGATAATTATAGCCGAGCTGGTGATGCAACTGGTGCTGATCAGCTTATCACCATACTGGGACAACTCACTCAGGTTATGAATAATAACCTTACCCGTATGGAGCACCCTGATCCACAATACAGAGGATCAATGTTAGATAAATTCATGAGGAAATAACCACCAACATTCAATGGGTCAAAAAATCCATTTGTTTCTGAACAATGGATAAATTTCTTAGAGAATATATTTCATGCTTTGGGGAGTACTGAAAGGGAAAAAGTTTTCATGGCCGTTTATCGCCTCACCGGATATGGAGATCAATGGTGGTCATTAATTCAAAACATAGAAGGGGATGAAGAATATCAATAATGTAGTGGAGGGAGTTTAACGATCTTTTCTTAGAAAAATAATTTCCTCGAGACCATTGAGCGGATATGGAATTCCAATTTCTGAGTCTGAGATAAAATGAGGATGAGAATTAAATAATTATGGGTGAGGAAAAGAATTTTTTAATAGAGTACATACCTATTGTGAAGGAATATGTTGATTTGTTTCTAGAGAATTTACCTGGACATCCTCCAGAATGATAAATTGAGTTTTCCATTGATTTAATTCCTAGTTCAAGGCCCATATCAAATACCCCTTATAGAATGTCCATTGTGGAATTAGTGGAACTTAAGAAACAACGATAGGAATTGAGTAATAAGGTATTTATTCACCCTAGTGTTTCTCCATGGGGATCCTCTATCCTTTTTGTTAAGAAGAAGTATGGATCTATGAGGTTGTGCATTGACTACTAAGAGATCAATGCTATAATAATAAAGAACAAGTATCCCCTACCTCACATTGATGATTTATTCAACCAACTTCATGGAGCTCAATATATTTCAAAGATTAACCTTCGATCTAGACATCATCAGTTTTTTATGAAGAAAGAATACATTCTGAAAACAGCATTTCGAACCAGTTACGAGCATTACGAGTTTATAGTAATGCCTTTTGGATTGACTAATGCACCTTCTGTCTTCATAAATCTATGGAATAGAGTTTTCAATGAATATCATGATGACTTTATAGTGGTATTTATTGATGATATCTTGGTATAATCCAAAAGCTATGAAGATCATGAAAATCACTTGTTCATTATTCTAAAGACTCTTAGATGAAATGAATTATATGGGAAATTTAGCAAGTGTGAATTATGGATTCAAGAGATTTCTTTTCATGGCCATATTATCTCTGAGGATAGAATTTCTGTTGATCCTTCGAAGACCAAGGCAATCCAAGAATGACCATCACCGAAGAGTATAACTAATGTATGCAATTTTGTTGGTTTGGTGGGTTATTATTGACATTTTGTCCATAATTTTCCTGGTTGGCTAACCCATTAACCAAGATCACATGTAATAGTGTTAAATTTGTTTGGAAAAAAGAGTGTGAATAATGTTTTGAAGAACTAAAGAGAATATTTGTCAATGCACCTATATTGACTCTACCACCAGGGAACAATGCGTTTGATATTTATAGTGATGCTTCAAAGAAAGGATTTGGTTGTTTCCTTATGCAAAATGATAGAGTTTTTTCCTATGCATCACGACAGCTAAAAATTCACGATAAAAACTATCCCACTCATTATCTTGAGTTAGAAGCTATAATCTTTACTCTAAAGATATGGAGACACTATATCTATGGTGAAAATGTGAGATTTATACTAATAACAGGAGTTTGATGTATATTTTCTCAAAAAAAGAAATCAAAATGAGTCAAAGAAAATGGCTTAAACTAATCATGGATTATTATTTCACCATAAACAACCACCCCAGGAAGGAACATAAGGTGGAAGATGCTTTGAGTATAAAGGATCATGGAGTTTTGAACAACATGAGAGTTGAAAGGGATCCTATTTTCATGGATCTAGTAAAGATGGATATGGGAATAACCATGGAAGGTAAAACATCAATACTTTTTAAAATGGTTTCCAACCCATCTTTACTAAAAAGGTAAAGCATTCTCAGACTGATGATGAGGAGTTTCAAAAAAAAAATGATTAAATCTGTGAATGATGGGAGATTGAGTGACTTCATATATGAAGATAGAATTTTGAAATTTGGGAAGAGACTTTGTGTTCCTAACATACCTAATCTAAGAAGGGAATTTTTGGATGATTCTCATCACTCCAATTTCTCTTTACACCCTATGAGCTCCAAGATGTATAGAGATTTGAAAGAAAATTTTTGGTGGGACAACATGAAGAGAGATATTGATGTTTTTGTGTTGAGGTGTATAGTTTTTCAACAAGTGAAAGTTGGAAGGAAATAACCTAAAGGATTCATTAAACCTGTTCCTATACCTGAGTGGAAATGGTATAATATTATGATGGACTATTTCATGGGGCTACCAAAGACTCCTAGAAGTAATGATGCAATATGGGTCATTGTTGATCATCTTACCAAGTCAGAACATTTTCTTACTATAAGAGAAGATTTACTACTTGAACTTTTTTCAGGAATATACATTTATAAAGTTTTAAGACTTCATGGAGTAACCCTATCGATTGTTTCTGATCGTGATCCCCGTTTTACATCAAGATTTTGGAAAAGTATTCAGAAAGCCTCGAATACTGAACTTTGTTTGAGCACTACCTATGACACTCAAACTAGTGGACAATCAGAACAAACTATTCAAATCATAGAAGTCATGTTGAGATCTTTCTCACTTGACACTAAAGGTTTGTGGTACTAATATTTACCTCTAGTAGAGTTTTCATATAACAATAGCTTTCATTCAATTATTCGGATGGCACCATATAAAGCGTTATATGGAAAGAGATGTCACACACCAACTTATTTGGATGATGTTGGCGAAAGAAAACTCATAGGCCCAGAACTTGTTAAGGAAACGTTGGAAAAGGTGAAGGTTATCCAAATCCACATCAAAGAAGAACAAAGTAGGCAGATGAGATATGCTGATAACTGAAGGAAGGATTTGGAATTTTAGGTAGGAGATCATGTTTTCTTGAAGGTATCTCCATAGAAGGGAGTTATATGATTTGGTTAGAAGGGTAAATTTAAGTCCCAGGTACATGAGACCTTTCAAAATTCTAGAACGAATTATTGTCGAAGGTTACCATTTGGAAATGCCACCAAGTCTCTCCAAAGTTCACGATGTCTTCCACGTAACACTGTTGAGAAAATACATGCCTGGCCCAATGCATGTACTCACATATGAAGAAATTTAACTAGAACTTGATTTGTCTTATTATTAAGATCTTTTCAAGATTCTTGATACCAGATAACAAGTTTTGAGAAATAGGATGGCTCGTCTGGAAGAATTTCTATGGAAAAACCATAAGATGGAAGGGGCAACGGGGGAACCAGAGGAACTTATGATGAAGAACCACCCGAATCTTTTTGTGTGGTAGTATTCTTGAAATTTTGGGGAAAATTTATTTTAGGGACGAAATAATGTAACAACCCAAGCTTCCATGGTACATTTCCCTTTGAATAATGCAATAGCTTTCATTTTACGCAACTTCAGGATTCTAACACACCACAACCAATCAAGCTAGCCATTATAAATAGTAATACCCACTTTATGAAATTTTCTAAATTTCATTTTTCTAACTGGGATTCATTTTTTAATTTGGAATATATAATTTATCTTAGGGTGAATTTTTGGTACTTTTCTGAAAACTTTCAATTTTTTATGAATAGTAATAAATTTTAATTAAAAACATCTTTTTTATTCGAAATAATTTATAGTGTTAAATTATAAATTTGAGTGGTTTTAAAGTATAATTAGATTATATTTTTATCATTTAATATAATTTAGGTAATTTTGGGTAATTTCACATTTAAATTGAACATAAACAAGTGTCGATATTTTGATAGTTTTTATTTCTTAAAAACACCCTTTTTGTTTTGACAACAAGAATTAATTTTAAATTAATTTCTGCCACTTCTGGGTTTTGGATTTTGAAAAATTGATTCCATATTTGGAATCAGGAGGTCCAAATTGTATAAATAGGTAAATTTTATTTTTATACATTATGAATAATTACTTCGGTAAATATTTTATTTACAATGGTTAAAGGGTAAATCTGGTAAAAAAGGGTAAAAAATATTATAATAATATTAAATTACCCTAACATGTGTCATATTCATATTGATTGATAAATTTCCGACTATGGAAATACTTAGGAAGATTTTGGGACCCCATGGAGCCATATCGGATTGATAATGACATTTTAAATTAATTAATCTAAAGTAAAGACAAAAATAACAAAAGCATATATCTTTTAGTAAAACATTTTTATATGGGATTATATAATTGATCTCTATGACTATAAATATTTATTAGAAAGACAAAAAATATTTACTACATAATTTTATTATATTTATAAATTTTAGAAATTAAATAAATTAATTTATTTATGACACAATGATGATGTAGTAATTACCTTAATAATGAAATATTAAAATAATTGATATTAGAAATATCTAAATAAATGAAAATTGAGACTTATGATAAATTAAACTAATTTTATAGGTTAAAATGACATGTTAGGGTTGTTTAAAAAAATTTATTTTAAGTAATAATGTTTTATGGATTTCAATAAAATCAAATACTAAATAGTGTCAAAATTGACATAATTGATTTTTTAAAACAAATGCTATATTATTAATTGATATAATATTCCCCAAAATCTATGGTTCATCCAATAGTCTTAGATAAGGTTATATATATTAATAATATACCACATGGGGTTCTCTTGGATTCTTATAGTAATTTTATTAACCATACAATATGAAAATACAAAGAGACATGGTAAATGTCAAACTATTTAATAAAGAGTTAAATATAAAAAATATGGCTAATATGGTGACCTAAACCTAACCAAAACCTATTGGTTGAGATTTTTTCGACCCATACCCACCTTATACTCTAAATATTTCATTTTTAAGCCATTAGAAACCGAAAATGATTTTATTATAAAATAATATTTCAAGATTTTCCTAAAGTGACCATCACCTCTCTTATAAAAGGGAACTTCCTCTTCTCTTAATTTCACACATCCAAAGCCTTTTGGCTCAGCCAATATCTGTAAACATATCCTCCCATATTTCCTCCCTTCATCCTAGTGGCCTTACATTGGTCATAAATCCATCCTACGTATCCCTTTTGATCAAATCAAAATAAGAACCCAAAGAAAAGGTAAATATTTTACCACCTGTTTCAAGTTCTTTTCTTCTACCACTTCTTCTTTCATTGTTATTTATGTTATAAAATAATAAATCTTGTATATTATATATATTTTTATGTTATTATAAAATTGGTAAAACCATATTCATTATTCTATTCATCCTATAAATGAAAAAGTCACCATATATGCGTACGTATGACTTACCGTCTCTACGTCGTGGTGTAGTTTTTTATTCAAACACATTATTATTTAGATGGGTATAATAATGAGTATAACTGATATAAACAATAAATATAACATGTAAATGATTATTTATATATGATATACCATCTAATTATGTTTCATTTCCCCATCAGTATAATGATATTGTCGCTTGTGAGTACGTACGGATTACCGTCTCCACGAACACGATGAGATTCATTTCCCCATCATAACCATTCAAGAATAATTTTCATTTTATTATATAAAATAATTTTTAAGAACTTAATATCATTTGGTATATTAATCAAATACATCATATCCATAACAAATATGTCTTACGTAACCAAGCATATAAAGGAAAATGTGTTAGTTAACACCCAAAATGATGATACTACTAAAATATTATTAACAAATCAATATTAGAAGATCATATATGATATCAAATTTAAGTATATAGTTCTTGTAAAATTTAATATCAAATTTTTTACTATTATACAAAAGTTTAACATACCATCTACTAAGGAAAAGTACAATGTAATTGTTAATTTAACAATCTCTTTATTATCTGAGGTTGTTTTTACGTAAGTATCTACTGAGACCTCATTATCATCCAAATCTATGTTTTCTTAAAAATGTATTTCAAAACATTTTTACTATTTACTAAACTATGTTTTAAAGTCATGTATACCCTTATTTTACCTTATATGTTCTGAAAGGAATCTTTCTGTCGTTTTCCAAACAAGGTACTTTATGACCTTTTAGATAAAATTAAGGTAAGAATGATTTTTAACTTATACGGTGGGTGTGGCTATTTTCCACTGTTATAACGTCATCTAAGCTTCCCTTACAAGATTATAAAAATATTTTTAAAATAAATATTCTCATTTATAATTATGTGACTCTTAAATGGTTTCAAAATAGAAAGAGGTATTTCTTTCAAATAGTTTTCATTTCATCTATTTCTACATCTTTTGATGGATTTTAATCTTGTTTCAAGTTGATTTATTAGGATACAAATCTTCCATATTTTATTTAATGTTTTTTGATATGTTTGACTTTGGATGTTTTATTTTTATACCATTCATGGATTATGGTCAAATTATTGAAATTTCGTATGCTAGTTTTAATACGAATGTTTATGTTATGTTTCAACCATTTCATATGAGGAATGAATTGGAATTAGTATGTGATGGGTGGAGCCCGCTATAGCTCCTCGATGCATCAGTAGGTCTCATGAGACAATTAGATGTGGAATTGGCTGAGGCCTTTACCAATTTGATATATGGTTTTTGCTGAGGCCTAAATCATTTTTAGACGTCTTGGCCGAGGCCTTGACAAGATGTTTTAGAATGTACAACATTATACATTCCCTAATTATGATAATAATATTGATGGTTCATGTGGTTATTCTACTAGTAGAATACCCATGACTATGTTTTATTATGGCATTATTTACTCATCTCATCTTCCTTCCATAATATGTTCATGTTTATTATTTGTAAAGGCAAGTGTTTTTAATTATTCATCATGCCTAATGTTTATATTATCTTTTACTATATTGCTTACCCTTTCTGAGTGTTTCATCTCACCCCTTTATTATGTTTTATTTTCACAGGATATGAGAAAGTTAGTTATGAGTGAATTTCAGGCATAATCTAGGAGACTTGGATGTTTCTAATGGAACAAATTAGTGTTGTATTTTGTTTTAAGTTGTAATTTTGAGTTTATGTATGTATCTTGTTTCTAATAATACTAAATTGATCGGTATTTTGGGATATTATTCCTTGTATCATGCCAATGTTATGTCATAAAGCACTGAATCTGGGTAATGGGGGTCGGGGCGTTACATATTTTGATGTACTCGTGCATGTTAATGCTCCTTTTAAGAGTTTTTTGTAATATGATAACTCAAAATTTAGCCTTATTGGCATTATATAATTTGAAAATAAATATTTTTTAAAAATCATATATGATATTTTTAAATCACCTAAAAAACTCAACCACATGTGGTAAATGTGCCACATAAGGGAATAGGTTTTTTTGTTTGAGCCCTATTTTGAAGTGCCTTGTTGAGGAAAACATGCTCTATGTCAGCACCATTGTAGAAAATATAGTTTTATACTAGAAATTATTACCCATTAGTATCATAATATAAATGAAAAAATATATGAAAAAATATTCTCTAGTCATACTTTTAACATCCAAAATTTAACTATGAATTTTCGTCCCTTAAGTTACTTATTTTAGCATTTCTAAAAATATTTTAAAATAAATAACATAAGATATTAATAAATATAACAACACTTTGTTCCCTCATAATACTATATTTTAAAAAAAATATTCTAGAAACAGTGTATTACATACCATGGATTATTATAAACTATGAATCATTACATCCTTTAAATATATTTTTTAATAGTTAAGGGCGAGACCTATTTTGTAAAGGAAAGAAATATCACTTTTTAACGGGGTTGAGTGGTAACCCTTACATGACCTCAAGGCCCAATGGCCCATATTCCCATGCATTACATGGCTAGAAGTTCTATTATAATTTTATATCCTGAATTTCATATGGCTTGTACTCCCTTTTCTATACCTGAAGGCCTATTTTTTCCCAAAGGCTCATTATATGAATAGTATTACAACAATAACTATTGTTTCTCTGGTACCTACTATAGTTCCCATAGCCACTACAGTGTGACCACTACAACAATATCATTTACAATACTAGTAAAATGCCTTAAAAATCTCCCCCCCCCCCACACAAATTGGGGATCATCAAGGGTTGAATCCCTAACTTTATAAGGACTGATGGGGTTCCATTACCACTCGACCAACACCCCAGCTACAAAAATCATAATTCACTATATCCCATAAAATTTTATAAAATAAAAAAATACATTAAATAAAGAAAATACTTTTTTCAAAATTAGTAAATCCCTTACAAAATATTCACCATTTAGTATCATAATTACTTGAAATAGACAACAAATGAAAAAAAAACATCATGAATGGATAAAACATATTAGAACATATAAAAATAAATTTAACAGAATGAGAAGTTTGATTATAGAATTATTATGGGAATGAATTTATAGAATGTATAGGGAGTGATATTTTCATGTTTTACCACTATAAATGATATATTTTAATTGGGCATAATACTAGTATACATTCTATCATTTCGAAGTTACTAGTACATAGTAAATATAAATAGTATTTATTTATATGTTATATATATATATTTAGTATAAATAATTTATTATAAATAAAATAAATATTTTTTAATTTCTATAAAAGATATTAATTCTATTGATAAAATTCTTCTTCTTCTAAAAAATTTAATTTTATAAATTTTTCATTTTCATTAAATTTCATAATCATAAAGTAGGTATCAAAAAATGTATTGGTAAATTATATAAATGATTTTTATACTAAATACATAATATCTTAAAATAATTAATTAAATATAATTAAAACAAATATAATTACTCATGCGCAAAAAAATATGTTTTTTAAAACATTGTTTTAATTAATCATTTTATTTATTTAATTATAAACTAAATTTTTCTTATTCCAAATATAATCTATAATTAATATATATATATATATGGCTCAATATTATTGAAATAATTTCAATTTTTTTATAAATAATAATAATATCATTTAATGCGAAAAGAGATATTTTCCAATTGAATTTTTTTCAATGAGTTTTGTATTTTTATATTAATAAATTATATTGATCAGAAATAAATATTGGTTTTAATTAAATATAAATATTATATTTAAAAAAATTAATTTAACAATCAGGTATTAATTATTTATTTCAATGAAATAATAATAAATTCATATTATGTTTAAACTTATCTTTTTTAAAAATATTTGTTATAAATATTTATGTTAAAATTTATTTTCAAAAAAATCATAAAATAAATGTTAAAAAATAATATCATTATTTTGAATGATCATGTAAATATAGAGAAATATGTCCAACTTCATTTTTTTGGAAAAAAATAAGTTACTAAGGAAAAAATAAGTGTTCATGGTAAGGGATAAAGTTGGGTAAAATGGTATAATTAAGGAGTACTCACATAAAAAATATATACAACTATCTATAGAGTTATTTTATGAGGATATCACTAATAAATATCAATTAATATTATATTTGGGATCCACATGAATCATAAAATGGCATTTGTCCCAAAATAAAGAATGGGTATTTGTGAAAATGCCAATGTTTCTCACATAGAAAAAGACCCATAAACAACACTCCCTAAATCACACCTAAAATTCAAATACATCACTACAATAATCCCATATTATCTCTATTTTTCTTCTATTTCCCATTTTGTAGGTTCTGGTCTCAAGAGAGTTCCCCAAATCCTTCAAAACTATGGATTCCACCAAATGAAGATATAATTTATGTTTTATAAGTTGGGATATATTATCCTTTATTTTGTTTTATCGTATCATCCTTATTCATGGATGTGAATAATATGTTTTTAAAAATATTAATAATATAATTATATTTATATAATAATTATCTTAGAATAAAATCATATCATATTCAAAATCATCCATCGATTATAACATGTCCTTATTTTGGTCAGTTTAACCACCTACCTAGTCAAATCTATAATTTTTTTATCAATAGTTGTTAAGAAAATATGATTACATATAAAATGTTATATTAATAATAAAATAATATTTTATTTATTGTTTTTAATGGTAAATGTATGATTTATCTCAATATTAATATACAACCTTCTGTTTGATATAAATTATCAATATAAGTAAATAAAGGATTTCACTTGGGAGGAATATACCTAAAATATCCCTCAAATTAACATGGAAAATAATAATTAATTATGTAAATACAATTATTTTTATTTAATTATCTAATGATGATGAACTCATGAACATGGAATAATGTAGGAGGCCGCTATACTGAAATAGACATGTAATATTTGAAACTACTTACAACCAATGATCTATATAAACTAAAATGAATTAATAACTAAGTAATAGTTAAATCTAAAAGATTAATATAAAAGATAATAATTTTGAATATGGTTATAAAATTTAAAATAAAAAATTTTATATTCATTATATAATATGATAGAGCTTGTCTGGCTAAGAAAGAATCATAGGTTAGAGGTTCAGTTCCAAATCCTCATTATTTTCATGTCTTGTCTCTTTATTGACTATCTTATCTTATATTCCTCATTTAAATATAATTGAAAATACTACTTGTTATAATTCCTTTCATTTTTTATATTAATCCTTTACAAACCCCATTCATCGATTCCTAGTTTATAATTTACATTCTTCAGAAGGGGTTTTCTCTTAATATGTTTTTTATTTCATATTTCTTATATCTTATGATTATTTATAGAACATGTTTATATATTATATTTAAATTATTATATTTTCTCTAATAATGATCATTAATATTACTTAAGAGTATTTTTATCATTCTTTATCATGGAATTTATATTTCACCCTTTTAAATGTTTGTATGGATTTTTCTCGTCAATTTACTTTTTTTGAGACATGATTCATATTGTTCATTGATTGTCTAATATATGGTGACCTTATGAAAACATTAAAATATTTTCACATGAATAAAATTGTATTCATGTAATTTTCAAGTACAATTTATTATCCTTATTTTTTATTTTTATTTTGATTCATACATTTCAAATGTCATAAGGTCTTTTCAAGACTCAATCCTCTTTTATTAGGGTGTATTCTTTCTTATCTTAGTTTATTATTATATATTTGGTATATTTTTCCCTTATATAATTTATATATTATTTTAAATTTTTCTCTGATTAAATTAAATTTACTTATAAATAAATTAAATTAAATTATAATTAAATTATTCATATTTGGTTCAATGAATCATAAAAATATGATGTAGTAAAGGATAATTTTAACCCTCATTATTTGTTATTTCACTTAAATATAAAAAATTATTAATTCCATGAATCTTTATGTTAATTATTTTGATGGATTAATATTTATTATCTTCTATTCCTATCATATTTTTCTTAAACTCAATTAAAAAATTAATTTTATACCCATTTTATCAATGTGGGATACTTTAAAAAATTAAAAAAATGTTTAAAATGCATTTTTTCCACTTCCAAATATTTTGTATCATCTAATACATATTTCATGATATTTACATTTATTTATTTTTTGGATTAAATTATTGTGAATTTTTTTATCAAAATAAAAATTTAAAATTCTTTTCTAAGCATTTGGAAATTATTTTGAATCTATCTTGTAATTTTATATTTTTCACCAATTTCATAAAAATATAAATAAAACTCTTTTTATGAATTATCATCAAATATTCGCTATTTATTATCAAGGATCCTTTTCAATTAAATTATTTAAAATATATTTTAATAAAAATAGTTATCATAAATTTTTTAAGTTAATATTATTTTATTTATTTCTTGAAATAGATGTATAAGACTTTTTTTATTATGTACAATTATTCTAATGATGAATAAAATATAATGAATTAATTTCTTAAATCTTGTACAATATCTCAAATTTATTTGAAATATTTTTCACCTATATAAATATAAAATTAATCATATTCCCTCACATTAAATATTTTTTTAATAAATATTTATGTCTTTATATTCCCATGATTCATTACATAAATTTTGATGTATCAATGGTGATGAGGAAGTTAAATTCCTATCATAGGATTGATCCATTACTCTGTTTATGTTTCATTATCAACATAAATGAAAATTGATAATGTTTTTTACCATTAATTTCCATTATGATTAATATTTACATCCTTCTCCTGGTTGATTGGTCTTATTAATATGTATCACATTTTGTTTTCAAGTTATAATGATTCTACAAATTTAATTGATGTTATATTAACTTCATATTGAACATATATATATATATTGTCATTAACCACCCCCACTTGAAACCCCTTATAGTATTGCATTGAATATGGGTGTAACCCTCCAAACCCACCTATAATATTCCATGGGTTTGTGACTAGATACAAGGATATAAAACATCTGAGTGAGTTGAATTTCCCTTATAAATCATATGAACATATATAAAAGAAAACCACCAATCAAATACATAATAAAAAATTAATCTGATATCCTATGATACATGAATACCATATTAAAAATAATGTCTCTGAAATTAAATACCAGAATCAAACTCCTATCTAAGAAAACATGACAAATATCTCATACTTCAAACAATTAGTTTTCTAATAACTCACTAAATCCCTCCTAAAAACTGAGAAAAAAGATTTATATATTTATGTTTGTGCATATAAATATCCTCTATAGTATATTCTATAAAACTTCTCAATAAAATTTGGAAAAAGTATACAAATGACTCGCTAAATAGATATTATAATCATCACACACCTAACCAGGTCAGTTATCACCCAAACTCACCAAGGTTCACTCACCAAATAATGTATCCTAGTATAATAAAATAATATGTAAGGAATATAACATTAAATCACCCCACAACCACTTCCCTAATATTTTTTTTCTTTTGGTACCCAACAACAAACGTCATGTGCTTCCAACCTTTCATATAACCATATATCCACATATCACATCTCAACCAAAACCAAATCATCATCATCGCATACCATGTGCCACATCATTATCACAATACAATAACACATCACATACTCATAAAAATACGGCATCATGGACTTTAAGGAAATTAACCTTGTATTATACTTAAACAATGCATGACCACCACCATGTTTCACATCCACTGTTACATCCCCATTATGTCAAAATAATGCACTCTAATTTTTTTCCACCACAGTCTCTGTATAAAAAAATTAATTCCATCATTGAAAATACTAATTTTTGGGAGAGACCAATGGATAGGGATTATTCTACCATAAATTTCCTCACTAACTTGGTTTTTGGGGGAAACACTAAAAACACAAAACATTTGGGAATCATTGAGGTGATATTTCTCAGGTGGGGTGTATATGAAGTCATGAATAATATTTATTGTGTATATAGCCACACACAATCCAAATATATGTTTAAACTCTAAAACCTCACTATCATACCCATCACAACCACCATAACACCACTACAATTTTCTAGTGACCATTTCCATCTCTACAACACAACCCCTCCCTACTCTATACACAAAATAGTCATAAAAACTTTCAAAAAAAATTTCATTTAGTCATACCATTTCATATCCAAAATTTACAGTTTTATTGGGCATATAACATTACCATTCCATTCATCTTCATATTCAATATCTACATATTATCCATCATACTGGTCATCAAAATATCAAAAAAACCCATATTTTATCCAATTATTATTCAAAAATATTATATTATTCATCACCAAAATTTAAATTTTATATTGCCATGCACTTATAACACACTGCCATAACAACAAAGCAACCACCAAAATACTTATTATTTCTAAAAAATAATACATTCTACTACTTATATGTGACATAACAACCAATCACCCATATCCACCGCAATCATAATAAAAAAACAAGAATACCAATATCATACAATAACCAATTCTAAAAACAAGGTAACTCAATATTTCCCTTTTTGTAGTATGTTGTCATATTTTTTAAACATCTCTTGCATGAGTGATAATAAAAAATTATAAATTCCAAAATACTAATTTTTTACCATATTTAAATTTATAACCCTTTATGATAAGAAATTCCAATAACTCAATCATAGAAAAAACAGATATATCAAAATGGAAACAAGTTTCTCAAAAACCTTAATAAATTGCCACAGATCGTATGAAAATTCATAAATTATGTAAAATGCATGTAAATCTCCCATACCCTCCAAATTACATTATTCTAATTCATTATATTCATTAGGATAATTCTTACCATCCACCAAAGGAAAATAAAAAAATGTAAATTCTACATTTTACCCATAAATAAAAGGAAGACGTCATGAATCCCATACTACAATATTATGATCCAAGATAATTATAAATAGGAATGGGAGAACTAATAATCAATCACTACCCAAATAAATAGAAACAAACTCAATATCTATACAAGATGAATCAACACCAAACCAAATTCAGATATCAACCAATACTAGTGAAATCCCATTGTTGTGTCCTCTAGGATAAATAGATCAAGGTAGAATAAAAAATAGAGTACAAGAAAAAAAAATTGTTATATATTGACAGACCAGTCCTCATGAGTTAATAGGTGTAAACAATTAGAGAAACTATTTTAAGGACCAATTATTTTCTTGGTATTAGATATGGTTCAGTGGAAAATGAGTAAATTTTGATCCAAGGAAACCAAAAACTCAATTTATAGACAAAAAATAAAGGGCCTTAACAAAGGAATTGAGACTCTAACCATGATCATGGTGTATTTGGTCATTCCAGATCATAGATCATGGTATTTTTAAATTGAAATATCTCATTGAGATCTTTGGTTATTTCATCTAATTAAAAAGTGTAATGTCCAACAACACACTTTGTAGGTACCAAAATGTCCATGACAAGACTTGACCATAGATTACCATAAAAGATATACCATATAGTGTAAATATTTCCCTTATTTTATATAATATACCATGGATCCTTCCATGGAATATAGAATCCATCCTTTCCATTTGAATTATCCCACCAAAACCTAATCAATCCTCACACAAAACAATAATATCCACTAACATACCCAAGGGTTACTCTAAAACATAGTGATATGTAAGGTTCCCACACATTACTAAAGACTCATATATTGTAATTTATAAAACATACCCAAGGGTCCCTCTACAATATAGTGATATATAAGGTTCCCACAAATTACCAAAATCCCTTTCACAATGGTGGGGAAGCATTGTATACACTGCCATGAAAATTAAAACTCTCTCCATTTCACAAAGGCACTGCACCAAGTCTCACCCTTGAACCACAAAAAACAAAAACAATTCTAAAATAGTTTGGATAACCACCATGATAGGAACTATCAACCAAAATAGTCATTTAGAACCTAATAATAAATAAATATTCAAAACTCCAAACTAACTATGCCAACAACACTAAAACGAACTACATTATATCATTCATCATGGGTGTTTTTAACCCCTATGATCCCAAAATAAAAACTTTTTCTCTATATTTCTTTTTAAAATACTCTCAACTCACAAAAATATAGTAAACATTAAAAATAATAGTCCAGAAAATATGGTTTGTTTTATTATATACCACATAATTATTCTCCTCATAAAAAATAAAAAAAAACCTTAGAGGGAAACTAAATCCACCAAAACCAACACTTCCATAGATAAATCTCTCAAAAAAACAAAATCATCACTAAAGGATAATATAGAAAAATTAATAAATAATATCAACAAATAAGAATCAATTAAAACTTATCTTTATCAATTAAAATTAAGGTTCAAAATAGTTTAGGGTACTAAGTGCACATCTATGAATCACATTCTCATAATAATTCTTCGATGTCAACATGCCTTAATAGAATGAAAACCATTGGAATGCAACACCCTCACAAATGAATCTCTTGATGATACTTAATCTTGACTGATCAATCCATAAAATATGTATCATCCTCCACATTTAACTCTCCCCAATTAAAAATGTTGGATTTACCATGAGGATTTCAACAAAACTTCAATATATGAATATCATCCTTGACCAAGTACAAATTTGAGGGATGCACTAATCAATACTATGCCTTACTAATATAAAATAACTTCTCAAAAGTATTGATGAATTATGTTGAGATATTAATCCCGTGTCCAAATATATTCCACCCATAATGATATAAATCCCTTTAGAACATATGAACTTCGACATAAAACTCTATATCCCCCCTCCTAGGAAACACTCATAAGTATTCTAAAAATCCATTTCTATATTAATTATCTCTAATGTAATTTAAATCGTCTTGGTTATGATTTATACCACATTGGTGATAATGACACCCAACTCCATAACATGTTCTAACACAATAGATACCTACAATGATTCCTATACATCACTAAAAATATTTTTTCCTAATGGAATTGTGATAGATATTATAATAGTAAATTGCAACCAAGGGAATATTGTTCTCCCGTGATCCACTAAAATTAAAAATGTATGCACGCAACATATCTTTCATATTCTAAATGGTCTACTACATCTCACTATTCATCTATATATGGAAATATGTTATAAGGAATAGATTATATCCAAAATCATGATGAAGATATCCAGGGACTTGTTAGTTATAACGTGGACCCTTATCATAGATGATGGTCATAAGTGACCTATGAAGTCATAATATATCATACACTGAATGAAAATTATTTTTTATTTGATTATCAAATCACTTTGTAAGAAAAGTGGGAAACCGTAGTGTCCAGCAAAACAACCAAATAAAAATACATAAAATTCCCAAGCACATAATATTTCTACCTCGCCCAAGAATTTGTATCATGTAAAGGTCCTCCACCAGGACATGAGCACTCATAAAGTCCCATTCAAAGATGCATAGGAACAATACTAATGGCCAGGTCATACCCTCTCAGAATCCAAGTGCCATGCTGAAGTGGTGACCTCGTTCTCTGAACCCCATCTGAAGTAGAACCAGAAAAATGTTGGGAACAAAACCTCTAATTCACCTTAGACCCACTGGCTGAAATTAAGTCCTCATAATCAAACACACAAG
Organism: Viscum album; assembly: GCA_963277665.1. Lineage (NCBI taxonomy): Eukaryota > Viridiplantae > Streptophyta > Magnoliopsida > Santalales > Viscaceae > Viscum > Viscum album. The sequence continues at coordinate 428,455,970 of OY728121.1, forward strand.
CATATAGAAGATCGAACATTAGTCATAAAATGAGAGAATAGAGTCCTTGAAAGAAAATTTAAACCTTCCAGAATTCATATCCCTAAATAGCTTCCATGAAATATCAATTACCAAGGTGTGAGGCTCTTCCATTATTAGAACTTCTAAAGTAGTAGATAGTTTATCCCATACCTGTATGTATTCATCAAGATTTAGCAACCCCTGGTTGAATCCCCAAACGAGAATCGAGTCCTATTTTTCAACCCAAGAGTATTGCTCCTCATTAAGGTTCATTTAAATATTTTGGCCCATCATCTTGGATGCATCCTCTTCAGATGCATTGAGATACAACACCTACTCTTTAACCTAATCTCCTGAACTCAGAATTAAACCCCATGATCTGGGTTGATCAGGGCGTTCCGGTTGACATGAATCCTCGCAGGCCACCCTCTCATCCACACTCTTTTTTGCAGACCGGGTCTTCAAAGGAGGTGGCAAGGAGGAGTAGTCTTTCATGTCCTTCCTCCTTCTGTTACTCCTTCTACTCCTCGGGCTTGTTTCTACAGCAGAGATACTCTTACTTTCTCCCATGGAATGGTGCACTCATTCTCCAATTTCAAAGTCTGATTCTTCTTGATTATTGTTCAGCCCTTCAATAGTCAGGTCATAAAATTGATTTCCCACTTGTATGGAGTACTGAATCCCCCCTGACCACTACCTCACAGGATGAGTCACCAGCATGCTCGACCCCTGGTATAGCCACACTGTTTGAAGGGGCCACCTCCATATCCATCCCATGCATTCCCTTCCTCAGGTCATCCGATTTGGAACCCTCCCCCCCCCCATTGTAATATCCTCCACATAAACCCCCAGTAGCTCTGGAACATGAGAAATCCCAGAAACCTTTTGCCTATCATGGGTTGCAGTCGGGTGAACCAATTTTATCTCCCTCCAAGAAATCTTAAATTTTGAACTACTCCTAGAGGATGGCCCAGCCAAATCATGCCTCAGCCTCATAAAAACATTCTCCACTATCGGATTCACCAGATTCATCAAGATTTTATTCACCAATGAAAAAAACTGTGGAGACCGCTCAGGTAAAAACTCCATTTACCCATCACACACCCTGGGAGGACTGACTGAACCTCATTGATGGTCCATCAACCTAGAGGATTTCATATCACCCTCATGATGGATTTCATCTTCTCTTCCACCAATAAAACTCGACTTCAAGGCATTCCTCTTGGACTTCCTACGGCAAGCCTCCTTTAAGTGACCCAATCGCTTGCATTCAGAGTAGTAATCAGTCCAGGATTTGAAAACCACACATTGTTTGCAGCGGTATTCTTCGCCAACCATGATACACACATACTCGAAAGGAACCCGTGACACATCCATTTCGACGCATATTCTAGGACTCATAGGATGAAAAATGGCCTCGTTGCGGCTATTCGAACACATGTATCTCCCTATCAAATTTCATAACAAACGAAGAATAGATGGATTTTGAAATAGTAGAGGGAGGTTGGGGAAACTTACATAGATTTCCATTGAAGGAGGATCGCATTTCATATTTATGTTGAAGGACCACTAGAGAAGATAAACTCAGAAACCATTGAAGCTTCTTGGAGCACTTGACCAAGATTTGATGAGATCGGCCTCCGAGGCAAAACAAACCATGATTTTACGATGATATATAAGACCCACTATTGCCCTCTCTTGAATACCCCAAGCATCGAAGACATGCCAATCAAAGGAATCTACCGAGGGTCATTGCTGAATAAATCTCACAATCAGAGTGTGCTTCAGAAGGTCTGAAGACTTTGAAAATTCTGATGTCAAAAGAGAAAGGTTGTGAAAACCATCGAGTAAATCCGCGACTTTCAGGCCGAGTGGGATTTGAAGAAATTTCTGTAGTGAATCAGTGTTTGAGAATGGAATGAATGGAGAATAAGCATCTCTCTTGGATGGTAAAGGTCCCTCCCCCATTATTGAGGGAGGGACCGGGGCAGAAGCCTCCACCGTCACGAAGAGAAATCGCCACTAGGTTTGCCTCCCCGTCACGTTTTAATAACCCATATTTCCCCCCGGTGTTTCATATATCATACACATAATTTCTTTCAAGAACATACAATATATCCTACTCCCTAAATGATGGGAAATGATTGAAATTCACTATTCAATAAAAAATTGTGTAAATAGAATCACATAATTGTGGATATCATGGAAAATCATTGATGAAACCCATTTAAATATAATCCCTCCTCCACTAGGGTAAATCAAATGGATACAAAAACCATCTAGGAACACGACGCACTACTTTAACTTATTGATAGATCAAAAAACTTTTCAAAAACTCTTCTATATACCTCTTTATCCCAATCCACTAGAAATCACCCCTCAAGGCATGGTATATCGTGGATACACCATGAAGCACTAACCAAGTTTTACTATGAAACTCATAGAGAACATCCACATGCACTAACTATAAGACTCACAATCTCACGCAAAACAATATAGAATTCTATTAATACTCATACAATATAGCATCTCGCCTCTTTATCACATAAACTTTCATTAAATTTTACAAAACCGAGGATCTTTAAGGTTTAGTGTCTTGGAAACCAGGAACTTTAAACATGAAAACATTAAGCATTCTTCTAAAACACTTGAAAGGCTTCTCCTCATGTTCATCCTAGGTTAATTACTGCATCACATAACCTGGGAGCATACATCAAAAGAAAGGGTGAGCAAAAATCCCAGTAAGGAAAACAAGAGAAACATTTCACATGTGAACTTGAGATACTTCAATAAGGTCATGAAAAAGAACTTTAAGGCATGATAATGAAATAAGGAGGCATATCATAATAAAAATAACATTTTTCATAACTTGAAAATGTGGATACATCATTTAACATACACAATCATGAACATATCACCAAGGTCCATCCCCAAGGTGTCATTTGAAAATTACCAAGGTTATTCACCAAGGTATCGTGAAAATTGTAATCTCTAGTGGTTACATCATTACCCAATGCATTGGAGCGCTATCAGGGCGCACCCTTAAATTTGCCTTTATTATCATGTGAGCCACATATATAATCATCAAACACTTCATAAATAACCCATATAGCATAAAATAAATGGGTTTCATTTCATAATCAAAACGTTTTAAAAACTGCTTTAAAGACATGATCTTTACATCACTTTAAAACCCACAGAAAAGGAAGGTGGGTCTCATGTATGTAAATCCGAGAATTTAAAATAGAAAATTTTGGTATATATGTGAATACCCCTTTAGAAGAAAGAGCTTTGAGTATTCACTTAATAATATAAAATAACTTTAGAAAAATAGAGAGACATTTTGAGATGGAAATTCTGCAGCATAACGGCTATGTTACGAGGTTTTAGAAGACATTAAAAAGAGAGGTAAAATGGGTCAAACATTCATAAATGACCCATAAAATAGTATATGGACAGAATAAGAAGTATACATGATCATGGTAATGAAATTTCAAGGACATACCATTTTAAATGAAAAACATGGAAGGAAGACAAAAATTAGATTTCTCTTATGAAAGTTCGGCAGCCTAACGGCGTTACTTAAACTTCAACAAAAATGATTTGAAAAGATCAAATAGGGTTTCTCAGCATGTGAAAATAAGAGTTCAGTATGATAGATATAGAAATAATTCCCCAACATAACAAAAAGGAACTTGAAAGAATTGACATGAAAGTAGAACTTCAAAATGAGAAGGATGAAGAACCACTTAAAAATTCGGAAGCCTAACAGCGCCACTTAAAACTTCAAAATACTGAATTGAAGAGATCAAATGGGGTCTCTCATCATATTAACATAAGAGTCCAGTATGATAGATATAGAGATCATACCCCAACATAACAAAAAGGAACATGAAAAAATTGACATGAAAGTAGAACTTCAAAACGAGAAGGGTGAAGAACCACTTAAAAATTCGGCAGCCTAATGGCGCCACTTAAAACTTCAAAATACTAAATTGAAGAGATCAAATGGGGTCTCTCATCATATTAACATAAGAGTCCAGTATGATATATATAGAGATCATACCCCAACATAACAAAAAGGAACTTGAAAAAATTGACATGAAAGTAGAACTTCAAAACGAGAAGGGTGAAGAACCACTTAAAAATTCGGCAGCCTAATGGCGCCACTTAAAACTTCAAAATACTAAATTGAAGAGATCAAATGGGGTCTCTCATCATATGATCATAAAAGATCAGTATGATAAATTTAGAGATCATACCCCAACATAATAAAAAGGAACTTGAAATACTTTACATGAAAATAGATCTTGAAAAATGAGAAGGGAGAAAGAATCCGTTACAAAAATTTCGGCAGCCTAACGGCGCCACTTAAAACTTCATAAAACGAAATAATGAGAGAAAGAGGGGATATCTCATTATATGAACATGAAAAGGGAAGTAAGAGGAGTATAAAAGAACATCCTCCAACATAAGAACATGGAGCATAAAAGGAATGACATAAAAGAGATTACTTGAAATGAAAGAGAGAGGTCAGATCCCTTACCTTAAAACATAACTCTTAAAACTCAAAGGTTGGGACCTTGAGGGCATGGGGGCACCATGGGAGGACTCCTTGGGAGGTAATGAGACCAGAACTTGGTTGGGGGAGAGTGGGGAGTCGAATGGATGAGAGGATGGCTTGGTATTTATAGGGAAAGTGAGGGGACAAGACATTAATGGCAAAGGGACACCTCATTCGTGGTTTTGGAAAAACCATGGGCTTGCCCATGGTATTTGCCCATGGTATTGGCCACATGGGACACCTCATACCTTATCTCACTATTCATAATTCGAACATATTGATTAAAAACTTAATACATCATTTAATGATGTCATTAAACACCCGTAACTTAAAAACTGTATTTTCACTATTCATCGAAAATTCAACTTTCTCAGAATAAACCCAAAATTTCACCTTAACCAAATATCAACGCTATGATTACAAATATGAACTCCATTTTATAAAAATAATTTTCTAAATATTTTTAATTTAATTTTTAAATAAAACACTATTCACCGAAAATTCATTTTTTTCAGAAAAAACCCCAAAAATTACCATAGCATAATATCGGTGCTCTGAGTTCAAAAATGAAATCCGTTTTATAAAAATAATTATCTAAATATTTTTAGTTAAATTTTTATTTAAAAAACACTATTCACCCGAAAAAACTAATACTAGAATAATAATTTATGAAACCGTTATTTAAACATTTTATTGAATCGCATTACTTAATCAAGGTGCCTAGATTATATTAATACTTTCTTTAAATGAGATTACTAATCCATTTGGACACATTACTAATCATAATCATAAAATCACTATTCATAATTTACTATTCATCAAAAATTAAGTTGATCTTATTAGACTCTAAATTCCGTACTGAACATAATTGTAGAAGACCATTTTTCGAAAATCATTACACATTTTTAATTATTTAAGGTTTACACAACCATTTTTAAAATATCCTTTTTCTAAAATTTATCAAAAATATGCATACTATATTTATCCGGTCATTTGAAAATTCATAAACTTCATCATAAGAAGAAATACCAATTTTTATTTAAAACAAAGGATTACACAAGGCAGTTACGGTCTCCTTACATTGCCCCTTATCACACCAGTATAGGACCTAAGTGTAAGGTGTGCTAAGGTGAGAGAATCCGAGGGAGGCTCGGCCAACATCGCACGAGTAGTAATTTCTATCAGTTTGAACTTCTCGCAAAGGCGATCTCGTTCTAGCTTTATACGATGAAGTTCAGCTTGGGTTTGGTCCAGAGAAAAGCCCAGTGGTGCTACCTCCTTCCCAAGTTCTGTTAGATGGGATTCGATTGGTCCAAGACTACTGGGTGAGGCCATCGAATCTTCCTTCTATATTAATTAACCAAGATTACTTGTATTTAGAGACAATAATCAAAACGTTTAGTTTCCAGTGGTCATATTGACCAATGGTCATATAATAGTCAAAAACTAACAGTATCATTTTAATTATACTCATGTTATCAAATGAAACATTTTTGTTGAGTATAAAAATAAAATAACACATAAAATTAGGAAACAAGATTTATTCAAAATTTCGGGTTGTTACAATCTTCCCCCCTTAAGAAATTGCGTCCTCGCAATTTTTTTTAAAATCAGGTTTTTAAAATTTCATTGAAAGTCCCACATCGGAAAAGGAGTCAGTAAAACTATTACTTTAAAAGAAAGAAAGGGAAGTACGAAGGTCACCCGAGTTAGCCCACACTAGGCTTCCATGTAGGAAAACATGGATATGGAGGAGAAAACAAAGGGTCAAGTTCTGAGGGAGAGTGACATAGAACATGATTAGGAGAAAGTTAACCATAAGAAAATCCCAAACTTATGATGTGTGTAAACGATCTTTGATTACCTAGTAGGAAACGTAAACCAACAACGTTTTTGTTTTACGTTCCTTTTCATAATTTTGAGGAATTCATTTACAACATAGAACAAAAACATAAGGAAATATATCTACCTTCATGTAGAGTTTCACCCTTTAATAAGTTTCTACCAAAACTAATCTTTTCTCCCAAACGATGAGCATTCAAAACTACTTGGTCTCATCAAAACACAAGAATCATCTTCTAGAGAATCACATAATCCACAAAAGATTAACTATCTATTTCTTCTATCTTTAAACATTATCCCAAAAATAGAATGGGTAAGGTTAAACAACTCTTCAAAAAGGAAGAATCCCATAGGAATGGAAACTAATTTTAAATCTTCAATGTTTCATGGTAAAACCCAAAGTTCATCATAGACCATCCCATAAATAACGGTCCTTAAAATTCCTCAAAATAAACCAAACTAAAATTGAAACCCAAATACAAGAAGGATTTGATAACATAGTCTTCCAAAATAAACATCATTATTCATCTCCAAACAACATCAACCACTCCTAACATCTTATAACAAAATTATTTAAACTAAACATATTTTACCCAAGATAGGTTAATCATTCCCATAAGTAACCTAAATTACTATAAGTCCACCATAAATTCATCGATTCTTCAAAATATAAGTCAACCTTACTCCTCAATGAAAATACCGTAGTAATCTATTTACCTCAATCATATAGGGTCCCTAAAATAGTGAACGTATTCCAAAATAATAATCATCTTTTAATCCCCTAATCACCTCTGTCATATTAAAACGACAATCGTCGCATTTCCTATCACATTGGTTTTTGGGACATGTTCTTCCATTTCCCGCCATTAACTAAGAAAAGAAACTATAATTAGGGGCTTATTTACTTAGCTAATAATCATGAAAAGGAAACTTTAAGCATAAAAGGATAAACATGTAGAATAAAAGTATATCCTAACTTGTGATCCCCTAGGTTACAATCTAGGTTATCCATGATCATATATTCTTATGTGAATATTTATTTTGTTTTATCCTTGTTCCTTTAATAATGGTTCATACTAAGCTTATGAATTTACCAAAGCATATCCCCCGGGAGTGTCGTAACCAAGAGTGCAACAAGGCCCGTTGTCGTGTACCAGTTCCCGTTCGAGTCTAGCTCAAAGCGGTGTTTTCAGGTTTTACCCCTATGTACATCTGTGCCAGAGCCACCTCTACCTGCTCGTATCCAGACAAGGATGTATTTTCTTGGAAACCCATTACTCAATACTCACCAAAATACCAGGAAGATTTACTATATTTAGACTTTTCTATAGGGTTCTTCCTAGATTTTTAATATCCTAATTTCCACAAATAACTAAACCATCCTTTGATACCAACTATATCATCCCGCCTCTTTATCACATAAACTTTCATTACATTTTACAAAACCGAGGATCTTTAAGGTTTAGTGTCTTGGAAACCAGGAACTTTAAACATGAAAACATTAAACATTATTCTAAAACACTTGAAAGGCTTCTCCTCATGTTCATCCTAGGTTCATTACTACATCACATAACCTGGGAGCATACATCAAAAGAAAGGGTGAGAAAAAATCCCAGTAAGGAAAACAAGAGAAACATTTTACATGTGAACTTGAGATACTTCAATAAGGTCATGAAAAAGAACTTTAAGGCATGAGAATGAAATAAGGATGCATATCATAATAAAAATAACATTTTTTATAACATGAAAATGTGGATACATAATTTAACATATACAATCATGAACATATCACCAAGGTCCATCCCCAAGGTGTCATTTGAAAATTACCAAGGTTATTCACCAAGGTATCGTGAAAATTGTAATCTCTAGTGGTTACATCATTACCCAATGCATTGGAGCGCTATCAGGGCGCACCCTTAAATTTGCCTTTATTATCATGTGAGCCACATATATAATCATCAAACACTTCATAAATAACCCATATATCATAGAATAAATGGGTTTCATTTCATAATCAAAACGTTTTAAAAACTGCTTTAAAGACATGATCTTTACATCACTTTAAAACCCACAGAAAAGGAAGGTGGGTCTCATGTATGTAAATACCAGAATTTAAAATAAAACATTTTGGTATATATGTGAATACCCTTTTATAAGAAAGAGCTTTGAGTATTCACTTAATAATATAAAAGAACTTTATAAAAATAGAGAGACATTTTGAGATGGAAATTCTGCAGCATAACGGCTATGTTACGAGGTTTTAGAAGACATTAAAAAGAGAGGTAAAATGGGTCAAACATTAATAAATGACCCATAAAATAGTATATGGACAGAATTAGAAGGATACATGATCATGGTAATGAAATTTCAAGGACATACCATTTGAAATGAAAAACATGGAAGGAAGACAAAAATTATATTTCTCTTATGAAAGTTCGGCAGCCTAACGGCGTTACTTAAACTTCAACAAAAATGATTTGAAAAGATCAAATAAGGTTTCTCAGCATGTGAAAATAAGAGTTAATTATGATAGATATAGAGATAATTCCCCAACATAACAAAAAGGAACTTGAAAGAATTGACATGAAAGTAGAACTTCAAAACGAGAAGGATGAAGAACCACTTAAAAATTCGGCAGCCTAACGACGCCACTTAAAACTTCAAAATACTGAATTGAAGAGATCAAATGGGGTCTCTCATCATATTAACATAAGATTCCAGTATGATATATATAGAGATAATACCCCAACATAACAAAAAGGAACTTAAAAAAATTGACATGAAAGTAGAACTTCAAAACGAAAAGGGTGAAGAACCACTTAAAAATTCGGCAGCCTAATGGCGCCACTTAAAACTTCAAAATACTAAATTGAAGAGATCAAATGGGGTATCTCATCATATTAACATAAGATTCCAGTATGATAGATATAGAGATCATACACCAATATAACAAAAAGGAACTTGAAAAAATTGACATGAAAGTAGAACTTCAAAACGAGAAGGGTGAAGAACCACTTAAAATTCGGCAGCCTAATGGCGCCACATAAAACTTCAAAATACTAAATTGAAGAGATCAACTGGGGTCTCTCATAATATGATCTTAAAAGATCAGTATTATAAATTTAGAGATCATACCCCAACATAATAAAAAGGAACTTGAAATACTTTACATGAAAATAGATCTTGAAAAATGAGAAGGGAGAAAGAATCCGTTACAAAAATTTCGGCAGCCTAACGGCGCCACTTAAAACATCATAAAACGAAATAATGAGAGAAAGAGGGGATCTTTCATTATATGAACATGAAAAGGGAATTAAGAGGAGTATAAAAGAACATCCTCCAACATAGGAACATGGAGCATAAAAGGAATGACATAAAAGAGATTACTTGAAATGAAAGAGAGAGGTCAGATCCCTTACCTTAAAACATAACTCTTAAAACTCAAAGTTTGGGACCTTGAGGGATTGGGGGCACCATGGGAGGACTCCTTGGGAGGTAATGATACCAGAACTTGGTTGGGGGAGAGTGGGGAGTCGAATGGATGAGAGGATGGCTTGGTATTTATAGGGAAAGTGAGGGGACAAGACATTAATGGCAAAGGGACACCTCATTAGTGGTTTTGGAAAAACCATGGGCTTGCCCATGGTATTTTCCCATGGTATTGGCCACTTGGGACACCTCATACCGTATCTCACTATTCATAATTCGATCATATTGATTACAAACTTAATACATCATTTAATGATGTCATTAAACACCCGTAACTTAAAAACTGTATTTTCACTATTCATCGAAAATTCAACTTTCTCAGAATAAACCCAAAATTTCACCTTAACCAAATATCAACGCTCTGATTACAAATATGAACTCAATTTTATAAAAATAATTTTCTAAATATTTTTAATTTAATTTTTAAATAAAACACTATTCACCGAAAATTCATTTTTTTCAGAAAAAACCCCAAAAATTACCATAGCATAATATCGGTGCTCTGAGTTCAAAAATGAAATCCGTTTTATAAAAATAATTATCTAAATATTTTTAGTTAAATTTTTAATTAAAAAACACTATTCACCCGAAAAAACTAATACTTGAATAATAATTTATTAAACCGTTATTTAAACATTTTATTGAATCACATTACTTAATCAAGGTGCCTAGATTATATTAATACTTTCTTTAAGTGAGATTACTAATCCATTTGGACACATTACTAATCATAATCATAAAATCACTATTCATAATTTACTATTCATCAAAAATTAAGTTGATCTTATTAGACTCTAAATTTCGTACTGAACATAATTGTAGAAGACCATTTTTCGAAAATCATTACACATTTTTAATTATTTAAGGTTTACACAACCATTTTTAAAATATCCTTTTTCTACAATTTATCAAAAATATGCATACTATATTTATCCGGTCATTTGAAAATTCATAAACTTCATCATAAGAAGAAATACCAATTTTTATTTAAAACAAAGGATTACACAAGGTAGTTACGGTCTCCTTACATAGACCCTTATCACACCAGTATAGGACCTAAGTGTAAGGTGTGCTTAGGTGAGAGAATCCGAGGGAGGCTCGGCCAACATCGCACGAGTAGTAATTTCTATCAGTTTGAACTTCTCGCGAAGGCGATCACGTTCTAGCTTTATACGATGAAGTTCAGCTTGGGTTTGGTCCAGAGCAAAGCCCAGTGGTGCTACCTCCTTCCCAAGTTCTGTTAGATGGGATTCGATTGGTCCAAGACTACTGGGTGAGGCCATCGAATCTTCCTTCTATATTAATTAACCAAGATTACTTGTATTTAGAGACAATAATCAAAACGTTTAGTTTCCAGTGGTCATATTGACCAATGGTCATATAACAGTCAAAAACCAACAGTATCATTTTAATTATACTCATGTTATCAAATGAAACATTTTTGTTGAGTATAAAAATAAAATAACACATAAAATTAGGAAACAAGATTTATTCAAAATTTCAGGTTGTTACATACAATCCCCCAAAAGCAACTCCAAAATGACATGATCTCACTTCACCTATATCTCTAATACCCCCCCCTCAAACTCCTCCACCTACTATAACAAGTATTACAATACTATCAACTTTTATATGAAACCCCAACCTCTATGTTCCTCTATTTATGATTCATTTCTACACGATCTTCCATCACCCTCAATATATCTTTATACTCTTGAATAATAGCTTCTTGAAACTTTTTAAAAAGTTCATCACCAACTAAATTCCCATTCATTGGGGTATAGGAGTCCTAGAAATTATTATCCAATAATAACATCATCTACATCCATTGATATAGATTAAAATCACATTGAGATAAAAAAATTTCTTATGTAGAGACCCAAATCTTGACGTACATGGACATTACATTACTTTTACGGAATACTTATTACATAACAAAAATAGACACACAAGGACCATAATAGTTTTTTGTCTTTGGAAACTCGGAATATAATCTTCTAATCGTGGTGAAAGATCTTCAACATCTCCCATAAAGATCTTCCCCTTTTTTCTTACCTAAAACCTTTCTTTATATCCTGGGGAAAAGAAAACATAAATGGGGTGAGCTCAAATGCCCAGTAAGGGTAAACATAGAGAACATAAAACAATCCATAAACATTTGAATGAAAAAACTTGAACATAAAATCTAAGCATCAAAATCTTGAGCAAAGACATGAATCTTGGAAGTACGTAAGGCATTTATCATAAGGGAACATCAATCATGATAAAATAGAATGGGAATAAAACATGTAATTGTGGAAACCAATAAGCACATGTTATGATTTCCATAGTAGCCAAGGCATTGCTGCCAAGACCATCTTAGTGGACAAAGTCCCTTTCTGAATCTAGTTCACTCCTCATTTCAATCCTCTAACACTGAACTGGATTAACATACCATTCCATCCATTTCTATCTCATGAGATATAAATCTTTACCCAATCCATTGGAGAGAGATATAGGTCCCACCCACCTCATAATGAAATCATTATTACTTGTGCCACAAAATAAACATACATCATTCATAATAACCCAACGAATAAAATGGGTTTTATAAACATCATCCCATCATCACATAATTCATATAAAAGAAATGGAAATAATTTCATGATAAGAAAATTGAAACCATGTAAATCATAGAGACATTATACTTGAAACATACACATATGAAATAATTTCATCTTAGATGGAAAATGGTTTTGATAAAACACATGAAATGAATTCTTGAGGAAAATATCCTTTCTTTTTCAAAATCAAGTTCTTTTCAAAAAACGTCATGAAATTTTAATAGAAAATGATTTTTTTTAAATAGTCATGAAATATTTTGGAGGAAGCGTCAGGAAAATATTTCTTTATAAAACCATATAAATCCTTTCATTCGGTATAAGTTTAAAAAAAACATTATCCTCGTACTTTTGTCGGAAAAGTCAAAAAGTACCTCATAACATAAACAAAAGAAAGATTCCTTACATACCATGTAGTAAAAGTCAAAATGGGTAAAAATGACATTAATCATACATAAAAAACACTTTTAGAAAACATGGACATGGATGATAACAATAACCCTAGTAAATACTTACGTATAAGCAATCTCGGATAAAAATGAGATTTGCAAAATTATCCCTTACCTGAGGTCTGATATGCTTTGTACGTATCCGAACCTCTGGTATAATGATTTAAATAAAGTCATTGACTTATTACAGAATCATATGCATTGTTATGATATCATATATGGTTCACTTATGACCTTATGTTACCCGTTATTTTGTAAAGTCCATGTTAAAGCAGTGTTTTGGGTAAAATTGTATTATTTATCGTATGTGTTTGGACTTGTTATTCTTGATATTATTGTTACTTATATCTTGATTTAATTACTTACATAATGTAAATCATGATTTATATATCATATATATTCAGTTCATATATATATATAATAGATAGATAAATAAAAAACACCGTTCATGGAGACGGTAGGTCGTACGTACGCATGAACGATGTTTTCGTTTCCTTATTGAATTGAATCGAATTAAGTAGATGACATACATATATATATATATAAATCCAGTATCATTATTATTTCATATATTTCATGATTACTTATTATATATACTTTATAATCATTCATTAATTGTTAACATGGAGAATGAATCTCATCGCGTTGTGGAGACGGCAGTACGTACGTACGCACGAGCAATGATATCATTACCATGATCGTGGAATTGTATTGAAGTGTATGTATAATATTTAAGAATAAATATCACTTTACAATAATCATATATAGTTATTTATTTACACCATTATACCCATCCATGTAAGGTGTTGGTCGAAAACAGATTACACCACGGTGTGGAGACAGTATTCCGTACGTACGCACGCGCGGTGAATTCATTTTCCGTAGGATGGATAGATGGTGAAATAGGGTTGTTTCATGATTATAATAACATATCAGTATATTATTGATACTGATGTTATTACTTCATAATGAAACAACTAAATAAGAATAAGTAGAAGAAGAAATAAAGTTGAAAGAATCGGTAACGGATATTACCTCTGCTTTCGACATGCCTTTTGAAACCTACTCTTAGGGCACTAAGATTGGTCTTTGAAGAAGACAAGAACCTCTAGGATATTTCTAGGGAAGTGGAGAAGAGAAATTGGTAGGGTTTGGCCGAGCATGAAGTCTCAAAGTGGTGTGAGGAAGAGAGGGAGGAGGTTCCCTTTTATAATGGAGGAGAGGGTCACCTTTGGAATAACTAATAATATAATTTTATTATAAAGTAATATTTGGTTTTTTTAATAGCTCAAAATTGAGTTATTTCGATGCTAAGGCATGGATGGGTAGACATCCTCTAATCCAATAGAATTTAGACAAGTTTAGGTTTCTATTTTAACCTTATCATTTAGATTTAACTTTAAGTTAAAAAAAATTCTTTTACCGTGTCTTCTTGTTTTCTTACACTATAAGGTTAATAAACTTACTATAACAAGCCAAAAAAACCCCAAGTTGTTTATTATTAACATATATAACTATATCTAAGTCATTTGGCCGAACCTTAGATTTTTAGGAATAAAATAACAAATAATAATATAATATTTGTTTTAAAAACTATTTTATGTCAATTTTGACACTATTTGGTAATTGATATCTGTGAAAATTATAACAGAATGATTAGTTCAGAAAAAGTTAATTAAATCAATACTAACATGTCATATTAACATATAAAATTATTTTAATTCATAAAATGTCTCAAATTAAATTTATTTGGGTATTTATAACATCAATTATGTCAATATTTCATTAATAAGATAATTACTACATCATCAATGTGTCATAATTAAATTATTTAATGTCTAAAAATTACAAATAAAATACCATTATGTATGAAATCTTTTTAGATTTCTAATTAATATTTATAGTTTAATTTATATTATTTATAACTCTATATTAAAAATTATTTTGTTATTAAACTTTGATTTTAACTATTTTAACACTTCTTTAAATAAATTAATAATAAATGTTCTAATCTAATCCAAGTGGGCCTAAAGGGTAATATTTTATCCCTAATGTTGTTTTTGGTCGAATTACACTTATCCAATAGAATTAGGACACGTGTTAGGGTAATACTAATATAATTTTTACCCTTAATTACCCTATTTACTTTTAACCGTGGTAAAAAAATTAAAAATTTACTATTCACCAAAAAATATTTTCATCTCATCGAACCACATTTTACTTACTGACATCAACCGTGTCTCTCGGAATTTTGAAATTCCATTCACAAAAGCGGTAAAATTATGTTTTATGTAAATTTGAAAATTCTCCTTGGAGGTGGGTAAAAGACGGTCAAAAGTTCAATAAAATTTTTATATATCTAAAATTATTATAAAATGACTCCAATGAATTACATTGAACTTATATAGGTATTATGTATCAATTTGACCAAAAATAAATTTAAATAAAATAAATAATTATTTAAATAAAAAGACGGTTTTTAAATAGTAACCAAGTGTTTTCACTATTCATCCAAAATTGAAAGCTTTCAGAAAAATACTAAAATTTCACCCTAGGCTAATTTCGATATTTTGAATACAAAAATGAAGTCCATTTTCAAAAATAAAATTTATAAAATTTCAAAAAGTGTGTATTACTATTCATAATGGTGAGTTTTAATAATATTTTAATAGCATATCGTTGTTTAGCAAGACTCGGTATTGCGTACAACACACTCTATCGTGGAAGGTCGTGCTTGTGTGTAATGAAAGCCAAGTTAGGGATGCGTGTTGTGCAAGATCTTTTTGGTGTAGCGTACAACACAAGACATTAATGAAATTAAAATGAATATTTTTCATAAAATCTTGGGGTGTTACATTCTACCCCCCTTAAAATGAATTTCCCCCTCGAAATTCGTCAGGTTTGTAAATGGTTTACTACTTGAAAGTTTCTTTAATAGAAACCTACATCCTAAAAAGGAATACTGAAACTTAATTTTAAAAACTAAATTATGAAACTTAACGATTACCCAAAGTAACTCATCACTGGGTTTCTATATAGGATAACATAGGTTAAAATATGGATATGGAAGAAAAATCTAACCATCAAGTTCTGATGGGGAGTGGTAGAGAACATGGCTATGAAAAAAGCCATCAATCACAAAGCCATAAATTTGTGATGATCTAAGGTACCATCTGATTCATCAGATATAAGAGCACTAGGACAACATTTTTGGTTTTCAATATCATTTCCCTAAAGTTGAAAATTTTGAATTAGAAGAAATACTTACTTGATTTTGGTACAATCTCACTGTTGTTCGTGCTTTGACCAATTTCCACTTAATCTCTTAAAGAAATGAAGTTGAATTTGTTATTCGTGAAGTGTTAACAGATCATGTGATAGAATGATGGGTTATTCCATCTGTTTCAATCAAAAGGTTAGCAAAAGTTATCAAATATACATAAGTCTATCTATGGTGAGGTTAATCGTATACGATTCCAAAAATGAACTTATACTTCATCTATCATGCCCCTTAATAAAATAAAAATAGTTTCTACTAACCAGGGACTTCTTGTAGGCCATTGGTATGCGATAAAGGTCAGTCGCACTTCAGTTGTGGGTTCGATTCCCACAGTCTTGTCCGACGCGATGGGTTGTCGCCCGTTTTGCAGGTTGTCCTTTTTCTAAAACTACATTACTATAACATCCCATCAATAATATCCAAAAAATTTCTATACATAAACAATAATAACTTATGTCCAACATAATCCATTCCAATATTTAGGCTTATCTAAAATACATCGGTCCAAGATCATAGTATAAAGAAAACAATTACTAGAAAGGTTATCTACCAAGAATGTGAATACAAGCATTTATCCCACATATATCATAAGATATATCTTGTTGGTTGTATTCCAAACACATGAATAACTTAGTCATATATTCTCTTGAAACATAAATTACCATAGAACCTTAGTGAAAACATGAATACTATCAAAAGGTAACTCTTTCCACATACCAAAATCCCAAAAATCTATATAATCAAACCATAATTTCACTTATTCCTTATATCAGTCACAAACTCATGAATACAATCAAATATCTCATTATCCTCTTATAACATATCATCTACTTTCTAAAAATATCTGAATAACCTTCCATGGTTATCGGAACCATTCAACATATACTTTCAAATACTTTAGGAAAACAAAATAGTGTAACAATACTTAGATGATTCTTTATTCCATAGTACCATACATTATTCATTATAAACATAAAATCATTCCACTAACTTCTTAAACCACTAACTGAGCTTCATCATTTCTTTCATTTCATATTTCATTTGTATTCTCTTCAACATCATCCATATAAATACTACTCATATGACCATGCTGATTCTCTTCATGAGATTTTCCATTAGGGCATTGGTTTGCATAATGCCCATACATTCCACATTTAAAACATCTAATCATTGTTGATGTCGTAGCAATACCATTATCCTTGTCCATGGTGTTAGCTGAACCTTTTCCTTTGCACTTAATGGATTTATTTCCTTCTTTTCTACACCCAAATCATCTTCCAGTTCCTTTGAAACAATCTCCCCGATGCCTCTTCCCAAATGATTTACATGAGGGAAATTGAACTTTCTTTCCTCTATGATCATCATGAAACTCCATCTTTCTCTTATTATCTGATTCGGGAAACTTACCAAAGTTGAGATTATTGGTCATATTATTATATTGTTGATTAGGCATAATAACAATGTTTGGACTTCCAAATCCCATTTCATTTGGTTTCTCATGAAGAATATCATTCCATTATCTGTCATATCCTCCATTATCATGAATCTTCCTGTTTCCAGCCATTTTCTAAAACCCAAAAAGAAGAGTGTGAGAGGAAAAAATCATGCTAGGGAAAACAACATAGTAAAGGGGAATTACCCTCAATATCTAACATCTTAGGTTAAATTCTAAGATCGTTACCGTAGTTTTAGGACTATATCATATACGTATACTTTTCCTTAGGGACATCCCTAGACATAGCTGAGAAATATCTCTAGGGATCTCACTAGCGTTTTCGCATCCTAGTTTCCAAAGGATGACTAAACCTTTCCTTTGATACCAACTGTAGAGACCCAAAGCGTGAAGTACATGGACATTACATTACTTTTGCATAATACTTATTACATAACAAAAACAGACACACATGGACCGTAATAGTTTAGTGTCTTTGGAAACTCGGAATATAATATTCTAATCGTGGTGAAAGATCTTCAACATCTCCCATAAAGATCTTCCCCTTTTTTTATTACCTAAAACCTTTCTTTATATCCTGGGGAAAATAAAACATAAAAGGGGTGAGCTAAAATTCCCAATAAGGGTAAACATGGAGAACATAAAACAATACATAAACACTTGAATGCAAAAACTTGAACATAAAATCTAAACATCAAAATCTTGAGCAAAGACATGAATCTTGGAAGTATGTAAGGCATATATCATAAGGGAACATCAATCATGATAAAATATCATGGGAATAAAACATGTAATTGTGGCAACCAATAAGCACATGTTATGATTTCCATAGTAGCCAAGGCATTGCTGCCAAGACTATCTTAGTGGACAATGTCCCTTTCTGAATCGAGTTCACTCCTCGTTTCAGTCCTGTAACACTGAACCAGATTAACTTACCATTCCAGCCATGTCTATCTCATGAAATATAAATATTTATCCAATTAATTGGAAGGAGATATAGGTCCCCCCCATCTCATAATGAAATCATTCTTACTTGTGCCACAAAATAAACATACATCATTCATAATAACCCAACGAATAAAATGGGTTTCATAAACATCATCCCATCATGACATAATCCATATAAAAGAAATGGAAATCATTTCATGACAGGTAAAGTGAAACCATGTAAATCATAGAGACATTATACTTGAAATATACACATATGAAATAATGTCATCTTAGATGGAAAATGTTTTTGATAAAACACTTGAAATGAATTCTTCAGGAAAATATCCTTTCTTTTTCAAAATCAATTTTTTTCACAAAACATCATGAAATTTTAAAAGAAAAAGATTTTGTTTAAAATAGTCATGCAATATTTTGGAGGAATATTCATGAAAATATGGCTTTATAAAACCATAAAAATCCTTTCATTCCATATAAGTTTTAAAAAACATTCTCCTCGTACTTTTGTCGGAAAAGTCAAAAAGTACCTCGTAACGTAAACAAAAGAAAGATTCCTTACATACTATGTAGTAAAAGTAAAAATGGGTAAAAAGTAAATTAAACATACATAAAAAACACTTTTAGAAAACATGGACATGGATGATAACAATAACCCCGGTAAATACTTACGTATAAGCAATTTCAGATAAAAATGAGATTTTCAAAATTATCCCTTACCTTAGGTCCGATATGCTTTGTACGTATCCAAACCTACTATATAATGATTTAAATAAATTCATTGACTTATTACAGAATCATATTCATTTTTATGATATCATATATGGTTCACTTATGACTTTATATTACCCATTCTTTTGTAAAGTCCATGTTAAAGCAGCGTTTTGGGTAAAATCATTTTATTTATCGTATGTGTTTGGACTTGTTGTTCTTGATATTATTATTAATTATATCTTTATTTACTTACATAAAGAATTAAAATCATGATTTATATATCATATATATATTCATTACATATATATATATATAATAGATAGATAAATAAAAAAACACCGTTCATGGAGACGGTAGGCTGTACGTACGCATGAACGCTGTTTTTTGTTTCCTTGTTGAATTGAATGGAATTAAGTAGATGAAATACATATGTATATATATATAAATAAATCCAGTATCATTATTATGTCATATATTTCATTATTACTTATTATATAAACTTTATAATCATTCATGAATGGTTAACATGGAGAATGAATCTTATGGCGTCGTGGAGACGGTAGTCCGTACGTACGCACGAGCGATGATATCATTCCCATGATCGTGGAATTGTATTGAAGTGTATGTATAATATTTAAGACTCAATATCACTTTACAATAATCATGTATAGTTATTTATTTACACCATTATACCCATCCAAGTACAGTGGTGGTCAAAAACAGATTACACCACGGCGTGGAGACGGTATTCCGTACGTATGCACACGCGGTGATTTCATTTTCCGTAGGATGGATAGATGGTGAAATAGGGTTGTTTAATACTTATAATAACATATCAGTATATTAGTTATACTTATGTTATTACTTCATAATGAAACAAAAAAAATAAGAATAAGTAGAAGAAGAAATAAAGTTGAAAGAATCGGTAACGGATATTACCTCTTCATTCGACACACCTTTTGAAACCTCCTCTTAGGGAACTAAGATTGGTCTTTGAAGAATACCAGAACATATAGGATGTTTCTATGAAAGTGGAGAAGAAAAATTTTCAGGGGTTGGCCGAGCTTGAAGGCTCAAAGTGGTGTGAGGAAGATAGGGAGGAGGTGCCCTTTTATAATGGAGGAGAGGGGCACCTTTGGAATAACTAAATATATTATTTTATTATAAAGTCATATTCGGTTTTTAGTAGCTCAAAATTGAGTTATTTAAAATATAATGTGGTTATGGGTTGAAATCCTCTCATCCAATAGAATTTAGACAAGTTTAGGTTTCTATTTTAACCTTATCATTTATATTTATCTTTAAGTTAAATATTTTTTCTTTTACTGTGTCTTCTTTTTTTCTTACACTATAAGGTTAATAAACATACTATAACAAGACAAACGAACCCCAAGTTGTTTATTATTAACATATATAACCTTATCTAAGTAAGTTGGCCGAACCTTAGATTTTTAGGAATAAAATAACAATTAATAATATAATATTTTTTTAAAAAACTATTTTATGTCAATTTTGACACTATTTGGTAATTGATTTTTGTGAAAATCATAAAAGAATGATTAGTTCGTATAAATTTAATTAAATAAATACTAACATGTCATATTAACATAAAAAAAATATTTTAATTCATAAAAAGTCTCAAATTACATTTATTTGGGTATTTATAACATCAATTATGTCATGATTTCATTAATAAGATAATTATTGCATCATCAATGTGTCATAATTAAATTATTTAATGTCTAAAAATTACAAATAAAATATAATTATGTATGAAATCGTTTTATATTTCTAATGAATATTTATAGTCTAATTTATCTTATGTATAACTCTATATTAAAAATTATTTAGTTATTAAACTTTGATTTTAACTATTTTAACCCTTCTTTAAATAAGTTAATAATAAATGTCCTAATCTAATCCAAGTGAGCCTAAAGGGTAATATTTTATCCCTAATGTTGTTTTTGGTAGAATTACACTTATCCAATAGAATTAGGACATGTGTTAGGGTAATAATAATATCATTTTTACCATTAATTACCCTATTTACTTTTAACCGTGGTAAAAAAAAGTAAAAAGTTACTATTCACCAAAAATTATTTTCATCTCATTGAACCACATTTTAATTACTGACATCAACCGTGTATCCCGTATTTTTGAAATTCCATTCACAAAAGCGGTAAAATTAAGTTTTATATAAATTTTCAAATTCTCCTAGGAGGTGGGTAAAAGACGGTTAAAAGTTCAATAAAATTTTTATATATCTAAAATTATTACAAAATAACTCCAATGAATTACATTGAACATATATAGGTATTATGTATCAATTTTGACCTAAAATAAATTTAAATAAAATAAATAATTATTTAAATAAAAATTCGATTTTTAAATAGTAACCCAGTGTTTTCACTATTCATCAAAAATTGAATGTTTTAAGAAAAATACTAAAATTTCACCCTAGGCTAATTTCGATATTCCAAATACAAAAATGAAGTCCATTTTCAAAAATAAAATTTATAAAATTTCAAAAAGTGGGTATTACTATTCATAACGGCTAGTTTTAATAATATTTTAATATCATATCGTTGTTTAGTGAAACTCGGTATTATGTACAACACACGCTATCGTGGAAGGTCGCACTTTCGTGTAATGCAAGCCAAGTCAGGGATGCGTGTTGTGTAAGCTCCTTTTGGGGTAGCGTACAACACACTACATTAATGAAATTAAAAAAAATTCATAAAATCTTGGGGTGTTACATCTTAGGCTCTTTTGAAACCAAAAATAAATCACCGATTAGGTAATGTTCCGAACCATCATAGAAAACACAACTACAAAGAACTCGAGATCATGGGTGGTATAGTTATTCTTATGGGGGAAACTTGCAAGACCCATATGTTATAAATACTCTATAATTCACTATGATTTATCCCAAACTAATATAAGATGCATCACATAAAACCTTAAACATAACCCCTCCTTCCTACTACTGAAGGAAAAGAGCATTGAACAAATTCTCCATCAATTATTCAAAAGTTTCCAAACACCGACCAATCCATATGAATTACTAATCCTTCCAAGTTGAGGTTCTCATTAGGGCCATAATTTGAAATAAATAGGGTATGATCCTTGTATAATTACCTCTTATAACAAGGAAAATATAAAAATTGTAAACATTTTCAGTCTCATCCAACAAAAAAATAGCCTCAATTTTCAAGGGAACAACTACTAATTCTTATTGATATAACTCATGCCTTTGAAAACTCACCCCACATAGACAAAAAAATAATTTTGAAATCTTCTCATAGAGATGATATTGTCAAAGGATGTGTAAAATTAACCTACAATACTAAGTATGATCATTATTCTATTTTGATTATATGATGATATCACTGATGAAAATTATCCTGAACTTATCTAGAAACTCAAAAAAATAGTGTTATTAAGTCCCACGAAAAAATATGGGTAATTTTTACCACCAAATGAAAAAACCATGAACTCAAACTGCATATATTAACATCCAAAAGTCATATTCTTGATATTATCCTCTATCAACATCTAATGATTCCCAAACCATATATTAATTTTCAAAAAAAAATATCCCTTCAAATGATCAAACCAATAATATATCCTCAAAGGGGCTAAGTGTTCTTGATTTTAACAGGATTCAACTCCAATTATTTTATGCATAACCTTAGACTGTCATCCACCGGTCGGTTCACCACATAGTGACACACACTATCTGATAAAACACTTATACATAAAATTATCACATTGAATCATCAACTCCCATAGCTCAAAAATGTTACACTTGGTAAGGATCCATTGAAACAATGTTCTGTAAGTCAGTAACTCTATCTCAAACATTATATCATGCGAGGGGGTAGCGTAACAAACCATTTTCTAAAATCGTCTGGAAAATCCTTGAAAACCCTAGGTAACTCCACTATCTATGACTCTAAAAAACCCATTGATGAATATACTGGTTAAGAAAATAGAGGCAATAAATTTATACAATCAATCTAACAATCTCAATCAATAATGAATAATACACTCTGCCCTTCAACATCATATAATATAACCCACCTCCAGTAGCAATCCATGACCACGTACATAGAATAAAACCAGTAAATTCCAATAATAATATCACATGGATGTATATATAGTAAAAATAAATACCAAAATGATTTATGATTCCCCAAAATTATCTCACAGTGCCAGCATATATCATACAAATTTTTATGATATCCAATAAATGTAGTCAACACCATGGAAACATGAAGCATCTTCACCATTATTACTAAATCTTGGACCAAGGTGGTGTAATAAAAGAGTGAGAACCTAAATAATTTAAAAAATTAATATCTAATGTGGTGGTAAATATATGGTACCTCAAACAGTCATTGGACTATCTAGCACTAACATCTCTATGGCGTACTACAGACCACACCTAACACTTCTACATCACAAGACCTATTGACGACTACCTCCAAAGTCATGATTGGGACTATTTCCCTATGGATGGGGAACATTATGATTTTTTCCTCAACCCACCAAATCCCCCCTCAGTGAAGAATTCTAATATCACTACAACTGATATGGCCTTTGAGTAAACTATTGTTAGGGTTTAACAATAAACTAACCACCCATACTATCTGGCCACATAGAATAGTGAGGAACACAAACATATGTTGGCTATGAAATCTACCAAATATGAATATATTCATGATGCTCCCCTAGGATTCATAATAATTAACATCCCCAAAAAAGATTGAAGAAAAATAATAAGGTCATCACCCTTCTAGTTAAAACCCTTATAGACATGAATTTATTTATCCTCTATCGATAGCTATACTCTATAAGGATCTCTAATGAATCACATCCCAATATAATTATAAGTGTGTGAGATACCTCTCAATTTCCCATGCCTTTATCTACACCTCCAGATATATACTCAATGTAAATGGGTCAACTATATACTAAATAAAGGGATAGAGTTATTCCTCTAAAAAAATTTCCCTGGCCTCCTCTTCTAGGAAAATATTACGGGCAATGTCAAGATGGTACTTCCACCTGATCTTGATCAAATATATAATTAGTTTCCCCTACTGGAATGATTAAAACTCTTATAACTTCTGTTCAAAAATTATTTATTAAAGGAACTCTACAATGAACTACCTTAATAAATCATCCCATGAAACATATTCTTCCATTCACCATCCACGGAATAGTGTTACGTACCATCTTTTAGAGGAGGTGAGTACTCTTCTATTACTATTCAAATCATCTTTTTTATGATAATAATGTTCTCTAAGTTTAAGGAATATCTTGGGAGAGTCTAGGTCTCATTAGGAGCCCATATTTATGGAAAATTGGAAGACGTAATGAGTCTCACAATTTCTATACAACTATACAAAGCGAGGCATATGGGCATGAAGTGATTTTAAACCCCTTGGATAGTGGAATCCACATGGATAAAAAATTATTAACCAGAAACTTCACCTGTATCATTAGAGTATCCTTCTAAATCAAAACTCAGTGCATGGTTGGCACATAATTTATCCAGCCATATAGCCTACTAAATGAGGGGACATTTTCCCTTTTCCCCTGAAATGTTTTAATACCCCTAATTATTCTTCCTCTTTTATTGATCCCTCCTCCATCTGAAATCCAAATCATTAACCATTAGACAATATGTAAAGATTTATGTAATCTCTACCATATTTTTCCATTAATTATTTCTTAATCTGATCCTCTAATTTTCTATTTAGGTGAAACATTGTTCCCCTTTTTTCAAGGATTTTGGTGATTCTTCTACATTTTACAATTCAGATTGATTCCAAGGCCAAAAATAAATGAGTGGTATTCTATGATCCTAAATTAATTACTCTAGTTAATTCCCTAAAGCTCCGTCACTTTTATAGCATGAATTATCATGTCGTGTTTCAGACCATTCTGAAGATGCATATAATTGTTTAATAAATTAAATTAAATTCATTCCAAGCCTGGTGTGATCCTAACGAGTGGTTAATTAACTATTTTATTAATCACCTTCACATTAGCCACCCAAATGGGTGTTATTTACCTTAGAGTTCTTTTCCCCATTTTCCCAATTGTTTTAAACACCCCTTAAGGTGTTTTTCAATTTTAATAAATGTTTCAAACTAATAAATCAAATAATAAAAATTGGATATCCCTAGGTTAGTCCCTCATTCTTTTTTCCTTATTCCATCGATGGTTCGCTTAATTAAATTCCTTGGATAACATGTTAATTGTGTTCTAAATGGTTCCCATATAAAATGGGATGATCTTGATAGAAAAATCATACCCATACCATGTGTCAAGGGTGATATAAGGGTCCAAAACTTAGGGGCTCATTGGAAAGGCTCATCATTCTTTATAGTTAGTGTCTTTTAATAAATTTAAAACACACTGAGGGTGATACTATCTGGGTCTAGGATGGTCTCACCATGAATTTTTATTTTACCTATAGATGAGTTATACTAGTTCCCTAGGGGAGACCCTCTGGATGGGCTCAGTGGAAAGATGGTTTTTCCATTCCACAAGAGTGACTTAGACCCCTACATGATATACCTAGGACAAACTCATCGGTTAGCTATTATTGTCTTCACATCATGCCTAGAGTGACAAATGGATTATTTATTGGTTATCATGGATGGACACCCATATAATTGTTCATATAAGGATCCCCTAGAAATATATTTGGGATTCCTTTGGGACCACCATGGAAATTCTCATGGTGTATCTTAATAATAATTAAAAAGTTGTTAATCGAATTAAAGAATAAGTATGAGTAATTTTATTTTCCTAGGACACATCCTCTAAGACCAATCACATTCTTGGAGATGGTCTTCCATTGATGAATCATTTATTATGAGTTCATTAACCATGTTCCTTACTTTTGTTGGTTCCCTCAGTTTAGACCCATCTAAATTTGGCCTAAATAGGTGGAGTCACATGGGTGTCCCAGGTGGAATTCGATCTGATACTTATTTAATTATTTTGTTTATTTTCATTCATATATTATTATTAGCACAGAAATCATTTTTTATTTCATGAACTGTATTGATCTAGACAACATTGGTTTTTTCCTACTAAGTATATCTCACACTATACTTTGTATGACTTTGGTACCAAAAAAAGACTTCTTGGTTGAAAATATAGATAAAGGGTAGTAGAAAGCTTCTGATGTTTAATTCTGATCCCTAGGATGGATTACAGGAGTAGAGGACCTGGACAATACTTTTGATTCTATTGGTATATAAATTTTGACTTTTTTGTATAGAATGTGTTATATTCATATATCCCATATTTCATTGGTACTCATTTTATATATCTACATGGTCATCATCATTTTGTATATATTGTTTATTCATCTCCTGCCTATTTTTTATCTTGGTTTATTTCTATATATTATTCTACTAGTGGTTCTTTATTTTAATTTCCAATGCTTACCACTATTATAGATAGATCTGTTAAACTCTAATCAATGAGGGAATATCCTTTCCATGGACACACCCTAGGACCTCATTTCATGTTTTCAGCCTATTTTGTATGGGGAGGTGTGCTTGAGTCCATGTGGTTGATCATCTCGGGGAACTGCTAAGTGGATCCTAGGGTAGGAAACTACAAAGTGGTATCAGAGGAATTTTCCATTTCACTTACTATTTTATAATTATATAGGAGTATATGAGTATTGGAATTTTCTAATGATCCTATTCATGGGAGTAGTTAACCAATGTATAGGGGAATCCCAAAATACCTGGTATGGGTTAATTCTATTATTGTTTTCACTATTGTAGTTTTACAAATTTCACCATTGGGAGAAGCATTTATTTTGTGTTGTTATTATTATTGATATTATTATGAGGGTATTTCTTCTACCTTTTCCTAATGATATGAGGGAATATAAATTTCATGCATATTACTAAGAACTATTGGATTTAAATTTCATGAATTATGTCATGACATATCTATATTTTTACGTGCATTGCCTATGTTTCAAGTGATTGTAGTTCTTCCTTGACTGTTATGTTTTTTAGTATGCTAGCATTTCTTGTATGAATGACATAATTGTCTTGATTAAAGTGCCAAAATCAATCTAAATGGTGTTTTCCCATATAGATTTATGGTGAATCCTTAATTCACCAATTAAGATATACTAGTTGGATGGTTAATGAATTATAATGAAAATTTAATATGTGAGTACTTCTATAAATTGATAATGGTATTATTTCAATCAAATTACTATACATAACCTGTTATATGTTGATACCAGACGTACAGGCCAGGTCGTAGTTATTGGACATTCCATTTTTTTAGTTTATAAAGTGTATGGTCCTTTATAAATTTGGAATTGTTGATTCAATTAACTGTACGAAGATATAAATATCTAAATAAATAATAATGAATTTAAATGAACTAAATTTTTAAAAGCTGAAGTTTATCACTAAATGGGATGTATATTACAAAGTAAAGGGTGTTTTACTCTACACATTTCAATTGAAACTCCAAATATTGGAACCAATCATGTGTCGTATGAGGCATTTACCCTAACCCATCCATAGTAGTGGGAAGTAGGTCGTGTCTCTTGAACTTTATGTGACCTTTTTTATCTCCTAAACCAGAATTTAGGAGCAGGAAGATAGGTTTGAATAACTTATGGGAAGGTTGTTTACCTTTCCCTTCTTTTTATATCTTTTTCTATCTGCTATAAATCATTTATAAGGAGTGTGCATGGAAATTGTAGAGTTATTCTACCCTGGTTTCCTCACATCGTATTCCACAAAAGTGGTGATGAGAACACTATACAGGTTGTGGTCCCTAGTACACTATTGATAACTCCAATAGTGACACCAGAGGAACCTCCTATAGATCTTCCATTGCGCATCTATGCTCAATTTTGTGATAGATTCTTCCATTTTATAAAGCCCATACAGGGTGATCCCTGACCTACCCCTTATATGGTAGAGTTTTCTTGGGATTTCAAGTATCAACATCCACAAAACTTCTTGGGGGATGGAAATCTATAGGATTTTTAGTCATGGATATAGATTGTGTTGTCTATCTTATAGAATATCGAGTTTCCTGTAGAGTTGATGGTCAAGCTTTCCACCTACATGTTATGTGACTCCTCCAACCATTAGTTGGATTTCTTCACTCATGCTGGTCAACATCAAGGTATGGTTGATGTGGATTTCCAAACATCCCTCTTCAAGTAATAATTTCTAAATACCTTGTGAATAGACTATGATTGATAGTTCATGCCCCTATAGCTGGGTGACATGTCAGTGATGGATTTTTCAACTCACTTTATTTAATTACATCATTTTCACTGACCTTGACTAGTGATGAGTTGAAGACCATGATATGGTTATAGTATGCTCTTGATTGAACCACCTATTCATAGTTGAATGTCTTTTTGTTGACCATAATTTTAAATATAATAAACCAGGCCCACATCACTAAGTTGAACCAGAAGAAATAAAATAATGTGATTTAGGGAAGTTCGTCTTCTATGTAGGGAAGTGGTTTATCTAGTGGCAAGAAATGTCGTTTCAAGAGTTCATGTGGTGTGAGTACTAACTAGGTGGAATTTACCGACATCTATGTGGTGTATCACTAGTGTGGAAGGCCAGACCATTAGAAGACCCAATGTATGAGGAACCCAATCGAGTGTAGAGATTAAAGTGAGAGGGCCCAACTTTAGTGTTTCTTCCAATCCTTTCCTCTAATTCCTAGTGAATGAGGATCTGTATTGACAATGCTTTTAGGTATAGGATTAGTAACTCCACATAAATCTAGTAGTTAGTCTTCAACTGGCTGATTAGGCTGAGGGTGTGGTAGAGGCTGATGTAGCTAGGCCTTAGAGATTCAGCACTAGTAAAGTGGACCTGCCCATGTTTTTCAAATTACATCTCAGGGCCATGAATCATGCTATATCAATATACTGAAACCTTTTCATAAAGAGAAAGTTATAGGGCCTTATACTAAACGAGGTGCTATTATGGTAGCATTTACATCATTTTAGTCTCTTTTTGAAATAATTGAATTGCACTCTTTTATATCTACTACAATTTGGGAAGTATAGGTCTGTAGATAGAGCACTTTCATGGAGTTATGACCATTGATGCAATTTTAGGTGTTTGAGTAGAGGATATATTCTAGTGAAAGGATTTCCCCTTGATATAGGAAGGTATTCTTTCTTTTGGAATTTCTTCATCCTCTATATGACCATCTTTGACATCATTATCAGTACATAATACATTGTTCTTTATCGACCCCATGTTGATTTCTACCATTGATGGGTGTCGTTCACATCACCCAAGGGTAGAATGTATATTTGAAATGACGAATTGGATATCCAATCTAGATGAACTAGACCTATGTGTACTGGGTTGGGTAATGTAATAGACCATATGGAAAGTCGTCTTATGAATGATTAGGGAATGAATATTGTGGACTTCCCTCCTATTGTGGATCATTTCAAGGATGTTATCCGAGATGATTTCTCTAACTTACCTCTTGAGAGAGAGGTGGAGTTCTCCATTGATCTATTTCTAAGTGTGGAACCAATTTATATTACTCCCTATTAGATGGAAACTAAAGAGATACCAGAAATCAAGAAGTATTTTGACAATCTCAAGAAAAGGGATTTTATATTACCCAACACTTATCCTTGGGGAACACCCATCCTTTTCACCAAAAAAGGAAGATGGTTACCTTCATTTGTGAATTGATTACCACTAATTAAACTAGATTACGGTGAATAAATAGAATCCACTACCCTATATAGATAAACTATTCGACCATATCCAAGGAGAAATTGTTTTATATGAGAACGATTTGAGATTGGGCTACCATCAGGTGCATGTGAGACCAACAAAAATACCACATACAACATTCCGGAGTAGGTATGGCTTGTATGAGTATCAGGTTATGTTATTCAGCCTTACGAACACTCCTATAGTCTTTATGGCTATGATGAATTAGGCTTTCCACCCGTACATGGATTCATTTATGGTATTCCTTATAGAAGTTATTTTGGTGTATTCTCACACCTTAAAAAACCAGTCCAAACATCTTGAGATCGTGCTAAATACACTGAGATAGAACCACATATATGTGAAGCTCAAAAAACTCCACTTTTGGATCAGTAAGAATCACTCCTAGGGTTATAAAATCTCTAATACATGTGTATCTGTTGAACCCAAGAATGATATCATTATTGCTTCTTGGGAATAGTCAAAGAATGTGTTTGATATTAAAATTTTCTTGGGGATGGTTGGCTACTATAGGGAACTCATCTTGGTTTTATCCTTCTTAGAAGTACCTATTACTAGCTTGACTAAGATGGGTGAAAATTTCCATAGGTCCAAATCTTATGAGATAGACTTTTAAGAGTTGAAATGGATAATAAATTCAACTATGATCAAAATTCTTCTAGATCTAGTCAGAAACTATATTGTTTACTATGATGCTTTATGAATCAGGATGGGGAAAATTATAATATAGGTTGATCAAGTTGTGGCATATGGGTCGCTCTAACTAAGACCTCAAAAGCAAGATTACCATATGAATGGCCTTAATATAGAACTCATGGCTAATTTCATATACTGTTGGAGGCATTATTTATTGGTTGAAAGGTTTTTTTACACATATCACAAATGTCTCAAACATGTCTCCACATAGTGAGACTTTAATCTAAAGTAGTACATGTGGGTAGCGTACCTGCATTCATATTACTTTGAGCTTTCTTATAAACTGGGGAAGGGTAATGTAGTGGCCGATGTCTCGAGTTGAAAGACTCAGACACGGGATCTCAAGAAGGCCAACAGTGAGTGGAAGTTGATGTATCTATTTTCTGAATTACACTTAGAGGTTTAGGAATAGAATGGGAAACCTGTTTTAGTAGCTTTAGTGGTGAAATCCACTCTTATGGAATAATTTGGGATGAGACAAATTTCTGATACCGAGGGCCTCATCCTAAGGAAGAGTGTCATAGGTGATAACCTGTTACCTAGTTGGGTTTTTGATAGTAATGAGATTCTAGTATTTTGTGGGCGTGTTTGGGTGCCTTCTGATAAATGGGAAGAGTAGATGTGGGAATCTCATGCATCGTTTTGGGAAGTTCTCCATGAGATTAAGAAGATATAAAAAGATATCGGTTGTTAGTATTTTTGACTTGGTATGAAGAGGAAGACTATAGGTTTTACCACTTGGTTCTCCACATGTCATCAGGTGAAGGCTGAGCACTAGGGACCAGCTGAAATTTCACAACCTCTATCCATTCCTGAGTTGAAATGGAACAAAGTCACTATGGATTTCATTATGGGGTTACTGAGATCCCTTCAAGGAAGAGATGCAATGTGGGTGATCCTAAATAGGTTTACCAAGGTTTCAAACTACCCACTAATACCAGATACATTTTTAGTTAATGAGCTTGGGAGGCTATAAATCTGGGACATTGTTCACCATCATGGTGTACCCTATTCTATCATATTTGACAAAAATACCTATTTTACATCACAGTTTTTGAAGGGGATTCATAAATAACTAGGGTCACTGGTTCTTTTGATTATATAATATCACCCTCATACCAATGGGTAGTCCAAGTAGATGATAAGGGTGTTGGAGGACATGATCCAAACATGCATCATTGATTTTGGAGGTTCATGGTATAAACATATACTGCTTTTTGATTTTTCCTACAATAACAATTTTTAGGAAACAGATCTGATGGATTATTATGAGACCCTCTATGGTGGGATATTCCCTTCACCCCTATTCTAGTTAGAGGTTGGTGAGGCCACGCTATTGGGTCCTCATCTCATTAAAGAGACATCAGAGCAAGTTTAGGTTATTAAAAAACCTATAAAAAGAGCATAGTCCTAGAAAAAATATAATACCAATTATTGTTTTCAAACATTGGAGTTCAAGGTGGGACATCATTTCTCTCTGTGTTTGTCTCCTATATTGGTTAATAGATGAATTAGGACATAGGTAAAACTATGACCATGTTATGTTAGTCCATTTGAGATTTTGGAGAGGTTAGAGCTAGTATCCTATCAATTTTAGTTTTCTCATATATATCATTTCATGCATGATGTCTTCTATTTATCATGGATTCTTAAGTATCATGTTGACCCATCTCATTCATTTGACCCTAAGGATAATGATTTAGATGTGTGTGAGTCCTTTGAGGAGCATCTTATATGTATCATTGATTAGGGTATGAAGGATCTTCAAGGTAGGCTAGTTCTACTAGTCTAAGTGATATGGAAGAACAACCTTGTATAGGATGAGACCTATGAGTGAGAGGCTGATGTACATGAATAGTGGCTAAATTTTTTTTATAAGACATCTTACCACCATCATAAGGGAAAATCGAGGATGAGTTGTCTTAAAAAGGGGAGGTTATAAAGTCCTAGTTTTTTCAAGAGGTAAGGACTCTTTTTACTATTAAAACCCACTATTTTTATGTTAATAATTGGTTCTAATGGATAATGAATTGTTTGGGAGAGTATGGGTATTGTTAGGAACCTCTAATTCTAGAAAATCGTAAGATGAGATAAACTACATAGTTAGTACACAGTTAGTTATAACTATGTGGCCTATCATGCAGGCTAACCAATGCAAATTGTGAGCCATGCAGTTTTTCAACAATTATTTGAAGTAGGGTGCATGGGTGTGTAGGGATTTAATGCCCCTTTCATAGTGTCATCTGCATGGCTAGCACAAGGTTAGCCAAATTTTGTGCCTTGTACATGCGTAGTCCTTCCTTAAGAAGAACCAGGTGCATGATTTGTGTATGGTTTGGCCAACCGTGTGGCATAATAAATTAGTGTAAAATTACCCTTTATCCCCTAAAATTATTTAATACCCCTAATTCTTCTTACACCTTCATTCTTCTCAAACATAAATACCTGAATATACTCTCCTCTCTTCTCCTAGTGATTTTTATCCCTCATCTTTCTAAAATCTAAATCGTTATTCATCAAGTGTGTTATAAATCTTGAGGTAAGATCTATACTTATATTCCGTCCATTCTTCATTCCTCTACTCCTATGTTGCGCTATTTAGGTGAAACCCCTTTTCCAAATTTTTAGGGCTTTAAGAGATTCTATAGTTATCTTCCATTCCAACTCAATTTAAGGGCCAAATATGGATGAGTGGTCTTTTATGAACCTATGGTAGGTGTTCTATATATTTACCTCATGTTTCATCACTTCTATAATACGTTCTATTTTGTTGTTCACTACACCTTTCGATAATTCCTACAATTGTTTAATAAATTAAATTAAATTTTTTCCCCATGCCTAATGTGATCAAAACAAGTGGTGAATCAACCCTTTGGTTGATCATTTTGACTTTATCCACCCAAATGGGTGTGATTTACCTTAGAGGAAAACATTTTTCATTCTTTTAGTTGTTCTAAACACCCCTTGAGGTGTTTTTCTCTTATGGAAAACGTTTTCAACTAATAAATGGAATTAAGATAATTTGATAGCCCTAGGTTATGCACTCATTCTTTATATCTTATAAAATTAATGGGTTTCTTAATTAAATGACATGGAAAACATTATAATTATGTTATAAATGTTTTTTTATTAAATGGGATGATATTGTTAGCCAGGTAATACCCTTTACATGTCTAAAGGTTGATACAAGTTTCTTGACATAAGGATTACTTGGATGCGCTCATCATTC
Source organism: Viscum album (assembly GCA_963277665.1). Lineage (NCBI taxonomy): Eukaryota > Viridiplantae > Streptophyta > Magnoliopsida > Santalales > Viscaceae > Viscum > Viscum album. The sequence goes on from OY728121.1 coordinate 428,490,033, forward strand.
CTTATAGTTAGAGTTTTTTAATGAATTGTAGATCTATCAGGATAGATATTAGCTAGGCCTAGGATGGTCTCACTGTGTGTTTTTATTTTACCTCCAAGTGAGTGATATCAGTTCCCCAGTGGATACGTCATGTATAGGCTCGGTGGAAATATGGTTATACCATGCCACAAGAGAGACTTGGACCCTACATGAGATACTAGGTATGGACTCGGAGGTTATATTTTTTTCATCACATAATTCAAGGAGTGACACTTAGAATCTCATTCATGGGTCACCTAAGATAGACCTCAAGGAAATGGTAAAATATAGAGACAATATGGTGATATATAGGATTATTTTTTGATCTCATGGGATGGACTTAGGGTGTTTATTAATAGTAATTATAGAGATGTTAATCAAATTAAAGAATAATAATGGTTAATTAGAATTTTTTTAGACATTTCCTCTAAGACCAATCACAATATTAGGAATGGTCTACAAGTTATGAATGATTTATTGTGAGTTCATTCAGTATGTTCCTCACTTGATCTAGTTACCTTAGTTTAGACATAATCGGTTTCATCTGAAGTAGGTAGAGTTGGACGGGTGTCCTATGTGGAGCTTGATCAAAATATTATTTAGTTATTTTTTTATTTTCTTAAATATATCTTTATTGGAACACTTCTCATTTTATATTTGTAAAACTTGATTAATCTAGAAACCATTGGTGGTAGACTACTAAGTATATCCCACACCCATTTTGGGAGACCTTTGGTACCAATGTAGACTTAGTGGTTACTGGTAGCGATAAAGGGAAGAGGCCAGCTTCTAATATTTTATTTTCATCCCTAGGATAGAGTACGGGAGAAGAGGACCTAGACAATGCCCATGATGCTAGTGGTAGCTACCTTTAAACTTTTTTTATTTTTGTATAGCATGTATTATATTCATGTATCCCCTATTTCCCATGTAATTATTTTGTATAGATATATGGTAATCCTCAACATTTTTTATCTATTTTTTATTAAGCATTCGCATTTTGTTTATCTTGGTTGACTTCTATTTATTATCCATATAATATTTTTCTATTTATTTTTTCGCTACTTACCAATATATTATACCATTGTGTTAAACTCTGATCAATTAAGGAATAGTCTCCCCATGGACACACCCGAGGCCCTCACTACTAGTCAGCAGCCTCTAGCATATGGCAAGGAAAGATTGAGTTCATCTGGCTAGCCATCTTGGGGTATAGATAATTGTCTCCCTGGGAAGGATGCTCCCAATAAGATCCACCATTTGAAAACAACCCCTTGAATATGATTGATAACTAGTGAGACCCAATAATCTCTCCCAAAATAGATAAAATTAAAGTCAATATATAACCCCTCTAACTATAACTCCATGTATAAATGAGATAAACCCCCTCACACTTCACCAAGCCTAGGCACTAGAAGTCATATAACATCTTCCACCATGACATGTATTCCTTAGTAGGTTCATCCCTCTTATGGTCAAACAGATCATCCTACTGTATCTATCCAACCTAAACCACACACAAATGGAAACAAGTAAGAATCTCTAAAAGAATGTGGGAAACTCCTAACCTCATTATCATGAAAATTATTCAACATTATTCAATTGGATATATTTTAATTTACCCAAAGTCTTTCAAATTAAATTCTAAGAGCATTCAAGAATGATGTATGTCCTCCTCCACATTCTCTACCCCACAATTAATATTATCTTACCTATGGTGTTCATTAATTTTAAGATCCTTGTATATAATCTCAAGGGTCCCTAAAAACATATTTTATAGCTTATCTTAAATGTTACATCACATATTATATTCCACTAATAATTTTTTTATACAAAAAAAATGCAATACTCACTAATTCCTAACTTCATCACCAATCACAAATCCCATCCATAATATTGATACCATTTTTTTATGACCCTCCACCACTAAAAATCAATGTTGAGTCTACATTGAGGATGAGAGTGGCTCTTGAATCATTCTTCCACTAGGACAAAGGTTATATACTAACACAATGGGTATAAAACATACAAATTGTCTTAATTACCCTCATAAATCCACGTAATATATACAAAAGTATACAACTAGTCACCTATATAATATAAAATGAAATTTTATATACCATGGTATATGAGTTTCATATGGAAAATTAAGTCAAAAAAATGATATTCAAAAAGAAAAATCCTATGGAAGAAGCTTTGGTAGCAACCCCAAGAAACAATCTAGTAATATGTAGATCGATCACAGAACACATCTTAAATACCTAGAAAATAGTTATATATATATATAAGGGTGATAATACAAGTATACTCAGTATAATCCACCTCAATACCACCCAATAAAATGTATAAGAATTGTACTAATGTCTTGGTGTATAGGCAGTAGAAATAGCACACACCTAACTAGGTCATATATCACAAAACCCCACCAAGGATCACTAACCCAAAAATGGTTTCATGTATAATGACATAATATGAAATGAATTTATAAAGAAGTAACCCCGAAACCAGTTCATAATGGGACTGTTACCCTCACATCATAATGGAGGATGATCTATAATTTTATCCCTTCTATGTAACCACATATACATGTCTCACATCTCCACCAAAACAACATCATCATCATTACATACCACATATCATAAAGTCATCATATCATAACCATACATCATATCCTCAACACAATAAGGTATTCCTAGAATAATTGAAATAAATTGCATTCCCTCCAATTACCATGCATACCCTCTAACATATATCACATCCATTATCTCATCACTATCACATCACAATAATTCACTCCAATATTTGGTTAGTGATTTGTACCATGAATACTAGGATGTCATGGAAATCACACAAAAACAAAAACAAAATTAGGAATTAGTAAGGTGGTAAACATTGGTTAGAGTATATATAAAATCAAAAATAAATATATCATGTATATAGCCACATATAATCCCAACTTAAGAATTCACATAAAAATAGCACTATGAAACCCATCACCACCTCCACATCACCACTACCATTTTACAGTGACCATTTCCATCTCTACAACATAGCCCAACCCCACTCTACACTAAAAGTATCCATAATAAAATTTAAAATCTTTTGATTTTTTGATACTATTTCACATTCAAGATTAACCATTTTTTGGAGTCATGAGTTTTACTTATTACTTTTACATTACTTTAGTTCTGGAAATCAAAAACACTTTCTTAAAAACATGTTTACTAAATTTTTATGTCCAAAGTGTTTTTAGAATGTTTTTATAGAAAAAATTTCCTTTTACCATACTTGGAATAGGTTATAATTATTTATTGATAAAAATTTTATATTCTTTATAAATATTATCTTAATGAGTATGTGTCCAATTAATCGGACTCACCTTTATCAAAATCAGAAGTAGAATTTTTGTATTGTTGTTTGTAATGACAAAGTCATAACTATCAAATTGGTACCAGTACCAATAACATCATACTAATACTCATAAGGAATATAATATTTAAATTTTTAAGTAATTACATCATACAAACTATGTTTATAATTAGAATATAAAGAATTATTTCTAATCTAAGGAAACTCTAAAACATTGTGATGATTTTTATCAATACGATGTTGGACATTCAGTTATGTTAGATCATTATGAGCTATCATGTTCCAAGTGTATGAATCTGTTGCAAGAAACTTGGAAAATATGATTTTTGGGAGGATGACTATAAATATTGCTTCATTTGAAGTTTTTGGATCAGGTTGATTACTCGCATCTAAAGATAGCTCTACCTGAACAACTCTTCCTTAGTCATTGTTTGTATTTCATAAGTTTTCTATTTTAAGGAAACTTTATAAGGGGTGTCTCATTAAGAACATTTGGAATTATAACTCATATATGATCATTGTTACGATTAAGGTATTATAAGGATAGTAATATGTTGAATCTAATCCATTGGATCCAGGGAAATCGGGGAAATGTAGATAGAGAGAATCATATCATTGTATTGAGGGCTTCCATAGATAGGAAGACATATTCATTCCAATATTCAGATTGAGGGCCTTCCTAGTAAGGAAAGATAGACTTTAATATATGAATAAAATAGTGTATACTTATAGTTAGGTTTATTGAATAATTTTCTCTAAAGATTACAAGATTCATATTTTTAAATATCTTTTAAGTCATTTTTACATTTATTATCTATTGCATAACATGTTGTTCATAAGTTTTTAATCCCACTTCATGTAATAGAAAACTGATCATCATATTCAACTCTCTAATTTTTTTTGTTATTTTATTCTTACCACTCCGATTACGATAATAAACCTACTTAGATAAATCATATTCATGGTGATTATTATTTTCACTTTGATATAATCAGGTTGTATTGTGATTCTAATTCTGTGACATTGTAAATTAGACCGAGGGTCAAGTCTGAAAACCTAATTTAAGAGGCTTTATATTTTGTTTAGTTTAAACTTCTTAAACTATTTTTCTAAATTAAAATTCCCACCCCCCCCCCTCTTGTAAGTAATGTTATTTGAGAAGATATTACAATCCTAAAATTGGTATTAGATCAAGTTTCCATTGCTCAAATACTTGATGAAGTTTTCATTTTATTTACTATTTCAAGTTGTTTATGTTTTTTTATAAAACATTTTATACACTAATAAGTATTTGTGGAAAAATAATTTTTTTTAAATATGAAAGGAATTGATGTAAAATTAATAGAAAATATAAATCCAAATTGATCATATACCTTTGATGCAGTTGATTATGAGTACTCTAGGGATAGGATGAAATCCTTTGTTATCAACATAGGAGTTGAAAACTTTGTTATGCTTTCTGTAGATTATAATATTCCAAATAAGTAATTAAATCCTTTTACTCATCATGAAAAACAATAATATTATATAAACTACATAGTAAGGAATACTTTGTTATGTTCTATGAAAAAACATTTCTAGTCATATTTCTTCTTGTGAAGTTTCTGATAATATATGGAAAAACATTATGCGATATATTTTGGTACATTTAAATTATTTGAGGATTGGAGAGCTATATTATGAGATAATTATCAAGAAATCGATTTCTTACTAGAATAATCTGTTTCCAAGTTTCAACATTGTTTCATGACTGCTATAAATAGCTTACAATATATTGGTGAGAAAGGCCTTCATGATGAGATCCTTCTGGAAAAGATAATTGATATCATGATCAATTAGTGGTAATATAAAATAACTATTGTTGATGAGACAATAAAGTTGAATAATATAACATTGGATGATTTTATTAGTACCCTTATACAGTAAGAGGGTACGCTCAAGAGAGGTTATGAAAAATAAAAAAATAAAACTAGAGTAGTTTACTTTGCAACAATATCTACAATACACCGAAAAGTAAAATCTATAGATAAATATTTTGGACCTTCAAGAAAGAATAAAGTTTTTATTCATTCCGATTCAAGTGTTTCATTACATTCTAAGAATTAACTAGAAATTTGGCCCCAAAGGATGAAAAAAATAGTTAGAAAGAAATATTTTCAATACCAATAAAAAAATTCATAAAGATATTGGTGTTAATAAAGATTAATTCACTTGATACGAATGTAAGAAATATGGACATATCGGACTAGATTATCTAAACCAGAAGAGGAAATATAGAAAAGAAAATAATTCCTAGAAGAATGATAAAAATTATTATAAATACAAAGGAAATAAAGTTTTAAATATGATAACACATATATTAACAGTGGTGGTGATTATTCTAAGAGTACTAAGGATAATGAAACTTTCGGTCAGAGCAACAAAGTTCTTTTTTCGAATGTACCTAAAGATAATAAATTTGTCGTGGATAAGGTTTGAATTACTAAAAACATTACCAACATATCTTTAAGTGATAATTATCCCAACGAGAATAATTTTACATATTCTAATGAATAATATTCCTCGATAGAAGATAAGTATCTTCCTTATTATGATAATGTTTCACAATTTTATAAATTAATTGTTAATGAAAATTCTAAAATATTCAAAAAACATGATAATGATAAGGAAAAACATTCTAAGGTTGATTAAAGCATAAATTGTTTGAAAAACTAAATATAATATCATTCAAAATATATTGATGAGACTATTTATAAAAAAGAAACTATTTCAAAATAATTTTATAAGAAAAAAAATTATAAATCAAAGTTATTTCTAAAACTAATAATAATGAGGGTAAACATTTAGTTGTAAAAATAAAATCTGAAATCTCTAGTTTGAAAACACATTCATCAAAATTTACCGTTGTTAAGGAAAGTTTTTATAAAATTTATAAGAAAAATTAGACCTCATGGTAATGGTATTTTTAAGGTTTATACATGTAAAAACATTCTTTTAGTAACAATTAATTGGTTCCTAAAAATAACCCTTTTTGCACCATGTGTAAAAGTGGTGGTAAATGGAAAAATAATTTTTCATTAAAAAAATTTCAATACCAAGGAATTAAAAAATCCTATTTTTCTAATAAATTTGGATTATTATCCTTTTTATTTCTAATGTTTCCAAAAACAAGAAGGTTTGGGTTCTGAAATGCTAATCTTTTTATTTCCAAGAAAAAAAGAATGTACCAACAGCCGAAATATATTGTACATGGATAGTGTATGTTCTAGAAACATTAATGGAGACAAATAATTATTAAATATTATTATAAAAATGAATGTTGGAAATGTAACTTTTGTAGATAATGATCAAGAAGATATTGTTGGAATAGGTAATATTTCTCCTCTTGGAAAAGATCTTGTTTCAAATTTTTTTTTTAAAGGTATTAATCAAAATCTTATAAGAATAAGTAAATTATGTGATGACGGTTACCTTGTGATCTTTAGGAATTATAAATGTTTTTTATATAATTTCAATGAAGAATTTATTCTTTCTACCAATCAACATGACAATATTTACAATCTTAACATAAAATACTTTAGGAGCCAAGACTTACCTTGCCATAGTGAAATAGAAGATCAATCATGGTTATGGAGTTGAAGGTTAGGACACTATAATCTAGAAAAACTATCTAAGTTGACTAAGAAATTAATTTATAAGGATATACCATAACATAGGTTTTATTATTCAAAATTCTATAAACCCTGTAAATATGGTAAGAAACACAAGTCAAGTTTTAAATGTATTATGGAATTCTCAACTTCTATAGCTTTAAATAAGTGAAAACGTAGTTATTTTGTCCTACACAAACATAGATCATTGGTGGAAAATATTATGTGTATTTATTAGTTGATGATTACACTAGTCACACATGAGTTTATCTTCTCACAAAGAAATCTTAATCATTTTTTTATTTTACAAATTTTGTATCAAAAGTCGAAAATGAGAAAAATGATACCTTGATAATTGTTCATAGTGATCATTATGGAGAATATTTAAACTCTAGTTTTGAAAATTTTTTAGTATGTAAGGTATTGAATAAAACTTTTCATCACCTAGAACCCCTCAAAAAATGGTTTAGTTGAAAGAAGAAATAGATTTCTTTAAGAAATAACTAAAACCATGTTGAATGAACATTCAATTTCTAAATTTTTTTGGATGAATTGGTTATTACTAGATTCTATAAAATAAATCAATTTTTAGTTAGAAATTTTAATAATAAAACTTTTTATGAGTTGTGTATAGGTAGAAAACAAAATATTTTTTCTTTAAATTTTTTGGTTGCAAAGTATTAATCTTGAATATGAAAGATAATTTACCTAAATTTGAACCCAAATACAATAAAGTAATATTTTTAGGTTATTCCCATACTTCTAAGACATATATATTTTTTAATAAAAATTATTACACTATTGACGAAAATGTTCATGTTATCTATGATGAAATAGATCCTTTTGTTTTTAAACAACCTCAACCAATATCCTCTGATGTGATTTCTAAAACTAATTTTCAACCATTTTTAGAAATTTATTATCATAAGGATATATCTCAATAAATAGTGTTTGAAGTTTTTATTCGGAAATATTTTCTACCTATTTTTGAAGAATGGACTTTTCAAAACACATGAATTCTGTTATTTCTTAGGAATCATCATACTAATATTATCATTTGTGATGTAGGTCAACCAATTAGGAATAGAAGTTTTTTAAGGATTGAAATTGAGCCTCTATATTTCATATCCTAATTTGAACCTAAGAATACTGATGAAGATATAAGTGATGTGGATTGGATTAATTCAATGAAATATAAAATCAATGAGCTTGAGAGGAACAAAGTCTGGACTTTGGTTGAACAACCATGAGTAACTTCTATAAATAGTGTAAAATGGTTTTTTTAGAATAATTTTGATGTGAATGAGATAATTATTATAAATAATGATAGAATTATTATTAAGGGTTATAATCAACAAGAAGGAATATATTATGAATAAACCTATGCAATAGTATTAGGACTTGAAGATATTAGAATACTTATAGCCTTTGCAACATTCTTTCATTTCAATCATTTTTAAATGGATGTGAAGTGTGATTTTCATAATGTATATGATCATGAAGAAGTTTATATTGAAAAAAATCCTAGTTTTGACAATAAAAAACATTCTGAAAATAATTATAAACTCACCAGATATTTATATGGACTAAAACATGCCCCTAGAGCTTAGTATGATAGGTTAATATGATTTTTGTTACAAAATATTTATTTAATAGACTTGTGGTTCTAAAATATTTATAAAATAAGCTAATAAAATAATTACGATTGTATAGATTTATATTGATGAAATTATATTCAAATAAACTCAATAATATTTAACAAATTCCTTTATCGGTCTTATGAAATCTGAGTTCAAAAAGAGTATGATGGGTGAGTTAACATATTTTATTGGTTTCTAAATTTCACAAAAACGAGAAGGAAATTTTATATCTCAACATAAGTATTTAAAATATATTCTTAAGAAACCTGGATATGACAATACTAAGAGTATTAGTAATCTCGTTGGCACCTCAAATACTTTAGATCTTAATGAGGATGGACAACCAGTTGATCGTAAGACTTTTAGAGGTATGATAGGAAGTTTACTTTACATAACCGATAATAATCCATGTTTAATGTTATATGTATGATTATGTTCAAGATATCAATAAAATCAAACGTAATCCCACATAAAATCTACAAAATGAATTTTTTGTTATCTAAAGGGGAATATGGATTTATGACTTTTTATTCTTATAGAAAAAAATTTAAACTAAAATGTTTTTCAAAAGATGAATTTGGTGGTTATATAATGGATTGGAAAAGTACATCCATTACTTTTCACTTATTAAGAGACTCTTAGTTTCAAATTCATGTAAGAAATTACACTGAGTAGCACTTTCTACTACAGAAGCCAAATATGTGAAAGCTGGAAGTTGTTGTGCTCAAGTGTTATGGATGAAACACACACTCACTGACTATGGAATGAGTTTTACTAAAACTAAAATAATTTTGGACAATAAAAGTGTCATTTCCATCATTAAAAACCCATCACACCACTCATGTGAGAAGTACATAGATATAAGACACCATTTCCTTCGGGATCACAAACTTAAAGGAGATATAATTTTACAATTCATCAGAACTCAAGATCAACCTGATCATATTTTTATAGAACCTCTTAGTTATGATAGATTTAAATATATCCAATAGTGGTTAATAATTATAAACATAAATTAATCATTCATGTATAATTCTTTTTTACCTATATCCTAATATCAAGTTACTCCTTTTCATAAGGAGGTAAATATGTTTTACTTTTTAAAAAACTTTTAGTTTTTATTTAAAATTTTAGTTTTCTAAAAAAAAATTGTTTTCATAAAAAAAATTATCAGAAATATTTTTACAGACTCATATTTATTTATAAAAATTATTGGATTAAAAATTATAAAATTTTTCTCCAGACATAGAAAATGTTAAAAAACTTACAAAATAAATAGTTTTATAAAACATTCAAATTAAAAAAAATTATCATAATTAGTTTTACTAATGAAAATATTGTAAATTGTTTTTATAATAATACAATAATATTTAGTCTTTATTTTCAAAACTTTCATAATCTGTTTAATTTACAACAACCAATAAGATCATGTTATTCATACCGATGAAACTTTTCACTCTGAAATGTACTCTTCTATTCTTTTATTTTTTATACTATTTCATTAAGTTAGTTTTTTTATTTTTGTTATTATACTTTTAGTTTTTTATAAAAATATTATTTTTTTCTTTATTAAATTTTAATTTTTTTCTAATCGGATTCATTCTGAATCCGATAAGTGTTTTAAAAACATCAAGCTTTAAAATTTTATTGAACTTTTCATCCAATTAATGACAATTGTTAAAAAAATATTTCAACTCAACCATGTGTTTTGATATATAAGATAAAATATCACACCCAATGTTTATATAAAGAGGGATGCCACCTCCCACCCCCCTCTTGCCCCACATAGATTGATCTAGACTTTTCACCCTGACTTGTTGCACCCTTCAAGTTTCTTAGTATGAAAGATTTCATTTTCATCTGATTCTTGGTTTGAGTTTCTAAATATGATGTATACTAAATAATATTTTTCAAAATGGTTTATTTTTAGATATTGTTTGATAGAAATATCTTACTGTTATATGTATGGTTCAAAAATTAAAAATAATATATCTTTTCAAGGCTGGGAGTCTATTTGTGTTGAGAAACCAGATAAGAACTTTGATTTATTCTATCATATTTTTGTTCATGAATTTTATGCATCTGTTAATATTTTAAAGGTGGGAAGAAAAGATAAAATTTCATTCATGAATTATGGAATGATAGAAAAGTTTTTCCATAAAAAATTTTAGGATTTTGTTAGAATACCTTATAAAGAATAATCATATTGTCCATCACATAAGTTTCTCGATAATCTAGGTATGTTTGATAGGATAAAAGATAAGGATTCCTTATTTTGTAAATATGAAAATTTTTGAAAAAAAAATCACATTAATCTAGATAATTGGGAAGTTTCCTTATGTATTAAAGGATTTCTAATACCCCGGAAGGGTATAGAGATACTTTGAAAGTATCTGATGTTTCGAAATTTTATTTCATAGTGAATATGAGAAAGATTGATCTTGTATTGTTTTTCTTTCAAACAGTTGAATAAATCAATATTGTAAAAATCAAATCCAATATCATTATATTCTAACATTTTATACAAAAAAATTGTTGTTGAATGTGTGAAATTTTTTAATGTTTCTAATAAATTGTATCCAATAAGCAATAATATTTCTTTTAGAACTTATAATATGATGAATTGAATGAGATTTTTTTATAATAAATCAAATAAGTTTTTGAGAAATTTGGATGCTTAATTAGAGGTAGAACCATCAAGGAAGTCAAAAAAATATGATAAGAAAAATAATATTAAGTTTTGGACCTCTCCACCTAAGAAACAAAATAATAAAAAGAGAGTTCCTAATGAAAAATTTTAAGATTTGATGAAAAAGAAAGACGATAAAAAATATGGGGATCAAAATTTTGGACATTATCCTATTGAGGAAAAGGACATAAAAATTCATGTAGCCAAAAATCATCAAGAATAATACAAGTAGAAAACATAGTGAAAAAGGTTACTTGATGCCCAGTTGGGTGAAAATATTTTAAAAGAACTATAAAGCGTCTATGATAATGTTGTTCCACCAACTTCTCATCTCGGTCACATAAATCTCATATCCAAATTTTATTTTCAATAAATAATTATGGTATATTTTTTATGTTTCTCCTATTTTTGAAAAAGGAATGTATACAATTTTTTAAGAATAATAGGTTCCATTAGTCTAAGAAAATCCATCAGAACCTAAACTAGTAGAAAATGGATCTTTCAAAACTCAAATATATTTCGAAGACGATATTGATCAAGATGTTAGTGAAGAAGTCTATAGAGATGAAAAATAATAAAAAAATATATGAAGAAGAATAATAATTTGAATACAAAGAAGTTATAAAGAAAATTGAAGAAGAGGTTGAAGATGAATATGATAAATACCAAGATTATAATAAAGAGGCATATGATAAAGAAGATACTCAATATAATAAAAAGTCATTGGATTCATCATAATCATTATTGGATATTCTATTCAAGGCTAATAACGAAGATAAATAAGGTTTTTTAGAATATAAAGACGATTTCTCAATAGAAAAATAAGATCAGTCATCTTAAAAGAATGATAAATAAGATCAAAATTACAAAACCAAAGATTATGAAAAATAAAACATCGATGATGTGGAAATTTTGGAATAATATTATAATAAAAAAGTTATAAGTATGTTTATAAATATGTTTCAAGGAAATATTGGAATAAATAAAATGTTGTGTAAGTTAAAACTATCCAAATAAAACCTCCTGAGGTTTAGTAAGAACAATCAGATTCATCCAGAACAATTGATCTTGAAGGAATTTATTATATTGTTCATTTTTTAATAGACTAGAAGGAAAAATTCCTTAATCCACAAGGCTTTAAGTTAGGGTAAAAATATTTCAAGAAAATATTGATCAAAAATTAGAATCTCTAAATTTTTTAATAATATTGAGGAAGAGTTAAATGTTTTACATGAAAGATCTTAGACTCATAAAAAGGCATTAAATAAAATGGTTATGTGGTATTATAAAGTTTATACAAATATAAAAATACATGATGATTATTTTGATAAAGTAAATAAGTGTTTGGTAGAATTATAAAACTCTTCCAATGACTTAACATCCCACATTGATAAAGTAGTAAAATTTGTGGATGTTTTTAAAGATGCCTACAATAATAGAAATATGGAAGTTGAATCTCTAGAAAATAAGTTTCTAGAAAAGGATATTTATATGACCATACTCCAATATATTGAAGTTGAATGTTTATTTTTCAAGGAGTTGAATAAAAATTTATTTGATAATTTTCTAATTCTAGAATAAAAATATAAGAATCAATAGAAATACCATAATGATTTCAATAAGATCAAATATTTTTTCAAAATCCTTATTATAAAAGATTGATTCTTTTTGTTTTGAACCCTTATCCTATTAGTTATCTAAAACATTTGAAACTATGTTTTTAATTAATAAATTTATTTTTCATCCAAATATTATTTGTCTAAATGTTTTCCAATTCTGATTAGATCAATTTTATTTCATATTTTTTTATGTTTAGTAAATTCGTCATTTTTTTTTCATTTTTTTACCTTATCTAACATTTTAAAAAACTCTATAATTTTATCCATTTCTTTGAAAATCACTAATGGGGAAAAGTTTATAGAAAATTAGAGAAATTATTATATGGGGGAGAAGTTTTCATAAAAGAGAAATTGTTTTATTAATGATGATAATTTATTTTAAATCAAAATATGTTTCATCAAAAGAGAGGATTTTATCTTAATGGGGATTTTATCATATTCAACATCATAATATCCATCATATTTAGAAGAGTTATAAACTTTGGGGGATTTAAGGTTTTAATGATTAATTATAGATATGATGTTCTTAAATTAAAAATGAAAGTAAGTTTTTCAATTTTATTTTTAATTTAATTTGTGGGTTTTGTGATCCCCAAAAATGGGGAGATTGTTGAGTTAGAAGTTCTAATTATTAATTTTCTATTCCTTTAGTTATTTAAATCACAAATGATTTATTAAAAACATGTTCACTAACTTTTTATGTCCTATGTTTTTCAGAATGTTTTTGTTAAAAACATTACCTTTTAATATACTTAGAATAAGTTCTAAAGTATTATGGATATATAATTTATATTATTCATTAATATTATCATAATGAGTACGTATCTGATTAATCAGACTCACTTTTATCATAATCAGAAGATAGATTTTTTGTATTTTCTTTGGTACCAAAAAATTTATTTACTATCATACTGATATCAGTACTAATAACATCATACTAATACTCATAATTATTCTCGTATTGAAATTTTTAAGTCCACCAGAATGACTATTTTTATAATTTGAATGCGAATAATTATTCATAATGTAAGAAATATCTTAAACACTGTGATTGTGTTTATCAATATGACATTGGACATTCAGTTACCCAAGAACATTATGAGATATCATGTTCCATGTATCCGATTTTGTTGCAAAAAACATGGAAAATATGATTGTTGGGAGGATTCCTATAAATACATGTCATTTGAAGAGTTTAGAGTTGATTGATTACATTTTTTGAAGAGATATCTACATGAATATCTCATTTGTAGTCATTGTTTTTCTTTAGTGTGTTTTTTGTTCTAAGGAAAACTCATAAGGGTTATATCCTTATGAAATATTGTAGTTTTAACTCACATCCAATCATTGTTACGATTGAGGGTTTCTATAGATAGGAAGACGAAGAATCGAATCCATCAGATCGATTGATACTGGGGATAGGTAGACAGAGTAAATAAGATCATCGTATCGAGGTAATCTAAGGATATAAAGATAGGTCCATTTTGATCTTGGTATCAAGGGATTTCCTAGTAAGGAAATACAAACATTAATATAATAATAAAATAGTGGATACCATTTGTTTGGGTTATTGAATACCTTTCTCTTAAGGATAAAATAGTTATCTTTTTAAATGTCTTGTATTTAATTTTTACATTTTTTTGTTATTATATTAATTTTTATTCACATGTTTTTAATTCCACTACTAGTAATAGAAATTTGATCATCTCGTCCAACTCTCTACTTTGTTTTTTCTATCATTACTACTCTGACTGCAAAAATAAACATAGTCTTATAAATCATATCTATAGTGATTATGATTTTCACTTTGATATAATCATATTGTATTATGATTCCAATTTTGTGACTTAGTTAATCAGGGTGAGGGCAAAGTCTTATAACCCAATTTATGTGGCTATGTGTTCTGTTTAATTTACACTTCATAAACTAAGTTTTAGAATTACAGTTAACCCCCACCCCACCTCTTGTCTATAATATAATTTGAGTAGATTTTACAGTCCTATACATTTTACCATCCACAATACATTTATTATTCCATTCATCTAAATATTTAGATTCCATCCATTTTATATTCATTTTAGACATAGAAAATTAGCAATATCCCATATATTATTAAATTTTGTCCCAAAAAAAATTTCATATTCATTTCCACCATTTAAATTTCATTACAATTGGTAATTATAACACATCCCCAATAAAACAAAAAAAACCACCAAACCACTTCTTTTTTCACAAAAAAAATCCATACTACCATTTTCAAAAAACATAATAACCCATCCACTATTTTCACATTAGTCATATCAATAACAAAAATCATAC
Organism: Viscum album; assembly: GCA_963277665.1. NCBI lineage: Eukaryota > Viridiplantae > Streptophyta > Magnoliopsida > Santalales > Viscaceae > Viscum > Viscum album. The sequence continues at coordinate 428,505,337 of OY728121.1, forward strand.
GATTAACGTTACATTAACCAATTCCTGCAATAAGCTGCCTCTATAATTCTATTTTGATAATATGACTACATATTAATTCAATAACTCTTTCATGATAGATAAAAAAATAATTATATATTTTATAAAAATGATTCATTTCGATCATTAAATATAACATTTTATGAGAGTTTATTCTGAGAAGTCAATAAAAATAATAGTATATATATCAAAACAATAATAGGTTTCTCATCAACATCAATAAACAACAACTAATCATATGTAATTTTAGGAATTTTGTAAAATTATTTAAAATTACTATAACCCTCTAAATTACATTTTTCAAATTCATTGCTTTTTATTAGGTTATATATTATCACCAAACCAATTAAAACAAAACAAGTTTTTTCCATAATTTACAAATAAATTAAATATAAAAGTCTTGAATCCCCTACCTCGATATAAAGAAATAAAGGAAACCCACACAAGAGCGGGAGAACCTTAGATCAAAAATATTCAAACTAAAAATGTGTCCAGAATAAGTCATATCCATGATAAACCATCACCAAATATTACTCATATATCAACCAACAAAATAGAAACCACACTTTTATAACCTATGGAAAGATTTAGATTTTGATGGATTAACCAATAAAGTAGATGATAAAAGAGATTAATTCATATCTTTAGAGATAAATATATAATATCTAATATGTTTCATTCCTAAATATAGATAAATTAAAGGAAATATGAAATTTCTAGGGTCATCAAGGTTTTGATAAGGAAATATTAAAATTTTACCCAAGGAATCTTGACCCACAATTTATATAGAAAATATTATGGGCCATCACTATGGTATAGATACTTCAACCATGGTTGTGGAATCTCTGATAAAAGAATATTTTAGATCTTAAGAATTTTAAATTGGTAACCCCCCCCCCCACCCACGATGATATTAGTAGTTATATCAGTCATTTCAAAATATTCTTGACTAACACCATTGTATTTTGGTACCCACACAGCCATGATATGACTCTTTCACAACTTCCCTCAAAATATCCCCCATGGAATAGATAACTTTACTCAACTATTTCCAAGAAATAACTAGATGAACCTTAGTGTATGGGATTTATCCCTATAATTTATAAAAAACATACAAAATAAGACCACTCTTTGGCATGGAACCACCATGGCCACCAATACAACTATTTTTTCCTTCTATATTTACTATAGTGAAATCCCATATAAATAATTCCCAATGAATCCACCACCATTGTTTGAAAATACCTGTTTTATGAAACTAAAGGATAAAAATATAAAAATTTGTGCAAGTTTCACTCAAAAACTGGGTGATATGTAAGGTTTTCATACTTAACTAAAATCTCACACAACATAGTACGGTTCCACCACATCCACCACCATGGGAATTACAAATATTATAGTTTTAAAAATTCACTCCCCCTAGTCTCACCCTAGCATCAAAACATTAAAAATGGATCCACCATAGAATAGAGCACCATAATTATAGGAACACTCGATGAAAACAACTTTTCAGAACCCCTTCTTCATTAACTCTCCAAAACACACAATACACCATGCCCATAACATTTAAACAACCTACACCATTTCTATCACCTTGGTAATTTTATACTATGTAGAGCCTAAAAATCCCTATACCTCCAAAAATATTTTAAAATTCCTATTGACACTCCCAGAGCATAAATAAACACTATATAATGGTCCATAGAACATATTCTATTACATATATAATTATGTGAAAAATTATAATGGAATTATATATTTCTCCAATGCATTAGGTATTGTTTAAAATATCAAGCTAAGATATGTCTAGGACTAGGTGGAAAACCCAATACACTATGTTAATAGTACTCAAAAACTAACCCAATATTCTATGTTTTGATTTTTTTAGTTGTGATCCTTAACAAAAAAAAAATTTATAATTATGATAGTTCCAAATTCCTAATATATGTATCCACACCTCCTAACTATTGACTTATGATTTCTCAATATTAATTAAAAATTATATGAGGTATTTTTATGATTATCAATATGGATTGTATACTAACATCCAAGAATATTCATTCATGTATCATGATCACTTCTAATGATATTTATATTTTATTAATTTAATCATTCTATTTCTTCTATGTTCATGTATCTCACTTTTTTATCATATAATGTTAAATCATCTATGTATCATTAATAATTTTATTTCCCTTTATAATAATTTAAACACAATCCATTTTTATGTTTCCCCATTTCCCAAATAAATTTTTATTAAAGGGTTTATCTAGGAATTATTCATTTGTAATGAATTTCAATATAGATTTTGAGGATGTATTTTTCAGTAATAGATTTGTATATATGATATCCAAATAATAATGAACCTATAGATTCAAGGGGTGTTATTTGTCTTAATTTTTAAGAAATAATATATTTTAAACATGATATATAATTTATATATTTTTATGTTATCTTAGTTGGAATTAGAGCATGTGAATAAAGATTATATTTTGGCATTATATTGGGAAATGTGTGTGTATAGTTGTCTTAAGTGGTGTTAGTGTTTGGTAATTTTTTCTATTTTTAGAGGATTATCCTAGTGAGAATAAGTGGATAAAGCATAAAAATCCTAGGTTTAATCAATGGTGTCCAATATTAAATCAATAGTGTAAAAGGTTTAACAAAATGATTTCTATGTTGAAAATAAAATTTCATTTATTTAAAGAAAAGTGTTATAAGATAAGATATTTTAATATTTGATTTTCATAATCAAATTATTTTTTCCCTTATATTATTATTTATTAATCACATTAACTATTTTAATTTTTGGTACTGGATGGAACCAAAAGAAACTCAATGATCAATATAATTCCCCAGACCCAAACTCCCATATCTAGTGTTAAAACATAATCCTCAAACACTAGATTTGATACCAACTATGATATCCCAAAAATTACCCTATCAATTACATGATATAAAATAAATATTTCATTACACTAAATTCCTATGATATTATAGGGTTATATTTTTATATAATTAAGACAATCCATTAACCAAAAACCCATTTATTTTTCAACTACAGGCAATTTTCTGACTATATAAGAAACTTCCCAATCCATAATAAGTCTTCAAATTCTCTCCAAAACTCTTCACACAAAATAAACTTCTACAAAAATACTATATGTTAATTTTATAAAAAAATTTGGGAAATAGAAACATGATAAAGGGGTGATATCATATGCTCCATAAGTGTAAATATAACTGATAACAATAAAGGATCATAAGTTAGAATAAGATAAGCATATGGGTATAATTAATATACATAAGAAATTTATACAAAAAAATATTAGATCATAAATAATATAATAAGTAATTTAATAAAATAAAAAATGAATCCAAATAGTGTGGAAACATGATTAAAAAAATATGATCCATGAGACTATAACATATCCATAAGAAAAAGAAAAAGGTTGTGGAAAAAATTTAATATAGGGAATATTACATTCATAATCCACACCATCAGTGACCATGATTTTGAGAAACTAAAATATAATCAAAAATACTTATTTTGTGATATATAAACTTGTATCCAATGCAATTGAGGGTGATATATGACCGCACCCATCAACATAAATACACATGGGATTGATATTAAAAAATAATTCATTTATCACATCATAAAGAATCCATGGAAATAAAATAGGTTTTATAAAACTATCAAATGAAAATCAATCACCTTGTATAGATTAAAAGATCCATGGAAATGAAATTTGTTTCAAATCAATTTAAAATTGAATAAAAAATATAAATCAATAATTATAATGATGAGATAATATCATTGAAAATAAATGGGTATAGAAAGAAATTTAGTAATAATATAAGTAAATATCATTCAATACAGATAATAAAAAAAATTATTTACACATTTTAGATAAAGGGTATATAGTTAATAGAATCATTTCCCCAATCAATCAATGTATGGAATCTAGTCAAAAAAATTAGTAAAAGGAAAAAAATAATGAATTCACTAAGGAAATTACTTAGATAAAAAAGAATATTTTTACACTAAATATGATTAGGGAAAACAAAAAATGATGGGTCATTCCTCCAAAATAAAGGATATTGCATAGTCTATACAAAGAAATAAGTTTTAATGTGTCATTTAAATAATTCACTCAATCAAGTATAATATATTTCAAGTAATAAATACTTATATTAAAAACACATTTTTATTATTTTTAGAAAAAAACACTATGGAAATAATAAATATCAATGATCATTTGAAATATTTGTTAAAGAAATATTTTATAAAAATAGATAAAAATAATTTCTTTTATAAAACATGATATTTTAGACAGAAAGTAATATATAAAATGAAAAAAAGTGGTATAATGATTTTTTAACATGGAAAATACTTAAAAATGTTCTTTAGAAAACTTTTCTATCAATATCATAAAAATACAAAGTTACAGGTCACTTTTAAAAGTTATTTATAAAATGGTGAAGTGAAAACCTTGAAAACTTTTAATTTTGAAAAATAAAATTCATTAATAGATCACTAATAAGACATAATTTTTATCTAAATAAATGTGGATTTGATGAAGAAACATTTTATTTTTAAAGGATGGAAAACCTTTTGATTGTTTTTAAATTTCATTGTTGAGAATCCACATTGTAAAATGATTAAGAAAATATCATTTTCAAATAAAAAATTTAAAAATATAGATGTGACCAGAGATAAATCATAATTTTAATTCCAGAAATAAATGATAATATTAGTATTAAATTAATATATGGACAATGATGGGAAACTATCATTAATGAGGATGATAATTATTCTCAATAATGATATACTTTGATATAGAAAGTTTATCAAGGTAAAATATTTGAATGAAATAGTTATTTTCTACAATATATAAATATAAATTATCATGAAATTAAATCATTGGTTGTAAAAAAACCTATCATGGAAGAAATAAATTCAATAATAAGCGTTGTAACTTAGAGATGGGAGTTGAGTTAACAAAAACCCTTACGATAATGGTATAATAAGAATAAAATGAAAATGATAGAGAAATACCTTAAATGGAAATTAAAATATAATGATATGAAATATATTTATAATAATTTAAGGCAATATGTCACTTAATACACCATAAAAATATTTTATGGTGTGTAATTTCAGACATGTGTCATTGAGTTCGAAATTAGACAAAGAAACCCCTACAAACATTGAAATATTCATGTCAAAACACCATAAAGGATATGATTTCAAATAAAACCTTAAAAACTGAATAATTTTAGAATAATAATGAAAATATATAAATTTTTAATTATATACACCATTATAAATAAATAATTGTGTATAATAATAAATATGTCTTAAGGGGTGAAAATTGGAGGTAAGAAACCCTTTCTTTATTACCCTGCTTAATCAAATAAAATATAAGATCCAGTATAACAAAAATAAATAACCTAATATTATATTTCATATCCTTATTAATATCTATACAATTTTACAAAAAAAATTATAATTATTCTCTACATGTATATTAGTTAGTTATTATCTATTTTTAATATCAAGTGTGAGAAATATTGATCATTTTGATGGTGTTTTTCTTCATAATTTTCACAAATTTAATCACTCACATATCATAAAAGATAATATAATCTAGTTTTTATAACTACCTAAAATGTAATAATTTCATTATATTTTTTTAGTTACGATCCCTAAGGATTAAATTGACGATGAGAATGTTTCGGTGTTTTTAATGAACGGACATTAGTGTCATAGTTAATGAGTTTAATATTGATGACACCATTAATTAAATGAAATAAAATATGTATGATCTTATTTATATAACATATTATCATTAATTAATTTCTTGTATTCATCCATGATATTATTTTATATCATGGTTCTAGTGTGTGGTCAGAGTAATCCAAACATGGACATTCTATAACTAATGGGTGATTATGACCATGAAAGTTGTTTATTTTTTAATAATATCATTATTACATAATAATAATGATATTATTTAGATACTTTTAAGTTGTTTAATGATATTTTATGATATTTTATTAAATACTAAATAAACTACATGAAAAATGAGATATGTTACATTATGGAGGTGGTAATATACACAATGTGGGTTTAACATTTTTTATTCCATGATGAATTAGAGCGAAATAAGGTGGATTAAAAATTTTCCCTTAATAAGAAGAAATATATAATATATTTAATATTTCTTCCAATTAAAAATTTATAAATAGAGAATAGAGATGGTGGTCAAAAAAAGAAGTCATCACTTTGTGGATGCGGTATTCCACACAACGCATAAATGTTGGATTTTTCTTAATGGAAAAGAAAAAGGTGGTTAATAGTTATTTTTTAGAACAATAAAATTAATAATAAAAAAAATGTGTTATTATATAATAATTATAAAATTATATTTTATAACTTAATAATGAAAATAAAATAAGTTAGGAAAAAACAAGTACTCGCATTGAGGACTTGAGATTTCCCTTGGAAGACTCTTTTGAAATAGAGGTCTTAGGAAAATATATTTTGAATAGAGGATAAATTAAAATAAATAATATTATCTAGGATGTATAAAAGTGTATATTCTAGAGAGGAAACCAAATTTTTATGGTGGTCTAGAAGGGGTGGTAAGAGGGCCCTTTTATAAGTGGTGAGAATGATATTTTTGTAAATATTATAACTTTATATTAAGGGAGAACATGATTATCATGTAAATAATACTAAAAATGAATAATAAGGGATTTTTTGAAGATATAGTTATATAATCCCCCAAATATTCATTTTCACACATGATTTAACCAATTTTTTAAGTCATTTACACATATAATGTTTAATTTTACCATTTTATGGTTTTACTGTGGTAACTAGTTTTTACCAAATAATTTAATTTCAATGAATAAAAATAAAATAACCATAATTAAATGATTTATACCTTATAATTTAAAATATTAAATCCATTTTATATGATAAAATTTCTCTATGTAAGAAAAATTTATTTTAATATTATCTCATGTAATGTGTAAAAAACTGTTTTTTGAAAAAGTGTATTTTAAAGAATTAAATTTATGTGTAGGATAGAATTATTAATTTCTATTATTTTCATGATATAAATTGTTTTATTATAAAACAAATAAATATTATGTGGCTTTCAAAAAAATCGGAAACTTAATTTTACAAAATTATTATTTAATTAAAAGAAAAGAAAAAAATTGTCTTTTATTAAAAAATATTACTCAGTTATTAAACATAGTTTTTATAAATTCGTAAAGGTATTTTTGATATTTATGTTTTTACTCTTTATATATATAATTTTTCATTAAAAATGTTTTATATGTTTTAAACATATACTTACTTCTTCACATAGTCTTAAATATTGTAATTTTAGTAAAAACCTTATTTTTTATCACTCGGTAAAAAAAATTATTTCAGAAAAATTTCAAAAAATCATAATAAGATAATTTTTAAAATATGGATTAAAAAATGTAGATCCTTTTTTAAAATTAAAATTCTGAGATTTATAAATTTATCTTTTAAACTAAAAATCAAAATTTAAAGAAAAACTACTTTTTTATAAATGATGTATTTAAAAATTAAGCATTCTTAATATTATTTCATATAAATTTCAATTTTAAATAATGTTAATTTATATTAGTCCAAAATACACTCCATGTATCCTTATGATTGGGAAGAAAATGTTTTTCTTAACTACATGTCATGTACTTTTTCTATACATCGTGTAGATAATAACCATGTGACTGACTGTGTGAGAAGAGGCATGGGAATGGGGAACCTTTCGTAGGACATGTCATGTCTGTAATGAACACGCCATGTATCCAATTAATGTGTGACCAACTATGTGGTCGTAGACAAGGGTTGGAAAATCATTTCTTGAACACACCATGTACTAGTAGTAGACGTTGTGTTTTGGTGCTCCTTGTATCCAAGGATGTGACCAACGACATGGGTCGGTGAAATCATTCCAGTACACATCATGTTTGGCATATACATGTCATGTAGTTTTGTTCTAAGAGAACCATGGAGTTAGAGCCATGTAGGAGTACTTGGGTAGGAGGGAACATTCATGTACACCCTGTGTCTTAAGAAGAACACACCGTGTTTATTTATGTTACATGACCAGGTTTGGAAGAGGTACACACCATGTTAAAAGCCTAAGGGAACATTCCATGTATCAGTTATTCCCGAAATGTACCCATGTTTTGTAAAACTTGATTTTTTTTCTTCTCTTGCTCCTTTATTAAACGTTCATCTTTCAATCCTTAATAATATTGAAATGATGTTTGCTCTTGACCTTGAAGATATATTCCACCAAGACGTCCTTCGGTTGTACGCTAAGTTAAGGGCGATGCTCAGACAAAAGAAATAGTTGACCAAGGACTACCCACAAACCCTCTTATCATGCCCTTCATGGAACCATCTGTCATTCTAGATATATGTGTCGATGCATAGTTCTGAAAATAATTCATGAGGATGATGTAGACTTTCCAGGTAGCACCGGATCCGGTCCCTTTTATGGAAGAATTGATGTAGTTTTTTAACAGCATTATCCTCCCACCTTATCAGGGGATGCAGGAACTCAAGATATAGAGTCATGGTTGGAATCCATGATGTATATATTTGAGCATCTCGAGACACCTCCATAGAGGAGGGTGAATCTCTCTTCATACATGCTACGTGATTCCTCCATGAGATAGTGGTATGTGATATCACAGGTAGGATGCCAGCGAGTTATAGATTGGGATGAGTTACAGTGTGCCTTATATGAATAATTCTACCTAGAGACTTTGAGGTCCGACAGAGCCTAATATTTCATGAGTCAGAAGTAGGGTACTCTCTCAGTCATGGATAATTATTCTCACTTCACTGATCTGCAGCACTTCACACCCATTTTGGGGTGTGATGAGTTATTTCTGGCGAGGAAGTTTGAGGATGGTATTAGGCATGACATATGATCCCAGGTGTAAATCTTCAAGTTGACTTCCATATCTTATATAGTCAACCAGGTACTGATCACTGAGCTTAACCTCAGGGATTCTGGATCTATGGTCTAGGGTGGTTCAGCATCCACAGTTTGTACTCTTCCAACTGATAGTAGGAAGCACCATAGGGAGTCTATGTGTGGAGATCCATGTAGGTGGGATTTTACTCCAGGTAGCCAGGTGGTGTTCTACCAGTGTGGGAAGGGAAGATATAAGAAACCTCAGGGCCTGATAGACCTATTTGAGTGACAATATTATGGAAATATAGTACATATTCAGCGTTTCTTTAATGATCTCCTTCTATTAGCTAGTGAGGGAGGATCTGTTTCGACTCCTCGTACCAGAGAAGGACCACGAGTTCCACATTAGACTCGGGGATGGAGTTATTTAGGTTGTTCAGACTGAGGTGGTGGTCGTGGCCACAATGGTTAGACTTGGGGTTTTCTAAAGCCACAGGGTTGATCATCTCAGGGATCTCAAACAACTTCATAGGGCCGCGGAACAGGTCAGGATTTCGCGCTAGAGCAGATCGAGCTGGAGCAGGATCCTGGACCCTCTATGGTTAGAGGTACGATTTTGGTTTCCTCAGTTTTAGATTCTTATATTTTTTATATAAAGCTTCTAAAAGCTTTATATATGTGCCTATAGTGGAGATCCTTGAGCTCTATATCTTTGCTTCTGTTGATATCATGATGTTGGACACTCTGTTGGTGATTAGAATGGCTAGTGTACATCGGTGCAAGGAGTACCCTCTTGAGGTCGGTGGGTGTCACTCCTTATGGGACCTTTATGTATTACAGATGATGAAGTCATTCCAATAATGGACTAGTTAGTTCCCTTCTAAGATTTTTTTCATTGCTATCGTTATAGGGTGAGTTTCATGTCACCATAGGAAGGATGGTTTCTACATAAAGGAAAGTAGTATTTCCATGTGACCATAGAAGGACTCGAGCATCATGGGATGAGAGGTGTTCCTGCCCAGATTGATATTCTATATCTTAGTGACCAGGGGACTTCCCAAAAGGATTTTCCTCTAATGGTCGATCATTTTGCGAATTCTTTTTGAGACAAATTTTTATGATTGTCTCTGAAGTAACAGGTATAATTTTCTTCTGATCTTGTTCCAAGGGAATCATCAGTGTCCATTACTCCTTATAGGATTGATAAACTAGAGTTATAGGATCTCATGAAGTAGTTAGAGGAGTGGAAGGAATAGGGTTTCATCCGACCTAGTACTTCTCCTTGGGGTTTGTCTGTCCTGTTTGCAAAGAAGGGGGATGGTACCCTCAAACTTTGCATGGATTATCTAAAGCTGAACCAGTTGATTTTTAAGAACCTATATACCTTAATGAGGATTGATGATCTCTTTGATTATCTTTGAGGAGCCTGAGTGTTTTTGAATATTGACATGAGATCTGGTTATCATCAGTTTCACATCAGACCATCAGATATTCCTATTACAAACTTTCGAAGTAGGTATGGTCTATATGAGTATGTGGTTATGGAATTCAATCTCATGAATGCACATGAATTTTTTATGTCACTAATGAACCTAGTGTTCCATCCATAGATGGACTCCTTCATGGTTGTTTTCAAGGATGATATATTGGTGCACTCTCATACTCGAATGACCATTCCATCCATATTGAGATCATTTTGAGTACACTAAAAGAGAATTAGTTATATGTTTTTCTCTCAAAATGAAACTTTTGGATGGACCAAATTCTCTTATTGGGTCATGTCATCTTAGAGATAGTAGTATTAGTAAACCCATAGAAAGTAAGATCAATATTCTCCTCAGATCAGCCAAAGAACTTGTTTGAGGTATAGAGTTTTCTAAGGCTAGCTGGTTAATACAGGTGCTTTATATAGGACTTCTCGCACTTAGCAGTGCCACTAACAGTTCTGACTAAGAAGGGTCTGAAGTACTCAGGGTCATATTCTTGTGAGTCAACCTTTCAGGAGCTGAAGAGAAGATTGACTTCAGTACCAATACTAGTTTTTCCAGATTCAGGAAAGAGTTACACTATTTACTGTGATTCATCACGTATCAGGCTTGGTGTAGTGCTTATGCAGGAGGTTGGAGTCATTGTGTATGGGGCTCGGCAGTTGAGGTCACATGATAAGAATTACTCAACGCATGATCTAGAGTTGTCTATAATTTTTCATGCCTTGAGATGTTGGAGACATTACCTTCTGAGAGATCATTTTGTGGTTAACACTTACCACAAAAGTCTAAAGTATATTTTTACTCAAAGTGATCTAAATTTAAGATATAAAAGGTGGTTTGAGTACCTTCAGTACTTTGACTTTGAGATTTCAAACACACCAGGGAAAGGAAATGTAGTGGCTGATGCGTTGAATATGAGGACTCAGATTCAGGAAGTTCTGGAAGATAGTAGTGAGTGGAAGCTCATAGATCTGTTCTCTGAAATTCATTTTTCGGTTCACGATAGACAGGGGCGTATGTTTCTTTCTTCTGTAGTTGTTACTTCTACTATACTTGATCTAGTTCAAATGATGCAGCTATCAGATTCTGAAGGCCTAGTATTACGGGAGAGTGCGTCAGGAGAAGACCTTACTCATGGATAGACCGTAGGCGAGGATGAGATCTTGCTCTTTCAGGGACACAAATGGGTGTCGGCAGACATATGTGAGGATATGATGTGATACTTTCAAAATTCATCTTGGGCAGTTCATCCTGGTATCACCAATATGTATCAATATTTTCATCCTCAGAATTGGTGGATAGGTATGAAGAGGGACATAGCTGGTTTTTTTATGAGATGTTCCACCTACTATCAGGTGAAGGCGGAGCACCAGTGACTAGACAGGCTTCTATAGAAGTTAACCATTCTTGATTGGAAGTGGAATGATGTCACAATGGAATTTGTGATAGGATTACCGAGGTCACCTTGAGGGAATGATGCATTTTGGGTTTTCATTGAAAAACTTTCAAAGTTTTCACACTTTTTACCAATCAAGGAGACCGTCAGAGTTGATGAGCTTGGAAGGTTATACATCTGAGAGATTGTACATTTTTATGGGGTTTCTCACACTATCGTTTCATATAGGTATGCTTTCTTTACTTCACATTTCTAGCAAGGGATACAGAAGGCTTTGGGTATACAAGTACTTCTGATTATAGCCTACCATCCCTATATAGATGGATAGTCAGAGCCCAGGATTTAGGTGCTAGAGGACATGCTTAGGGAATTCTTCCTAGATTTTGGAGGTTCTTGTGAGAAACACATACCCCTAGTGGAGTATTCCTACAATAATAGTTCCAGGTGATGATTTATATGATAACCGTATGAGTATTTTTATGGTAGGCCATATCGATCATCTCTGTGTTGGATGGAGGAAGGAGAGGCAGCTATGTTGGGACCTCATCTTGTCCAATAGACCACTAAGCAAGTGGATTTGATTCAAAAGAGGGTGGATATTGCACATTATCACCAGAAATATTATACTGATTGACGGATATGACTTCTGGAGTTTGAGGTTAGAGATCAGGTTTTCATATGTGTCACAACAAGTTTGGGACACATGAGGAATATAAGATAAAGGATGCTTTCACCGAGATATGTCAGGTCATTTGAGGTTTTGGAGAGATTTGATCTGGTTGCCTATTGGTTGCAGTTATCTCAGATGTATTGGTCTATGCATGACGTCTTGCACGTTTCTCATCTACATCATTACTTCTCATACTTGTTTCATATTTTTTAACTTAAGGATGTTGAGTTGGAGATGGACACATCATTTGAGAAGAATACTATCCAGATTTTGGATCGTAGAACAATGGTTCTTCATGTCCGGTCTATTCCTCTGGTATGGGTGCTATGGTAGCATGGGAGAGTACAAGATGAGACTTGGGAGAGGGAGGCTGATGTGTGATCATAGTGGCCGAAGATGTTCGAGGATTCTTCTTTGAAACTTTTTTAGGGAAATTTGGGGAAAAATTTCTTTAAGGGAAGATGTTAATAAGAACTTGGATCTTAATTTTAGGTATGGACCTTGATTTTGGGTGGTTTTGAGTAAAAGGAGAGAATTTGGAAATTTTATAAGTATACATCGTGTACTTAGGAGTCTATGCCACATACCCAGTTACCGCGTACAACCACATCTTGGGCATATAATGCCTGAGACATGGCCATGTTGGGTTACATGGAAGACCGCTAATTTCGAGGTTCGGTTGAGGCAAATACATGGCATATTCATTAACAGTACATGCCATGTACTTTTTCTTCTATTTGACTAATTGGACTGGGGTCACGTCTAATCCCTATAAATTTCTTCTTCTAGCTGTACCTTGTGAAGGAGAATCCAGAATATTTGATTCTTCTCCAATCCACAATTTCTCCATCCATGGTATGATTCAAGCTTCGGTGGGTGTGTTGGAATCCCCTCAGTGCATTCTTGGTTCTTCTAGAGCCTCTCCTCCTGATTTCTTCTCTCTCTAGAATTATTCGAGGTTCAACGTTTTTGACATTTATATAGATCTAAGATGTTCTATGCTGATTCAAGGGCTGACATTCGATATTGTTCTTCCTACATCATCAAGGAAGGTAGTTTTATTCCTTTTGTAGTTTTTCTCTAATATTTATATGCCAATGTGTTGATTTCACATGCTTCGGGTACTTCGGGTTAAGGAAATTGAACCCTATTTTTTCTTCCTTAGATTGACTGTTGGATTAAGGGCTTGTTGATGTGATATTATGTGAAATTTCATTTTTAAGGAACACCCCATGGGTGATTTTCCTTGTATGAATTTTTGGGTCCTATTGGTCCAGGTTACCTATGAGGCAGACCTTTTTTCCTTACCTTGTTTGATAGGATGGAACTATTTGATTGTTGCTGCTGGTTGAATGCTTGTGATATGCATTGGATTTTATTATCCATGTAGTATTTGAGATTAATTTGGGATAATTGATATCATTTATACACGATTCAATTCCATCGGGCTTTGAGAACCTGGTGTTGTTAGACTACTGGGGGAATTGATGTTGAGTGCTTTCTCAGAGTTTATATTATATTTAACTATGAGACCACAGGGGGATTGATAGTGAGTGCTCCCTCAGAGTTTCTATAGTTTAAGTTACAATACCACAAGGGGAATTTAAGTTGACTGCTTCCCCAGAGATTCTGTAGTTATTTCGGAAATACCATAGGGGGAATTGACAGTGGGTGCTTCCTCAGAGTGTATTTTCCTTTTTATTTCATTTTTATCTTGATGGGTTATACTGTGTGAGATACCAAGAGGGTTAATGTAAATATTGGATGTTGTGACGCATCCTCCAAGACAAAGCACAATCTTGGATTCAGTCCTATTAGGTAGTCTTTTAAGATACCTATTTGTGATACTTACTTGATTAAATGATGAACATTATATGTTAATGAATGTAAATGGAAACTGTATGACTGTTTACTTTTGTGTACTCCTAGTTCCTTGCTGAATTTCCATTATTACACGCTATATATTCTCACTAATAGTTAGTCACATATCTTATGGTGGTTTCCTACTAGGATTCATATCACACCCTATTTAGGTCAGGATTTTGGACCCAAATATATTATATGGTTTTGGGTATAGTTAAGGGAAAGCACCCTTCATCATTAGGTAATTGATTTCTATGGATTTCGAGAGCGTGGGACCAAAATGAGGCTTGTTATACTGCTGGAGTTTACTTTTTTCCTTTTTTACTTTAGTTTAGTATTTTATTTCTAGCATTGTGACTTTTTTGTTGGTTTCCTAGACATATGTGACATGCATCATTTATATATGTGCTCCAGTTTTCATTTACTTTCAATCTTCTATTGTTTAATTATTATATCGTATTTTTCATCTTCTACTATTTATTATTTGTTATTATATTGTGAATTCTTGGACAATGAGGGAATAGTTTCCACATTATTACACCCAAGGTCTTTACTACTAGTTAAAAGCCTTTATCGTTTAGGGAAATGCATTTGAGGCCATGTGACCAACCAAGAATAGGGCACCCATGGGAAGCACCTAGAACCGGGATATTACAAGTATCTTTCTTGGTAAATAACATCAATAAAGATAATAAATCATATATTATATAAATAATATAGATAAGGGGTATACGATTAATGTAATAATTTCCCCAATCAATCAATGTTTGCAATCTAGATGATATCCCTTCATTTAAAGAAATAAAAATACAATATTAACATAATAAATTTATTGGATGAAAAATTATAGTTATATATCGAATACGATTAGGCAAGACAAATGCAATGATAGATCAATCATCAAAAATAGAAGGATATTAAATAATAGATACAG